>CAMAPE010000031.1:18477500-19677500 GCA_945859875.1 Cuscuta europaea
CAATCGTGTGACCCCTCGGGCTGCAGGGAGATTCGAGACTTAGAAACTTGTCACTGAGGGTAAGAACTTCTGGGACTTAGAAATTTTTCTAAGTGTAGCATGTATGAAGTAGGAGCCCTCGGGCAGCATGGAGATTTGACCGAGGGTCAAAGTATGTAGGACTTAGAAAATTTTTCTAAGTATAGCTTCACCAAGTCTTCAACCGTATGGCCCCTCGGGCAGCATGGAGATTTGACAGAGGGTCAAAATATGTAGGACTTAGAAAAATTTTCTAAGTGTAGTATGTGTGAAGTAGGAGCCCTCGGGTGACTTGTGAGGGCCTTGTCTCAGCTATGCCTTCGGCTGACTGGCGGCTCCACAAGGGGCAAAGAATTTAGGACTTAGATTTTTTTTAAGTATTTCCTGCTGCTGGCTTTCGGGGGGACCCTTCGGTTGTAGGCATTGTAGGTTTAGGATAGTTCCCTCTGCTTTGTGATGTTGGCTTGTGGCAATAAAAGCCTTCGGTTGTTTGTTATATCCCCTCGGCTTGTAGTGAGGTGCCGGAGGGGATTCTTGATTTGATTTGGCCACCATTTGATAGTTTTGTTATGTAGTAGCCTTCGGGGATGCTTTGAGTTGTTGTTGGCTGAGCCTCCCATGTTTTGTAGTATTTGAACCTTCGGTTTTAGGTGTAGCCGGAGGCAATCCTTGAGTGGACTTAGCCATTCGTTGATGATGTCTGTTGTGAATGGTATGCTTTGTACTTGTGAACTTCCAGGTACCGAAGGTGTTCCCGTGGGGAGCCCTCGGTATGTTTTTGTGAATTGTTGGAGTGATGTACTCATTGATTTCTCGCCGAGTCTACTCCCCTTCACCACCCTTTTTTTTGAGTAGTGAAGGGAAGGCTTCAAGAAACTTGGTTTCTTGGTAAGGCTTGGCCTATCGGGAGGTAACAGAATACACCATTAGCTCCCCCCTCGGGTTAACCTTCCGAGTTCCGAGAGGATCGAGGGTCGTTTCCTGGGTACAAGATATGGTGGTCTGTAGCCTGCCTCCCCTTGGGGAATGGCGCGGAGAGCGCCTCATTTTTGAAAGTCGCCCCCTCGGCACTAGACATAGTCCGTGGCCTGCCACACCCTTGGGGTGGTGGCGCGGGGAGCGTTTCGGTTTGGAAGTCGAATCCTGGGCATTTCTCGTGTCTGTCATACCCTTGGGGTGATGACACGGAAAGCGTTCCGTTTTGAAAGTCGAATCCTGGGCATTTCTCATGCCTGTCATACCCTTGGGGTGATGACGCGGAAAGCGTTTCAGGGAAGGGTTTTCATTTGCACACTAGTTGCAAATGGCCGGGTGCACTACGTGCTGCCGACACCGATAGGTGGCGCCTTCGGTATAGGCGTCCTCGAGGGGTACGGCTTAGAAACAACACTTGGTGTTTGTTCCGATGTATGGCCCCCGGCATTGGTACCGAGGGGTCTTCTGTAAAAACACTTAGTGTTTTTCCTTCACTTGTCGTAGGGGATTGTGGTGTCTACCCTTGGTACTTGGTACCGAGGGGTCTTCTGTGGAAACACTTGGTGTTTCCTCCCATTTGTTGAAGGTGATTGTGTTGTCTACCCTCGGTATTGGGTACCGAGGGGTCTTTTGTGGGAACACTTGGTGTTTCCTCCCATCCGTTGAGAGTTGAAAGTGGTGTGTCCCCCCGGCACCAGGTGCCGAGGGGTCTTCTTTTGAGGACAGGTGGTACTTTGTTGTAGGTGATAGTATTGTCTACCCTCGGCACTTGGTGCCGAGGGTTCTTCTATTGTGGTGAGGCCTTGGGCCTGGGGGTGATATGAGGGCTTGGCCCTTGTGATAATCTTGTTCCGTGTTCCTGGTGTCTTCAAAATGCCTTCATTCTTCAGAATTCTTAGGCCTTGGGCCGTAAAATAATACATTCACCAGTTATGAGGGCTTGGCCGCTCTGATGTTTTTGATAAAATTTAACTAAGTGATGTACATTCCAGTGCCTAGGGACTTCAGTCCCATTCAGGCGTTTTAGTTTGTAAGTTCCGAGTTTGATGATGGCTGCCACGATGTAGGGGCCCTCGAACTTTGGTGCCATCTTTCCGCCCTCAGTTGGTTGGCTAGCTTCCCTTCTTCGGAGAACATAGTCCCCCACTTGGAATTCCCGGGAGCGAACCTTGGCGTCAATGTAACTTTTTACTTGCGTTCAGTAGTTTTCCGCGCGTATGAAGGCTTGCTCTCGGCGTTCTGAAATCAGGTGGAGGTCGAGGGCCATATTGGCGTCGTTGGCCTCTGGATCATACTGTGTGACCCTTCGGGTTGGAAGGGTTACCTCAGTGGGGGCCTTGGCTTCAAATCCATAGCAAAGGGAAAAGGGTGTCTCGCCAGTTGCCCGCCGAGGGGTGGTACGGTAGGCCCATAAGATGTTGTGGAGCTCTTCTACCCAACCACCCCCTTCGGCCTCCAGCTTCTTCTTTAGGCCCTCGAGCAAGGTCCTGTTGGCGTTCTCCACTTGACCGTTGCCCTGAGGGTAAGCAACGGATGAGAAGGTGTGTTTGATGCCCCATGCCTCTAGGAGGGCACACAAGGGGACTGCCTCGAATTGAGTTCCGTTGTCGGAGATGATTTGCTGAGGGACGCCAAACCTGGTGAGGATGTTTTTGAGAACAAAATGACGGCACCTGGCCTCAGTGATGCTGGCGAGGGGCTCTGCTTCCACCCATTTGGTGAAGTAATCGATGGCGACAATGATGTACCTGTTGTTGGAGGTACCCCTCGGCAGAGGGCCCACAAGGTCTATGCCCCATCGAGCGAAGGGTATGGATGTGCTGATGGGGGCATAGTTGACCGCTGGCCTGCCGGGGGCTTTCTGGAAGTGTTGGCATGCGGGACACCTCCTGGCAAGATCTGCACAATCCCGAGCCATCGTAGGCCAGAAGTAGCCCTGGATTATTAGCCTTCGGGACATGGAGAAGGGTCCCTGGTGAGCTGAGCAAGTGCCACTTTGTACTTCCTCCATTGCTACTTCGGCTTCATCTTGATGGAGGCACCGAATCAACGTCCCGTTGTAGGACCTTTTGTAAAGCCTCCCGTCCTCGATAGTGTAGCTGGGAGCCCTCATCTTTGCCAGCTTGGCGCGGGCCTCATCCTCGGGCAGTTGCCCTGTGGTGATGAAGGCAACAATGTCCGAGATCCAGTCCTCCTGTCTTTGTTGTACATCAATGACGGGGCTAGCATGTATGCTAGAGAGGCTGAGTTCTTCTACTTTGGCAATCTTCGAGATATGCTCAGGGGATTCTGCCGAGAGTTTTGATAAAATGTCGGCCTCGGAGTTTTGAGCCTTCGGTATTTGAGTAAGAGAGTGTGCCTCAAATACCTTAAGCAACTCCTTGGCCGCCTCCTTGTATTGCTTCATTCTCCCTTCCTTGGCTTCGTACTCCCCGGAGATTTGGCCGACGACTTACTTGGAGTCGCACTTGACGTGGATTTGTCGGGCCTTCATGTTAGCTGCCAGCCGAAGGCCACAGAGGAGAGCCTCGTATTCGGCTTCATTGTTGGAGACTTTGAAGGAGAAACGGACTGCATAATAGGCCCGGAAGCCCTCGGGTGAGATGACAACCACCCCTCCTCCGCATGCCTTGATGGCGGAGGAGCCGTCGGTGTAGAGGGTCCACCAGTCATCTGAAGGGGCCGAGGGCTCCTAGTCCGTGGCTGCCCTTGCCGTACACTCCGTCATGAAGTCCGCTAGGGCTTGGCCCTTGATGGCGGGCCTAGGACGGATGTCGATGTTGTATTGGCTCAAGAAGACAGCCCATTTCACCATTCGGGAGGAGCTAGTGGGGCTCCTCATCAAGGCGCTGAGGGGTTGGTGAGTGAGGACCTGGACCGGGTGAGCCTGAAAGTAATGGCCCAACTTCTTGACGGTCCACACGATAGCCAACACCGTTTTTTCCACGGGGGAGTACCGGATCTCCGCTTCCCTGAGGGTCTTGCTAACATAGAAGATGGCATGTTGAATGCCGTCCTCTTCCCGGATGAGTACAGATCTGATGGCAGCCGGGCTAACACCCAAGTAGAGGTACAAGATTTCCCCTACCTTGGGTTTAGAGAGCACAGGGGGTGAAGATAAGTATCGTTTCAGCTCCTCGAATGCCCCCTGACATTCTGAAGTCCATTGGAAACCGGTGGTTTTCCTCATGATCTGGAAGAAGGGTAAGGACTTCTCCGCCGATTTTGATAAGAAGCGGTTGAGGGCTGCCAGGCGGCCCGTCAACCGTTGGACCTCCTTCACGTTGCGTGGGGGCTCCATGTTGATGATGGCCTTGATTTTCTCGGGGTTGGCCTCAATACCCCTTCGGCTAACCATGTAGCCCAGGAATTTTCCCCCCTGGACGCCGAAGGTACACTTCTTCGGGTTCAGCCGAAGGCTAAACTTCTGCATGATGGCGAAGATCTCCCTCAGGTCATCAGCATGGTTTGCTGACTGCTTGCTTTTGACGATCATATCGTCAACATATGCCTCCATGGTGCGCCCTAGGACAGCTTGAAATACCCTGGCCACCATCCGAGTGTAGGTGGCGCCTGAGTTCTTTAGGCCGAAGGCCATGACAAGGTAGCAGAAGATGCCCTCGGGAGTCATGAAGGCTGTTTTTTCAGCGTCTTCCTCATGCATGTATATTTGGTGATATCCGCGGAATGCGTCGAGGAATGACATGATTTCACACGCCGCGGTTTCATCCACAAGTTGATCAATATTTGGCAAAGGAAAGGGGTCCATGGGACACGCTTTGTTGAGATCCGTGTAGTCCACGCACATGCGGAATGAGGGTGGTTTCTGTGCGAGGACCACGTTTGCCAGCCATGAGGGGTACTTCACCTCCTTGATGTGCTTGATAGAGAGGAGCATGGCGACCTCCTTTTTCACAAATTCCCTCCTCTCGGCCGAGAGGGGTCTCCTCCGCCGCTGTACTGGTTTGGCCGAAGGGTCCACCGAGAGGCGGTGGGTGATGACCCTTCGGCTGATCCCCGGCATGTCCTCCGGCCCCCATGCAAAAACAATGGAGTAGGCGCGGAGGGTGCTGATGATGCCGGTCTTCAAATCTTCGGGGAGCTTGGCTCCAATCTTCACGACTCTCTCCGGCTTGGCCGGATCGAGCGCGAAGTCTACTACCTCCTCGGCTGGTTCAGCCCTCGACCTCCTTTCTTCCGCTTCCACAGTTCCGGTGATGGTGTCAACGCGGAACTCCGTCTTGCTAACATTCTTTGTAACTTGAAGGTAGCAAGCGCGGGCAAGCTTTTGGTTCCCCCTTAAGTAACCGATTCCCCCCTCGGCTGGGAACTTGAGGCAGAGGTGCCTCATGGAGATGACGGCTTCGAGGTCCTCGAGGGCCGGCCGGCCGAGGATGATGTTGTGGACGCAGTTGATGTTGACGACGACGAACTCCACTTCGAGCTTGGCTCTATGGAGGCCGTCGCCGAAGATGACCGGGAGGGTTATGACCCCCTCGGAATCTATGGTGTCGCCGGTAAAACCGGCAAGAGGGGTCTTGATGGGCCGAAGGGACCCCCTCTCCTGGTGCAGCTCTCTGAAGGTGCTGAGGTACATTACATTGACGGAGCTGCCCGTGTCAATGTAAGTTCTGTGAATAATGGTGTCGTTGATTTCTGTGCGGATGACGAGGGCATCCCTGTGTGGGGAGGATACTGGGGGGAGATTAGCGTTAGTGAAGACAATGGGCTCCTCCCTCAGCCGCTTTACCGGGGGCATATGAGTGACTTCCCCCACGTAAAGTGATTGAGCCCACTTCTTTCGTTGACTCGTAGAATCACCCCCGGTATTTCCTCCTGTGATCATGAGAATGTGGCGTTTCTTTTCTTGGTATCGGGGGTACTCCTCCTCCTCTTCCTCCAGATTTCCAATTTCCCTCTTCTTGCCGAGGGGGATGGTGTTGGGGTTGACCCATGCATTCGCTCTCGCAGTTTGCCCTCGGGGTGGCCCCTGATGAGGGGGGCCTTGCTGCTGAGGGCCCTGGACAAACTGGGACAGATGGCCAGCTTGTATCAATCTCTCGATGGCCGTCTTCAGCTGATGGCAATCATTGGTCATGTGCTCTTGGTGTCGGTGGAAACGACAATAGGGGTAGTTTGGATTGATGGCAAATACTTCCGAGGGCGCGCGTGAATCTCGTTCCACGAGGCCCCTCTCCTCAGCAAAATCCAGGATGACGCTGACGGGGTGCGTCAATGGTGTCTGAGGGTGCTCCAGGAGGACAGGCTGTGCCCAAGCCCTCGGGTTCCCCTTGTAGCCTCCCCCGGGCTTGGCTTGGCCATGCCGGGGGCGATCACCGGAGGGGGCAGAATCCCTGGGATGATTGCGGGGAGCCCCCGGCCCTCGGTTACCTTTGTCTTCTAGCCGAGGGCGTTGCTGGTCTGGAACATGGTGGCATTTCTCCACCTCCTCGGCCTCGGCGTACCGATCCCCCCGCTGCAGGGCCCTTATATAATCGCGGGGGGGGGGGGGGGGGGGTTCGATAATGAGGCTCCTTGAGAAGTTCCCGGGGCGGAGTACTGTTTGTAGGAGGGCCAGGAGGGTCCCGTCGTCAGCGCCATCAACTTTATCAGCCTCCGTTCTCCAGCGCTCCAGGAAGTCCCAAAGGGTCTCCTCCTTCTTCTGCCTCACTGTTAGTAAGTGGGAGAAGTGTTTTCTTGTGCGGCGCCTCCCCGCAAATTGCATCAAGAATCGTTGGGCAAGTTCTTGCCATGAGTCAATGCAGCCCTCGGGCAATCGATTGAACCACTCGTAAGCTGGTCCCTCTTGAGTGGAGAGGAACCAGCGGCACAAATATTCATCTGATGCCCCCACCATCATCATGCTGCTTTGATACCTGCTGTAGTGCTCTTGGGGGTCAGTCTTTCCGTCATAGGGCTTGATGAGCTGCCCTCGGTATTTTTCCAGGATCCGGTCCGCCAATACCCTTGGGGTAAATGGCGTCCGGGTCCGGAGCTGTATGGTGGGTTCCCCGGAGCCCTCAGCTATCTTCTTCTGCATCTCTTCCATCTTGGCCATCATCGCCTCATACTTAAGCTCTGTATGAGGGACAGAAGTGGTAGCTTGGGATTTGGTGGCCTCCATCTCGTCAAGCCGGCGTTGGAGGGCCGCGATGATTTCGTCCCGGGGGTCCTTCGGGAGGGCCTCCTCCCCCTGCGAATGGACTTGGGCCGAGTGGGCCTGATTGATTTGGTGGCGTGCGTCGTCGTCATAGAGAGGTGCATTGCCCTTGTCCGGAGGGGGACGCCTTTCATTGGCCCTGGAGACGGACCCGCCACTTTCCTGAGGCCTTTGGAACGCCTTCCCCCCGAGGCGGTCTTGGATCCCTCGGCGGTCTTGCGCCCCTCCGAGTCTCTCGAGGGCGGAGGTCCGGAGCTGTTCCTTGTTCACGTTGTGGCGGTCCCGCGACTGGACTTCCTGGGAGGCTGTGTCTTGGGCCACGACCCCCTCGGAGTTCCCCATCCGGAGGACCGGGTTGCCGAGGGGTCGTGGATGAGGGGGAGGCATAATATTCTCCCCCACCTGAGGTTGGAGGGGAACCAAAGTGCCAAAGGCACCCGGGTTCTGAGTGAGCGCCTGGATGAAGGCGGAGAGCGCCGATTGTACGTCGATGGTGATGACCGGGGGGCTAATTTGATTTTCGCTCCGGTCCTTTTTCTTGGCCTCGATGCCGAGGTGGGCATCGGGGGCATTTTGTTGAATCTGCTGGCGTAGGTCGACAGCCGTCTGGTCCAACCCGGCGATGACGCTGCCCCCGGGAGCCCTGTTAGAGGCTTCGGGGACGTCGACCTCGCTGAGGTCCAGGTTCCTGTCCTCTACATTCTTGGAGTTGGCACGAGTTGTTCTCACCATTTTAGATGGGTGTTTTGTGTTTGGTCGAGGGGGAGGGTTTCTTACTTGATTGTTCGACCTCTCAATGAAAGCACCAAATGATGGATAGTGTACCCGGGGGGTAGCTTATCCGAGGGGTTATTACGGGGAATAACAAGAGAGAAGTCAGAGCAAATAAGTAGAGAGAGAAAGTATATTAGAAAGTATGCAGCGTGTGTATTATGACTTGTGACTTGGTTACAAATGGGAAAATGGGGTGCTATTTATAGTAGCAATAAATGCCAGACAGGGACACGTGTCAAGCGTCTATTGGCCGAGAGGTCATCTCAACTGGTTGGCGCTGGCAACCGCATGTGGCCGCATTTAATGCGGCTGTTGGATGGGACGTTGTACAGAGTACGGTGATCTGTACGCATGTGGCGCGTATATCATGTCGGGAGAGGTGCCCTCGGCTGTAGAGGACTAGCCGAGGGCTCTGAGTACCGGGGATCTCTTTGGTGCCGAGGGCTACTGATTTTCGCCGTTTTTCCCAGTAACTTTGTTCTGCTGTCTTGGCCCTCCTGTGAGAGTTAGAGCCTTCGGCCAGGGGGCCGAAGGCACCCCTGGTGCGCATTTGTGGGCTGCTTGGTATCTTGGGCGCCGTGATTTGGGCCTGTTGTGTTTCCTGGGCCTATTGGGCCTTTATTGGAGTAGTAGGAGTCTGTGGGCCGGGGGTTCCCGGGCCATATACTCCATCACCGCTTATTTGCCATGGTACATAAGGAATTCGTCTAACAAATACAATTCGTATAGATGTAAAGTCGCCCTATTAGTATTATTAGTCATTATAAATAATTTACCTTCATCGTAACTAAAATATACAAAGTATAATCCATTGAATATGGAAAAAATATTTGCTAAAATTATATTGAAAGAAAAGATTCTAACAGGGGTTAGTGCGAGAAAAAATAAATGTGTTAACTCTCAAGCATTTCTTAACACTCAAGCATTTCTTAGCTTTTGGCTTTTAAAAATCTGAAATTTGTGTTTTCAAGTCACAGCATCTGCTTAAATTAATTAATCAAAGCTAAAAGGTGTAAGCAGGTTGAGGGGTGCTTGTAATATTTATAACGGCAGGGGTGACATTATAATTATTCTGACAACTCAGGGGTGACATTTAAAAAACCTGAAACACGGGTCTGAGATTTCAATATGTTGGATAATTGGGGGACGAAATGTGCGATTTTCCCTTAAAGAAAAAAGAAATACCACATCCACACTAAGAGCCCGTTTGGTAACATTATATTGAAATTTGGCTGAATCGGCTGATTTTGCTGAAATTTATGAATTTCTGGCTGAAGTGGCTGGATTTGCTGAATTTACTGGTTTATGAATAAATTACATTTAAGATATTATTTATCAATAAATAAAGAAAGAATTATATGAAAAAATAGCTAAAATGATCCTCTATAGTAACTTCAACCAATATTTATCAATAAATAAAGAAAGAATTATATGAAAAAATAGCTAAAATGATCCTCTACAGTAACTTCAACCAATACAGCCAAAAAACAACTCTAAAATTACTTTTTCTTATTATTATACTCCGTACAATTTAGCGCACGAAATCAAAAGTTACGTGTTTCGTGAAAAAGTTAGCTGATAAGCCTGATAAACCGAAACATAAGATCACTAACGGGCTCTAAATCATTGATGGGAATCTTAATATTTTACCCATTTTAGGATATTATTATTATTAAAAGCTAAGTTCACATGAATTATTGCAAAGTTCATTTTTGAACAACGCAAAAGACGACCACTAGCTGTCTAGGGAGTGTTTTTGCATCATGTGATTGATAGGTACTATTTAAACTTTATCCTATAAACTTTATACGGTACTATATTTAAACTTTTATCTTATAAATATGATTGATTTTTGAAGCATAGCTAGGAGATTTATGGGATTTAATCTGCCAAACTTCGTCGTGAAATATAAACTCGACACATTAGTCTCACGTGATTTAAAAATTACGTCAAATCTCATGTGTTATAGTTAATTTTGCATAGAACTCTTTTTATGAACAAATTTAATTATCAAATAAATGAAAAATGATTTGACGCGTTTTTCAATTAATCGCTTCGGTCTAATTCGTTAAATGTATATATCATGTTGGGATTAATTTGGTGCATTCAACATATTTATGGTTGAAAATGAAGATAAGCAAGCCCAAGAAGGAATTGCTTAAAATCCTTGAAGACTGTTTTCTAATATCTTGATATATTTAGAATTGGTAAATGTGTTGAGTGACATCAACGATGTGAGTGAGGACCACGTTTGCATGCATGTATCCAGCTAATTGAGGGGGACATTTACACACTTAAGAACATATATAGGATCTACATTTCAATATCAACACTATTTGAGGAACTTAAATTGAGATTTGCCCTTAAGAATTTTAAGATGAAATACTCTGTATAATTATATATTTATTAGTCTTTATTAATGTTGAATTTTATTCTTAAAGATCAACGTGATGAGAGGAGTAACACAAACTTACTTCCCTATTCCAAAATATTACATGAGATAGTATATACTCGATAGTAATTACTAATTAGGCATTTCCTTTTTCAGCTATCCTAAAATAAATGTTACATTTGTTTTTTGAAAATGATCCTACATATCATTCGTACTCTATCACTCTTCACTTTTTTACTTAAATCTACGATTCAACTTTATTAGTCAAATTTTACTTACTCTTACCCTACTATAGTAAACGTAAAGGACAACTTAGATATTTATATCATTTCTATAATCCTCTCCTTAATAGCACTACAACTTTTGGGAAAAAATTCTCGCTCACCCGAACTCACATTTACGGCCGTAGATTTTAAGCACCTAATCTACTGCTTCCAACATCCTTCCCATTCCTTCTATACCTAAAATGGCTTAACACGCTTAAATCCCTCCACTCATATCACCATGGATGAATTCTTCTCCTAAAATGTGAACAACCTCAACTAATCAGGAGAAATTCGCAAGATGGAGAAGGTACTGAGCACAAAGCTAGATCAATTCTTCTCGTTCCTTCATATTTTTACTGTACATTGAACACATTATTCCCGCTTAACCGAGCAACATCTTAACCATTCGATCAAAGGCATCTTTGCCGTCTCTTCACCTCTTTCCCTATTCTCATTCTCATCTTTTAATTTCCTTCATTTCTCTCCATTCGCCGTCTTTTCTAACATGTATGTGTCATCGGCTCATCGCCTACTCGCCTCTCCACCCCTCATCATCCTTCATCCAGAGTTTCGTTCATCAATTCCATTACCACCGAAGAGTTTCACTCCATCTCAATTTATTCATCTCAATCAGGTATATTGTATCCTTACAATCTTCATTTTCAAATTTTCCAATTTTCTTTCAACTCGTTCATTCAGAGTGCACCTTCATCAATTTAGTTGCGGCCTCTCTAGCAACTGCCGGTAGCAGCGTGCATATCATCATCATCCAGATTTCAACCATAGCACCTTCTAAAGGTCATCACAGGTCCTTCATCAAGAACAAGATTGCTATCTTCATATCTTATCCTTCATGTGAAGTGGGAACAATCTCTGTTCGAGAATCTCTCATCTCCCTCTCTACCAGTTAGAAACCATCGAAGTTCAGATGCCTTCGTGAGAGTTCTACCAAAGGTATTTTTGTTCTGTCCTTTTTTCATTTTTGAATTTCTCATTGTGATTTCTGTTAAATTTATTGTTTCACTTTTTTTATACTTCATTATATCGCACGTTGGGGTTGTTCGAGTTTTGGCTAGAAGGGAATCTTTATCAAATTAGGTTTCTGATTGACAGCATAAAATCCATTTGAGTGAAAGATAAAGGGTATCACTCCCCTTCAAATATGTTGATTTAGTTTAAGAAAAAGGACTTTCTTTTGTTTTTTCAAAATCTTTTCATTTTGGTTTCAATTCAACCTATTTAGTCATTGTATGTTATTACACTATTCGATCTATTTGTTTGTTTACTTATTTCTTCAATCAGCAATTTGAAATAATTTCACACTCTGCTTATTTGTTTGAATTTCATTAAAACAACACATATGATGGCAATTTCTAATCTTACTGTATAAGAAGAGGTCTCTGTTTTGTTTCAGAAAACAAAACATGCTGATTCCATTTGCCTTAGATGTTGATATCTTTTGGTCTAACAGTGTCCTATTTTTTTGTAGTTAGTATTTACTACCCCTTTATACCGAAGTGGTAGCCCAGCAAGTCAAAATGTATTCCTATTGATCTGTCTTGGCCTCCTCTTGGTTCTTTATATTTACAAATTCTTGATTTAGTGATTTCAATTGTTCACTTCCAACACTGTGTTGGCGTAGTCGAACCATTTTCTGATTTCAAGTAAATTTGTGAAAACCACTTATTTACTCGCAATTTCTGGTAAGATTAAAATTTAAATCGTTCTTCAATCAGATCATCTTTGATTTTTTTATTCCATGCGTGTTTGGAACTTTGGAAGTTGAAAATATATCAAGGTTGAGTTTCTGAAGTATTAATATAGGGTTCCAAATTTAAATAATAACATACGTAGTATTACTTATACTACCTTACTAAATGCTAGGATAATCAAGATTCATGAAATACTCTTAAAACCATAAATCCTTTTATCTGAAATGCTCTATACCATATGCAATTTATGTTTATATAGATTATATCAAAAATATGAATTCATTAAAAGAAGAATGCTCTAAATGCATATGAGGAAATTGGATCAAGTTTATAACATCAGTGGATTTCAAGTATATATCAGAATGGTGGATGCCTATTGTTGCTCACCTTTTCTTCTGACTTCATATCATTTCAGGTAAGGCATCTAAATATACATAAGTTAAAATGAATGAAATGCTCTGCCCTTTTCTCTTCATGAAATTGTTAAATCTCCATCGTCTTAGGTAAATTTCTGCCTATTATTTTTGTTTGTCTCAAATACAGTACACAAGTTAGTGAGCCTAATACATTTATTCAAGTATATGAACTTCAGATGGGGCACACTTGGCTATTGTTGTTACATTGTAGTGTATGTTATTCTTATAACGGTGCAGTGTATGTTTAGATTATCATGTAAAAAAACCACGAGTTTAATACCTTTCTTATGCATGATGTCCAATTAAATGTTTAGATATATTTTCAATAAATAAGGGCATTATATTTTTAAAATAGTGGTGCTTACTACTTTAGCCAATTCCAATTTTTGCAGGTTTTGATTTGGTGGTGATTATGGATGAGTTTCAACTTCAAATAGTGCAGGTTTCTCTTACAAACTTTACTACCATTCTATTAATCAAGAAGTCCTCTGGAATAACATCTTAAATCAAATTTAGGTATATTTGATGCTTTGGTTTATACTTGGGTGCTACTCCTTTGTTGGGTTTTAGGTATACACCATGTGCAATAACTTTTAAACTTTGTTTTGTTATTTATCATAAGTTCAAATGTAATATCATGATTCCTAATTCTTTTTTCCCGATCGTGATCAATATTATTATTCATTCCTTCACCTGCATTTTCTTGATAATTGTCTTTAATGTAGAGAAGAATGGGCTATCCTCTGATCAGATTTGGTATGCAATGGGGCTAAACAAAGTATTATTCTAGCAATCTTGACACTATGTTCTCTAGGAGATGAGGTTTATCTTTTACCCCTGATCACATTAACTGTATATTTCATTTTTTTTACTTTTTGTGAAGTAAAAAGAGGCTTATTTATTCATTGATAGGTTAAACCTTCAGTTAGTATTGGTGGTGAATGGAGATGGTTAGTATTGTTTTCCTCTAATGCTTTAAACATAATTCTTTTAGTCTTAAACTCAAGCAGTCCATGGTCTTATTTGTTTCTTGGCTGCTTAATTACAATCGTTTCTATATCATCTTGCAGAGTATATTTGCCCTGTGATATGAGCGTCTCCTTTCAGATACTATTGTGACATGATATTTAAAGTTATGAAAAATGGTATTACCTATTAGATTATTACTCTCTTTTTTACAATGGACTCACATTCAATTGTTGTTAGTCATATTTGTGTACATTCAGCCTATACTGCAAGACTTTGCAGTACGATAGTCTGTAAGGCTTCCTTAACTTTGGAAAATATACTCAAAGGTTTCATGATAGTACCCACTATAAACCAGTTTAATCTGGAAAAGAAATATATATGCATTGTCTATGTATAACACTATAAGCCTATTTAGTACTCACTATATTTCTTACCACCCTTATTGGTGTAACTAAAAGTATTTTCTTCAAAATTTATTTGACTTTGTAAAAAAATATTGTGTGGGGATGAACTTACTTTTTATTTGTGATGTGTTGATTGTCTTCTTCCTTTGACCCAATATTTTTCCCCATCTTTTTAATTAAGTTTGAGGATATATTTATGATAGTGGTGTTAATAATTAAATGCATTCCTTGATTATTGCATGAGAAGAAGATAATGTGGCAGAGTATTATAAGCAACCGGTAGAAACACTTGAGGGATTTAACAAAATGGATGCCTTAGCAAAGGTGTGTTCCAGGAATGTGAAAGGTACACCTTTTGTCATCTAAACATGAATTCATATCATGTTTTCTTTTTTCTGTATGTCACACTAACGGGGGAGAGGGTGAGAATCCATGGCTGAAGTTAGATATTGTATTTTAGAGAAAGAGAAGGAAAACAATATGTTAAAAGTGAGACATTTTCTATAAGGATGCCAAATGGTGCAAACACGTTTCTTTCTTTTTACTGGTTTTTAAGAATGCCGCTAAGAATAAAGTAGAGCATTTCTATAACAACAATGAGGAATGATTTTAAATAAACACTATAATTATTAAGTAAAAACTGGGCTTTACCCATTCATATTCTTATTTTATGAATAATGGGTGTCCAAAGTTTCCCTTTTCTGATTTTTATTTATAGTATGGACATGCAATCTTCAACTGCAGCACAATTTTAAAAAAATAATAAAAATGGGGGGTTCTCTAATTATAGAAACTATCAAAACCAAAGTGTTAATGTTGTTAACAAAACTGCCCAGATGATTATTCCTATTACCTAATTTTTATGGAATGCTTTGCAACTAATTTTGTGTATATTTATATGGCTGAGGTTTTCTTAGACATGTTACTTTCAGAAATAATTTGAGAACAATTTGAATATTTTTGTATATAGTAGTCCACTGTGAAATTAAACTTGGGAAGACATAATATCCATTACACCTAACGAATAGTTTGTTTGAGGGTGCCAAGAAAGCAATTTTGGCAAGTTCTGACCTATCCATCCATGTATAAAGATTTGGGAAGTTGAAATCATATGTTCCGGTTATTCTGTGGATCAATCTTGGTTTATCTTTATGTGTAAAGATTTAGGGGTTATTGAAATGACAGGCATAACTCAGCTATCATTTTTGGTATTTTATTACATCTAAAATATAATTGTGTTGGACCTTGAAGTTCAAGTACCCGAATAAATACTTTAATTGATTAAATACTTTAAAATTGAAGCATAGGACAATTTAGATCCACAAGAGGGTAACTGGACGTGGTGATGTAAGCTTGAAGAGATGGACCGGAAAAGATAATGAACTATACTTGTGGCAAAACAACAGCAGAGTGATGCTAAGTTGGCTCATGACTTCTTTAGGCTAGAATAGTTCAGGCAAGACATTGCAAATGCTGAAAGGAGGGAAAACTTCATTGCTAAAGGTGTTGCCAAAATGTAGAAATTGTTGGCCAATGTGTTCTGTCCAGTTCTTAGAGAACAATGAAAAAATTGCTTCAATAAAAAGGAAGTAACAAATGTCATTTAAAAGAAAGAATGTTTTTTAACAGAAGCAGGGATAAGCCATGTTTCTGAATTTCTGTATCGAAGTGAATGAATGTTTCTCTCAGTTTGTGTGTAACCACAAATCTTGCCCCTAGAACGGACATAACTACAAAGAGTTATAGATGCCTTTTGTCCAAATTGTGATTATTTACAATATATGACTTATAAGAAAGAAAGGCATCAAGTGGCACGCTAACTGAAAACTCATCCTCCTATTTAAGATAGTGTCTAAGAGATTCCAAATCTATATAAATCATAAGTATGACATGACCTTATATTCTTATCATATTTAATGTTAGGTAAATTTCTGCCTCTTTGTTTCTTCTCTTATCAAACACAGTATTGCAAGAGGAGGAATGTGGATTGAGAAAACAATCAGGGTGCAGATGGGTCAAAGTGAATGAATGTTTGTCTGAGTTTATGTGTAACGAAAAATCTTGCCCCCAAACTAGGCGTAACTACAAGGAGTTGTACATACCCCCAAACCGACCGACAAACTAACTGAAATCGAACCGATCAAAACTGAAATAGACTCAAACCGAAATCGACTAAAACTGATTAACCATTGGCAGTTTGGTTTACGGTTTCATCTTTTGAGTTAAAAAAATCGATCGAACCAAAATCGACAAACAAAAACCAACAAAAACATGCTAAATCGACACAAACCGACACAAGTAGTCCGGTTTGGTTTACGGTTTCACCTTTTCTAAAACCGAGATCGATAAAACCGAAATTGACAAAATCGATGAAACTGAATTGATGAACACCCCTATAGAAATATTATGATTTATAATTGTGTTTGTTAGTTTTTTTTCATGGTTAAGTTAACATAAACCCAACATAAAGTGAGTGACAATTAAGAAGGGAAGTCAAAGCTTTATAGAATGCACACTTGCGTAGAGTGAAAGTGATTGATATATTTTTAACAAGATCATTCGTATCCCTTATACCAGTGGCTGACGCTTAGGAATAGGGGTGTCTAATGGTCCATTGGTCCGCCTCCTTAAATACAATAATAAACATATAATTGTAAATATCATTGATAAAAATAATATACTCGAGATACTCTGTAATATGTATTGATGCATTTAAGTACCGCAACTCCTCGGAGTCCCATCAGATCATTAAATGAAGCAAATTGGGAACATAAACTATATATATTGAATTAATGTTTCAATTCATGGTACAAATTAAAAGTTTACCCATACTATTTTACATAACAGTCTGATCACATCATTTATAATTAGTTCACATATGACGGACCAGTGGGCGTAGCTCAACTGGTAGCGAGGGAGTGACACAAAGGTTAAGTCCGGGGTTCGAATCCCGGCAACAGCGATAAGAGGTTATTATGCTAAAAAATGCATAAGGCCTCTCTGCAAGTATCAGGGACAGAGCGTCACTCTCTATCTATCAGATTGCGAATATAGTCCAATTTACATTCTCTCAATGTACCATTCGGTCGGTGTTAGGGCACTCATGGATGGGGTGTCATCTTTGTTTTTGAGTTCATATATCACGGGCTCACAATTGATTTTAAAGAGAAGAATAAAAGAATATGAGACCAATGATAAACAGATAAAGTGATGGGGAGTATATGTTTTACGTCATTGTCATACAACCTTGTTTTAATAAAATCAAAGATTCAAAATACTATTACTCCGTAGTACGTAATATTTACGTGGAACATATCACATATGACTAAGCTACTTAATTGGTATAATAATCATTATCATTATAAAAATAATATCCCTTGTCCCAACATAAGTGTCACCTTTCTCTTATTGGAAAGAAATATGTGATTCATAATATTTTACTTTATTATATTCAAATAGCAACCACAACTTTTACCTTTTTAACAACTTTATTAAAAATTGTGCCAAAATCAAATGAGACACATAAAATGGGACGGATGTAGTATGGAGTATCAATTACTAAGGTCACTGGTTTTTTTTTATCATGCGGGCCGGAATACATCACTATGCCTGTAACACCATCCCCGAGTATATTTACTTTTTAGTAAATCATGTAATAAACCTTGAATAATGACTTATGAATTTACGAGGTTGAAAATTTTTGTTATTACCTTTGCGTGAATAGTGAATTGCACGTGGGGCCCACACCGGGAGCGGGGACCCCCCGATAATTCCGGGACCACATATTATATTCATATTGGTCTAAATAATACTACCTCCGTCCCATTTATATTTTCCCGGAAGAGAATGGCACGGTTATTAAGAAAAGTGGGTTTGTGTGGTTGATATTAATTGATAAAGTAAGAATGATTTAGAGTTGCAATGCTTTTTTAATAAATTGGAAAGTGTTCCCCGGTGCTTTCCCCACTTCTCGTGGTACTTCTGGGAAAAAAAAGTAAGAATGATTTAGAGTCACACAAACTTTGCCAAATATGGTATGTGACATTTTAAGTGGGACTTCCCGAAAAGGTAAAATGAGACAATATAAATGGGACGGAGGGGGTATTTTCATGATGGTATATATTTTGGTTGGGTCATATAAAGGGCATCGAGTTGACCAATTGGTCAGATAAGGCCCAATTATCAGAATCGGTAATTGATTGGATAACAGTCCGAAATGGACTTCATAGACTTATAAATTAAAGTTTTGGAATATATATTATTTCAAGGGGGCCATCATGATTGAGAGTATGTAATATATTTTATTTGACCCGATAAAATAAATTATATTTAAAACAGTCCGAAAAATACAACTTTCGGGACCGAATATACATTTCTAGACAAAAAGGGTTGACCTCCCACATGGGTGGGGGCCAACCCACGAATTTGGTCATCCAAACAAAGGGTTTGGACGGTTAGAGTAAAGAGGGGAACATGGGAGGGGATGGTGATTTGATCAATTTGGCATCAAACAAAAATGAGGTGGCCCCATCCACGCTCATTTGTTCAATGAGACAAAGAGGTAATCCTCACCTCCCTCTCCCTCATCTTTTCTGCCAAGCTACACCCAGGAAGAACAAAAAAACCATCCAGCTCCTTTTTCCCCATTGTTGAAGGAGAGCTCAAGAAGGAAGAATCTCAAGAAAAGGGATTAAGGTGCTAAAAGTATAAGGAATTTAGGTAATACCTGTATCTTAGCCTTTCCCTTATTTTTCTTCTATCATATGAGATATATATCATGTGAAGAACACTTAAAATCATTCTACACATTTAGAAATGTAGAATGAGGGGTTGAAAAGTGGTTCTAAGTCCAAGAATGACCGGTTCGCTGGAAAATAACCTTTTAGAGGTTATTTGTATTGATATGAGTTTTGTGATGATGAAACTATGTTAGGAGCATAACTAAAGTGTTTCTAGAGTTCGCCGGAGTTTCGCCGGAGTCTTGCCGGAGTTTCACCGGAGTTCAACCGAGGAGCGTAGAACGCGCTTAAGTTCATTTAAGGTGAGTGGATGGCTCTTATAACTTTTGGGTTAATTATAAGATTACCTAAATAAATGTTATATGTATTCATAATGCTGTTTAAAAGATATTTAAATATGTGTTTAGCCAAAATGATTAGGCATGTATGAAATGAAGTACATAAATATGCATGGAATATTATATGAGAATTTGTATGAAATTGCATGCTATGTATGAAAGGTAAAGGAAGCATAGAGTGAATATTATTAACTTAATATATATGATGATTAAGTTGATATATATAAGGCTTGAAATGACGGTTAACGCTAATTATTTATACCGGTTGGTATTAGTTAATTATAAATTTAGTTCTAGTTATTTTTGGCAATAGTTTAATGACTAGACCTCTAGATTAATGCTAACCATAAACCTAAAAGAAACTTACCATTTTGTAATTAATATTTTATGAAAGCTTTTACTGAAATAATATTTGGAATTATAGAATCAAAATCTACGTAATTAAACTACCATTTTTCAAAACATAAAGATGGTAAGTATTATAGAGCTCTTGAATGAAATGAGCATTGTTAGAAGTGTATGCATATTAAGGTTACCAGATGTGCATATTAGTGTTTCAGGAGGTGCATATTAAGGTTACGTGATGTGCATTGTACATTTATAATGTCTCCATAATTTATATTAGAATTGCATCGTGATAAAATATGTTAACGTTGCATTTTAGTCGTTTGTATGTTGCATGTTATCTTTATAACATGTGCATTTTACAAGTTCCTATATTGCGTTTTCAAATATGTACACTTTAGAAGTTCATACTACATGTTAGTGCTATGGCATATGCATTTTAGTATAGAGTGCATAAGTTGCATTTTATCATTATGATATGTGCATTTTAGAAGTTCATACACTGCATTTTGGTAAGATGACATGTGCATTGTCGAAGTTCATACACTGCATTTTAGTAAGATGACATGTGCATTGTAGTAGTTCATATGCTGCATCTTATCGTTATGACATCTACATTGTATAGTCAACTGACATGCATACGTGATTCGTGATGTCCCAAGATACATAATATATAAGAAACATTTTTTAAATAGTAAAAAAATTGCACATTAAAATTACAATATTTTTTAGATACTAAAATTACAAGAGCTGCTCATTAACACAATTCACATATTGTGCTTTTACATCATATGTTAACTGCACATATGTGCTTTTTAGGAGTTCATATTTTGCATCTTATCATTATGCCATCTGCATTATACTAGTATACTCAATTCACATGCATACGTAATTCATGAGAACACAAATGCTAAATATATAAGAAATTTATTCTAAATGCTAAAGAAATACAACACTTTTGTTACTAAATTTACAAGAACTTTGTATGAACACAAAATTGATGGATTTCATAAAAGAAAAAATAATGTTTTTCTGGCGTTCATAATATAGTTCCGGCATTCGAGAACTAATGGTCTGATCTCTGGCGTCTCCTTATACGTGCCGTAACTCAGGACATTCGAATAGAAGAACACTTGAGTAGAAGAACACCAATCTGATTCTATTAAAATTTGAGATTGAGGAGGAGATGGAGATGGAGAAGAGATAGAAATGGTTAAGCTTTGATCCTAAAGATATGGCTGAATGAACGTGCAAGAGAGAAATAATTGAACGTAATCAGACATGATTTTATTTCTAAAAATAAAATATACCTAAAAGACTAATAAGCCCTTAATTGTCTAATATAATCAAGATGAAAGCTACAGTTCTATCAACTAAAATAGAGGGCTGAGATCTATTTGCATTTTGTAAATTAAGAAGACTTTGTATATGATCCCAATTATATATATATATATATATATATATATATATATATATATATATATATATATATATATATATATAACATCATGTGAGAAGTCCCCCTTAGGCTGAGAAGCTGCGAAGTCTAACTTATAAGCTCAAAACACGAACTTTTAACCAATAAATCATAACTTATAGACCCCCTCCAAAAAAATTACGAAAATGCCACCGCGTCAAAATAACTCCAGAAACCTGGAATTTTTTTTGCAGAAAGTTCGTGTTTTTGAGGGGGTCTATAAGTTCTGATTTTTTGGTTAAAAGTTCGTGTTTTTTGCTTATAAGTTAGACTTCGCAGCTTCTCAGCCTAAGGGTACTTCTCAGCTGATCCGCTCCCTATATATATATATATTGGTGGAGTACCCAAGGATTATGTTATCCTCAAAACTCATAGTTTATGATATTGAAATAAGGATAAGGAGGAGTCCTATACACTCATAAGTACATGGGTGGGTTGGGGTTTTTAGTCAAGAATATTGACTATTACTATTTTCCCCAAATAAAACAGCGATCTACGAATCGGGTATTTTCCAAGTGTATATATACTATTAAGTATTTCTTAACTTGGGGGAAAAGACTATTTACATAAGTATCACCCTATGTTTGGGTCTTATACTTGAAACGCTAGTTATTCTATATTTAGCATGCTACTTGCTTGGTACTTGTACTGACCCCTTCGGGGGCCCACCATTTTCAAGTTGAAGCTAGAGCTTGCTACCTGCACCTTTCTACGGGTGATATCTATTTCAGGGAAGACGTGGTTCGTGTTTCCTCATGTTCTTTCAAATTACTAGACATTGCTCATGGATATTTTTATTTGTTTCAAACTACTCTTGGGCTTGCATGCCCGTGTTATTGGCCGGATGTGGCCTATGAATTACCGCTGAATATTTCCGCTATTCAATGGTTTAATTTGTGATGTTGTTATGCATGTTTACTACTGAGTATGGATGGATTGTTTTCTCGAACGCCTTGTATGATTAAGTGAGGTTGACCTGCGGGTAACGTCACTCGATTATACAACGGTTGTACACGTGCTTAGATTGCGGTCTGGGGTGTGATCATTAATTGGTATCAGAGCCATCTCAGTTCTAAACTATGTAATCAACCTCTCACAAGAGATTTTACCAAAAAGGAATTTTTACAGAAAACCATGAGCATTGTATTTCGACGTTCATAGAGCTATTGTTACCTAGGTTGCAAGGTCTCTAGTTGTTAAGATGGTACCCTTAACAATTGGTATGGCGGTGACTTGGGCTAATATGTGTCGTATAATGTTCTTCCGTCAATTGACATTGATAGGACTAATGACTCGTCCAAATCTCTTTTCAGAAATGGAGGGTAGGCGAATGGCAACCAGGAACAATCCGAGGGGGCAAGTGCCGGTAGTATCCATGAGAGATAGCCGGGCTGCATCTCGGGGTTCAAGAGGAGGCTGTGGAGGCCAAGGGAGCCGTGGAGATCATTGGGCTCAAACTGTGAGTGACGGCCACGTTAGTTCGGTGTATGAAACCAACACCGAAGACTATGACTCTACATACGTTCCTGAAACGGAGCATGAGGAGACCCCATATGATGGGGGTGACACGTGCACCGACGATGATGACGAAGAAAGTGATGCCAAGTTCGCCCAAATGGGCGAATTGCTTGAGTGGTATCAAAAAGAGAAACTCAGGAGAGACCTTAGGCGTCAAGCAAGGCGTGGCTCTCATGGTGGTTCGGGTCAAGGTAGCCGGGGAGCTTCAAGGGCCACTCTAGCGGCATCACAAGGTGGGTGTGAAGGAGGGTTTTGTGTGAGGATATCCAAATACCTCAAGGAGGCTAGGGCCTTGGGGTGTAAATCCTTCGACGGCACCGGTGACATTACTGTCGCCGCCGATTGGATAAAGAAGGTGAAGGATGCGGCAAAAGACATGCAAATTACACCGGAAGTGAAGTTGACCGTCGCTTCACGTCTGCTTGAAGGGATAGCTTCCACGTGGTGGGAGAGTGTAGAAGGGAAATACCACGGGGAGGTCTCATGGTTAAATTTTGATCAAGAATTCTATGACCAATACTACACTGACTATGAGAAAAATGTCAAGCGTAGGGAGTACACCAACCTTGATAGTCCCCGTTTCTGTAACAGCAATGAATAACAGTCTAACAAAGAAGATTAAACGTAAAGATGAACACTGATGAATCGATGTAAAACCCTCTTTGATAGACCCTGAACTCGTACACAGAAAGATTTGCGCTTAAGGCTATAATGAACAAGTACGAAAGTTAACCTAATCTTGAACCCTCGGCTCCCTTTTTATAGGCGAGGTTCAGGTAGGCGTGAAAGGCTTTTAGCCTGTTTGTATGGGCCTAACACTTGGCCCATATTCTATCTAATCAATGCACCTATTTAATACAAGGAATAATAATAAAGCTAATCTATTACAAAATAGATGACAAACTTGATTCACAATTAACTGATCTTCAACAATCTCCCCCTTTGTGATCAAGTGCCACTTAGTTATTGCTTCTGTGATTTGAAATAGTGCTTCCTCATATTCATTGCATGCTCGTATTGCCTTAACATGTTTCTCTTTTCTAAGCGATCATCGATGGCTTTTAAAATGGTCTCCACTGTAGAGTGTTCCTTTTGAACGTATGACGATGCCTCCTGAAGATTTTGCTCTAGCTGTGCCTTCATCTTTAGAAGCTGTTCTTTGATTATCTTCAGCGTTCCATCACAATATTTCTCAATTTCATTAACCACCATTAGACGTTTTTCGTTCTTGTGGTTGAGATATGTGACTGCTGGTGGTGTGAAGAAGATGTGGTAAGCTGGGAAATCTTCGAGTTCTGGACCATACAGTCTTGGCTTTGTAAGATTTGTTTTTGTCAAGTTGCACTCAATAGCCATCTGTAGGTCGTGAGATGAGTGCACTCTGATTTGCCTGAGCATGAATCTCTTGATTGCTGCAAGACCTTCGTTGTATGTTTTGCTTTGCCTGACTGGAAGGTATCGATAAGCCATAAACATTTGATAGATGTCGTCTGGTTTAAGCATGATGAAATCATTTTCTTGGCAAGTAAATTCACTCCCGTCAGTGCGTTGAAGCCTGTAAGAATAAAATGTCACTCCGTGATAATCCTCGGCCTTAACCTGCAGGATTTGATGAATAGGGAGATTATTGGACTTCAAGTCTTGTTCCATCAGCTCTCTTTGAGTACTGGTTGACCTTTGCAACAACATGTGTAGATGACCTCCAGCCTGCTTTCCTTTGAGATGGGTAAGGCCTCGTAGCTTCAGTTCATTCAACGGTTTGACTTTGTCTGGTCTACGCCAAATACGCTCTCTAATTTCCTCTTGGAAGGGGCTTTGATTCGAACGTTGTCCCAAGGTTTCTCTGTCTTGGGAAGTCTTCCCGCTGATTGTCTGACGACAGATTCAAGTGTTTTCTGAGATTCCTTGTAGTTCTCCCCTTCCTTTCGTTCATCGTCCTCGAGCCTTATTATATCTTCAGCACATTTGTTGATGAGTTCTCGTAGAAACCAATTCCTCTGCATATCTTCACACTCTTCATCCTGCATGATTTGATCCATCTCCGTCCACTGTCTGGGCCATTTGTCGTGAATAATGATATCTTCTAGTTGATCATGCATTTCATCTGACGACAGAATGGTAGTGGCAGGTTGACCTTTTGGAGACGGAGGCCTGTTAATCGAAACACCGGGTTCACTAGGATTTCCCGTTGTCATCAGCTTTGAACTAGGTTCTAACTGATGGCCTGATGTAAAAGATGTACCTGTGGTAGCATCATCAGGACTTCCATCCCCTCCTCGGTTGGTATCTCTGGGAGATACGCCTCGGGATGTTGCGTCTAGCTCGACCAGGCTAGAGATTTTGGCTGCGGGTGGTGGCTATTGGTTGGTAGAGGTTTCTGGTTGAATGGGCTGTGGAGGTTGGCTAGATAAAGCAGTTTGCTCAAGTGGTCGTGGCCGCTTGTTCTCCCCCTCATGAGGATCCGAATCATCGGGGTCCTCATGGGAACGTTTGCGACCACGAGGACTCTCCTTGCATTTGATTTTGGTTTCAGGGGAAGAAAGGAGGACTTCGAGAATGGCTTGCTGGTGGAGGGTAAGTTTGGTTTCTAGGATGTTTAGAAGATTGTCCAGCAAAGCCGATGCCAGGGTTTCGAAGGGTAGTGAGGAGAGATCGATGGAGGGTGTGGTCGGGCGTGGGGAGAATACAAGTTCTGTATCCTGGGTTCCCCGAGAATGTGAAGGAACGGGTATTTGGTTGATGGATTTGTGAGATAGAGGGGTGGAGGATACTGGTTGTGTATGGGAGATGAAGGGTTCGGGAGAAGGTTGGGGTGGGGGTTGTTCAGAATGAACCGCTTGGGTGGTCCTAAATTCCTGTGCTAGAGCGGTCATTGCATCTTGCACCCATGGTTTGATGGTGGAATCTAGGAAGCGATTGAGCAGAACGTTGGTGTCTTCAAAGGTTGGGTGTCCAGTTACGGGGGTTGTAACTGTTGTCACAGCATCAGTGAAGATAGCTGATGTGTGGCCTGCGTGCAATGATGGAATCATTGAAGGCGTAGCAGGGCTTCCAACCGTCATAGCTTGCGCTCTGGTTGTTTCTTTCAGGGTGTGTGCACCTGTATGTGCTGTGAATAGTGTAGGTGTCCTAGTAAAAGAAGAAAATGTAGGAAAAGTGACACCTAGACTCGATGTGTTTGAAGAAGGGGTTTTGACCTCGGGCGATAGGTCAATAGTACGCTCAACTGATTCAGAAGGAACCAGTGAGGGGGTTGAGTCCCGTGCTTTTGAAACGATAGCATGTTGAGAGGCTATCGAGTGGCTAGGTGAGGGCTGTGCTTGCGCAGTTGAGCCAGATGCTGCGACTTCTACCCGGGAACCGAAAAGATCGGCTCCTGTACTTAGGGATTCGGCTCGGCTTATCTGGATAAATGGATCGCAGCCGGCGAGTATGTGCTCGTCCGCCTTATCTATGAGGCTCTTTCTGACGCGAGGCTGGGGCTTTGACTTAGCAGCTTTGTCATTTTTAATCTTAGCCCTTTTCTCCCGGATGACGACATCTTTGGAATTCTTGATAGTATGGGCTGCTTCATCGTAGTCATCCTTGGAGTAGTTTGTTTCTCTGGGATCGGTTTTTGGTTTAGTCAGCTCTTTGATAGTGAAGACTTGGGGTCTGCCTGCGATTATTGGTGCTGCGTCTTCAGCAGTGATCTTCTTTGGAGATTCGACAGGCAGCTTTCCTTTTCGGATTAGAGCATAGGTGTGCTCAACGTCTTCACTGTCATCATCATCATCATCATCAGATCCAGACTCCTCGCTATCCGTACCCACGCTCTCTGATGCCTCATCGTCAGTGTTTGGTTGGGCATCACTTGACGACTCATCGGCAGATTCCTCAGCGTCTGTTTCAGTGCCCTCAGCCGTCTGACTCGTCTCGAGAGAGTCGTCAGACTTTCCTTCATGGGGCGAACCGGCCACTGGTTTCTATGGCTTTTGGACTTTCTTAGGACCCTTACCTACACTCGGCTTTGTCCCCGGGGTAGGTCCAGCTGGGTTTTGCTGAACCATAGGGACAGTTCTCTCAATTTTTTCTTGGTACTGTTGAACTGTCGGATTTGATGATTTGACTAGTTTGAGCAGAAACCCAGGGATCCGCAGACCGAAGACAGGGTTTTTGTCAGCTTTGAAGTACTGCAGCTTCGGGGCAGTGTAGTGTGGATCAGTACTGCGTCTTGGGATGGAAGAGTGCTCTGCCATGCAGTCGTTGATAATCAGCCCGAGCCACCCTGCGTATGGGATGGTACCTGGCCTGTTTTTCTCTTTCGCTTTGACCAGGTCCATGAGCTCTAAGAAGAAGGGCTGTGCCATGTCGTATTTTTGTTGAATGCGATGCTGTGAAAGATTAGCAGGATCTGCTTGTTGCAACCCGGCATGCTTTGGCGATAGGCACTTGTTCACCAGCCCGAATAGGCTCTTCCACGGATGATGGAGATAGGCTCCGTTAAAGTTTGACAGTTGTGGCAGTAGTGAGGTGTAGCCGGGAGATGCCACGTCTTTGAGCAGATCGGGGATGGATGGCAGCGCATCATACGTGTCGTGAACTGGCAGCGCTAATGTAGATCGTAAGGTTGATGGTGTCAGAATTACGCGCATGCCGTTCAGTTTTGTCTTTATCTTGGAGCGATCCTTTGGTGATTCAGTATGCATGTGACCCCAAAACTGTTGCAGGTATATCTCTGGCACTGGTTTTGCGTTGTGAAGTGCAGGCCAGAGATAATGACCTTTCATTATTGCTGGAATGACTGGGTTCTGGCACTTGAAGACTGTAAGGTCTAGCTGGAAGTTGTTGTCCAGCACCTTGATCCACTTGCCCTTGGGGTAGATGGCGTCGTCGATCTGTGTTTGAGTTGTTCCTGCCATTATGAACTGTAAAAGCAGGGGATCAGCATATGAAATTCATTGGTTTGATTTCTCTGAGGTTAGATTGAAAGAGTTTTGGTTTGAAGGTTTCAGACAATTTATGCAGGTGGAATTTTTGAAAAAAATTTTAAGTCCAAATCTCCAGATCAAGATTTCGAGATGCAAATCTCGAGATCAAGATTTCGAGATCCAAATCTCGAGATCAAGATTTCGAGATTCAAATCTCGAGATCTTGATTTCGAGATTCAAATCTCGAGATCAAGATGTCGAGATTCAAATCTCGAGATCAAGATTTCGAGATTCAAATCTTGAGATCTTGATTTCGAGATTCAAATCTCGAGATCTCCCTCGAAGATGAATCGACGAACTCGAGATCTGGAGAATTTGAATGTCGAGATCATGTATCTCGAAATGACGATTTCCACCTGCAAAAACATAAGCAATAGAACAAAAAACGATATACAATGTGATTTCGACCTTGAAATTAAACTAAAACCCTTTTTCTTTTTGATTTTGAGAAATTTTGAACGTTTTTGCGAGAACGATATTTCGATTTCGAACGATTTTGATGGATTGCGATTGCGAATAGTGAACTACCTTCGTAAGGGTAGTCGAGAAGAAGAAATGGGAGTAGAAAAAGCTAATGAATTTTTGGGGAAGACGAGGGAGTTCGGGAGCTCTGGTTCCGTGCCTTGTTTGCGAAAAAGTGAGAATGGGAAGGGAAGGGTTTGCGAATGGTTTATATACCCGAGAAATTTTGGACCTTTTCCTTAACAGTTGAGCCCGAAAGTATGGGCTAGCACAAAATGCCATTTTAAAAAGATTTTTTAGGCCCAATATCAGTGAAAATTAGAGCTCCCCCTCAAACAGTGAAAATTTTTCTTTTTCTCCCCCCAAAAAAAATGCAACAAACAATATGTACAAATGCAACACACACACACTATTTTTTGTTCTTTTTCTGATTTTCTCCCCCTCAACACATGCAACTCACACACTATTTTTTGTTCTTTTTCTGATTTTCTCCCCCTCAACACATGCAACTCACACACACTATTTACAGATCACACTCACACACATTTTTTACAAATCCCACACACACACACTTTTTAGACTAGTGGAGACAAAAATTTAAACAGGCTCGAGGTTCAACATGCCCAACTTGGAGACAAGGAACTGGAATCTTTTTTCATCCAATGCCTTAGTAAACAAGTCAGCCAGTTGAAGCTCTGAGCTTACAAAGTACATATCAATGTCTCCTTTCTCCACGTGATCCTTGATGAAGTGATAGCGTAGATCAATGTGTTTGGTGCGGGAGTGGTGAACAGGATTGCTTGTGATGGCGATGGCGCTTTGAGAGTCACTGTAGATCGGGATATGGCGGAATGTGTAACCGTAGTCCTCGAGCTGAGTCTTCATCCATAATATTTGTGAAAAACAACTAGCAGCCGCGACGTATTCGGTCTCAGCTGTAGATGTTGACACACAGTTCTGCTTTTTGGAAGACCAGCAGACTAGCTTCTCGCCCAAGAATTGGACGGCACCCGATGTACTTTTGCGGTCCATCCGGCAACCAGCAAAATCAGCGTCCGAGTATCCGACTAGATCAAAGCCTGAATGCTTGGGATACCAAGGCCTAGATTCACCGTGCCTTTGAGGTATCTTAAGATTCGACGTACAGCGGTCAGATGAGATTCCTTCGGATTGGCTTGAAAACGAGCACATAGGCATGTGGAGAAGACAATGTCAGGCCTGCTTGACGTGAGATATAACAAAGATCCAATGATGGCCCTGTAATTTGTAGCATCAACTGGCTTCCCGGAGGGGTCTGAGTCCAGTTTATTGTTTGGGGTCATAGGAGTCGTCATGGAAGATTTGCCTTCAATGTTGAATCTCTTTAGCATATCCAGAATGTATTTGGACTGATTGATGAAAATGCCATCAGAGAGTTGTCTTACTTGCAGGCCTAAGAAGAAGTTAAGTTCACCCATCATGCTCATCTCGAACTTTGTTTTCATCAGTTTATCAAAATGTTGCCAAAGGCGCGGATTTGATGAGGCAAAAATGATGTCATCGACATAGATCTGAATCAGAATGATGTCAGATTTCTGTCGCTTGATAAACAGAGTAGTATCAATCTTTCCTTTGGAGAAACCTGAATCAATCAAAAATTCGGTCAAGGCATCGTACCAAGCTCTGGGTGCCTGTTTCAACCCATAGAGAGCTTTCTTGAGCTTGTATACATGGTCTGGGAATTTTGGATCTACAAATCCTTCAGGTTGAGCAACATAGAAATAGGCTTTTGTATACATTCCATCTGAAAGACGGTGAAATTCTTGTGCGCCGCGTATGCAAGAAATAGGCGGATTGCTTCAATTCTGGCTACGGGTGCAAACGTTTCATCGTAGTATATGCCTTCCTGTTGATTATATCCCTTTGCGACCAGCCTTGCCTTGTTCCTTACAATTGTTCCTTCTTCATCCCTTTTATTTTTGAATACCCACTTCGTGCCAATGATAGTGTTTCTCTGAGGCTTGGGTACCAGTGACCATACATCCAGTCTGTCAAACTGATTGAGTTCATCTTGCATCGCAATCACCCAATCTGGATCAAGTAGTGCATCGGAGACCTTTGATGGTTCTGACTGGCTTAGGAAGCATGCGAAGTGGCATTCATTCATCGTTGCGGATCTTGTGCACACACCTTGACTCGGATCACCTATTATCTGATCAACGGGATGTGCTCTCGTCCACTTCCTCTCATGAGCTAGAGGAGTTGGAGTAATGATTGGTTGATCCGAGTCCTGATAGGAGTTTGAGGGCGCTGGAGCAGCTGTAGTGTGCAATGGAGATGATTCTGGACTTGTAGCAAAGTCGTGATCATCCACACCTCTGAGATTGGATTGAGGGGTTGAGGGTGTGGATGGTACTTCGTCTGGACCTGTGAGGAGCGGAATCTCTGCTGTTGGAGTTGATGTTGAAGCTCGTGAGCATGGAGGAGGTGGATATTGTGAGTTCTCGTAGAAGTTTCTGAAAAGAGAATCGAGAATCACATCTTCGTGTTCGGTGTTTGGTTCAGCTTTATCAGAAGCCACTGGTACAGCATGTGATGATTCAACCTGTGGATGTTCGATTGCAAAGTCTGCCATTTCATAGAATGTAACATTTACACTCTCGATGACAATGCGCTTGTCTCTTAGATAGACTCTGTAAGCTTTGGACTGCAGTGAGTAGCCAATAAACACGCCTTCTCTGGCTTTGGGGTCCAGCTTACTTTTCTCTGTCCGATCATTTAGTATGAAGCACTTGCAGCCAAAAACCTTGAAGAAAGAGATGTCGGGAGTTCTGTTGAAGAGAATTTCATACGAAGTCTTGTCGAAGCGTTTATGGATGGATGTTCTGTTCTGAGTGAAGCACGCAGTATTGATTGCCTCTGCCCACATGAAGTGAGGCAGTCTGGATTGGATTAACATGGTGCGTGCTGCTTCAACTAGGGTTCTGTTCTTTCTCTCAACAACTCCGTTCTATTGGGGAGTTTTAGCTGCTGCAAATTGCTGAGTGATACCGAGAGATTCATAGAACTCAGTGAGAGTTTGATTTTTGAACTCGGTACCATTGTCAGTTCTTACAATTCGAACACTGTGCTGTAGCAGTTTCTGGATGGTCCTGATAAAGGTCATAATGTTTTCTGCAGCCTGGTCCTTTGAACGGAGAAATTTTGTCCATGTGTACCTAGAGAAGTCATCAACGATCACCAGAGTGAATTTGCGGCCGTTGATGCTTTGGACTCTCATAGGTCCACACAGATCCATGTGAATTAACTGCAGCTGATGTGTAGATGATGGTACTGTTTTCGACTTGTGGCAGCTTCGCGTCATTTTGCCCATTTTGCAGGCACTACAATGATTTTGTGGACCCACCTTTCCGTTTTAGTCTTGGTGGGTCTGTTCTTGGGGACCCACCTTTCAGGTTCAGTTTTGGTGGGTCTGCGTTTGGGAACCCACCTATCTGTTTTAGGCTTGGTAGGTCTCATCTTGGGGACCCACCTTTCGGTTTCAGTTTTGGTGGGTCTTATCTTGGGAACCCACCTTTCAGTTTTTGTTTTGGGAGGAGAGTAGACATTAGCTTTGTGATTGAACGGCTGTTTCTTAAGTTTGGTCTTAAAAATTTCCTCTTTAGAAAGCCGATTAAGATGTTTCCTTGAATGAACTCGAAGAGCATATTTCATATCAGGTATACAAAATATTCCCTTAGAAGTTCTGTTCTCGGTTTCCCTTTTTGGTTTGAGCTTTCTGTGAGGCTTTGTTTTAACAACATTCACATCACATTCATAATTATGGGGGTCTGGAACAGAATAACCATAAGCAATACTTGAATTATGAATAGAACGATGTCTAGAAGAAGTCTCAGAAATATTCAGCTTGGGACTCAAGACTGAACTACTAGAAGTTTGTTTCTCAGAGACATAATTACAATTAACTTTAGAATAAAAAATAGAACTAGATCTAGGGCTGGCTTTATTATCAAAAACTTTCTTTTTGCCTTCTGCGATTTCCTCCCTCTTCTTCCTCCACTCACTCTTCTCTTCTCCTTCCTTCTTCAGTTCATTTCCTGTAAACAAAGGAGAAGAGAGATGAGTGGACGAACCTTTTAAAAACTTGATTTTCTTTGGTGAGGTGGGTGAACTGTCAGACTTATTATGAGAAGTAGAAGGGGCTGTTTTAGCATGATACTGCTCACTTAATTCATTGAACTTTTGAAGGAGTTCCTGCCAGTTGCTCTCAAAACCTCTCCTTTCTGTTTCAAATCTCTCTCTTTCGTTATCAAGAGTTTTCTGGAGGTTTTTGAGTTTTTGAGCCATACGAAAAATACAAGGCTCCTCTCGAGTTTTAGAGATACCTACTCTTGGGGGAGGGTCTAGAGGATGTCCTATGTGTGGAATATCTTTTGAAAAAGGGTCAAGACATTCACTAAAGCAGGAACTAGATTTTTCTTGTGAAAGTTGTTTTTCATTAACAGAGGGATAATCACAAGAAATCGCAGCTTTAGGGTTCTTTCTCTTTTCTTCTTCTGCTTCAGCGTTTTCATCATCACTTCGAAAATATATTTTTTCACCAAACCCTAGTCCCATGTAATCTTTGTTATAGATTTGAAGACAGTTAACTTTCTTTAGATTACATGGGTTTTTTATGCCCAGTCCTATTCTAGGATTGTAAAATCGGTCATCCTTTATTCGATTAAGAAAAATTGTCTGTTCAGACTGACCTCTTTTAGCAGCTAGATCCTCTAGTTCTTTTACTTTGTTTAAAAGTGTTCTTCTCTTATTATGCAAAAAATCGCATTTAGCCTTTGCTGTGCTTTTTTCCCGTTCACTATCCTCAAATTTCCTAGTTAATTCAGCTATCTTAAGTTCAAAACTTTCAAAATCTGAGGACGCCTTTTTGACCTGATCTTTCGCAATTTCAAGTTGAACACTTAGAGAAGTCTTTTGGTCTAGATTCTGTTTCAGTACCCTGTGATTATTGTCTAGTCTCTCCTTTAGTTCTGTAATTAGATTGTCCTTCTCAGGTAAGGACTGAATTTGATTATTTAAAGGAGTATGAGAGGTACTTACAGAGCTTGTTGAGCATTGACTTTCGGGGATAGCAGCATCACCCTTTCTTTCATCTTCCTCCACTCGTGCCATCAGGGCATAGTTTTCTTCTTCCTCCTCCTCATCAGAAGTATCTTCTGCCCAGTTATCATTCTCAGCAATCATTGCAGAAGTTTCTTCTTCTTTCTGCACCATCAGCATTTTCTGCTTATTCCACAGCATCTTCTGCTTGTAGAAGTTTGCATCCTTCTTCTTTGGGAGGCGACAGTCTTTGATGACATGTCCAGCCTTTCCACAATTGTAGCATTTGGGAGCATCTTCAGCTGATGGCGCCTTTCTAGAACATCCTTGTTCATGGTTCTTCTATTTGTAGTTTGAGGAGGAGGTTCTCAGCTTGTTGGAGGAGCTGTTCTTCTTTGCAAATCTCTTGGCAAGCAGTGCCATCTTTTTCTGTAAGTCTGCAAGCTCAGCCTCTAGATCAGATTTGTCATCATCACTTTCATCATCGTCTGATTCAACCACCACCTTCTTCTTCTTCTTCAGTGGTGTGGTTGTTCTTCGGGGCTGAGCTTCCATCACAAGAGCCAGGGGATTTGTGCTGTGATGATCCTCCGCACAAGCAACCTCATTGACAAATTGCTTCAAATGTTCATATAGAGTGCAGAGGTCAATTTCATCCAAGTCAATGCGAGATCTAACATCCTTCACTGTCTTTTCCCATGCAGGATGCAGGCTGGATAGAAATCTTATATTCAGTTCAAAGTTGGACCTTAATACTTTGATTTTTCTAAGTTCATTGACCAGTTGGACGAGTCTGTTGTAAGTCTCGTTCAATGGTTCTCCTGGTCCTGCTTTGAAGGAGTCATAAGCAATAAGAATTGTAGTCTTCTTGGTTTTAAGGCTAATGATTGTGCCTTGGAGCAGTTTCTCTATCTCATCCCACGTTTCCTTTGCTGTTTGCATGCTATCGATGATAACATATACTTCGTTAGGGATTGCTTGAAGGAGGTACGTTTTGGCCATGAGATCACCTCGAAGCCTGAGCCTGTCAGCTTCCGTATATTCAGATGCCACTTTCCGTCTTATTTCTGGAAGAATAGGAGGGTTGTTTTCTGGATCACCACCAACTGAAATCATCAGTTCAGCTGGTCCTTCAAGCAACGATTCAAGCATCGCAGCGGAGTTCCCTTTGTGCTCAAGGAAATTAAGGAATCGATTCCTCCACATTTAGTATTCTCCTTTCCTGAGACTGGGAGTACTGCTGTTCCCTTGCACATTGAATTCTGAGATTATTGCTGTATAAAACTGACCATTCGAGATAATTGATCAAAAGATTTACAGAGGCAGGATGTCGAAAATCAAATGTCGAGATCTGAATATCGAGATCTGGGATTTCGATAATGGAGGCCCAGTTTCGAGATTTGATGTCGAGATTAGGATGTCGAGATTAAAGATCTCGAGATTTCAAATTTCGAGAAAAGGATCTCGAGATTTGAGGTGTCGAGAGGTTAAACTCGAAATCTTATTTCGAGAAGTCGAATGTCGAGACCAGATGTCGAGACCTTAAACTCGAAATCTTTGATCTCGAGATATAGATGTCGAAATCCTCAATGTCGAAATCCTGCAATCTGTAAAAATCAGATAAGCAAAATCTGAAGGTAGTTTCTTGTAGAGTATGATGTCGAGATCCTCAGGTGAAGTTTTCAGCTCGAAATACTTGGCAGAACCTGTATAAAACCTAGATGTCGATATTGCTACTCGAAATATCTCAAGTACAGGAATTGCGAAAAACGAAATCTGAAGTATACCCCTTGATCGCTTCGAAACGACGATTCTAAGGGTGTAACTTTTACAACTTTTTAACAAGAAACAAGATTACAGAGTAAAAATTCGACAGAAAGAACAACGTAAAGAAAAACAGAGTCTTCTGCAGGCGTTCTTCTGATCGGCTCTCGATCGGCTCTGATACCAATTGATAGTCCTTGTTTCTGTAACAGCAATGAATAGCAGTCTAACAAAGAAGATTAAACGTAAAGATGAACACAGATGAATCGATGTAAAACCCTCTTTGATAGACCGTGAACTCGTACACAGAAAGATTTGCGCTTAAGGCTATAATGAACAAGTACGAAAGTTAACCTAATCCTGAACCCTCGGCTCCCTTTTTATAGGCGAGGTTCAGGTAGGCGTGAAAGGCTTTTAGCCTGTTTGTATGGGCCTAACACTTGGCCCATATTCTATCTAATCAATGCACCTATTTAATACAAGGAATAATAATAAAGCTAATCTATTACAAAATAGATGACAAACTTGATTCACAATTAACTGATCTTCAACAAACCTTAAACAGAAGAAGGGTGGTTCTGTTAATCAATTGGAGCAAGATTTTAGAACCTTGGCTAGGTTCTTACCGGAGTACGCGATCAATGAGGACCGCATGTCAGAACACTTTTGGGACGCCTTACTCTTGGACATCCGTGACCGAGCTACATACTCTCACCACATGACGTTCAGCGAGGTGGTGGAACAGGGCCTACTTGGGGAGTCTCAGTGGAATGAGAGGAAAGAAAGAGACGCCGAAGAGGCGAAAAAGAGAAAGTGGCATAGTTTGGGTCCGCCCGTGCAAGCACGAAGGAATGACCACGGTGGAGGTGGTGGTTCGTTCAAGGCACCGACACCACCGGAAAAGAAGAACAAGGATGCTCGGTGGCACTCATCCTCCTCTCAAAATACGGGGCCTCCTAAGTGTGCCAACTGTTCGAAGAATCACTTCGGGAAGTGCAACACACCCCCCGAGGTGTTATCAATGTGGGAACACGGGCCACATGAAGGCCAATTGCCCACAATTGGGGGGAGGAGGAGCTCCGGGGTCCGGAGGAGGTGCTTTGATGGGTAGAAACCGTGTTGGACCGTTAAACGGCGGCACAGGAAGAGGTGGCGCGTCCACAAGCCATACCGCGTCCATAAATGAAGGCGGGGCCCAAGCGAGAGTGTACGCGATGACCGAAGCGAATACACGTGCTAAGCCGGACTCCGTTGCAGGTAATACACTAAATTTCGACTGGTTCTAGGCTTATATTGATGATGTAGGTCGTAGGGTTTGAGTACGGCCCCCCCGGGGGGTGAATCGGAAAATTTTTGGCCAAAACGGGCTTCAAATGGCCACTGCACGCCACACACACCTACGCACGCGTGCTAGCCACTTTGCGTGGGTGGCAGACAGTTTCCAGGAAAAAAGTTGCCAGACGCATGGTCGTGCGTGGGGTGTCACACGCGTGCGTGCCTCCGTGCGTCCCCCGTGCGTCCCCCCGTGCGTGGTGGGCAGTAGCCCCAGGTGAGAAACCGGAGCCACGCACGCGTGCGTGCCTCCTACGCACGCCGTGCATGGCATCCAGACTGCCCGACATGGGGTTTTTCATGGCGTTTTGCGACGTTAAGACCCTCCTTGATCCCAAACATGTATATGAACATAATAAACCTCCATAAATGTATAGTTATGGTAGGAAAGGCATCTTACGTGACTGATAAATGTAGGAATACTAAAGTTTAACGGGAGAGATGCAAGAATCCTCATTGATACGGGGGCGCAACAATCATTTGTGAGTGAGTCGTTCGCCAAAGGGTTCAATGAACCGCTAGTACCGATGACTCAAACTCTATTGGTTTCCACACCTTTGGGGGATGACAACGAAAGAGATAGCCATTATCCCTCGTGTGAAGTGGATGTAGAGGGCCAAACCTTGACGTGTGATTTTGTACCCCAGGGTATGATTGAATTCGATGCAATCCTCGGGATGGATTGGCTGGAGAAGCATCATGCCAGGGTCGATTGCTACACAAAGGTCCTCGAACTTGAAAGCGGTGAAGGTTTGATCCTACGCTTTGAGGGATATAGAGGCAAGGCTACCAGTTGTATCATATCTGCCGTGAGGGCACGAAAGATGATGAAGAAAGGATGCCACGCGTACCTTGCTTACGTGGTGGATGAGACAAAGAAAGAAGTTGACATTAACGATGTACATATCATGTGTATGTATCCGGACGTCTTCCCTAAAGACTTACCGGGGCTTCCACCCGATAAGGAAATTGAATTCGTGATCGAAGTAGAGCCGGGAACCAAACCCATTTTGATTCCTCCTTATCGAATGGCACCGGCGGAACTTCAAGAGTTGAAGGTCCGACTGCAAGAGCTATTGGACAACGGATTCATTAGACCTAGCTATTAACCGTGGGGGGCACCGGTACTCTTCGTGAAGAAGAAAGACGGTACTCTAAGAATGTGCATTGACTACCGACAACTAAACAAGGTCACAATCAAGAATAGATATCCTCTACCGAGGATTGATGATTTGTTTGATCAACTTCGGGGAGCAATGGTGTTCTCGAAGATCGATTTAAGGTCGGGCTATCATCAATTGAAGATCAAGGAGAGTGACATACCTAAGAGTGCATTTCGCACTAGATACGGTCACTACGAGTTCCTAGTGTTGTCATTTGGTTTAACCAATGCACCGGCGACATTATTGGACTTGATGAACCGTGTGTTTAGTGAGTACTTAGATCAGTTTGTGATTGTATTCATTGATGACATCTTGATATACTCGAAGAACGAAGAAGAGCATGAACATCACTTAAAGCTTGTACTTGAACGACAAAGGGAAAACAACTCATTGCCAAGTTCTCTAAGTGTGAATTTTGGCTCAAGGAGATTGGCTTCCTCGGTCATATCATATCCGGTTCGGGCGTTGCAGTGGATAACGCCAAGATAACAGCCATCATTGATTGGGAGAGACCCAAGAGTGTGAAGGAGATACGTAGTTTCCTTGGCCTAGCAGGTTACTATCGTAAGTTCGTCGAGAAATTCTCCGTATTGGCGTCTCCAATAACGAAGCTCACAAAGAAAGTGGCTAAGTTCATATGGGACGACAAATGTGAGAAAGGGTTTCTTCAGCTAAAGAAACGACTTACCGAGGCGCCAGTTCTTGCGCTACCCATACAAGGTATATGGTACAATATATATAGTGATGCTAGCATCCAAGGGCTTGGATGTGTACTAATGCAGAAGGGTAGGGTGATTGCCTATGCTTCTAGGCAATTGAGGAAGCACGAGGTGAACTATCCTACCCATGACCTGGAGTTGGGAGCGGTAGTATTTGCACTAAAAATTTGGAGGCATTATCTCTACGGGGAGACATGTCACATCTACACCGATCATAAGAGCTTGAAGTATGTATTCACTCAGAAGGAGTTGAATATGAGGCAAAGGAGATGGATGGAGTTGATCAAGGACTATGACTTGATCATCGACTATCACCCCGGAAAGGCCAATGTAGTGGCCGATGCACTGAGCAGGAAGAGTACACCGGGGGCGTTACTCACATGCCTACGAGCCTTGCGGTCACCCAAACAAAGGGTTTGGCCGGTTGGAGTAAAGGTTTTTTTTTAGTAAAAAGGGGAACATGGGAGGGGATGGTGATTTGATCAATTTGGCATCAAACAAAAATGAGGGCCCCATCCACACTCATTTGTTCAATGAGACAAAGAGGTAATCCTCACCTCTCTCTCCCTCATCTTTTCGGCCAAGCTACACCCAGGAAGAACAAAAAAACCATCAGCTCCTTTTTCCCCATTGTTGAAGGAGAGCTCAAGAAGGAAGAATCTCAAGAAAAGGGATTAAGGTGCTAAAAGTATAAGGAATTTAGGTAATACTCGTATCTTAGCATTGCCCTTATTTTTCTTCTATCATATGAGATATATATCATGTGAAGAACACTTAGAATCATTCTACACATTTAGAAATGTAGAATGAGGGGTTGAAAGGTGGTTCTAAGTCCAAGAACGGACTTAGAAGCCAAAACGACCGGTTCGCCGGAAAATAACCTTTTAGAGGTTATTTGTATTGATATGAGTTTTGTGATGATGAAACTATGTTAGGAGCATAACTAAAGTGTTTCTAGAGTTCGCCGGAGTTTCGCCGGAGTTCGCTGGAGTCTTGCCGGAGTTTCGCCAGAGTTCAACCAAGGAGCGTAGAACGCGCTTAAGCTCATTTAAGGTGAGTGGACGGCTCATTTTGGGTTAAATATGAGATTACCTAAATAAATGTTATATGTATTCATAATGATGTTTAAAAGATATTTAAATATATTATTAGCCAAAATGATTAGGCATGTATGAAATGAAGTACATAAATATGCATGGAATATGATATGAGAATTTCTATGAAATTGCATTCTATGTATGAAAGGTAAAGGAAGCATAGAGTGAATATTAATAACTTAATATATATTATGATTAAGTTGATATATATAAGGCTTGAAATGACGGTTAACGAAAGCGTTGACCGATGGGTAAAAAATTAATAAACACCGGTTGGTATTAGTTAATTATAAATTTATATAAATGCATGACTTTGCATGAATTGAGATACATACGCTTTATGAATTTATTTGGCAATGAATATGATATAGACTCTATCTAGGTTGGTAGGAGGTTGATCATAGGATTATAAATCGGTGGAGGACCCTAGGACTCGAAGTCCTTAACACTCGGATTACAAATTGGTGGAGGACCCTAGGACTTGAAGTCCTTAACACTCATATTAAAAATTGGTGGGGGGCCCTAGGACTTGGAGTCCTTAACTCTCATATTATAAATTGGTGAAGGACCCTAGGACCTGAAGTCCTTAACACTCAGATTATAAATTGGTGGAGGACCCTAGAACTTGAAGTCCTTAACACTCAAATATATATATTGGGGGAAAAGACTATTTACATAAGTATCACCCTATGTTTGGGTCTTATACTTGAGACGCTAGTTATTCTATATTTAGCCTGCTACTCACTTGGTACTTGTACTGACTCCTTCGGGGGCCCACCATTTTCAGGTTGAAGCTAGAGCTTGCTACCTGCACCTTTCTACGGGTGATATCTATTTCAAGGAAGACGTGGTTCGTGCTTCCTCATGTTCTTTCAAATTACTAAACATTGCTCATGGATATTTTTATTTGTTTCAAACTACTCTTGGGCTTGCATGCCCGTGTTATTGGCCGGATGTGGCCTATGAATTACCGCTGAATATTTCCGCTATTCAATGGTTTAATTTGTGATGTTGTTATGCATGTTTACTACTGAGTATGGGTGGACTGTTTTCTCGAACGCCTTGTATGATTAAGTGAGGTTGACCCACGGGTGACGTCACTCGATTATATGGCGGTTGTACACGCGCTTAGATTGCGGTCTGGGGCGTGACAATGCCAGCTTCCTTCGACACGAAAATATATGGGCAAAATATTTATATAGGCAAAAAAGAAAATATATGTACAAAATAGTTTAAATACTTCAAATTTTCATACGATGTGAGATAAGTACCACAAACTTACATACACATATATACCCCAAAATTTTATATAAAAAATTATTTTCGCATTGTGATTGTATTTTTGTTATAAATACAAAATTACTGGAATAATTGCATAATTTTAAAAACTCTAAGCATTGTTAGAGTGCAATTAACATTCTAAAATTTCATTTGTGAAATAAATTATATTAAGGGAAAATCGCACATTTGACCCCCCAATTATCCACCATATTGAAATCTCAAACCCGTGTTTCAGGATTTCTAAATTTCACCCCCGAGTTGTCCGAATAATTATAAATGTCACCCCTGCCGTTATAAATATTGTAAACTCCGTCTCTTTTTGATTTTTTCCAGGATTATAATTGTCATTTCCCAATCCTTTTCGTTTAAAGCCCTAATTCGAAGCATCCAATTTCCTCCTGAGGAACGAAAGAGATGTGGACATTCCGGAGTGGTGTGAAGCCCGGAGAGCTGATTTGGATGGCCCTGATAGCTTCCAAGTACTGGATGCCGATGCACTTGTCGTCCTGGGCTCCGCTAGCGAAGATTTTTCCGTCAGAGGAGCGGTGGGCGGAGAAGGGCGGGTGGGAGAACTTGGTGGGCTCGGCAGGGACGGAGTCAAGATGCGAATTGAAGAGGATGAAGGAAAGCGAAGGGTTGGAGCCGGGCTAGGTGAGTAGAAGTAGGGGTTTGTTTGGGGGTTGAGAAGTGAAATACAGAAGCTGGGATCGGAGGCCAGGGATGGAGCCGGCGAAGGCGGTGAGTAAATTGACAGCGGAGGGGTAGTCAGGGTTGGGATGGGGAAATGACAATTTTAACCTTGAAAAAAATGAAAAACAGACGGAGTTTACAATATTTATAACGGCAGGAGTGACATTTATAATTATTCGGACAACTCAGGGGTGAAATTTAGAAAACCTGAAACACGGGTTTGGGATTTTAATATGGTGGATAATTGGGAGGTCAAATGTGCGATTTTCCTTTATATTAATGCAGTACAATTTAATTTTAATTGCATCCTCACAAATATTTTGCATAACACCATAAAATTACATGTGTGAAAAAATATATGATTATAGTGCTAACATAGTTTTTTATACGTAGTATAAAGTTTGAGGTATATATATTACATGCGCAAATTTGAGGTATTTATCTCACACCCCTTCAAAGTTTGGAATATTTAAATTACTTTATACAAATTATACTCTCATTATTAGTGTAATAAAATCATAATCTTATCCATCATTTTTGTTCTCATCATAGTATGTCATTGACTCATTGTTTCATTAAAATTTGTTCTAGTAAATTTTAATCGACAAGATATAAAATAAAATGTTTACGCTATATTTATGTACAACTCTAAACTAGCTACTAAACTCACTCAAATATTCAATTCTAATTCATGGAAGAAAATTATTTAAATTAATTAATAATGGAATGACCAAAACTCTTCATATGGCATCAAAAGAATTCACAAAAGCTAACATATACACGACGTACACGTGTTGAATTGCGGAAAAGTGTACATGGCAAAAAGTAACTTTACACGTCCGTTGTTCGGGTACTACGCCAAAAGAAAAGCAAGCCAATAAACGTTGTGTGTGAACTATGCTCACATTTCTAAGAGTCGAATAATCTAATAATGATTGAAAGAATTAAAACAGTAAAAGAGAAATTTCACCAATAACGTATACCGTGTATATAGAATGATGAATCCATGAAGAACAATACACAGTATTCGAACAGATAGAGAGAGAATTTCTAATCTATGTGCTCTACCAGAATAATATGCGGAATAGAATGTGTAGAGACTTAGGGAGCAGATTCGACCATCTCAGCCTTATTTATAGGAGAGATGTTCGAACTGCTTAATACAATTAGGAAACAGAGTGGGCCGTGCATGCATGTGGGCTATGTAGAGCTAGAGATGGCAATTTCGGCCGACCCGTTGGATACCCGCACCGAACCGATTTGGTCAAAATGGGGAAAACCGGTTTGACCGGGGAACGAATACGGGGCGGGGAATACCCGATTTTTTTAAATGGATAATGGTGCGGTTATGGTTCTATACTAATCCGCCCCGTTATCCGCCCCGAAACCGCCCCGTTCATTAATGGTGCGGGTACCCGCACCATTACCCATCCGTAACATTATTAATAAATTATAACTCTTTATATATAAGAATAATAAGCATATATGCTAACTCGTGTACACTAAATCGTATATACCATATAAGTATATAAAGAATAATACACCAGAGGCCCACTTCAAAATCCCTAACATCCCTAACTAATAGTTAATTTAATGGTGTAATGAATTTAGGCCTAATAAAAATATTTTTTGAGACGGATTACTACTTTTTTAGAGTTCAAACTAAATTTAGGCCTAAAATTGTTTAAATTTATTTATTGAATTTAGATTCTGGGATGATTACTATTTTTTTATTATAATACAAGAGATATTGGGTGCTTGTCATACTAATTAATTTAGGTCTAAAACTGCTTGATTGCTTGAATATTTATTTTTGTATGTTTTATGGTGCTTTGAATATAAAATTTATAATTAATCACGAAGGATGTTTACATTAACAAGTAGGACTAGAAATTGGTTATTTGGTATCATTTGGGCAAACGGTTACCCGTGGATAAACCAATTCCCCGTTGGGGCGGTTACGGTTAAAATACAAATTACCCGAACGGGTAATGGGGCGGTTTCGGGGCAAACATTTATCCAACGGGGCAGTTTGTGTTTTATGTGTACCCGTCCCCGATCCGCCCCGTTGCCATCCAAATTTTATGTAGAGCATCTAAATTAGGCCTAATTCTCTCTCACCTAATCTAATTAATTACAAAGACTCATTAAATAAAATACAATTTATTTGAACATAATAAAATAATATTCTAACATTCTTCCCCTTTGTGTTCAAATGTCGATGAGGCGCTGATTATCTCAGAGTCTTGTACAATGACTTCCGATAGCCAAGGATGACTCACAAGTAGAAAATTGATCTATAGTGACACATATTTAGTGTCAACAAAATATTTTATGACACTAAGAAAGTGTCAACGAAAACCGGGAGTTGCGACACTAAATTTAGTGTCACGGCTTAGTGTCAGTAAATTGTGACAGAATTGTAACAACATATTTTATGATTTATAAACATCATAGTTTTTCTGATACAATTATGTCTCAAAATTTAATGATACATTGACATCATATAAAAGAATGATAATGTAGTATGTCTAAATTTTTTGACACTTTTGTGTCATAAGAATTTATGATATACAATTGCCAACCGAAATTCTGACATGATGGTATCACCAATTTTATTTTATTCATATTTCCATTTCTCAATGGTTACGAGATTCATTGAATATTTTTATTTCCTAAGTTTTCCCAAATATCAAATATGAACCCTGCAACTTATAGATGACAAACTAAACATTCATGTAAAACAACATGTACACATCAAAATGACTTATAAAAGCCACAAAATCTCAAAGTGATCACCAAGCTAGCTATTAAAGTCAAAATAAGCTAGCTGTCCAAAAAGGAACCCATTGTCAAAGGTTTCACAGCATTCCTGGCATAGTTTTACAACCATAGTTTTCCCAACATGCAGTTTCACAAAAGCACAAGTTCCACAAAAGCATTACAAAGAAGTTTTACAACCATTGTTTTTTCCAACCACATCATATCACAACATTCAGTCTTCAAGAACCTCTGCACATTTCTTCACGAGCTGGCCACTCCTTGAACACATTGCAACCCAAAGATTCTTTCAACTATTCACAGAAAATACAATCATCATTGTTAAAGTATGACAACACCAATATTAACATAGAACACATAACACAAAATAAGCATTAGAACAAAAACATTTCAACTTACTCTTTCACCAAAGTTGCTGCATATGAAGCCCACTCCTCACGTATTTGAAGGATGTCATGTTCAGAGTACTCCATAATTGCAGAAAACTTACAAGACCAAAAATTTAACAATGATGTTCAGAATACTCCATGATGTTCAGAATACATAAAATAATCATCTACTTAAATTACATAATTACGTTCAAATTAAAGTAAACTATAACTTTTTTACTTAAGCATTTTTTAGTTAAAACCAAACCTGAAAAATATTCATGTGTTTTAAACATGCATATAGTTGTTTATGTACAACATACACATATATAAATGCATGCATATATAAACTGATAAACACATGTGTGTAGAAAGAGGCATAAAGTTCGGATTTTATGCGCCAAACAACTGTCCTACTGCCATCTTATCTTGTCAATATGACATTGTACTTGAAAAGTAAACTACCACTTTGACATTACAATTAAGTGAATTGAGAATTACGTTAAAAGTTTCTTACATTGTTCTTCAACACATTCACATTGCCCACAATGTCCTTCATATACGTACTTCATAATGAAGTAGCCACATTCAACTGAACCTTTTTGCTTTGGGCACTGCATATATACATATGAATTTAATATTTAATAAAAATATAGGTTGATATGTTATTAATTTTACTAATCAAGTCATACCGTTACAGTTATCCAACTCCAATTTAGTCTCTTGTTTGACTTTGCAGCCTGATAGATCTTTAATCCCCTGAAAATGAGTTAAAAACTTTCATCACAGCAGACTCAAGGCCACCACACACACACACACACACACACACATACACACACACACACACACACACACACACACACACACATATATATATATATATATATATATATATGTGTGTGATTAATACAAATTGTCAAAAAACAAAAAACAGGGGAATATGGGGTTTAAATTAATATTTTACTCATTCATAATTAGCTCAAAATCAGCAGCTGGAGTATCTCCGATTGAATCCAAGTAGTAGATCCTACTCATTTCAAGGTCAATGGCACCCAACACCCAATGGTCACTGCATTGAAATAGTCTCAATCATTGTGACCATAAAAATGCACATTTAAAAAAATAATTTTAGATTATATTAATATTATACCCTGTATTATACAGGATCAAGGTGATCTGTCCAGGTAAGGGTGCACCTAAAACATCTAAAATGTATTCAGACCTTTTTGTTACTGATTCATCAGATGGCCTCTTTGGGCGTGGTATGGCAGCGGACGTCCCAAACTGTACAGGCATCTGCCCTATTTCAACCATGCTTTCATGAAGGTGCCTACAAATTTATTAAATAAATTATTACATTGCATACACATAAATACTGTAACGATATATATATATATATATATATATATATATATATATATATATATATATATATATATATATATATGGGGACACAATGTTTTAACACTTAGCTTACTTGCACCAAATTTCAATGACAGAATTCGCAACTCTCTCACAGTTTATAACAATTCCGCACACATCCTTATTAAAGGAAGACTTCGTTGTGAATCCAAACACTTCTTCATCGTGATTGATTGGGTAGCCATCTCCAAGGCATCTCTCAACAAAAACAGAAAACGTCTTTAATTGAACGCTTTGTTCTTTTCTCTTTTCCACAACAGACCTCATCGTTCTTTGCATATTCAGCTTTCTTGAAGGTGCAAGCTTTTTCTTCATTGCAGACATATTTTTTTCAGCAATGATGACAACCCCTTTATCTTCCACTTCTTCCCTTTCACCCTCTACTTTGTTCTGCACCAATGTAGGATCGATATTGTTGGTGAAATGGTGAGGGGAACTTCTGGGACTTTGATTTGCAAGGCCTTGTGGTTTCTCTTCACCCTCTTGTTCCATATACCTCCCTAATTGTTCTTCCCAGTCATCTATTTCTTCTCTCACATCTTCAACTTCAACCTCTTCAACCTAAAATGATAAGGTATACAATTTATCATTCTTCTACCTAAAATAATAAGTTTTGAACCTTATTAGTTTTAAAAATAATACATGACTGCAATGTACCTTTATTTTCCCCTTTTTCTTTTCTCTTGATAGTCGTTCAGCCTCATGATCTTGCTCTTCATCTTCAGCAACTTTAGGTTTTGATTCAATCTCTTTAGATGCATGTCTTGGAGATTTTCTAGAAACTAAGTGCTGTTTTTTCAAGGGAGTAGCATGCTTCTCGACCTCTGCAGCAGCCTATTAAAAAAGTAAATAATTGCATCATTAATGTATTAGAAAATTGTAAGTGTACTTACTATCTTAATTGCTTCAGGAATGTACATAGTACAAACCTTCCTTTTTCGTTTTGGAGATGTCGTGGCAACACTAGAACTGCCAATATCACTGCAAGCATACTGCCTCACTTCAGCTTTCAGTTCATCAAGACGCTGCATCATCATATCATAAGATTTTAAAGTATTGGAGGGCCGAAAAAAAGAATGCAAAAATATAAAGTAAATAACATTTTGAGGCTTTGAATATCCTGCATTTCAAACTCATGTTTATCTTGATCAAGGATGAGGAATTCCACATGGACCACATCAAAACTATTTATGCAGGAACCAAGGCACTAGGTAGTAGATGCTTGATTTATTAATTTGTAAGATTAAGATAGTCATATATAGAGATTTAAAAGTTATATACATCCAGTAAAAACTCAACCTGTGCTCACCACATATGCAAGAATCAGTTAAAATATACTGAGAACATGCTGGAAACATAGTCCCAAACATGGGATATGCAAGAATCTATCAGTATCACAAATCAAACCCCCAATTACACTATATTATGCAATAATATACTCAGTTTAAAGGAAGAAGAAATGGATGTGTATTCAAATCAATAAGTAACATACACATACAACATGTTGAACTCACAAACATATGGAGGTAAATCAGCAAAGAACAATCAAGATGATGATTCATTTATAAAAATGCCATATGAAATCGATGTTTTGTACCATTGACTGAAAATGTCATCAAATTAAATAGATGGAGGTTAATAATAATACAAACCTGCAGGCCGCTTGGTAGACGATTGAGAGTATCTCGTAGTTCTAGCTTCGCAGGTGGCTTGGCTTGGGTTCGTCGCACACAATCGATTCGTAGTAGGTGGCTTAGCGCAGATGTGTTGGTGTTCGTGCATGATAGAGAGCCGTAATATTCCCAGTCCAGAATTCGAGAGCGGTGCTGATGTTCTTCCCAGGCCTGACGATCGAGAGCTTCGTCCTTCTTCGCAGCGCAAGAAGCTGAGGGCACAGAGCAACATCGTTATCTAGGGTTCTATAGTTATTGGGGTTTGAAGGAATAGAGAGAGGGTGGGTTTATTTGGGAAAATTGTGATATACGAAAAAAGAAGTGGATCGGAATAGAAAGAAAGGTGCGGGCGGGTTACTAAAAATAGATGGCGGGAAGTAAAATTTATAGAGGGAATGAAAAGTGAATATTTTGTAAAGGTTAAAATTCAGCACTTTTTTAATATAGTGTCATTATTATGTATTGATGTTTTAGTGTCATACAACTATGACACTTATATGTTATTAATAATATATGTCATTTATTAGTGACACTACAGACAAAAGTGACACTAAAGAAGTGTCACTGTAAAGCATTTTCTACTAGTGAATTGAACTTTTCACGAATATCCTCAGAGAATTCTCATAGACAGTCATAGATATTGTGGATGGTCAGCTCATCCAGATCTTTGTTTCGTCTGATTCGTTTGGCTATTTTATTCCATTCGGGCTTGAGAGACCTCAGGAAGAAAAGGTTGACTTCCATATTGGTTTTCCGAATGTTAATCTTCTTCATCTCGTTAAGAACCGTGAGAAAACGTTGATAGGTGTCTTCCAGCTCTTCATCAGGTCTAGCAGCAAAGGAGTCATATGCACTCAGGGTGTGTGCTCGTTTGGATTTGATTCCAACATCAGTGCCTTGCATGATCTGATGAATTTCATCCCACAAGTCCTTAGCAGTAGTGAGGCTATCAATTTGCATAAACAAGTCATTGGGGATGACTTGTATCAGATAAGTGGCAGCAAGTAGATCAGCCTTTGCTCTAAGCTTCTCAGTTTCAGTATAATGATCTTTAGATTTTAATGCTTTACCAGCTGGTGTGGGAGGATTATTTGTTGTGATTGCTGGAACATCAACCCAAAATAGTAAGTTTCCAAGAACAGATCTAGAGATTAATTCAACCAAAAATTGTGAATTTAATCAAATTATACTTTGCTTCGTAAAACATGCAAGAACGTGGCATGTGTAATGTCGGTAAAATATACTACCTCCATCTCGGTCGACTTTGCCAAGTGGAAAGTAGGTGAGAAATAAGAAAAATAAAAACTGTGTGGTTGAAATTTGTGCAGAGGAGAGAGAAATGTGTAGAACCACAAATTAGTTACTTTCATTGGAAAGTACCAATGTTTTTTGGGATAACCAAAAGGGGAAAGCTGGCAAATTCCAATGGGACAGAGGGAGTATTATACAGCCGGTTGTACCGTGCGCACGGTACAACCGAGCTTTTTTAGGCTTCTGCGCTTCTTGGCTTCGCACCGGACTTCTCCGATCTGGCTTCGCTCTAGACTTCGCACCTGCCTCTTCGATCTCGCTCGGCTTCTTCATTTTGATTAAGCACCAGACTGCTCCACGTTGTCACACTCTTCTCCTCAAGCACGAACGTCCTCCTGCTGCGCAAGAGACGGTGGCTCCTCAGGATTTTCTTTGTTGGCCGGTGCTGCAACAAGAAGAAGTACAGAGATGACAGATTGAGCGGTGGTTTAGGAGATCGAGTTTGAGTCCGATATATTGCTGAATGGAGTCATACTTCTTTGTTAACGAATCTTGAATGAGTTTATATTAAACTCAAATGAGTACACGCTTAAAAGGAATGAATTACACAAATGAATATTAAGCATATTAGAAATGAGTTTTAAGTTAAAATGAATGAGCATACACAAATGAGCTTTTGAAATTTTTATACTCATTTTGTAAGTTATGTATGCTCATTTGGTACCGCTTCATGCTCATTTCAAAATTTTGTACGTATATTTTATGTATCTGCTACATTAGATTCACATATTGAAATTAATTGGAATTCAGTATAGACATAATTAAAGAACTTTTTATAAATGAAAATAAAAGTGAATAAGAAGATATCATGTAGCATATGCTCATTCTTAGACTCATAATACTCAAAAGAACATGCTTGATGCTCAACAAAATTGCGTTAATGCTCATTCAAGAGAAGCCGTGTTTTTTACCAAAATTACAAAATTGCCGCCGGCTGTACGGCTGGCACCGTACAACCGGTTGTATGATATAGGCTTCCGTGTAATGTCTTGAAACCCACGGATAAAGATAAATTTATCCGTACACCTAATTGGGTACCGATGCGAAGTAATTTAAGCAAGGCACCGTAGAATTTCCCTTAAAATTTACATCCTTTAATTAATTGACAGTAAATCGACTTTAGTAAGATAACATCCTTAAGGACTTGAAATTGATTTTATCTTAAAAAAATATTTGACCCTTCTTTCGGGAGTTTAATTTCCCTTTTGTGACCACAAACCTAAATAATTATTTAAAAAAAATCTTTTGAAAAAACAATTCCTTCCAATATTAATGTTATGCATAGTATACATATCTGACGAGCACTTTGTCACGGTGCGTCAAAATAATTCGATACTAACACTTTTACGTAGTATAGGTGAAGTAGAGCGTATCCACAAGGAAAGGAACAATTCTCTTTTTATGAAACTTAGTAAATAAAGGGGGGTTTTGGTGATGAATGATTTAATTAAATTAAAAACTAAGATGAATGACTTATATGAGATTTAATTCAAAGATAAAAAGGACTTGGCTTTGCTACTTTCCACTTGTTGATATATTTTAGTCGATTCTTGTTATATCTATAACTTATCCCCTCTCGAATACTCAATCAAGGAGTATCTCCAATTCATCGAGGATAGTTATTAACAACGACCGTTCATTAATAACCCTTACTATTAATCAAATATAGAACAACGCCGTATACTGATATAATAGTAGCATTCAATCTTTTTAACTCCTTGATGAAAGCAATTGAGATTGATAACCTCAACACAACGGTTTTGGTTTAACCAACAAAATTAATCCCTCTTAAATCTATTAACCACTACCGTGCATTTTTTTTTTACCCCGGAAGGCCAACCACCAAAATCAGTGGGGTAAATGTCGGGGGACATTTACCATAATTTATTAATAAAATGAGAGAATACAATAAAACGGGGGGACCGAACCAAACCCGAAGAAAAAGAGGCAAACAAATTACAATCTAATAGAAGGAATGCTAAAATAATCCATCCAATAAGCCCGTTTAGCAAAGATTGGAAGCTGATCCGTAAGAGTAAATAGAATGACCCGATCTGTCTGGACTTGGTCCAAATAGTGAGCAACCCAATTGCCCTCCCGCTTGATATGGCCCAACCGCAATCTATGTCGGAAGATGAGAAGTGAGGTTGCCTGAATTTCGTCCATCCACCTTCTACCTATCTTATCTTCGAAATAATCCAGAGCCAGTCTACAGTCGGTTTCCACCTGAAAATCTTCATATCCTTCCTCAATCGCCCATCTCACAGCAAAGATGATGGCCCTTATCTCAGATTGCAGCGGCGAAGAAGCACGAAGAGGGAAGCTTGTCGCAACCACAAAACCTCCTCTCTGGTCACGCAGAACGGCACCTCCAGAAGCTTTGCCAGCTAAGTAACTCGCATCCACGTTAAGCTTCCATTGCAACCCAGGTTTATGCCATTTAATTAGTGTCGGTTTGTAGCCTTTAATCTTGAAATTTTTTGGTACCAAACCTTCATCGACCAGAACATCCCCAATAAATCTGATTTTGGGCATAGATTGTCTAGCAACCCAGTTGTGCGTGAAAAATTTGACCTGAGTAATAATATTGCTTGAGCTGATGGTCTTCCCCCCCCTCACCCCAAATAATATCTGCATAGGTCTTCCAAAGTATCCAACAGATAATACATGGGATGCCTTGCTTAACCGTACTCTCTAAATTGTTTTTAGGCGCACCAGAAAACATACTCCAATAGCGACTGTAATCCATGCTAGGATGTTGATATATACTGAAAATACTCAGAAAATACTGCCAAACCACTTTAGCAATGGAACATTGAAAAAACAAATGTTGTAAAGTATCATTATGATTCTTACAAAGAGGGCATCTTGAGGGATTTAAAACCTGTTGGAATCTTTGAAGTTAATCAGAAATAGGTAAGATACCTTTGGAAATCTTCCACTGTAGTAGTTTGACTTTTATCTCTAGTTTAGATTCCCAAATTCTTTCATATATGATAGTATTAAAGGACAAATCTCTAACCTCCTCATAAGCTGTTCTAAAGGAAAATTGACCATCATCTTCTTCATTCCAGGTAATTCTGCCAGATGAGTCTAAAGAACAGAGCTGAAGACATTGTTCATTAGCAGAGCAGATCCTCTTCCAAATTGGTGAATCTGTAAGGCTAGGTACCATACTACCATTGCTATCATATCTCAATCTCATCATTTTAACCCACAGTGAATCACCAGTTTTCCATTTCCTCCATAGTTTGAGAGTGAAAGCTTTCTCAATGTATGTCAAAGATCTAATTCCCAGCCCTCCTTCCATGGTAGGATAGCATAATTTAGACCAGTTTAGCCAATGGTGTTTATCTTTACCACTAGAAGAGCCCCATAAAAAAGAAGACATTTTACTACTTAAAACCTTTATCATCTTTCTAGGCAAGGTATCAACTGCCAGCAGATGAAGTGGAATAGAGTTTAAAACATACTTAATTAGTATAAGTCTACCCCCCTGAGAAAGATTCTTCTGCCTCCATGGTGATAACTGTTGGTCCCGGTTATACAGGATACAGTCTAGAGGGGGGTGAATAGATTGTATTGGTTTTTAGCTTTTTAAGCTAAGTACCAGATTTACAGAATAGCCTGTTCTGTTGAAAGAACAGACTGGCAGCGGATGGGGTTCTGGTAGGGAGTTCCGTTAGCCTCAGAGAAGCAAAGGCAGTAGGCCTTCTGTTAACTCGTAGAACAAGTTCTGCTGAACACAGATACCAAGTCCAAGGAGTTACACAGTTCTATCTAAGTGCAAGTATTAAAAGCAATAAGTAAACGACACCAGGGATTTTTATAGTGGTTCAAGGAACAACTCGTTCCTCTAATCCACTATTCCACTAAGCTGTAAAAACTGTCGTTTACAAAGCCTTAGTCCTAGTACTTAAGAAGCACTCCACGTCTTCTTCAAGCCTAGATGTGTCCTGGGATGCACTGCCTGGCTTCCTTCAACACTGGTCCTTTCACTGAGTTTCCTTGAAGTATCACCACTTCACTACTCCAGTTATTTGGACGTCCTTCTTGTAGCAAGAAGAGTTTCTGTTGAAACTGAGGTTCCTCCAACTAGCTTCGTTACAAAAGATTTGTATGTGATGAGCTTGAAGAGTTGAAGAACACTTGGAACTTTGCTTGAGTTGGAAAGAGTATTTTTCCAACTTCTGCCTTCTCTTGTAGAAGATAATGAGTTTGAATCTCAAGGAGGCTTTTTGCTTTTCAGAGTTTGAATATCTTGCTTGTAGCAATGTGATCTTGGCAAAGTTATAGCAAAGTTATCCGGTTGTTCTTCGTAGTGTATCTTTTTATACTGAGGTTGTCTTCCCGTTGGAGGAGTAGGAGGACAACTGCATTTAATGCGCGAGCAGTTGACTTGACCAGTAGGACCCGGTAAAGTTGGCGGGTTACTATTTTGGGATAAAGTAAATCTGACATTGCGGCCAATCATCTGCAATTACTCCACGGAGCATGGGGAGCATTAAATGAGCATTTAATGCGAGCACTGTAGCTTTTCCGTTTCATACTCCTATCCGTTGAAGGAATCTTTAAGTTGACTTCCCGGCTTTGTGGATTTCTTCCAAGTGTAAGACCTTCTGGTGTCATTGGCAGAGAACTGATTCAGAGAAGATCTTGAGCACTTCTGTTGAAAGTAGCTTACAGAGGACCAATAGGGTTTCTGTCAAGCTAAAGGGTAACAGAGACCCTGAGGTTTTCTGTTCCTAGACAGAGAACCAAAATCTTCTGTCTGGAGGACTTCTGGTAGAGAGGCCTTCTGGTAGTCGATTATGCTAAGAACTTTACAAGGGAAAATTCTAATACATAATTTCTAAAAGGGGTACTCTAAAGTCCTAATTAATATAGCATCATCAAAATCTAATTACAATTATTCCTTACAATTTCCCCCTTTTTGATGATGCCAAAACCCTTTAACTATTTCCAGAGAAGTGCCTTCACCATAAAAATTTAAAGTTTAAAACTTTTCATTAATAACTTGGTGGGCAACTTGGCATAGGAAAACAGTAAGAGTGCGATACATTCAGATAGCAGTTCAAAAAAGAAATAAGTACAGAATGAAATAGTAAGCAACAAAGAGTAAAGAAGCAAAGAGACTTTAGAAGGAGCAGAGATAAGCTTTTATTAGATCAAGAGTATTAAGAGAAGTTTTAAGGAATTACAGTTTTTCCCTTTCAGCTTCAGCTCTGGTTCTGCGATCTTGTTCCTTCAGATTCTTCAGTTCAGCATTCACTTCTTCTCTTATGCCAGCCAGATTTCCTGGTGCTTGACATGAGGCCCAAATGGGAGAGAGCTTGCAGTTTAGATAATGAAGTACTCCCTCATGTACATCCTTGCCTGGGAGTATTCTCTTGTGGAACCAATATTCAGCCTCTTCCAGAGAACCACCATGTCTGACCCTTATATGACCATCTCTGTCAAGATAGAGATTCTGTCTTTGAGTTGGGGTCATCTTCTGTTGAATTTCTTCGAACTGTGCTCTATCAATCTTTTGGGAGCCTCCAAGTCTCCACTCAGTTAGGCTCAAGGGTTTCTTCTTCTTGGTAGAACCTCTGCGAGGAGAAGAAGGTCTTGAAGTACCAGCTTCTCTCTTCTTCTGTTGGGAGGCCTGGAAGTAAGGGGTTGGATCAATATCAGATGAGGGCCCAGCAGTTGGTCTAGGGGGCAATTTCTTCTGTTGGGGGTCCTTTTCCTTTTCCCCCTTTTTGGCATCATCCAGGTCAGAGATCATCATGGCAATTTTCTGGAACTCTGTTGCCTGGGAGATGGCTATCTGCTCAAGAGTTTCTGGCAAGGTCTGCGTGACAGAGGTCAGACCTTCTATTAAGTTCTGTTGACGATCAAGAGCAGACTTGATGTCCTGAGAGCCAGTTTCAAGTAGTATCAGCTTCTGATACCTTTCTTGATCCTTCTTGATCAGGGTGGCCACTTGATCTTTGTGATCATTATTCAAGAGTTGTAGCTGCATAAACTTCTCAGCAGATTGGTCTTCATACCATTGTACAATGTCAAGGGATTCTGTTATATCCTTGAGTTGTTTATTCTGCTTATTGAGAATCTAAGACTGGGAGTAGAGAACAGAGTGGACACCATCCACTTCTCTGGCAACAGCATTAAGCTTTGCAGATGATGATTCCATGAAGGTGACCAGTGTCTGGGTCAGAGCTTCAACCTTCTCTGAGATATGCTGAAGTCCAGCCTCAAGATGATTGTGAACAAAGGTGAGATGTTCATGGTGCTATGTGTTGATTTCAGCCAATTGATCCATTCCATCAAGCATCTTACCACCAAAATCCTCAGCTGCAGTGACAAACTGATTGAAGGAGATTTGGGGCTTATCTTCTTTGGATTCTGTGTTCCCAGGCATACCTAGACCTCTTGATTTAGGCATAGGAGGCCTTCTGGGTTGTTCTTCATGCTGAGGAGGGGTCTTCCTCCTTTTGGAAGTTTCATCAGCAGCAATGGAGGATGTAAGAAATCCATCATTGTCACTGGAAGAGGAAGGCACCCTGAAGATAGGTTTCCTGATGGGGGTAGAAGCCACAGAGTGTTGAGGGGAGATAGGAGTGGCTGCATCTTGTGGTGCAGGCTTTGGAGAAGCAGTTCTGGATTCCTTGATGGAGGGGTTTTCTTGTTGATGTGAGGGAGCATTCTGTTGTTGTGGAGGAGAGGGTGGAGGTGATGGTGATCTGGATCTGATTGAGGGTTGGGATTTGCAGGGAGATGGATTTTTGGTTTTGGGTGAAGAGGTATTCTGTTGGGGTGAAGTTGTAGAGGAGATGACTTGTTGGTGTTGGTATGGGATAATTTGTCCTTGAGGGGATGGTGATTTGTTCTTTGGAGGAGAGAACGGTTTGCAGGGTGAAGGAGATGAAGATTTGGGGGTGGAGGGTTTCTGGTGTGAAGGGGTTTTCTGTGCAGAGACGGTTTTCTGTGGGGGTGAGGGGGATTTCAGTTGGGGTTGGGGAGAAGAGTTTTTAGGAGAGGGAGGGGAGAAGGAATGATTGGGGGAATTACCTCTAGTATTGTTTCTGTGAACAGAGAGTCTCTCCATTCTTTGACAAGTCTTTCCATGACCAGAGGTAGATCATTGGCAGTAGAGGGTTCACCTTCTCCATGTGCACTGTGGCGAAATTTGATCATTGACTCCTTCCTCTTTTTCTCAACTAGCCAAGCATCAAAGTCATTCATCTCATGCTCTTGAAGAGCCTTCACATGGTCTTCTGGTGAGTTTCTGACCAGAGGTGCTTTTCCAAGAAGTTTCTCCTTCTTCTTCTGTAGGACAGAAAGAAGAAAATCCTTGTTTAGGCAGGACTCCACATCTCCTGTGTCAGCCCATCTGAGTACTTCTTCTTCAGAGATGAAGTAGGACAAGTTCTTGAGGAGCTCAGTGAGAGGTACCACTCTCCACTTTCTCCATGCCAGAACCCTGCTGAATTTCCTATCAGGGCTTGAAGTACTGCTTACTTCTTGGTGTTCTGGTGAAGGAACCACCATAGGTTGATCATTTGCAGAGGCAGGAGGAGAAGAATGTAGTTCCCCCTGAGTAGTGGCATTCTGCACCACTACTTCTTCTTCTGAGTCACTTGACTCAAAGATGATCCTCTTACCGTGCCAAGCATTTCTGTTGGCTGGTGCAGCGGTGACAGAGTCCTCCAGCTTCTCCTGTGCTGCAGGTGTCAAAATTTTGGTCTTCTTTGCAATGGGGGAGGCAGAAGGGGTGCTTGCTGAAGAGATAGGTGAAGGTGCATTTCTCTTAAGGACAGATTTCTTTGCCACCATCTTGTGGACTTTGACAGGTGTGGTCTTCTTCTTGGGAACCTTCTTGACCACCTTCTTCACCAAAGGCATTTCTTCTTCAGAGTCAGAAGGGGTAGGAGGTTTCTGTTGCTTCTTTGAAACTTTCTTTGGTTGAACAACCTTCTGTTGTTGCCTTTCTCTGTTGAACTCAAGGGTTCTGAGTCTTTTCTGCTCTGCCTTGAGAGCAACCTTCCTGTCACTTGAAGTGTTGAGGAATAGCAACTTGGTGTAGTCGGCCTCAATGGGGTTTCTCAGCCCTATTCTTGCCTTGAGCAAGATTTCAGAGATTAGGAGACCATAACCCACGGGGGTCCTGAACAGACCGGTCTCCTTGTCTTTCTTCTTGATGAATTCAACAAGGGATTTGACAATTACCTGTCCCCAGTTGATGTTCATCCCATGATGAACTGCAAAGACAGCCTTTGCATTCAGTGCATTCATGTCATCTGTGGAGGTGCTCTTGCTTCAGACACACCTATGCAGGATGTTGACCAATTTCTCATAGTCGCTCAGAAGAAGGTTTTTCTTCATGTAAAGCTTTGGAACTCTACCCACTTCAGGTCGGCAGTAGAGTTGGACAAAGTTGTCCACAGTGACGTTGACACTGTCCAGAGTGAGGAAACCTTCAGTTTCTTCTTCTTGTGGGTCCTCTACTACGCCAAAGAGAGCGTTGAGGTCTGCAGGAGTGAGGGTAATGTCTTCGCCATTGACATTAGACCGAATGGTCTCCCCTTCGTATGTAGCGTTGAGATAGAACTCTGCTACGTCCCTTGTACTGTAGGATTCAAAGTGATAACCTACCACTTTGTTCAGTTGGGAGTCCTCCATTCCCTTGATGATCTTCATCATCGTTTCGTGGTTTGAAGCGAGTTCAGGGAGTGCGGAGAGGTCGCAGTTCATCCCTGTGTAAATGTTTGAAACAAGAGTGTTGATTTCCTCCTTGGTAAGGTCGTTGATGTTGATGAAAGCCATTTGATCAGAGAAGAATTGCAGAAAGCTTGAGAGCTATGGAGGTTTGAAAGTTTGAAAGTAATGAGAGCAGTAGCGGTTTAGGTTTGCGAAAGGGGAATTTATGGGTTTGGGTTAGTGGACGTTTGGAATTAATTTATGGTTCCAAGAAACCAATAAATGTAAAAAGGGGCGGAGTAAATAAACGGGGGCGCAGTAAATATTATACGGCTTGATACCGTTTTAAGGGTAAAAGGGTAAAAGACCTGTAATAATTTACTAGGACACCCGGTTTTCAGAAAATTTCTAAGTCCACAACCTTCTGAGGGTTTTTCTGTAGAAGGGGGGTTTTCTGTTGCTGAGGTGTTCTGCCATGGTAGGGACCAGAATAGGTTGACAGAGGGGGGTTAACAGAAGGGGTTCTGCTACAGGTAATCTGTCAACAGAAAATGAGCAACAGAGGGCCTTCCTTGTCAACTTTCCCTTGGAATCTCATCCATCATTCCCAATTCCTCTCTCAGTTTGTTGAACCTAGCCTCAGGAGAGGCTTTGTCAGGATATCTGCAAGCTGGTCTTCTGTTGGCACATGTTCCATGCAGATGTGCTTCTTTTCAACATGATCTCTGATGAAGTGATGCCTGATCTCAATGTGCTTTGTTCTGGAATGAAGAACTGGATTCTGAGTGATAGCAATGGCACTGGTGTTGTCACACAACAGCTTGATCTCCTTTGCTTGAATTCCATAGTCCTTCAGTTGTTGCTTCATCCAGAGTAGCTGAGCACAGCAACTCCCAGCTGCTATGTACTCTACCTCAGCTGTACTTGTTGAGATGGAGTTCTGCTTCTTGCTAAACCAGGAAACAAGCCTTCCTCCTAGCAATTGGCAGTGACCAGAGGTGCTCTTTCTGTCTAGTCTGCAACCTGCAAAATCTGAGTCAGAATAACCAATTAGTTCAAAGTTACCTCCCTTTGGATACCATAGGCCTGCATTTGGATTTCCTTTGATGTATCTGATGATTCTCTTTGCAGCACTTAAATGGCTTTCCTTGGGCTTTGATTGGTATCGTGCACATATTCCAACAGAGAATGAGATGTCTGGTCTGCTTGCAGTTAGATACAACAGAGATCCTATGATTCCTCTATATGTTGTTGCATCTACATCCTTCCCTTCATCATCTGGACCAATTCCTTGTGAAGTGTTCATGGGAATCTTCACTGATGATTTGCCTTCCACTCCAAACTTCTTGATTAGATCTCTGGTGTACTTCCCTTGATTGATAAAGATCCCTTCTGGAACTTGTTTGACTTGAAGTCCTAGGAAGTAACTGAGTTCTCCCATCATACTCATTTCAAATTGACTCTGCATCACTTGAGAAAATTTCTTGCACAGTTCTGGATTAGTACTTCCAAATATAATGTCATCAACATATATTTGTACTAACAGAATATGATTAGCGACAGAGATTTGAAATAGAGTTTTGTCAACCTTTCCTTTAGTAAACCCATGGTTCACCAGGAAAAGGGACAATGTGTCATACCAGGCTCTGGGAGCTTGCTTAAGACCATAAAGGGCCTTTTTAAGCTTGTAGACACAAGAAGATTGAGTAGGAATGACAAAACCTGGTGGTTGTTCCACATAAACTTCCTCTTCAAGATCTCCATTCAGAAATGCACTTTTGACATCCATCTGGTAGACCTTGATGTTGTTGTAGGCAGCATAGGCTAGGAAGATTCTGATGGCTTCAAGTCTGGAAACTGGTGCAAAGGTCTCATCAAAATCTATTCCTTCTTCTTGACAATATCCTTTAGCAACTAGCCTTGCTTTGTTCCTTACAATGTTGCCATCTTCATCTGCTTTGTTCTTGAATACCCGTTTGGTTCCAATGACATTCTGGTGCTTTGGCCTAGGAACAAGTTCCCATACTTTGTTCCTTTCAAACTGAGTGAGCTCTTCTTGCATAGCATTGATCCAATCTGAGTCTGCAAGAACTTCTTCAACTGTCATAGGTTCCATCTGAGATATATAGCAGGCAAGCATTGCTTCTCTCCTTGATGTGGATCTGGTTTGAACTCCACTTCTGATTTGACCAATCACTTGGTTAGGAGGATGGTCTCTTAACCATGTTAGGTCTGGTTCTGTCAGCTGCTGTCTTGGTCTCTCTGGTTCCTCATCTTCAGAGTCTTCATCTTCATTCAACAGAAGGGGGTTTGGTGCAGGTGTTGGAAATGCAGGGTTGTCTGCCACCTCTTCTGTTGGTTCTGGTGTTCTGTCTTCTATGCTGACTTCCTTGAGAATCTCTGTTACCTCTTTAACAGAGATGCTTTCATCAAACTTCACATGTATGGATTCTTCAACATGTAGGGTCCTTCTGTTGAGTACTCTATAGGCTTTACTGGTGTTTGAATAGCCTATGAAGACTCCTTCATCAGCCTTTTCTTGAAATACTTTCAGATGCTCCTTTCCATTGTTGAGAATGTAGCACTTTCATCCAAATACATGAAAGTAGCTGATGTTAGGTTTTCTTCCCTTCCAGAGTTCATAAGGGGTCTTCTGGTGATTCTTGTTGATCATGCTTCTGTTCTGAGTATAGCATGCAGTGTTGATTGCTTCAGCCCAATATCTCATAGGCAATCCAGATTCTGCAATCATCGTTCTTGCAGCTTCTTTTAACGTTCTGTTCCTTCTTTCTGCTACGCCATTCTGTTGAGGGGTTCTGGCGGCAGAAAGTTGATGAAAAGTTCCATTCTGATCACAGAAATCCTTTATGACTTGGTTGACAAATTCAGTTCCTCTGTCTGATCTGATTGTCTTCACTTTCAAGTTCTTCTCAGTCTGAAGTTGCTTTAACAGAGATGGCAACTTCTGAAGAGTTTCATTTTTCTTTGACAGAAAAACAGTCCATGTGTATCTGGAGTAGTCATCAACCATGACTAAGGTATATTTCTTGCCACCAACGCTTGGAGTCTCAACAGGTCCAAATAAATCCATGTGAATCAGATTTAGAGGACTTGTAGAAAGATCTCCAGCAATGGGTTTGAAGGAATTCTTCACTTGTTTGCCTTTCTGACATGCACTGCAGAGGGTCTCCTTCTTGTACACAATGTCTGGTAGCCCTTCTACAATGTGTTCTCTGGCCAGTTTGTTGATTGTTTTGAAATTCAAATGGTTGAGCTTTTTGTGCCAGTCCCAGCTCAGTTTTGAATCTCCTTTGGCTATCAGGCAAACTCCATCTTTTGCAGCGTTCCAATCAACTACATAGATGTTCTTCTTCCTTGATGCTGTAAGAACCACTTCCTTTGTTGTCTCATGCTTCACATTGCAGAAGTCCTTTGTGAATTCAACAGTGTAGCATTTGTCACAGAATTGGCTAGCACTTAGCAAGTTGAACTTCAGTCCTTTGACATATGAGACATCATCAATGATTATCTGGTTCCTCTTGCTTTCCTCTTCCTTTTGTTTGACCTTATTTGTCATTACCTCCAAAGGTAACTCTAGGTCCTTTGCATTTCTGGAACTCTGTTAGGCAACTTCTGTCACCTGTCATGTGCCTGGAGCATCCACTATCAATAAACCATTCTTGTTCAGAGATGGCTCCAGCACACAGTTCCTGCAAGATCAAAAGAAAGATTTAGGTACCCAAGCAATGCTGGGTCCTGGGGGGTCATGGAGTCTGGGTAGTTGGTACTATTTTGGTCTCATCAAGTGAAACCTTGGTGGGTGGTACCCATTGTCCACCTGGTAGTTATAGTAAACTGAAGTGTGATTCACTTTGGGCAGATGCTTGTGAGGGTCATGCTTCCTGTTTACATACTTTTGCATAGCTTTCTTTGTTGGAAAGAAGTCCCATATACTATCAAGAGCAGAGGGACGGTTAACCTTGGGCTTCTGAAGTTGACCAGCCAACCTCTTCTGCCTGAAGTTAACTCTCTCTTGATATTTGCCCTTCTGGTGATCATTTCTGGCACGATTGACATGAGGTTGTCTGTCAATGAATGGTCTTTTATTTTTGTTATTTTGAAAACCTCTTCTGTTGTTAGGTTTTCTGCCAGGTTCATTTATGGTCTGTTGAAAACCTCAATCTGTCAATGAATGGTCTTTTATGATGATCTGCCCTGAGGCCTTCTGGTAAGAATTAAGGAATTCTTTAAATCTCAAAATGGATCTTGAATCCCCATTAAGAAAAATTAAAAGGTCATCAGCAAATCCTAGATGAGAAATAGCCCTGCCCATAGGACCCATCCAATAAGGCTTAATTTTGTCATTCTTCATCAGCCAGTTTAGGCCTCTAGAGAAAGCCTCAGAAGCAATGATGAATAAATAGGGTGATAAGGGGTCTCCTTGCTTGACCCCTCTAGAAGGCTTAAAAAAACAATGAGGAGAACCATTAATCAACACTGAGAAAAAAGTAGCTTTTAGATTGTTAAGCACAAGCTTTACTAGATGAGCAGAAAATCCAAATTTTAATAGAATTCCTGATAGAAAATCCCAGGAGACCCTATCAAAAGCCTTGGCCATGTCCAGCTTAACAATCACATTGCTGCCTCTGATCTTTTTGTCTAAGCAATGCACCATTTCCTGGGCTAACAAAACCTGATCAGCTGAGTCTGTAGTAGCCATGAAACCAGCCTGCTCAATGGAAATTATCCTAGGAAGAATAGCTTTAACCCTTGTGGCCAATACTTTTGTACAAACCTTATTAATGAAATTTGACAAACATATGGGCCTAAAGTCACTGAAAGTAGAAGGCCTATCATATTTAGGAATGAGAACTAATAAAGCACTGGCCATTCCTTTAGGTATAGGCACCCCCATGAAGAATTCCTGGACTACCCTTAAAACATCCATCTTAACAATATGCCAGCACTTCCTAAAGAATTTTCCATGAAATCCATCTGGCCCAAGAGCACTGTTTTGGTTCAGATCCCAAACAGCTAACTTTACTTCTTCCAAATCTGGTAATTTTGTAAGGTTGATATTTTCTTCCTGTGTGATGATGCTAGGGATATAATCAAGAATGCCATTATTATCTGTTTTCTCTTCTTCGTAAAGATCTGTGAAGAACTGAACTGCTGCATCTCCAATTTGAGCCAATGGATATGAGCTTTTTGCTTCCAAAATTTTTTCTCCAGTTTATATTTCTGGGTTAGCAACCCTTTTTTGTAAAACCAATCAGCTCTTGTCTGCTCCCCTGGGTTTTCCTCATAAGCAATTTCAGCTTGTAACACCTCATCCTCACATTTTTTAACAACATCAAAAATGTTTTCCAAAATGCTCTTTGTTCCAAATTTTCAGAGCTTTTTTAAGATTTTGTAGCTTTAGAAACATCCCCCTCATTCCTCCTTGAGTACCACCAGAATTCCAGCTTTCTTCCACAACTTGCATGAAGGATTCACTGTGAGTCCACATATTCTGAAATTTAAAACTCTTAGGTCCTACCAAACCAATGTTAGAACCTTGAACCAAAATAGGGCTATGATCAGAGGGAGATTTTTGCAGAACAGAAATTTGAATGTTATCAAATTTGTCAAGAAATTCTTTATTAAAAAGCACCCTATCTAGTCTTCTTCACACCCTCCCATTAGACCTAACTCCTGTCCAGGTAAAATGAGGTCCAGAAAAAGGCAAATCTATCAAGTTGCAAGCTGCAATACAGTCATAGAAATCATCAATACCATGCAGAAAAGGTAAGGGAGTGCCTTTATGCTCACTATATGATGCAATGGCATTAAAATCTCCTCCTATCGTCCATGGCTCCTGGATATTGTCTGAGATATTTTTAAGACCCTCCCACATCTGTCTTCTATTAATGTATGTGTGACCCCCATACACTCCAGTGACCCATCCATTAAAAGAAGCTCCCAAGACTTTAAAATGAACAAACTGATCATGCCAATGAATATTTGAAACATCCAAATAGGAAGAATCCCAAAATAACCAGATTTTTGTGATGTCAGAACAAACAGCTTTATCAAACCCCAAGTTCTGCTTAAAAGAATCAATTTTGTTGCTTGAAACCAAGGGCTCCATAATTAGTAATAACTGTACCCTCCACTGCTTAACTAGGGAAAACAGTCTATAACAGGAGGATTCTAGACCCCTAGTATTCCAGAATAAGCTATTCATTGAGAAACAGCTGTGGTTGTGGCATTACTGGTTGTATTCCAGTAATAACTGTACCCTCCACTGCTTAACTAGGTTATTTGTACCTTGATAGTTTTCCTTCATATATTTTTTTTACTCTATGCCATTGTAACTGACACCCTTCGGTTTAACCATTCTGTGTCTTGTTCTTGCAGGTAATAACATGGACGTCAGCTCTCTCTTCGCCTTGAAAAATGCCAAGGGGAAGAAGAAGGGCCCGGGGGGCACTTCTGCCAGGGAGGAGTCCTCCCAAGCCGCTACTGCCGGCGCTGGCGCCGGGGGGTCCAAAGGTGCTGGGCCCGTGAAGAAAAAGAATAACGGCAAGGGGACCGAGCCCCCGGCCAAGAAGCTAAAAGCCACCGCCCCCGCCAAGCAGCCGACCACTGACGTGGTTGTTATTGTCGACGAGGGGCACGCCTCTGCCCCCACCTCTCAGGAGCACATCAACTAGGAGTTCTTCGGGCGGGAGAAACTGAAGGCGATAGTGCCGAAGGGGGCTTCCGTACTGGAGGGTAGCCTGAACCCCTCGACGCTGATGAGCCAGATGCTGCCCTCGGCTGATTGCTTGGCCCTCTCCAGACTGGACGAGAGCTCCCTCGAGGCCAAGATCCTTCTGAACACTGCCTCCATAAGTCACGCCTATCCTTTTCCTCTGTGTTTGTTTTTGCTTTTTCGTACTGTGTTTATCATATCTAATCGTCGCCCTTGTGGATTGTAGAGCTTCATGGGCCTCTGTGAGCACCTTCGAAGGGTGGAGCAGATGAAGGAGGCGAAGGGCACAGCCGAAGGGGAGGCTGCCCTCCTTAGGCAGAAGCTCGCCGAGGCCGAGGATTCTCTTCGCTTGGCCACCGACAACATGGAGCAGTGGGTGCAAGCCGCGAGGGCCGAGGGGATGAACGAGGGCCTGGCTAAGGCCGGGGGGCTGCTGCCGAGGTCGCCCGCATCGCTGCTGAGGAAGCCCGCGTGGCTAAGGAAGAGGCCGTCTCCAGGGCCCGGGAGGATGCTATAGCCGGCTTTACTGCCAAGGGGTGGAAAGCTGAAGACCAGAAAGAGTGGCTCTCCTCGGTGGTGGGGGCTTCGGTGGATGACTGGGTTGGAGGCCCCGGCAAGATGTGGCTTGCTGAGAAGGGAGACTCCTACTATCAAGGCGGGGAGTTTTTCACCCAACACCTCATATACCGAAATCTCGCCAGGCATTTCAAGCTTTCACCGGAGAAGTTCCAGCCCGAGGCTTATGGCCTCTCCCCTCGGCAGCCAGACCTCAGGATCCCGCTCCCCGAAGGCAAAGAGAGACCGGTGCTTGAAGATTCGGAGACTCTGAGGGAGTGTGGCCTCGGGGGTGATGGGGATGAGGCCGAAAGCGAGGCTATCTGCAAAGCTATCGAAGGGGGCGATGTTGTAGCTCCCCTCTTGTAAAATGTATTCCCCGCCACTCTGTAATCATATTGTTGTACTTTTGGCTCCGGCCCTTTTGTAATATACACTTCAACTTTTTCTCCCTTCAATGAATGAATACCTGCCTTCGGGCTTTTTGTGTATGACCCGTTCCTTTTAATTGTTTTTCTTTGAATGTATGTTAGGACTTAGAATATATTCCTCTAAGCATAGTGCCTTTTGTAGCCCTCGGCTACTAGGCCTATTTAGTCATCTGAACATTTTGCCGAGGGCCCAACGTTCAGGACTTAGAAATTTTTCTAAGTGTTGTTCATCTGTTGGCCCCCGGCCAATTCATCTTTTGTAGCACTCGGCTACTAGGCCTATTTAGTCATCTGAACATTTCGCCGGAGGCAAGGTGCTTAGGACTTAGAACATTTTTCTAAGTGTTTGGATACTGTCTAGCCTTCGGTACCTGGGTACCCTTCGCTGCATGGGTATGTAACCGGGGGCTCAAAAATGTTTAGGACTTAGAAATTTTTTCTAAGTATAGCTTTACCAAGTCTTCAACCGTATGGCCCCTCTGGCTGTATGGAGATTTGACCGAGGGTCAAAAACATTTGGGACTTAGAAAATTTTCTAAGTGTAGTTTGTATGAGGGAAGAGCCTTCGGGTGAATGTGAGGACCTTTGTCACAGACGTGCCTTCGGTTGAATGGTGACTCGTCAGAGGGCAGAGTACTCAGGACTTAGAAAATTTTCCTAAGTACTTCCTGTTGCTAGCCTTCGGGCAGGGGCCCTTCGGATGTACACTCTGTAGGTTTAGGATAGTTCCCCTTGTCTTGCAATGTTGGCCCGCGGTAACAAAAAGCCTTCGGCTGTTGTTATGTCCCCACAGTTTGACTTAGGAAAGTTTGTTGTTGGGTGAGCCTGTCATGTTTTGTAGGATTTGAGCCTTCGGTTTTGATATAGCTGAAGGCAATCATGGAGTGGACTTAGCCATTTGTTGATGATGTCTGTTGTGAATGGCATCTTTGGTGCTTTTGAGATTCCAGGAACTGAAGGCGTCCCTATGGGGAGCCCTCGGTACGTCCTCATGAATCTGTTGGAGTGGTGTACTCATTGATTTCTCGCTGAGTCTACTCCCCTTCACCACCCCATTTTTTTTTTGGTAGTGAAGGGAAGGCTTCAAGAAACTTGGTTTCTTGGTAAGGCTTGGCCTATCGGGAGGTAAAGAATACACCATTAGCTCCCCCTCGGGTTAACCTTCCGAGTTCCGAGGGGATTGAGGGTCGTTTCCTGGGTACAAGATATGGTGGTCTGTAGCCTGCCTCCCCTTGGGGGATGGCACGGAAAGCGCCTCAGTTTTGAAAGTCGTCCCCTCGACGCTAGACGTAGTTCGTGGCCTGCCACACCCTTGGGGTAGTGGCGCGGGGAGCGTTTCGATTTGGAAGTTGAATCCTGGGCATTTTAGATGCCTGCCAATCCCTTGGGGAAATGGCGCAAAAAGCGTTCCGTTTTTGAAAGTCGAATCCTGGGCATATTTCGTGCCTCTCATACCCTTGGGGTAATGACGCGGAAAACGTTTCAGGGAAGGGTTTTCATTTGCACACTGGTTGCAAATGGCCGGGGGCACTACGTGCTGCCGGCACCGAGAGGTGGCGCCTTCGGTATAGGTGTCCTCGAGGGGTACCACTTTATAAACAACACTTGGTGTTTGTTTCGGTGTATGGCCCCCGGTACTTGGTACCGAGGGGTCTTCTGTGAAAACACTTGGTGTTTTTTCTTTATTTGTCGTAGGTGATTGTGTTGTCTACCCTCGGTACTTGGTACCGAGGGGTCTTCTGTGAAAACACTTGGTGTTTTCTTCCATTTGTTGAAAGTTGTCAGCGGTGTGCCCCCCCCCCCCCCCCCCCGGCTTTGGGTGCCAAGGGGTCTTCATATGAGGACAGTTGGTACTTTCTTGCTGTTGTAGGTGATAGTATTGTCTACCCTCGGCACTTGGTGCCGAGGGTTCTTCCTTGTGATAAGGCCTTGGGCCGGGGGGTGGTATGAGGGCTTGGCCACTCATAGGAGCCTTGTTCCATGTTCTTGGTGTCTTCAATATGCCTTCATTCTTCAAAATTTCTAGGTCTTGGGCCGCAAAATAATACATTCACTAGTTATGATGGCTTGGCCGCTCTGATGTTATTGATAAAATTTAACTAAGTGATGTACATTCCAATGTCTAGGGACTTCAGTCCCATTGGGGCGTTTTAGTTTATAAGTTCCCGGTTTGATGATGGCTGCCATGATGTAAGGGCCCTCGAACTTTGGTTGGCTAGCTTCTCTTCTTCGGAGGAAATAATCCCCCACTTGGAATTCCAGGGAGCGGACCTTGGCGTCAATGTATCTCTTCACTTGCCTTCGGTAGTTCTCTGCGCGTATGAAGGCTTGCTCTCGGCGTTCTGAAATAAGGTGGAGATCGAGGGCCATATTGGCGTCGTTGGCCTCTGGATCATACTGTGTGACCCTTCGGGTTGGAAGAGTTACCTCAGTGGGGGCCTTAGCTTCAAATCCGTAGCAGAGGGAGAAGGGTGTCTCGCCAGTTGCCCGCCGAGGGGTTGTACGGTAGGCCCATAAGATGTTGTGGAGCTCTTCTACCCAACCAACCCCCTTCGACCTCCAGTTTCTTCTTTAGGCCCTCGAGCAAGGTCCTGTTGGCGTTCTCCACCTGTCCGTTGCCCTGGGGGTAGGCAACGGATGAGAAGGTGTGTTTGATGCCCCATTCCTCCAGGAGGGCACAGAAGGGGGCTGCCTCAAACTGAGTCCCATTGTCGGAGATGATTTGTTGGGGGACGCCAAACCTTGTGAGGATGTTTTTGAGAATGAAATGATGGCACCTGGCCTCAGTAATGCTGGCGAGGGGCTCAGCTTTCACCCATTTGGTGAAGTAATCGATGGCGACGATGATGTACCTGTTGTTGGAGGTACCCCTCGGCAGAGGGCCCACAAGGTCTATGCCCCATCGAGCGAAGGGTATGGATGTGCTGATGGGGGCATAGTTGACCGCTGGCCTGCTGGGGGCTTTCTGGAAGTGTTGGCATGCGGAACACCTTCGGGCAAGGTCTGCACAATCCTGGGCCATCGTAGGCCAGAAGTAGCCCTGGATTATTGGCCTTCGGGACATGGAGAAGGGTCCCTGGTGAGCTGAGCAAGTGCCACTGTGCACTGCCTCCATCGCCACTTCGGCTTCATCTTGATGGAGGCACCGAAGTAATGTCCCGTTGTAGGACCTTTTGTAAAGCCTCCCGTCCTCGATAGTGTAGCTGGGAGCCCTCAGCTTTGTTAGCTTGGCGCGGGCCTCATCCTCGGGCAGTTGCCCTGTGGTGATGAAGGCGACAATGTCTGAGATCCAGTCACCTTGCTTTTGTTGTATGTGCATTATGGGGCTAGCATGTATGCTAGAAAGGCTGAGCTCTTCCACTTTGGCAATCTTCGAGATATGCTCGGGGGATTCTGCCGAGAGCTTTGATAAAATGTCGGCCTCGGAGTTTTGAGCCCTTGGTATTTGAGTAAGAGAGGGTGCCTCAAATACCTTAAGCAACTCCTTGGCCGCCTCCTTGTATTGCTTCATTCTCCCTTCCTTGGCTTCGTACTCCCCGGAGATTTGGCCAACGACTAACTTGGAGTCGCACTTGACGTGAATTTGTCGGGCCTTCATGTTAGCTGTCAGCCGAAGGCCACAGAGGAAGGCCTCGTATTTGGCTTCATTGTTAGAGACTTTGAAGGAGAAGCGGACTGCATAATAGGCCCGGAAGCCTTCGGGTGAGATGAGAACCACCCCTCTTCCACATGCTTTGACGGCGGAGGAGCCGTCGGTGTAGAGGGTCCACCAATCATCCGAAGGGGCCGAGGGCTCCTCGTCCGCGGCTGATCTTGCCGTACATTCCGTCACGAAGTCCGCTAGGGCTTGGCCCTTGATGGCGGGCCTAGGACGGATGTCGATGTTGTATTGGCTCAAGAAGACAGCCCATTTGACCATTCGGGAGGAGCTGGTGGGGCTCCTCATCAAGGCGCCGAGGGGTTGGTGAGTGAGAACCTGGACCGGGTGAGCTTGGAAGTAATGGCCCAACTTCTTGACGGTCCACACGATAGCCAACACCGTTTTTTCCACGGGGGAGTACTGGAGCTCCGCCTCCCTGAGGGTCTTGCTAACATAGAAGATGGTATGTTGGATGCCATCCTCTTCCCGGATGAGTACTGAGCTGATGGCAGCCGGGCTAACACCCAAGTAAAGGTACAGGATCTCCCCTACCTTGGGTTTAGAGAGCACAGGGGGTGAAGATAAGTACCGTTTCAGTTCCTCGAATGCCCCCTAACATTCTGAAGTCCATTGGAAATCGGCGGTTTTCCTCATGATCTGGAAGAAGGGTAAGGACTTCTCCGCCAATTTTGATAAGAAGCGATTAAGGGCTGCCAGGCGGCCCGTCAATCGTTGGACCTCCTTTACGTTGCGTGGGGGCTCCATGTTGATGATGGCCTGGATCTTCTCGGGGTTGGCCTCGATACCCCTTCGGCTCACCATGTAGCCCAAGAATTTACCCCCCTGAACGCCGAAGGTACACTTCTTTGGGTTCAGCCGAAGGCTAAACTTCTGCATGATGGCGAAGATCTCCCTCAGGTCGTCAGCATGGCTTGCTGATTGCTTGCTCTTGACGATCATGTCGTCAACATATACCCTGGCCACCATCCGAGTGTAGGTGGCGCCTGAGTTCTTCAGGCCGAAGGCCATGACAAGGTAGCAAAAGATGCCCTCGGGAGTCATGAAGGCTGTTTTTTCAGTGTCTCCCTCATGCATAAATATTTGATGATATCCGCGGAATGCGTCGAGGAATGACATGATTTCACACCCCGCGGTGTAACACCCTCATTTTCCCACCCAAAAATACATTTAAATAATGATTTATTCGAAGGAATTATCAACTTTATTTGAAAACATCAGAGATACAGCGGAAGTCTTAATAAGGGAAATGGGTGTTACCGCCACATCCGGTCATCTCTCAACCGGATGCACAGGCAACTAAAACATAACAACTAATTTAATAAAAATAAAGTGTTTGTAAAGTAAATATTTATTTCATGACTAGTATAACTAAGGCGGCTTCTAAATCGCTCTCGGGCCATGCAAGCAATCATCAATCGACAGAATCAACCTCACCTGCACAAATAAAGTGCAGAACAAAACAAGGAAAAGAAGACAAAAATTAGCTTTAGAGCTAAGTAAGTACTACCCAACCCCGTAAAATAATCATGTTTGACTAAAATAGATTTTTATATAATACCCCCATTTTCCCACCCAAAAATACATTTAAATAATGATTTATTCGAAGGAATTATCAACTTTATTTGAAAACATCAGAGATACAGCGGAAGTCTTAATAAGGGAAATGGGTGTTACCGCCACATCCGATCATCTCTCAACCGGATGCACAGACAACTAAAACATAACAACTAATTTAATAAAAATAAAGTGTTTGTAAAGTAAATGTTTATTTCATGACTAGTATAACTAAGGCGGCTTCTAACTCGCTCTCGGGCCATGCAAGCAATCATCAATCGACAGAATCAACCTCACCTGCACAAATAAAGTGCAGAACAAAACAAGGAAAAGAAGACAAAAATTAGCTTTAGAGCTAAGTAAGTACTACCCAACCCCGTAAAATAATCATGTTTGACTAAAATAGATTTTTATATAATAATATATAAAAATACTCACACCATCGAAATTCTTTTCACTTTGATTTTTCTCAAGACTGCTTCTTTACAAAAATCCTCAACTTCTCTATAAAACTTCATAATAACTCTTCTCTTTGATTTCCTCAAAAATCACTTCTTCTCTAACTTCCTAGTAATTTAGAAGGGCGGTGCTCAACCTTTCGGTAGAGCCCGGTGGACCGTGGTTACGGACGGCCACCCCGAACAACTGCCGGTACCACAACTGCTCTATTGGAAACAAAACGACTACCTTAAGTGTGCACACCCCCTAAAAGGGATTCCAAGCCCCCCGAGTAGTAAGTCGTAACGAGTAGTCGGGACTCAGTCTACCAACTACCCCTGAATAAGATATCTTGAATGATTAGGGACTACTACTACCTAACTTCTTCTTAAAAGGGATCATCGATCCAAATATCACTTTAAACTCAAACTGTACTTCTTAGTAGTAGCAGACCTAATCACCCTCCACATTTATCCGGACGTGGAAAACCGACACCACGGATTTCTCCCGTGATGCTCACCTCTTATGAAATCATTCTTTTATCTTGAATTAATATACTTCAAAATATTTCTCAACTTCTCAAACTGCTATAAAAATATTTAGATAAAATATTTACCCCCAAAAGCACTTAGTTTCACGAATCATCTCAGAATCACATGCATAAAAATCATACTTCACACTTAAAATCACGTATCACATAATACATATATAATACGAGGAAACAACTTTAGATTGGCAGAGAAACTTACCTCTAGTCCGGGTGCTCCTAATTCTCTTCTTCTACTCCGGTCTCTAAATAATCACCTTTTTAATTAAGATGATATAATTAGTCACTTACTCTTTAATAATTATTTTACTCGATTTTTACCTTTTATTAAAATTCAACAATCAATATCTTCCAATTCATACTAGTTAATTTTATCTACCCTAATTATAAATTCCCCATCTCATTATTATTATGCTTATTATTATTATTATTAATATTATTATTACAGTCCCAGATTATCAGTCCAAGATTGATTTAACATAGTCCAGTACTAAAATAGATGTCCGGCCCAATAAAAAAAATCCTTTCCGTTAGTAAATAAGAGAATAACTCGTTCAGCCCAATGAAGTAGGTGACCCGGTTCATTTAAATCATAGACGAAGTACGTACTACTAGGCATCTTTGTTTTCTTCCTGCGGTAATAAACAAAGAAGGGAAAGAGACGTACAGTTCTCCGATAACATCGGCCAATCAGCACCAGGTCACGTCTGACGGCTTCTTCTCTCCGACGAAGACAACAACTTGGTTCTACCTCTTCCGGCACCTCTGCAATGGCACCGCAGCGGATTCCTTTCTCTCCGGCCCAAGAGCTTCTCCTCCGGCGTAGCTGCTCGTGACGGTAGCAGGTTGATTATATGTGACAACCTTCTGCGGCAGCAGTCTGGTCCAATGGCAGCAAATCCGGCTTCTCCTCTTCCGACATGAAGGCAGTCCGGCAACTCCGGCAAGTTCCGTCTTCTTCTCTTCCGGTGATGCAGCAGTTGGGTTCTGGCAGTTTCACAGCTTGCGGGGACGCAACCCTTCTCCCCTGTTTTACGTGTGTGAAGAGTTTGCAGCGTAGGATGTATAATACATACGGGGGTTAGTTTTGCAGGTGTCCATATATATATATATATATATATATATATATATATATATATATATATATATATATATGTGCTGCTCTTCTACTCGACATATATGTATACGACGGCAGGCCGGGATGTATATGAGTGTTTAGGTGTCGCATGACGTTTGTGCTCGTACGGTAGATCGCAGCAACTCCATTTATATGCGTCGTCGATGTTTCTAGAGGAGCGTTACCGGAGTCTTCTTCAAAAATAACCGGCGTAATTCCCGTATATATCGCCCTTCGTCTTCCTCATATGTATTACCGCATACGGCATACCGTAGGTCCAGTCGTGTATTGAGCATGCGTTAAGATCTCTTTCCATTCACGGAGTATTAATGTATTATGTTTAAAAAAAATGTTTATTAACAGTTGTAATGCATCATCAGTTTAGTGTATGTAGGTGAATAGTATATTATTATTATAGCCTGGCTATTAGTTATGCACTTTACTTATACGTAGTATATATTAAAACGTAGTATTATAAATTCTATACCTATTATATGTATGTACCTACTTTATTATATCACTAATAAAACAAAATGTTACTCCCATTATTTAGATCAAAATATTATCTGATTAACATAATTGTCATAAAAATATCACTTTCAAATATAATTAGAAAAATTTATCTATCTTATTAGTAATATTGTTTATTTTATTTTATTGAAATTTTCGGAGTGTCACATTCAACCCCCCTTAAAAGGTGCTTCGTCCCCGAAGTACTATACTTATTCAAGAATATAGTGCGAGTGCAAATCGTGCTTGCTCCAAGAATTTAGTTTATTGGTCTTGGACGTTCATATCCACTTGCTTCGGGTATAAGAATTCTTCGTACTTCAATTCGTAGCTTTCACGTGCTCTAAGTTGAATCGTTCTCGCATGACCTCCTGAAACGTCTCTCACGAAAAGTCGAATTGTATACGCAGTGTTGGTTCACTCATGGTCCACAAGTTATCCGCCTCTTGACGTAAGTAGTATGCAGCCGTGTCGATACGTTAATCCATGGGAGTTTATAGTCTTGAAGAGTTTGTTGAACGTGTGAATCCAATCCTCAAAAAATAGAGAATCTTCATTGCTTAAAATAAGTTGGGGGATTACGCCCAACTACGAGTTCCACAATATCATTGCGCTTGTTAAGACGATGTCGGCGTTGATTTTGAGGTAACACATTTGCGACGGTCTGGGTGAGTTGAGTAAGTTGTCCCCAAACCTTGATCAAGTTCCGCGTTCGTCGTGGTGACGTTATTGTCTTCCACGTTGTCCCTCATAGGCGTCATTGTCTTCTATGTCGTCTCTCGCAGGTGTCATTGTCTTCTTGAAAAGATTGCAATACGAATGAGATCGAATACTACTCGTGATTATACTACCTTAACTCATAACTTCACTTAATCCAACAAACACCTCATGCAAGGTCATCCTTGAATAAGTCAGTAAGGATATATCCAAAACCCAAAAGAATATCTCAAATAAGTCAAAAGAACCACAAATTTAACCAAAACCAAAAATTAAAATCTCACAATCTCACCGCGGCCTAAAATTTTATTTTAGTCCTATAAATTCTTAGTCATACTTCAAATATTTTAGAAAAATATTTTGAAAATTCCCTTGTAAAACATTTAAACCGAGTCTCAAAAAAAAAAATGTTTGCAAACCTATATAGGAAACCTTAGAAAACCTTTAAAATATTTGTTTAGAAATTTTGTTTAGATAATTCTGATTCTAGTTGCCGCCATATCAGTTGCTAAGGGTACCATCTTAACAACCAGAGACTTTGCAACTCGAGTCTCAAAAGCTCTAATACCAACTTGTTGGTATCACTTAAGGAAATTTAAGACCTTAAGAAAACATTAAAAAAAATTATTTAGAAAACGTTTTGAAAAAAATGCTTTGAAAACTCTCCCAAAAAAAATATGCTCTGATACCAATTTGTAACACCCCCATTTTCCCACCCAAAAATACATTTAAATAATGATTTATTCGAAGGAATTATCAACTTTATTTGAAAACATCAGAGATACAGCGGAAGTCTTAATAAGGGAAATGGGTGTTACCGCCACATCCGGTCATCTCTCAACCGGATGCACAGGCAACTAAAACATAACAACTAATTTAATAAAAATAAAGTGTTTGTAAAGTAAATATTTATTTCATGACTAGTATAACTAAGGCGGCTTCTAACTCGCTCTCGGGCCATGCAAGCAATCATCAATCGACAGAATCAACCTCACCTGCACAAATAAAGTGCAGAACAAAACAAGGAAAAGAAGACAAAAATTAGCTTTAGAGCTAAGTAAGTACTACCCAACCCCGTAAAATAATCATGTTTGACTAAAATAGATTTTTATATAATAATATATAAAAATACTCACACCATCGAAATTCTTTTCACTTTGATTTTTCTCAAGACTACTTCTTTACAAAAATCCTCAACTTCTCTATAAAACTTCATAATAACTCTTCTCTTTGATTTCCTCAAAAATCACTTCTTCTCTAACTTCCTAGTAATTTAGAAGGGCGGTGCTCAACCTTTCGGTAGAGCCCGGTGGACCGTGGTTACGGACGGCCACCCCGAACAAGTGCCGGTACCACAACTGCTCTGTTGGAAACGAAACGACTACCTTAAGTGTGCACACCCCCTAAAAGGGATTCCAAGCCCCCCGAGTAGTAAGTCGTAACGAGTAGTCGGGACTCAGTCTACCAACTACCCCTGAATAAGATATCTTGAATGATTAGGGACTACTACTACCATAACTTCTTCTTAAAAGGGATCATCGATCCAAATATCACTTTAAACTCAAACTGTACTTCTTAGTAGTAGCAGACCTAATCACCCTCCACATTTATCCGGACGTGGAAAACCGACACCACGGATTTCTCCCGTGATGCTCACCTCTTATGAAATCATTCTTTTATCTTGAATTAATATACTTCAAAATATTTCTCAACTTCTCAAACTGCTTTAAAAAAATTTAGATAAAATATTTACCCCCAAAAGCACTTAGTTTCACGAATCATCTCAGAATCACATGCATAAAAATCATACTTCACACTTAAAATCACGTATCACATAATACATATATAATACGAGGAAACAACTTTAGATTGGCAGAGAAACTTACCTCTAGTCCGGGTGCTCCTAATTCTCTTCTTCTACTCCGGTCTCTAAATAATCACCTTTTTAATTAAGATGATATAATTAGTCACTTACTCTTTAATAATTATTTTACTCGATTTTTACCTTTTATTAAAATTCAACAATCAATATCTTCCAATTCATACTAGTTAATTTTATCTACCCTAATTATAAATTCCCCATCTCATTATTATTATGCTTATTATTATTATTATTAATATTATTATTACAGTCCCAGATTATCAGTCCAAGATTGATTTAACATAGTCCAGTACTAAAATAGATGTCCGGCCCAATAAAAAAATCCTTTCCGTTAGAAAATAAGAGAATAACTCGTTCAGCCCAATGAAGTAGGTGACCCGGTTCATTTAAATCATAGACGAAGTACGTACTACTAGGCATCTTTGTTTTCTTCCTGCGGTAATAAACAAAGAAGGGAAAGAGACGTACAGTTCTCCGATAACATCGGCCAATCAGCACCAGGTCACGTCTGACGGCTTCTTCTCTCCGACGAAGACAACAACTTGGTTCTACCTCTTCCGGCACCTCTGCAATGGCACCGCAGCGGATTCCTTTCTCTCCGGCCCAAGAGCTTCTCCTCCGGCGTAGCTGCTCGTGACGGTAGCAGGTTGATTATATGTGACAACCTTCTGCGGCAGCAGTCTGGTCCAATGGCAGCAAATCCGGCTTCTCCTCTTCCGACATGAAGGCAGTCCGGCAACTCCGGCAAGTTCCGTCTTCTTCTCTTCCGGCGATGCAGCAGTTGGGTTCTGGCAGTTTCACAGCTTGCGGGGACGCAACCCTTCTCCCCTGTTTTACGTGTGTGAAGAGTTTGCAGCGTAGGATGTATAATACATACGGGGGTTAGTTTTGCAGGTGTCCATATATATATATATATATATATATATATATATATATATATATATATATATATATATATATATATATATATATATATATATATATATATATATATATATATATATATATATATGCTGCTCTTTTACTCGACATATATGTATACGACGGCAGGCCGGGATGTATATGAGTGTTTAGGTGTCGCATGACGTTTGTGCTCGTACGGTAGATCGCAGCAACTCCATTTATATGCGTCGTCGATGTTTCTAGAGGAGCGTTACCAGAGTCTTCTTCAAAAATAACCGGCGTAATTCCCGTATATATCGCCCTTCGTCTTCCTCATATGTATTACCGCATACGGCATACCGTAGGTCCAGCCGTGTATTGAGCATGTGTTAAGATCTCTTTCCATTCACGGAGTATTAATGTATTATGTTTAAAAAAAATGTTTATTAACAGTTGTAACGCATCATCAGTTTAGTGTATGTAGGTGAATAGTATATTATTATTATAGCCTGGCTATTAGTTATGCACTTTACTTATACGTAATATATATTAAAACGTAGTATTATAAATTCTATACCTATTATATGTATGTACCTACTTTATTATATCACTAATAAAACAAAATGTTACTCCCATTATTTAGATCAAAATATTATCTGATTAACATAATTGTCATAAAAATATCACTTTCAAATATAATTAGAAAAATTTATCTATCTTATTAGTAATATTGTTTATTTTATTTTATTGAAATTTTCGGAGTGTCACACGCGGTTTCATCCACAAGTTGATCAATATTCGGCAAAGGAAAGGGGTCCATGGGACACGCCTTGTTGAGATCCGTGTAGTCCACGCACATGCGGAATGAGGGCGGTTTTTGTGCAAGGACTACGTTTGCCAGCCATGAGGGGTACTTTACCTCCTTGATGTGCTTGATAGAGAGGAGCATGGTGACCTCCTTCTTCACAAATTCCCTCCTCTCGACTGAGAGGGGTCTCCTCCGCTGCTGTACTGGTTTGGCCGAAGGGTCCACTGAGAGGCGGTGGGTTATGACCCTTCGGCTGATCCCCGACATGTCCTCCGGCCCCCATGCAAAAACAATGGAGTAGGCGCGGAGGGCGCTGATGATGTCGGTCTTCAAGTCTTCGGGGAGCTTGGCTCCAATCTTCACGACTCTCTCCGGCTTGGCCGGATCGAGCGCGAAGTCTTCTACCTCCTCGGCTGGTTCAGCCCTCGGCCTCCTTTCCTCCGCTTCCACAGTTCCGGTGATGGTGTCAACGCGGAACTCCGTCTTGCTAACCTTCTTTGTCACTTGAAGGTAGCAAGCGCGGGCAAGCTTTTGGTTCCCCCTTGAGTAACTGATTCCCCCCTCGGCTGGGAACTTGAGGCAGAGGTGCCTCATGGAGATGACGGCTTCGAGATCCTCGAGGGCTGGTCGGCCAAGGATGATGTTGTGGGCACAGTCAATGTTGACGACGACGAACTCCACTTCGAGCTTGGATCTATGGAGCCCGTCGCCGAAGAGTACCGGGAGGGTTATAACCCCCTCGGAATCAGTGGTGTCGCCGGTGAAGCCGGCAAGAGGGGTCTTCATGGGCCGAAGGGACCCCCTCTCCAGATGCAGCTCTCTGAAGGTGCTGAGGTACATTACATTGACGGAGCTGCCTGTGTCAATGTAGGTTCTGTGAATAATAGTGTCATTGATCTCTGTGCGGATGACAAGGGCATCCCTGTGTGGGGAGGACACCGGGGGGAGATCAGCGTTAGTGAAGGTGATGGGTTCCTCCCTCAGCCGCTTTACTGAGGGCATATGAGTGACTTCCCCCACGTAAAGTGATTGAGCCCACTTCTTTCGTTGACTTGTAGAGTCACCCCCGGTATTGCCCCCGGTGATCATGAGGATGTGGCGCTTCTTCTCTTGGTACCGGGGGTACTCCTCCTCCTCTTCTTCCAGGTTCCCAATCTCCCTCTTTTTGCCGAGGGGGATGGTGTTGGGTTGACCCATGCATTTGCTCTCGCAGTCTGCCCTCGGGTTGGCCCTTGGTGAGGGGGGCCCTGTTGCTGAGGGCCCTGGATAAACTGGGACAGATGGACCGCTTGTATCAACCTTTCGATGGCCGTCTTCAGCTGATGGCAGTCATCGGTCCTGTGCCCCTAGTGCCGGTAGAAACGACAGTAGGGGCAGTTTGGATTAATGGAAAATACTTCCGGGGGTGCGCGTGAATCTCGCTCCACTAGGCCCTTCTCCTCAACAAAATCAAGAATGACGCTGACGGGGTGCGTCAAAGGTGTCTGAGGGTGCTCCAGGAGAACAGGATGCGCCCAAGCCCTCGGGTTCCTCTTGTAGTCTCCCCCGGGCTTGGCTTGGCCATGCCGGGGGCGATCACCGGAGGGGGCAGAATCCTTGGGATGATTGCGGGGAGCCCCCGGCCCCCGGTTACCTTTGTCGTCTGGCCGAGGGCACTGCTGATCCGGGACGTGGTGGCATTTCTCAACCTCCTCGGCTTCGGCGTATCGGTCCCCCCGCTGTAGGGCTCTTATATAATCGCGGGGAGGCTCGATGATGAGGCTCCTTGAGAAGTTCCCGGGGCGGAGTACTGTTTGGAGGAAGGCCAGGAAGGTCCCATCATCAGCGCCATCAACTTTATCAGCCTCCGTTCTCCAGCGCTCCAAGAAGTCCCGAAGGGTCTCCTCTTTCCTCTGCCTCACCGTCAACAAGTGGGAGAAGTGTTTTGTTGTGCAGCGCCTTCCCGCAAATTGCGTCAAGAAACGCTTGGCGAGTTCTTGCCATGAGTCAATGCAGCCCTCGGGCAATCGATTGAACCATTCGTAAGTCAGCCCCTCTAAGGTGGAGAGGAACCAGCGGCACAAATATTCATCTGATGCCCCCACCATCATCATGCTGTTTTGGTACCTGCTGTAGTGCTCTTGGGGGCCAGTCTTTCCGTCGTAGGACTTGATGAGCTGCCCTCGGTATTTTTCCGGGATCCGGGCCGCCAATACCCTTGGGGTAAATGGCGTCCGGGTCCGGAGCTGTATGGTGGGTTCCCCGGAGCCCTCGGCTATCTTCTTCTGCATTTCCTCCATCTTGGCCAACATCGCCTCATACTTGAGGTCTGTATGAGGGGCAGAAGTGGTGGCGTGGGCTTTGGTGGCCTCCATCTCGTCAAGCCAGCGCTGGAGGGCCGCATTGATTTCGTCCCGGGGGTCCTTCGGGAGGGCCTCCGCCCCCTGCGAATGGACGCGGGCCGAGTGGGCCTGGTTGATTTGGTGGCGGGCGTCGTTGGCATGGAGAGGTGCCTTGCCTTTGTCCTGAGGGGGACGCCTTTCATTGGCCCTGGAGACGGATCCGCCACTTTCCTAAGGCCTCTGGAACGCCTTCCCCCCGAGGCGGTCTTGGACCCCTCGGCGGTCTTGCGCCCCTCCGAGTCTCTCGAGGGCGGAGGTCCGGAGTTGTTCTTTGTTCACGTTGTGGCGGTCCCGGGACTGGACTTCCTGGGAGGCCGTATCTTGGGCCACGACCCCCTCGGAGTTCCCAATCCGGAGGACCGGGTTCCCGAGGGGGTGTGGATGAGGGGGAGGCATAATATTCTCCCCGACCTGAGGTTGGAGGGGAACCAAAGTGCCGAAGGCACCCGGGTTCTGGGTGAGCGTCTGGATTAAGGCGGAGAGCGCCGATTGCACGTCGATTGTGATGACCGGAGGGCTAATTTGATTCTCGCTCCGGTCCTTATTCTTGGCCTCGATGCCGAGGTGGGCATCGGGGGCATTCTGTTGAATCTGATGGCGTAGGTCGACAGCCGTCTGGTCCAACCCGGCGATGACGCCTCCCCCGGGAGCCCTGTTAGAGGCTTCGGGGACGTCGACCTCGCCGAGGGCCAGGTTCCTGTCCTCTACATTCTTGGAGTTGGCACGAGTTGTTCTCACCATTTTAGCTAGGTGTTTTGTGTTTGGTCGAGGGAGAGGGTTTCTTACTTGATTGTTCGAGCTCTCAATGAAAGCACCAAATGATGGATAGTGTACCCGGGGGGTAGCTTATCCGAGGGGTTATTACGAGGAATAACTAGAGAGAAGTCAGAGCAAGTGAGTAGAGAGAGAGAGTATATTAGAAAGTGTATTCAGCATTTTCAGCGTGGTTTACAACGGGGAAATGGGGTGCTATTTATAGTAGCAATAAATGCCAGATGGGGACACGTGTCAAGCGTCCATTGGCCGAGGGGTCACCTCAACTGGTTGGCGCTGGCAATCGCATGTGGCCGCATTTAATGCGGCTATTGGATGTGACGTCGTACTTGGTACGGTGATCTACGCGCATGTGGAGCGGATATTATGTCGGAAAGGTGCCCTCGGTTGTAGATGATTAGTCGAGGGCTCTGAGTGCCGGGGACCCCCTTAGTGCCGAGGCCCCCCTTAGTGCCGAGGGCTCTAGGTGCCGAGGGCTACTGATTTTCGCCGTTTTCTCCCAGTAACCTTGTTTTCCTGTTTTGACCCTTCTGTGAGATTCAGAGCCTTCGGCCAGGGGTCGAAGGCACCCCTGGTGCGCATTGTGGGCCGCTTGGTACTCTGGGCGTCGTGATTTGGGCCTGTTGTGCTTCCTAGGCCTATTGGGCCTTTATTGGAGTAGTAGGAGTCTGTGGGCCGGGGGTTCCCGGGCCATATACTCCATCACTACCGAAAATAAAGTAAAATAGAGAAATGCAATCCTTTTATTTATTCATAAATATGCATTACGAAATGTATTCCAACCGGCAATCAGGCAATTTAATTTGTTTAGTTGTAAAAGAATTTGAGACTTCCATTGTTTGAGAATACATGGAAGATATTTTTGAATAAGGACATATACTTGAGAAAAGAGATTGTTCTTTGAAATTGTTAGAAGAATAATACCAGCATGATTTACAAGAAAAATATCATGCAAACAAGTATGAGTTAGGCATGCATTCCGATTACAAATGTGATGTTTAAAAAGAACAAACAAACTTATTTGTGTCGGAACTTTAAGTTCCAAAACCAGATGAACTCCCAAAATCATGTCTTTGTGTTGTTTCACTACATGGTGCGGTTTTGTGTGGTTTTGTGGTGGTGAGCCCTATTCAGCCGTCGAGTCGATCGACACAGTGCGATGAATATATATGTGGTGTTGGCAACGATTGACCAGCGAAAGATTTGAGTTAATGAAATGGTAATATCTATTTTATGCGAGGGGCGGTGAGTGTGTTGAGGTGAAGATGAAATCCACGCGTAAGACAACGTGGTGCGGGAGATGAAAGAGGGCAGACGAGTGGAGGCGATAGTTGATGGGGGCAGGGGTGTCGACTGTCGAGACTCGAGAGGGTTCTGACGTATAGGTGAGATTATTTCAGGCTTAGTTGCGCTGGGCTGGTCCGGTTGTATGTTTTCTTATGGAGCAATTGGGCTGGGTTGATGAGTTTTCTACCTATTATATTTATTACTACAAATGTATGGCCATCTAACTACTTAGTCACTATATATGTAATATAATTTACCTTCATTTAATATATATATATATATATATATATATATATATATAGGGGGAGGTTCAAATACAAAGTACTCCTTATATGAAAAATGAGAAGTAATCTTAGCCGTTAAAATGAGAAAATGAGTGGATCAGATCAATTTTTGAGGGAAAAATTCGGTGCCAAAAGTGTAATTATTAAAAGTTTTTTTGAAAAATAACGTCACAAATGTGCATCACTACGGAGGAAAAGTGCATTAGAGTAACAAAAAAGTGCATCATTTTTCGAGAAAAACATAACAAGTATAATAATCGTTCCTATTATTTTTTTCTAAAGTGAATGTGCACCATTACATATTGTCTATGCACTTTTGCTATTATGTATTACACATTTTGGTTGACCGTAAGTTTTGATCTATACCATCCATTTTTAAGTAATCAAGGGTTTAGATCACTTCTCACTTTTCATGGGAAGACCTCTTTGTATTAGAACTCATCCCTATATATATATATATATAACCCTTTTGAAAAAGTTAAAATTCTTTGCCAAAATCATTTGTGTGTCACTTGGGTAAATTCATAGCAAAGCGTTTTATTAAATGGGGGATTTCAACAAGCTTTAGCTTTGATAGAAGTTATTAATTCTCAAAATTTCTTAACACCTTCAGATGTTAGCCGCTTATCATTCCATTTCTAGATGCGATTATACTCAAACATGACTCATTTTGTCATGACTATAAATAAAAGTCAATGACAGTCGTCGCATGTTTGTTTATTGTAAAAAAAATTGTTTTTAGTCATTATCAATTTGTAACTAATTGCAAACGATAACGGAGGAACGAACATTGAAATCGAGTATGTTGGTTATAAAGAAATGGTTCATAATATTTAACGTGGAATGTAATGTGTTTTCAAATTATATACCGCGTTTTAATTACTTTTTTGTGTGTCTATAAAAAGTTGTGTATTACTCTATAATCATTAGTAAATCACATTCAAACGTCAAACTTATTATTGTACGAAGTATAATTCTACGAACATACTTTTGATTTTGAATGAGCTTGTTTTCAATTTGTATTATATTGATGTGTTCTGTTATTATTACATAGGTCTATTTCATAAAAAATAAACGTTAATTAAATCAAAAGAATAGTCTTACCAACCCATAAAAATCAATTAGAAGATATCATGTAGCATATGCTCATTCTTAGACTCATAATACTCAAAAGAACAGACTTGATGCTCAACAAAATTGTGTTAATGCTCATTCAAGAGAAGTCGTGTTTTCACCAAAATTACAAAATTGCCACCGGCTGTACGGCTGACACCGTACAATCGTTTGTATGATATAGGCTTCCGTGTAATGTCTTGAAACCCACAAATAAAGATAAATTTATCCGTATACCTAATTGGGTACCGGTGCATAGTAATTTAAGCAAGGCATCGTAGAATTTCCCTTAAAATTTACATCCTTTAATTGACAGTAAATCGACTTTAGTAAGATAACATCCTTAAGGACTTGAAATTGATTTTATCTTAAAAAAATATTTGACCCTTCTTTCGGGATTTTAATTTCCCTTTTGTGGCCACAAACCTAAATAACTATTTAAAAAAAATCTTTTGAAAAAACAATTCCTTCCAATATTAATGTTATGCATAGTATACATATCCAAGAATCCTATTACCTACATGTATACCAGCGAAAATAAAGTAAAATAGAGAAATGCAATCCTTTTATTTATTCATAAATATGCATTACGAAATGTATTCCAACCGGCAATCAGGCAATTTAATTTGTTTAGTTGTAAAAGAATTTGAGACTTCCATTGTTTGAGAATACATGGAAGATATTTTTGAATAAGGACATATACTTGAGAAAAGGGATTGTTCTTTGAAATTGTTAGAAGAATAATACGAGCATAATTTACAAGAAAAATATCATGCAAACAAGTAAGAGTTAGGCATGCAGTCCGATTACAAATGTGATGTTTAAAAAGAACCAATAAACTTATTTGTGTCGGAACTTTAAGTTCCAAAACCAGATGAACTCCCAAAATCATGTTTTTGTGTTCTTTCACTACATGGTGCGGTTTTGTGTGGTTTTGTGGTGGTGAGCCCTATTCAGCCGTCGAGTCGATCGACAGAGTGCGATGAATATATATGTGGTGTTGGCAACGATTGACCAGCGAAAGATTTGAGTTAATGAAATGGTCAGATCTATTTTATGCGAGGGGCGGTGAGTGTGTTGAGGTGAAGATGAAATCCACGCGCAACACAACGTGGTGCGGGAGATGAAATAGGGCAGACGAGTCGAGGCGATAGTTGATGGGGGCAGGGGTGTCGACTGTGGAGACTCGAGAAGGTTCTGGTGTATAGGTGAGATTATTTCAGGCTTAGTTGCGCTGGGCTGGTCCGGTTGTATGTTTTCTTATGGAGCAATGGGGCTGGGTTGATGAGTTTTCTACCTATTATATTTATTACTACAAATGTATGGCCATCTAACTACTTAGAGCATCTCCAATGCAAAAACATGAACGGTGCATACGTGGTATTGGAGATATCCAATTAACAACAAATAGAATATCTCTCTCCTTACTTGAACGATCTTAATTATATGTTTTTGGTAAGTTTTTCTATACAATGTCAAGCACAATGTCTAGATGTAGACATTGTGGTTGACATTGTTGAGAAAAACTTACCAAAAACACATAAGGCCGTGGAAAGAAGGAGAGAGAAATGTCATTAATTTAATCTTTTGTGTCTATCTGTCTACTGCCACATGTGCACCGTGCACATTATAGCATTGAAGATGCTCTTAGTCACTATATATGTAATATAATTTACATTCGTTTAATATATATATATATATATATATATATATAACCCTTTGAAAATGTTAAAATTCTTTGCCAAAATCATTGGTGCATCACTTGGGTAAATTCCTAGCAAAACGTTTTATTAAATGGGGGATTTCTACAAGCTTTAGTTTTGATAGAAGTTATTAATTCTCAGAATTTCTTAACACCTTCAGATGTTAGCCGCTTATCATTCCATTTCTACATGTGGTTATACTCAAACATGACTCATTATGTCATGACTATAAATAAAAGTCAATGACAGTCGTCGCATGGTTGTTTATTGTAAAAAAATTGTTTTTAGTCATTATCAACTTTACATGGTTGTGTCAAGAGTAACTAATTGCAAACGATAATGGAGGAACGAACATTGAAATCGAGTATGTTGGTTATAAAGAAATGGTTCATAATATTTAATGTGGAATGTAATGTGTTTTCAAATTATATACCGCATTTTAATTACTTTTTTGTGTGTCTATAAAAAGTTGTGTATTACTCTATAATCATTAGTAAATCACATTCAAACGTCAAACTTATTATTGTACGAAGTATAATTCTACGAACATACTTTTGATTTTGAATGAGCTTGTTTTCAATATGTATTATATTGATGTGTTGTGTTATTATTACATAGGTCTATTTCATAAAAATTAAACGTTAATTAAATCAAAAGAATAGTCGTACCAACCCATAATTATCAATAGATACACATAGACAAAACTTTTAACCACACTTACGATTCATTTTACCTTTTTTTTACTCCGGAAGGCAAACCACCAAAATCAGTGGGGTAAATGCCGGAGAACATTTACCGGGATATTATTGAAATAAAAGAGTATTACATTGCGGAAGGAAAAAGAGCAAAAAATTAATACATAATACGAAGAGAGGGAATTCCAAACAGATCCATAAGATAAGCATTTTTGGCACGGGCTGGAAGCTGATTGGGCTCAGAGAATTTTTGGAATTGGGCCGAGGCATGATCAGCAAGGAAGTGTGCGACCCAATTTGCTTCTCGCCAAACGCTGAAATAGGAAATCTTCTTATCTTCCGACAACATCATCAAAGCTTTAACTTCATAACTCCACCTTCCGCACCCTTTCTCCCTGATAATCTTCACAGCCTCCGTTGAATCACCTTCCATCTCAAAATCCGAGTAGCCTTCTTCAATCATCCAACAAACAGATTGCAGCGCAGCTTGGATTTCAGCCACCAAGGAAGAGGATGCTTGCAGTGGAAATGAAATGGCGCAAACCAAAGTCCCGTTCGTATCCCTTAGAATCGCGCCTCCCGCAGACGATTCAGGTGAGTATCTTGCATCAGTATTTAATTTGAAGGTTTGGGATGGTTTTTTCCATTTTACTGCCAAAATAATTGGACGACCTAGCCTGAATGTACTAGGTATTATTTCTTCCTCGTATAAAATCCTTTCAACTGTTCGAATTTTACCTTTAGGGAGTCCAACTGACCAGGTCTGAGAATAGATTTTTATCTGTTTATTGATTCCTGCTGATGAGGGGGTGAAACCCTCCTGACCCCAAATTAAACTTGAATAAGTTTTCCATATGTGCCAGCATATGATACCTGGCAAGCAGTGTTTAAATATGTCCTCCATCTTCTTAGCACCAGCTTTAAGCCACCATGACATTAGAACCTGCCTAATTGAGGTAGTTTGAAAAAGAGTAGGAAACGATTCATTTTACCTACACCTATAGATATTTATTCACGTTTATTTCGATCATTTAGCTACACATTTATCATCTTTAGTACACATAAAATGTGTCCATGTGGCTGTATTTTTCCGAAAATAACCTCATTTTCCACGTCGTGTGCCACGTAATCACTAAATCGCCACGTCACGTGGCACATCATGTGCCATGTTAGACGTCATGTCACCAAAACGGTGTGTACATGACAAACAGCAACACATGATATATGTTTTACCTACACATACATTTGTAGGTAAAAATAAACAGTTTTTCCCACACATAGTTTGCTGTGTGGGTAAACACATTTAACTACGGTTGCATACCCACACATGTCTACACTTAATTTATGTGGAAACAAAAATGATTGCCTTCACATAACTACACTTTTACCGACATATACATGTATGGTAAAACTCCAATTTTCTTGTAGTGGATCTCGTGGTGAAGTCAAGCAAGCTGCCATGTACTCTGCAATACATAGTACTACCTCCGTCGCAAAAAATTCTTCCCGCTTACCTTCTTGGGATGTCCCAATTTTTTTTTCTCATTTCCCTTTTTGGAAAGGTTTGTGTGGCTACCATTCATTTACCTTTTTCTTACTCAACCACAACCATACATTTACACTTTATTCACACTTTCTTAAACTCCGATCCAAGTCGAACCGGGAAGAATTTTCCGGGACGGGGGGAGTACTAAGTAATACGGAGTAGATGATAGATTTTTTGTATATTCATTCGGCCCGGTCAGTTATTGTTATATACGTAGTACTACCTCTGTCCCTCTTATATTGGGTCGGAAGAGAGTGGCACGATTATTAAGAAAAGTGGGGTTGTGTGGTTTATATTAATTGATAAAGTAAGAATAAAGTAAGAATGATTTAGAACCACACAAACTTTACCAAATATGGTATGAGACAATTTTAGTGGGACTTCCCGAAAAGGTAAAATGGGACAATATAAGAGGGACGGAGGGAGTATTAACATTAGTATTGGATACAATTAGTATGTATAGATGTTATTTTTGATATTACTCCCTCCGTCCCTTAAAACTTTGCCAAGTTTGACCGGCACGAGGATTAATAAAGTAAAAACTGTGTGGTTGAGGTTTTTGTACAGAGGAGAGAGAATTAACTGGAACCACAAATTCTTTACTGAAATGGGAAAGTGGCAAAGTTAATGGAACATCCAAAAAACGAAAGTTGGCAAAGTTTTAAGGGAGATAGTATATCATATCTCCGTTCTCTTTTAAATTCAACATTAGACTTTTTTGCATTATTCACAAGCCGACTCTATTTTATCTAATAATGAAATAAATTAAATTTTAAAACAAAAATTTTAAATTACACTTAGAGCCCGTTTGGTAGCACGAAAATCAGCTGTTTTGGCTGATTCTGCTGAAATTTATGAAGTTCTGGCTGAAGTGGCTGTATTGGCTGATTTCGCTGATACAAGAAAAAAATATTTTTAAAATATATTTTATTAATAAAATAAAGAAAAAATTATATGTAAAAATAGCTAAAATGATCATCTACAGTAACTTCAGCCAATATAGCCGGAAAAGTAACTCCAACTTTACTTTTTCGGCTTATTACACAATTCAGCGCGCGAAAGCAAAATTTACGTGTTTGGTAAAAAAGTTGGCTGATAAGCCTGATAAGCCGAAAATGAGGGTTGTCAAACGGTTAGTATTAATGATTACATTTCTTAGAATGAATGATACTAGTATTAATGATTACATTTCTTTATTCACATACATGAAAATTGGTCTTCTATGATAGGCAATCACGTGAATATGGAGTGCTTTGATCACGTGAATATGGAGTGCTTTGACAATTTAAAATAAATTATCAAATGGCTGATTCGGGGAAGGACTGCTTCGGTACCATACATCAAAGAATATGGAGTGCTTTGAGTAGGTGTTCGATAAGTCGTTCTATATGCCCATAATGCTTCTTCCATTCTTTCGTGCCAATCCCTCTTTGATTTTGACACTACTTTCTTCAACAGGTTACATAGAGTCTTGTTAAAAGCTTCAGCGAGGCCATTGGCGGCAGCATAGTACATAGAGGACTTCCGTTGCTTGAAATCAAATAACCTGCATATCTTGTCCATCAACTTGTTGTCAAAAGGTTTCTCATTGTCCGTCAAAATATATCGGGGAATACCAAAGCGGTAGATGATATGAACTCGGGTGAAATCAGCAACATTTTCCTTCTTCACCTCTTTCAATGCAACTGCTTCGGCCCATTTTGAGAAGTAATCAGTAGCGGCTAGTATGTATGAATGCCCTCCTGATGAGCTAGGCGTGATTGGCCCAACTACGTCAAGTCCCCAAGCGTCGAATGGCCATGATGCTACTGTCGGATGCAAAGGCTCCGGTGCTTGATGGATGAAATTTGCGTAATATTGGCATGCTTGACATCTTCTAGCATAGTCCATGCAATCCTTTACCATGGTCGGCCAATAATATCCCATCCTCTTGATATGAAAGTGCAGCTTAGGACCAGACTGATGAGCTCCACATACTCCTGAATGTGATTCTTCAATTGCTTGTAAGACTTCATCTCCACCCAAACACCTAAGGAATACACCATCGAATGATCTTCGATAAAGCGTATCTTTATAGTAAATGAAACGCGGTGAACGCCTCTTCAAGTCTACTTTCTTGCGGGGGTTTTCAGGTAATTTCCCATCAGTGAGATAATCAATGAGTGGCTGCCTCCAATCTTCATTTTCAATATCATAAACCGAGGTAGTTGGCATCTCGACTATCTCTTCGGCTGCACCATCGTCTCCAATGAATGGAGGAATTACCCATTTTTGACATACCCGTACTTGAGTTCCATCGTCAAGGTGTGCCATGTTCGATGCTAACCCTGCTAGTGCATCAGCTTGCTTGTTTTCCTTTCTTGGCACGTGTTCAATTGTAACTTCACCCAGCCATCCTATGAGTGCCCTTGCATATTTGTTGTAAGGATGCAGTTCAGGTTTCCTTACTTCATAAATTCCAAGCACTTGATTGATGATTAGCTTTGAATCGCCATAGATATTAACTCGTGTTTGCTTCAAGTCTGCAGCTATTTCAAGTCCGAGAATGAGTGCTTGATATTCAGCGACGTTATTGGAGCATTGTTCCGTAAGCGTGAAAGCATATGACAGAACTTGACCTTCGGGTGTAACAAAGACCACACCAGCTCCAGCAGCTTCTCTGTGTGCAGCTCCATCAAAATACATCTTCCATGGAGGCAAAACTTCAATTATGAGCACATCTTCATCAGGTAGATCATCAGAGAGTTCCCACTCAGCAGGGATAGGGTGATCGGCCAGGAAATCTGCCAAAGCTTGTCCTTTTACAGATTTTTGTGAGACATAAACAATCTCAAACTGTTGAAATATCAAGTACCACCTAGCAAGACGATCAGATAGAACAACTTTGGACATCACATACTTCAGCGGATTTGCTCTGGAAACAAGATTTATTGTGTGAGCTTCAAAGTAGTGTTTAAGCTTCTTGATTGAAAATATAAGGGCCAAACACAATTTCTCAATGGGCAAGTACTTCAACTCGTGTGGGGTCATCATTCTGCTTAAATAATAAAGGGCATTCTCCTTCCCTTTATCATTTTCTTGAGCTAATAGAGCTCCCACAGACCTTTCTTGAGCAGCAATGTAAAGTATCAAGGGGCGGCCAGAGATAGGTGCATTTAGGACCGGTGGTTTCATTAAATAAGCCTTGATATTTTCAAACGCATTCTTACACGTTTGGTCCCATATGAAAGGCACACCCTTCTTCATAATTCGACTAAATGGTTGACATCTTCCAGATAAGTTCGAGATGAACCTTCGTATGTAAGCCAATTTTCCTTGCAAACTCTTCAACTCATGAATATTTCGAGGCTCCGGCATATTCACAATAGCGTCGATCTTGGCTTGTTCTATCTCAATGCCTTTGTGACGGACAATAAACCCCAAGAATTTCCCGGCCGAAACTCCGAAAGCACACTTTAGAGGGTTCATTTTGAGACCAAACTTCCTCAAGCGATCAAATACTATTCTTAAGTGTGATAGATGATCGCCTCGAGCTTTTGACTTCACCACGAGGTCGTCAACATAGCACTCCACGATTTTGTGAAGGATATCATCAAATATTGCCTGCATAGCTCGTTGATAAGTAGCTCCTGCATTCCTAAGTCCAAATGGAATGACTGTGTAGCAATAGATCCCCTTAGGAGTTCGGAAGGCAGTCAATTCTTCATCTGCGTGAGCCATCCGGATCTGATTATAACCTGAGAAACCATCCATAAAAGACATAATTTCATGCCCAGTCACAGCATCTATCATTAATTCAATGATTGGAAGTGGAAAATCATCTTTTGGACAAGCAAGGTTAAGATCCCGAAAATCAACACATATTCGGATTTGTCCATTTTTCTTTCTGACCGGGGCAATGTTGGATATCCAAGTAGGATATTTCACTACTCGAATGAATCCGGCCTCAATAAGTTTATCAACCTATGCTTCAATTAATGGAATTAAATCTGGGCGGAAGCGCCTTTGAGCTTGCTTTACTGGTCGGCATCCTTTCTTTATCGCTAAGTGATGAACAACGATTTTTGGATCCAACCCCGGCATTTCTTTGTATGTCCATGCAAAGACATCCTTGTATTCTTGGAGTAAGGCCACATATTCTTCTTTTTCTTCGCTCGATAGAAGAGCACTGATATAAATGGCACGAGGGTCCTCTTCGGTGCCGAGATTTACCTCCTTTAGTTCATCAAAAGCTGTTCGCACTCCTTCTTCGAATTCCGGAGGAGCTTCATCAGCATCTTCACCTTCGATCGGGATTTCATCACCAAAGGTAATATGGTAAGATGAGGCAATGTATTCTTCGTCATCAATCAGTTCATCATATTTGAACTCATTGTCTGCCGGTATTCGAGTATGAATAATTGTTTTCAACTGTACTTTGAGAGTTTCTCCACATGAGACTTGCACATCAGTTTCTCGCCTCATTCGGGATGGAATCAAGCTTCTATATTCATTCAAAACTTGTGTTTTTGCATATTTGTTGAGAGACTTCTTGCGTGAGCGAACTTTTCCCAACCTTTCATGTATCGGCTTTCTCTCAAAGTTTTGCCCACTACATGGGTCTTGCATGTGTTTTACCATGAAGGGGACCATTCCAAGCCTTTCTTGTAAAGTTTTCTTCATGATCTTCTTTGGCTTTGGCCCCATTCTATCAAAGATGGCGGGTTTTGATTTTGCCCCCCCCCCCCCAATTCGATCAAAAACGGAATACTTCGGTTTAGAAGTCACCTCATCTTCTTCATCCGCACTGATATGATGCGTTGTAGCTCTATTTATGAGGATTCTTATGGGTTTCGGCTGAACGTAACCCAACCCTGTATGTCCTCGAAGATTGATTTGCTTCGATGGTCCTTCTCCACCAGCTTCTGGAATGAGTTTTCCTAACTTCCGTTCATTAGGATTATACTCAGCCTTGGCCAGAAGTTTGTATGCATTTGGGTCAAATCCTTCATTAGTGCGTGCCTTGGGGATTTGAAACTCCTTAACATCATCCTTGTGCTTTATTTCTTCCTCAGACGTGTCTTGAGGAGGCCTTGATATCTCGATCTTTGCAAGAGGGAACGTAAGCCCTTCTACGTCTTCAACAACTTTCCCTTTCAGCTTTGGTTGAGTCAAGGGGCGATATACGTCTTCCTGTCTAATATCGTCTTCTTCAGAAATTTTGGGCTTCTGGTAAAACATTGCGTCTGCAAAGTATGTCTCGGCTTCTGTGAATGGAGTTTCATCGGCCACTACCTTCTTTACAACACCGTTCTCCTCATACATGAAGCATTGATGCCATGTTGAAGGAATCACACCGTTCTCATGGATCCATGGATGACCTAGAAGGAGATTATATGAAGCCTTTGCATCAATGACGTGACATAAAGTACTTGCTTTCAACCCGCCGATGACCAAATCAATACGGATCATTCCAATCGCTCTTTGCCCCCCTTGATTAAAGCCTTGAATCATTAAGCGACTTTGGGAGAGTTCATCCATTGATATATAAAGATCTTTCATAGCTCGAACCGTTAAGATGTTAACGGCAGACCCTTGATCTATCATATTTCTTCTGAATCTTCGTCCACGAGTGTATCCTTCAACAAAAAGCGGACGGTTATGGGGAGTAGCACCCAACATAAGATCTTCATCTTTAAAGACAATGTTAGTGGCATATGAAGTAGATCTTTGTGCTCCAGCCACCTCCTCTTTATTCGAAACTGGAGATAAACCCCTATTTGAACTATCAACGTCTTTTTCATGGGTGCTCAGGCAAGAACTTGATATTTCATTTTTCTTGCTCTTGAAGTCCTTTGGCATATAATCGTTGAGAGTAATTACTCTTCGTGCAACCTTGGGACGAACATGATCCTTCCTTTGCTTCCTTTTCTTCAATTCATTTATCGGTTGTCGCCTAACCCATTTCTTTATCACCTTCTTCGGTTGTGGTTTAGGTTCATGATTCTTCCTTTGCTTCTTTCGAGTTATCAAGATCCATGGTCTCCCTTTGTCATCGACATCCTCGAGTGCCATTCTTTTGGTGAGAGGCGGACATCCTTTCATTCCCTTGACAGTAAAAGGGAGCTTATGCTTGTGAGAATTTAGGTCATCGTCGACCATGACCAAGTGTAATTTAGGTCATCGTCGACCATGAGCGCAGCAAGTTCAATCTTTCCTTCACGGGCTAAAGCCATAATCTTTTCTTTGAACACCCAACACTTCTCTATTGGATGACTCAACACTCTATGATATTCTCATCATCAAGTAATGTCACTTGGTTTTGAGATCTCTTAGCTTCAATATCTTCACAAAAAGCCTGCGACATAGCCAATTCCTGAGATTGTTTCTCAGAAGGAATCCTATCAGCAACAGTCGAACACGTCTGATCAAATGCTTGTGCCACTCCATATTCACGTGATTCTATCTCCCCTTTTCAGCATTTGACAATTTATTTTAAATTGTCAAAATCTATTTTTTTAATTTCTTAGAATGAATGATACTAGTATTAATGATTACATTTCTTTATTCACATACATGAAAATTGGTCGATTACGATTTAAAAAGATGATAATATGAATTTTGAAATGTAAACATGAAACTAACCCGCACGGGTAACTCAGTTGGTCGAGTGGTTGGAAAACTTGACCAAGTGACCAAAGTTCGAAATCAGCAGCGACCGTGTGAAGGTTACAGAACCTGAAATAAAGCTGAACCTCTGATGCACACGTGTATAAGATTTACCACTGCTTTACTGACTGAATCACCGTGATTAACCTCCCCAACACCCTGTCAGGTCGGGATGAAGGCATTAGGGTTGGGCATTCAACCTTTTGGACCAAATGAAAGTAAATAAATTGAAAAGATTAGAGCTACAGTGTGCGACCTGTGGGTTTCATGATGAATAAGGATTTTAACGTACGGATGTTGCAGAGATAAGATATGCGATGGAGGGTGTGTTTGGATTTATCAATCGATCATCCAGTTAGCTGGAGCCACGTACATGCATGATTGGACGAGCCACAGCCCACTGGGAATGGCATGAGAAAGAGTCCATCGTAGTATGAAAAGCAGTGAAAAGATTCGCTCAACAAATTGAATTCTCGTGAAGCCGATCCATTACGCGCCATATTTACTCGCGCGTGCATTGACGCGCCAATCTACACCGTGTGGACCATATATTTGCGCAAAAGACAACCACTAGCTGTCTTTTTATGTGATTGATAGGGTACTATTTAAACTTTATCGTATAAACTTTATGGGGTGCTATTTGAACTTGAAAAATGTTTGGTGTACACATTTTGTGTACAACTTTTTTGTACACACGTCTGTTCCCAGTAAATGAGTTGTCTGTCCACAGACAATCAAAGTTGAGGACATACACCTCGTCTGTTGGGGACAGACGTTTGTACACAAAAAGTGTACACAAAAGGTGTACACCAAGCAAAGTTGTTTAAACTTTATCCTATAAATATGATTGATTTTTGAAGTATAGCTAGGAGAGGTATGGGATTTAATATGCCAAAGTCTCTCGTAGAATATAAATTCTTGTAACTAGGCGTTTTCCTACGTGAACTATAGGTATTAAAGACAATTGCACATTATTTTATATCCTAAAATAAATGTCTTCATTTATTTTGAAACTTCCAAAAAAGGAAAATGTTACGATTAAAAAGAAACGGATGAAGTATATATGTATTGCCCGACGAATAAAGGACTGGTCGGTTTATTTTTAAAATAATAACCCTCTCCGTCTATCCACTACTTAATCCCTCCGGTTCTCAAACAACTTCTCACTTTCATTTTTGGGAAGTCCCGAAATTAACTTCACACTTCTTTTTATTTTCTTATTTGGCAAATTATCTACACCAAAATATTGCCAAACAGTGCCAAACAGTACACTAAAGTAAAATTTATTTTCTTAATCTGTGTGAAATCAAAATGTGAAGGTGTTTGAAAACCAGAGGGAGTAGTACTTATGTGTTTTGGAGAAATTAAAACTTAGTAGTAAATGAGCATAAGCCAGTTAATTTTTACTTTCGTAATTTCTTTTGCACCGTACGCCAAATTGCCAAAAGCAAGGGAAAAGCCAAGAACAAAAGTTGGTAACTGTACTTTTACAACTAGAACGTGGAATTTGATGATTAAACAAAAAGAATTACGTTTACCGAAAGAAAATTGCTAAACGTACCCAACATTCGAATATCTCAAAGTGTACACAAAGGTATGCCATATAAAAGGCCTGAAAAACTTCTCATTTCTCTCTTTCCTTCTCTCTATTCTCTTCCCCTCTCCCTTCTCTCTCCGTATTACCCAACATTCGAATATCTCAAAGAAAAATGAGAAATCATCTTCCTGTGAGAATAATGGAAAAATTACTTCTTGAGGAGCCGAGAGTGTAGAGAGAGAAAGGATCGAAAAAAATTTAATGTGCTCTGATACCATGTGAGAATAATGGAAATGTTACTCCCTGAGAAGTCCTGAGAGATATATTTATATTAAAGAGAGCTTAATGTAAAACACATCACTAAGCCTCTAATAATTCTATTACTTCCTTTCTTCATCTTCCTCATCCCTTCTTCATTATCTTTTTCTTTACCTTTTCATTATTTGCACAAAATCAATTTATTCATCTTATTCCATCTATTTTTATTATTTTTTATTTTTTTCAAATTACATGTAAATTTATCACATAGAACTACATAATTCATTTGGATATATATAGACAATTAATTTTTTTTGTTCACCCAGACAATTGAAATTGATTACACCAACAACTAAAGTTGATCACACATACAACTATTGTCTGTGAGACGCACAACTATTGTCTGTGTGGTAATTAAATATTGTCTGTGCACACAGACAAATAATTGTATGTGCAACATGAATATGTTGTCTGTGCACACAGACACTGCACATATATTGATTGATTTGCGTGTTGGTGTCAGTGTCAGACGGCTGTTAGTCTACCTTTTTAAAAAAAGTAAATGTCTGTGGCCACAGACAAAAATTGTTTGTGTACACAGACAACTCTTTTCTGTGACCACAGACAATTCCGTAGCAATTGTCGGTGACCGACATTTTATGTACAAGTTGTGTACAACTTGTATACTCCAAGCATTGTTGTTACCGAAAATACACAAAGTATATGACGGGAAACTTTCATGGAATTTGGGAAACAAAAATGTGATGATTAAACAAGTACTCACGTGGCAAACTTTGCACAACGATGGGAATCTTAGAGTCTGTAACTCAAATTGGCTGATTCTGCTGAAATTTATGAATTTCTGGTTGAAGTGATTGTATTGGCTGGTTTTGATGTTTTATGAAAAAATTAAATTTAAAATTTATTTTATTAATAAAATAAAGAAAAAATTATACTCAAAAATAGCTAAAATGGTCCTTTACAGTAACTTCAGCCGATACAGCTAGAAAAGTAACTTCAACTGGACTTTTTTTATTATTACACATTTCAACGCGCGAAATTAAAAGTTACGTGTGTGGTTAAAAAGTCAGCTGATAAGCCGAAAAACAATATTATCAAATGAGCTCTTAATAATTTTACTTATTGTAGGGAGTAGTCACTAGTGAAAAATATGGATTTAATAACGGTTATAACGGACTTTTAATAACAGTTCAGAACCGTTATAGTTGCAGCACCTATTAAAAGTCCAGTACTTTTAATATGGGTTCGGGAACCGTTATGGAAGGTTTTTTAATAACGGTTCAATTGGGCTTTTAATAACGGGTATAAGCCGATATTGTTCCAGCACATGTTAAAAGTCCGGCACATTTAATAAGGGTTATTACAGAACCGTTATTGAAACATTCAATAGCGGTTATACATGAACTGTTATTAAAGATTTTCAATATAGGATTAATCAATCCATATGAAATGTATTCCTAACATTTAATTCATTCACAGCTATTTCTAAATATCAGAAATTTGCACACATCATCATAGGAACATTTATCGCAACAAAGTAAACACATATCATGCTCATAACTAATAACATTTCACATTCACATTGTCTTGATCCAAAAATATTCAGCAAAAACTAGGTATGAGTTCACAACATTCATAAAAAAAACTAACTTTGAGTTCACTAAAACTATGAGTTCACAACAAATTATAATGTTGTTGGCTTCCTGCTGATGGCTCCGTGTTCTCGGGCTCAAACTTTGATTGCTCTCCTCTCCTGAGTCCTGATTGGTAATTCAGGTTTGAATAGTTTCCTGAGTGTGATGACCTCTGCGACGTCGTTTCGTCATACATTTCATCTGCAACATTCATCATTATTACCAATAATATAGCAATAAAATTGAGAAGTGGGATTTTAATTTTGCATCCCATTTTCAAACCACATTTTCAAAAAATAAGCAGAAAAGGGCATGTACCTCTAAACCATAGGTGGTGGCTTTTCCCTTCCATCTCTTGAGAAATGATCAAACCTGAAACTGACCCTTGGGATGAAGCACTACATGATACTGACCAGAATGACTTTTCCTTCACCATTTCGTTTGCAACTTTGGTTGGTGTGTCGCTTAAAATGTCAAATGGAAAATACACATTTCTAACCCCCTGGAATGTCAGAATATCAGAATTTCAGAACCAAAGGGAAGAAGCTCAACTCATAAGACCGCGTTTGGAACATGGAAAATGGTATGGAAAGGTGAAAAAGTGCAAACAATTGTGTTTTCTTTTTTTCCTCTTCATTTTCTTCCCCTAGCATTTTCCTAAACGGACCCTGAAGCAAACAATTCCCAGGGTTGTACTATAACTACAAGTACTGAAAAAGTAGTAGTACGTATTATGAAAGCTGCAGTATAAAAAGTGATCATTAGTGAGGTCAATGAATATTAAAAGTCAAGTTTTATCCATCCTTTTATTTAAGCCCTATTTATGTCATTTTTAAACATATATGTACCTTGTTTGTCAACAATCTGCACCTTAAGAATGATGGTATCATCTTCAGGATTCAACTTCCCTGTGATAGTCATGCTGGTTGATGGCACGCCATAGTCATTGTTAAATCTGTTGATTTATAAAAAGTTATATTCAAAATAAACTCTTTAAATAAAGCATAGCATAAAAAACATTTGTAACTAAATCAACACATTCAACAAAATACATTAACCATATTTATTTTTATTATTAACCAATTTAACGTGTATAGTAAAATTAATGTTCAATATAAAAAGTTTATGATAAGACAAAAACCAAGTTTATCAAAAGGTGAATTGAGCACTTATTATTGACAGCCTATCTCCTTGTCCTAGATGGCCATTGACAAAAATATTGTCACACTTGAAGTCTCTGTGGATCACTGGAGGGTCATGGTCGTGCAAGAAAATGAGGCCTCTCAGAATTTGACGCGTCCATATCTTCATTTTCTTCCCCTAGCATTTTCCTAAACAGACCCTGAAGCAAACAAGTCCCAGAGTTGTACTATAATATTAATACGTAGTAATATAAAATAGATAGACAAAAATATAACTACAAGTACTGCAAAAGTAGTACTACGTATTATGAAAGCTGCAGTATAAAAAGTGATCAATAGTGAGGTCAATGAATATTAAAAGTCAAGTTTTGTCCATCTTTTTATTTATGCCCTATGTATGTCATTTTTTAAACATATATGTACCTTGTTTGTCAACAATCTGCACCTTAAGAATGATGGTATCATCTTCAGGATTCAACTTCCATGTGATAGTCGTGCTGGTTGATGGCACACCATAGTACATTGTTAAATCTGTTGAATTATAAAAAGTTATATTCAAAATAAACTCTTTAAATAAAGCATAGCATAAAAAACATTTGGAACTAAATCAACAAATTCAACAAAAAAGTACATTAACCATATTTATTTTAATTATTAACCAATTTAACGTGTATAGTAAAATTAATGTTGAGTATAAAAAGTTAATGATAAGACAAAAACCAAGTTTATCAAAAGGTGAATTGAGCACTTATTATTTACAACCTATCTCCTTGTCCTAGATGGTCATTGGAAAAAATATTGTCACACTTGAGGACTCTGTGGATCACCGGAGGGTCATGGCCGTGCAAGAAAATGAGGCCTCTCAGAATTGGACGCGTCCATATCTTTATGGCTCCTATCCCTACTTGCTTATACTTCTTCCTGTATCTGCACCACCCACCCCATCATAAGACGCATCTTTATGCCTCTCGATGATCTTATGATCCAACTGTGTATGCAAATCATCGGTTAAATCAGCTAAAAGAGGAGCAAAAGGCAATCAAAACATCCATTCAGCCATTACCAATACTAAAGATTAGGAAATTTCAATCTTGATTGGAACCAAACAGAAACTAATAATTTTTACAAGATTTTATAGCATATAGCTCTTGAATTAATTACCCATTTCATCAAATGTTCAATAGTTTGTCACATGTAGGCTAAGTATAAAACAACAAACAGACGCATACAATATGTGACTACTCCTATCATGTCAACCTTAAATTTGAAATCGTAATAAGAACCAAAAGAAACAGACTATAACAGAATCCCACATTACAGATCTATAAAAATGGTGGGAAGATTTAGTTATTTACTCTCGGAGGGAACCAGAAGTGAACATCTCAGTGATGAAATTGAAGGTCTTGTTTGGAACATCAATCCAAGAAGTATAGAACTTGATGATGGAATCATGGTTGAGAGTGCTCAAAAGATGGACCTCAGAGTAAAGCCTTGTACACCTTTTTCATTGCCCCTCTTCCTAACAGTTCATCCAACTGCCAATCCAACCAACCAAATTCAAACAAACATCTCAGTTAGGCATCTCAAATCAGCAAAATTCAAAGATACAAAATCACAAACAATTGTTAGAGCTAATCCTCATCTCCTCTTATTAGGTTCATATTCTTGATTGCTTTTTAGTACGGAACTCAAAGTCTTAATATATATGTATATATACATATAATGATAAACACACAAAGTAAAGAAAGAAAAAGAGACAAAAGCTAAGTATAACACTTACACGAGCATAACGGCCAATGGGATCATACTTGACATATGATCCAAGGGCATCAAGAGAGTCTCCTGCTAATGGTTCTTTGTACATGGTGGGGGGAAATATCTATGTATGTATATAAAATACACCCAGACTATTTCAACATATATATTTGTTTTGTATGATTTTCTACTGGGTATGAAAAGAAACAGAAAGCTCTTTGTATTTGTGATTATATAATAATATAGTAGAGGCTTTATGCTGCTTTTTCCTGCCTGGTGGTCAAGGAAGAAGACCCCAAATTTCTTCTTGAATTGCTACCACTGCTGGTGGGACGTAATTATTGTAATCACTGCTGCCTTTTGATTTGACTGAAAGAGAAAATGAAGAAAAACGAGCCAAGAACGTAGTTCGTTGAGTTAGTCTTGTATTTAAACCTAAAAATAGTATTCTTCAATTTCACAAATTCACTTACAAGTGTTATTCCAAAGGGTAGCAGAGGAGGAAAACAACTCTCTACTCTTGAAAATCACATACGGGGTATTAAAAATGTTAGACCACTCATATTTTCTCCGATTTTCAAGAAAATAAAACCCTGGAACAATATTGAGAATTTACCCGGGTAGCAAACCGTGCGTGAGTTCTAGTGGAGAGCGGCGGCGGCGTCGCTTGGGAGCAGAGCGCAGTGGTCGTCGTCTTCGTTGGGAGTAGCAACGATGTCGTCAAAGCCGTCGAGAGCAGTAGGGCAGCGTCGCCTTCGTCTTCTTCGTTGAGAGCAGCAGTATCGTCTCCTTCGTTGAGAGCAGCAGTATCGTCGCCTTCGTTGAGAGCAGCAGTATCGTCGCCTTCGTCTCCTTCATTGAGAGCAGCAGTATTGTGGCTGATGGAGTATATGGCCCAGGGACCACATACTTCCTCTGCTACAATCAGGCCCAACAGGCCAAACGGGCCAAGCCCAGTAAAATGGAGCTCTGAGCAGCCCACAATACGCAAAGGGGTGCCTTCGGCCCTATGGCCGAAGACTACTAGTGACGGAATCGAGCTCAGAAACATCACAGGAGAACAAGGCTTGAAAACCAAGTCTTCGGCAACTGCAGCCCTCGGCAGGTAGGAGTCCTCGGTTAGAAGAGGCATCACAGGAGAACAAGGCTTGAAAACCAAGCCTTCGGCACCTGCAGCCCTCGGCAGGTAGGAACCCTCGGTTAGAAGAGGCATCACAGGAGAACAAGGCTTGAAAACCAAGCCTTCGGCACCTGCAGCCCTCGGCAGGTAGGAGCCCTCGGTTAGAAGAGGCATCACAGGAGAACAAGGCTTGAAAACCAAGCCTTTGACACCTGTAGCCCTCGGCAGGTAGGAGCCCTCGGTTAGAAGAGGCATCACAGGAGAACAAGGCTTGAAAACCAAGCCTTCGGCACCTGCAGCCCTCGGCAGGTAGGAGCCCTCGGTTAGAAGAGCCTTCGGCCCAGGACCCTTCAGCCGAAGGCATCCACCTCGACAGAATATCCTCTTCACATGCGCCTGGATCACCATACCAAGTACAAACGTCACATCCAACCACCGCATTTAATGCGGCCACATGCGAGTGCCAGTGCCACCCCGGTCGAGGTGACCCCTCGACCACCAGAAAACTGACACGTGTCCTTATCTAGCATTTATTACTACTATAAATAGCACCCTTTTCCCCCATTGTAAACCACGCTTAATACGTATCGAATATACACTCTCTCTCTTACTTATTTGCTCTGACTTCTCTCTAGTTATTCCCGCAATAACCCTTCGGATATATACCCCCGGGTAGACTATCCATCAGTGGCCTTCGAGAGCAGCAGGGGAGCGTCAATTTAGGGTTAATTTGGCCGTAGGGCTGCTACTTAATTTGACCGAATTTAGGGTTAACCCTTTGATAAGGGTTAAGTGAGGACAGACATTGAAAACTACTTTTTAAAATTATAAAACATACCCCATTACGAAATTCAAGTTTTCGAAAATCATAAAAACGGCCCCGTTTTAGTGATTGATATCGGTTCTTTAATGCCCCATATGAATAATGTTTTTTTATTTATGAAAGATACCCGCTCAACTTACTCAAACTTTCATTATTTATAAATATGACCCCGCGCCTACATATTATAACGGTTCTAATTAAACCCATATTAAAACCTAGTTATAGAATACATATTTTGCACTAGTGAGTACAGTAAAAGCTTGAGACAAGGGATACGTCCTTCGTCTAAATTAAAACACTTCGTAACCAATTGATTTAAAATTTACATCCTTTAATTGATAGTAAATTGACTTTAGTAAGATAACATCCTTAGGGACTTGAAATTGATTTTAGCTTAAGAAAACATTTGACCCTTCTTTCGGGAGTTTAATTTCCCTTTTGTGACCACAAACCTAAATAATTATTTTTGAAAAAGAAAATTCTTTTGAAAAAACAATTCTTTCCGATATTAATGTTATACATAATATACATATCCAAGAATCCTATTACCTACATGAATACTACCGAAAATAAAGTAAAATAGAGAAATACAATCCTTTTATTTATTCATAAATATGCATTACGAGATGTATTCCAACTGGCAATCGGGCAATTTAATTTGTTTAGTTGTAAAAGAATTTGACACTTCCATTGTTTGAGAATACATGGAAGATATTTTTGAGGAAGGACATATACTTGACAAAAGGGATTGTTCTTTGAAATTGTTAGCAGAATAATACGAGCATAATTTACAAGAAAAATATCATGCAAACAAGTATGAGTTAGGCATGCAGTCCGGTTACAAATGTGATGTTTAAAAAGAACTGTTGAGGTTAAGTCCCATAGATCCGAAAGCCCAACACGAACTTTGGATATATCAGGAACGGATCAGAATCAAAGTTTATAACAAAATATAAAAGATGAATCAAAGAATACTCAAAAGCCCACTTGTATTAATTAACCTGTCTGATTACAAGGAAACTTCCCGATCGGTAGGTCGGAAGAGTGCTTTTAATACAAGAAACAAGAGTAATAATGCTATTCTAGAGCTTGAGTATCAAAATGCTAACCCTTACAATGATATTAAACCTACTATTTATACTAATGGAGAGCATGGGCTGTTCTATGCTGATTGGCCGTTGTTCCACCGACTTGATCACCCATGCTTCCACTTGCTGATGTCACAATCTGGCATTAAATGCACCTGGCCACTTGCTGGTTGCCCGTTGCTCGATCGGGATGCTGGACCAGGCGGAAGACACTGTCAATTTGGCCCAAGTATGATGTATGATCTGAACTCCATTCGGTATTTCTGCTTTCTGGGCCGGCTTCTACTTGGACTGAACCTCGTTCGGTATGGATTCTTCACTGGACCTACTCATCATAGGGTAATGGACTCTTTGTTTGGGCCGGATATCCTGGGCCTTTTTAATCTGGGTATTGGGCCTCCGGGTCAATATCCCAACACAAGTCCCTCACTTCCGATGTCTCGAATGACAGTGAGTGCATTAGGAAGTATAAACACCAATGTTGCAACTGGCGAATGGCGATCGGTGTACAGAAGTGGTCAGTTCCCCATATTGTGATTTGACGGCTGTCGTTTTTTTTCCCATATTCATCATGATTACTGTCGTTAGTCTTTTCATTAGACATGCGTTTAGATTAAATGGTTCTAGTGACGTGTCACTCCCTGATTGGTCCTCGATACGGCGGTTTTAAGGCTATAAATTAGCCTTTAACTTCTCAATTCCGGGTTTCGAATTTTCAATCTCCTTCACATCGTTGCTCTGTCTCTGGAATTTCTTCAAACTTTCGTGTTCAGGTACTTTCCCTCCCTCTACTTTCTTACTTCATTTCTGGCTCAGTCGAGATGAGTTCTCAACCGCATTCCTCTGATTCAGAAATGGCCTCTCAAAGGGATGACCGTGATGCTGCCGTTGTGGACGTCATTACCATTCCGTTCGCCGGTGGTTCCACTGAAACGATGACAAATACTAGGGCGGAGGCGGAGGACCTTCCTAGCAGTTCATCTTCCTCCGGTGAAAACTCTGATGGCACGAAATCCGAGGATGAAATGGATTTAATGGCGGCTGGACGCTCAAACGATGTCCCCCGTCACACACTCGACCTAAGTTTAATTAGGGCAAGACGGCAAAAATTGACTGCCAATAATAGGGCCGAAATTCCGGCCCTAATCCCAAACCCAGTGGACTTCCGGTTGCGAGCTGGGCTTCATCCCCTGCGTCACGCCCCTGAGATGGTCGTAGTCCATTTCGATTCAGTTAGGGCTGGGCTTAGATTTCCGTTACACTCCTTTTTTGTTTCATTTTTCAATTTTTACAAAATTGTACCTGCCCAAGCCATGCCGAACTCCTATCGGGCAATGGCGGGATTTATTTGTCGTTGCAAAGATGTCGGTGCCGAGCATCATCGGCATGAAGGGGTGCCTTGCCTTTGTCCCGAGGGGGACACTCCTCGTCTGCCCTCGAAACAGATCCCCCGCTTTCCTGGGGCCTTTGGAGTGCTTTCCCCCCGAGGCGGTCTTGGACCCCTCGGCGGTCTGGCCCTCCTCTGAGCCGGTTGAGGGCGGAAGTACGGGGCCTTTCCCTGTTGTCATCATGGCGGTCCCGGGACTGAACTTCCTGGGAGGACGTATCTTGGACCACCACCCCTTCGTCGTTTCTCACCCGAGGGGTGGGATTTCCGAAGGGGTGTGGCAGAGGGGGAAGTATGATATTTTCCCCGATCTGAGGGTGAGCTGGAGCCAGGGTGCCGAAGGCACCGGGGTTCTGGGTGAGCGTTTGGATGAAGGCGGAGAGCGCCGATTGTACGTCGATGGTGAGAACCGGAGGGCTGACTTGGTCATCGCTCCGGTTTTTCTTCTTGGCCTCGATGCCGAGGCGGGCATCGGGGGCATTCTGTTGGATCTGAAGGCGTAGATCGACAGCCGCCTGTTCCAGCCCAGCGATGACACCGCCCTCGGGAGCCCTGTGAGAGGCTTCGGGGGCGTTGACGTCGCCGAGGGCCAGGTTCTTGTCTTCTACGTTCTTTGAGTTGGCACGTGTTGTTCTCACCATTTTGATAGAGGGCTAGTGTTTTGTGTTTGGTCGAGGGGGGGGGTTTCTTACTCGATTGTTCGACCTCTCAACGAGAGCACCAAATGATGGATAGTCTACTCGGGGGTATATATCCGAAGGGTTATCACGGGGAATAACTTAGAGAGAAGTCAAAGCAAGTAAGTAAAAGTAGAGAGAGAGTGTATTCAGTATGAATGCCGTTTCAGCGTGGTTACAAATGGGGAAATGGGGTGCTATTTATAGTAGCAATAAATGCCGGACAGGGACACGTGTCAAGCGCTCATTGGCCGAGGGGTCACCTCAACTGGTTGGCGCTGGCAGCCGCATGTGGCCGCATTTAATGCGGGTGTTGGATGGGACGTCTGTACAGGGTACGGTGATCTGTACGCATGTGAGGCGGATATCTTGTCGAGTGAGATGCCTTCGGCTATAGAGCAGTAGCTGAGGGCTCCTCCAGACGATGGCACCCTGGTGCCGAGGGCTACTGTTTTCGCCGTTTTCTCCCAGTTTCTTAGTTTGCTTGAGAAACCCGTTCTGTGAGAGGTTAGAGCCTTCGGCCAGGGGGCCGAAGGCACCCCTGGCGCGTAGTGCGGGCTGCTTGGTACTCTGGGTGCTGTGATTTGGGCATGTTGGGCCTTTTGGGCCTGTTGGGCCTTTGCTGGAGTAGTAGGAGTCTGTGGGCCGGGGGTTCCCGGGCCATATACTCCATCAAAGGTATTTTAATTTTTTCCCTATATTTTTCTCATAGTTTAAATTCCGTTTTACACAATCTCATTTCTCGAATGACATTCTGCAGGTTGAGCTTTACAGTTTGCAACTGAAAGAGGCTCGACTGGCTAAAGAGCGGGATCTGATCGTCGCTCAGGCTTCTGCGGAGCAGAATGCAGCTGTTGCTTTTGCTGCTCTGGAGATCGAACGGAAGGCCTTTGCGGAGGGGAAAAAACGCCTTGAGTCAGAGCTTGGTGAACTCAGGGTTCAGCTCGGGGCCTTCCAAGCCAAAGTTCATGCTGCTGAAGCTGCTTTGGTGAAGTTTGAAGAGTGCGCTCCCTGTATCCCGGACGGCCTAGCTGAGGTGAAGGTTGATCTGTCCGCCATCCGGAAAGCATTCAAAGGGTTTGAGGAGTTTGCTGTCTTGAAAAAAGATTATGCGCAACAGGAACTCCCAGTCACCTTTGGTGATTATCTCGAACGATTCTCCACGGGTGATGCCCGCCGCAGCGAGGGGGTCAAACTGCTCGACCAGGATCCAAGGGGCAAAAAATTCAATGACTCCCTGGCCCGATCTCTTTATGTCATGGGCTGCCAGCATATTATGGCCCCCTTTGTTGCTAAGCTGCAAGAATTGCTAGGGAGGCCGGCCGAGCTGTCTGATCTTCCCCAGGCGCCCATCGTCGAAGCCCAATATGAAAAATATCAATGGGACTTGCAACGGGCTGCTGATCGTGAAGCGGGGAGAGAGCCTGGTCCCCCTACTGATTCAGATGAGGAGAAAGGCGATGAAGAAGAGAAATAGAGAGGCCTCTGGCCAGTAGATTTAGAATTTCGTATTTTAGCAATTGCAATCCCTTCCCCCTTCTCCTTTTTTGCAAACCCTATTTGTACTTTCCGGCCGATAGAGCCGATGAATATATATATGATCTGTTTTGCACAAAGCTTCACATATTGTCTTTCTTGCCTTTATTGATTTATTGCTTACCATTCGGGATTCGGTCCGTTTTATAGGACTTAACAGTTTTCTGACCTCATTTTTTACTTAACATTCCTATCACCGTTTGATTGCCGCTCGGACATCAGATAGTTCTGACAATTTACCATGACTTGGCCCCTTTTTTGTGTCGATTGCTGCTCGAGCTTCAGATAGTTCTGTAGGACAGTCGTTTAGTGAATTTTTTGTTTCTGTTGATTTCCGCCCGAGCTTCAGATAGTTCTATAGGACTTAGTCATTTTTTAGGACTAAGCAGTTTTTTCTGGCCTCAGATGGTTCCGACAATTTACCATGATTTGGCCTTCCTCTAGTGTCGATAGCTGTTCGGGCTTCAGATCATTTTGTAGGACTTAGCAGTTTTTTCTGGCCTCAGATGGTTCCGACAATTTACCAGGATTTGGCCTTCCTCTTGTGTCGATAGTCGTTCGGGCGTCAGATCATTTAGTAGGACTTAGCAGTTTTTTCTGGCCTCAGATGGTTCCGACAATTTATCGGGATTTGGCCTTCCTCTTGTGTCGATAGCCGTTCGGGCGTCAGATCATTTTGTAGGACTTAGCAGTTTTGTAACCAGTAATTTAGTGTGATCTTTTCTAATTTTCTGTGAGACCGTTCGTCATTTGGCTAATTTGAAACATCTTAGTCATTTGGCTCGATGTTCGTTACTTGGCCAGTTGGATAATATTTAGCTGTAATAAACATTCGTTCGACGTTCGCTTGCCTGGTTAAACAGTACTCGCAACCATGTTTCTTCATTGCCCGTTCGGGGTACGTGCCTAACAATGAGCCATAAATACGCCCTGATTAATCATAACCATATAATGTCACGTGTTGTTTATGGATTAGGGTTTTGGGCGGCATTTTCCCTATTTATAGAGAGGTGCTTGCCCCTCATTTTTCTTGCTGCTTCTTTAGTTTTTCTCTCGTGTATCTCCAAGCTTTCTCTCTAGAATTTTAAGGATTCATCAAGTGGTTTTATGTATTTTCCTTCTAGCTCAGAATATGAGGAAATGTCGCTGATTCGTGTGGGAAAAGCTTCTGCTGTAAACAAGGCCGAAGGCTCTTCTTCCCAAGTACCTAATTCCAACAATCCTCTCACAGGAAAAGATACCGAACAACTTCGTGATGACGGATGCCTCTCAGGGAAGATGTACAGATCTATAACAAAGGAATGCCCGAGCGGCCACCCCGCATTGTCCTGCACTTCAATCGTATTCGCAAACAAAAACAACGTCTTCCTGAGGATGCTGAACGGCAACTTTGCCAACTATTGCCTCCACCAAGAGAATTTTACGCTGGATTTATCAGACATCCGATGAGGCACCGACCGGGACAGGTGCTAGTGCATCTTGATGCATTGATTGCCGGGCTTCGCTTCCCTCTTCACCCATTCATTGTGGAGTTCCTGCGTCGGGTTTCCGTACTTCCCGCTCAGTTCGTACCCAGCACCTGCCGCATTCTGACTGGCTTTATAATCCGATGCCAGGAACTGAGGATCACTCCAAGTGTTGATTTATTCCTACACCATTACTGTTATCAGCCTTATTGGACGACTGGGTACCTGAAGCTGGTAGCCCGAGCTGATCGTCAGTTATTTACAGATAATCCTACTCCGCCGGCTGATTGGGAGGAGCGATTTCTATTCGTTCGTATAGGTGATTCTCTTCCATTTCCTGATCGGTGGAACGCTTACCCCGTTCGGGATTCTCAGCCCAGAATAGATGCCGTTCTGCGCTCCCAAGCTGAATCTCTTCATATGGGAGGAACTCGGAGTCTTCGGGGTTTTATTACCCCTTCAAATATGCTATCTGCTGGGATCAGTAAGTGTAACAGGGTTTTAACCCGATCGTTATCTTTCTAATTTAATTTCTTACCTCTTATTCCCTTTGTTGTAGGTGTGATATCCCCTATACCCGTTCGGCGTTCCATATCTGCCGCTACTCTGACAGCTTCCTCTGGTAAAGGCAAGGAGAAGGTGCTTGTTGATCATACCTCTTCTAAGCAAACCCGGAGGAAACATAGAGGGAATGACGGCAACATACTGATCCCGGTCGATCATGTGGTTGATTTGACTGGAACGGAGGCTGAGCAAAAAAGATATGTGCCTGCCAAACCGAAAACTCCAGTTCTTTCTGATACGTCGGCCGATGATCGGATGTTTGTTGAGTTTTCAAACATGGGGCCTAAAGCAGAAGGAAGATACCTGTTCGAGCTAATGCCATCATCCATGTGGTGCAGTACTTCGCTGAAGGTTCCCCCTAGTTTAACAAACCTGACTCACTGGTCAGATCTTCTTGAGGCAGGTCATCAAGAGGCACTCAAGGTACACTTCATTTTGATCCATACTTTCCTACTTTTTATTTGTTCATCTTATCTGACTTCATTTGCCACTTGTCTTCAGGCCGGTGTATATTATCACAAGGCTTTCTTGGCGGCCGAAAAGGAAATGAAACTCCTGGCCAACGATCGGGATGATAGCCAGGTCCTCCTTTCTGCTGCTCGGAAATTAGCTGTAGATCTACAAGAACGTGCCAAGGTAGGTGAGAAAGCGAAAGCTGCTCTGGCTTCGATGCAAGAAAAGACCCGACGTCGTGATCGGGAGATTAAAGAACTCCGGGCCAAGGTGCGGGCTGCTGAATCTGCCGGGGTAAAATTTGATAAGGTCAATGGTGACAATCTTCCCGAGCCTTATACTGCCAATACTTCCCAGATTGCCAATCAATCAATAGTTGACTATCAACGGGGTAAAGGGCTGAACGTCGCTCTGGAGAATACAGCCCGACAATTCTTGGGACCTCATCTTGGCCAATTTTTGCACGAAAGCGAAGATCCCGTTAAGGCAGGCATCGATCTCCTAGATAGCACGCCGGAAGGGAAGTCTTTTCTAGATGTCCTGACCGAGAAGACTATGAAACAAAGTCAGGATCTGCTTTTAGACAGGAACCTTGATCTGATCCTGGAGCATTTCCCTAAGCCATTCGATCCTGATGAGTTGGGATTTAATGATCTGTTCGGGAATACCTATGATCGGGTTATGGAGAAGAGGAAAGAAGCAGTGTCTGATGATGCAGCGCAGGCAGGGAGCTCCCAACCTTTATCTTCCCCGAACGGCGATCCTCCAGTAGCATAACCTTGTATATTTATTTTTCGCCTTTTCTTCTTTTTCTTTTGTATCTTCCGGTTAGTAGTGCCGAAGAATAAACTGGATATTTTCCTTTAACCGTGTTTACATATTGCTCTTCTATTCTTTGATTTTTTGTCATTTCTCTCGTTCATAATAATTTCTGTGTTGCCGAACATCACTCGGCTCATGTATCTCTATATTTCTGACATTGTTTCCAAGCTGTTTTGATCCCTCTGTTCGGTCGTAAGGCCAGGGTCAAATTCTTTTAGATGAAATAATGTCTTCCTTCAATACGTTAAGACGTTCGTCATTCGGACATCTCTCTGAAAATTCCGATTCTCCGGACGACAATCCATGTTACCGAACGTCGCTCGCTTTGACAATACCTGTTCTGACACCATTCCCAAGCCGATTTTGATCCCTTTATCGTTCGTGATCCACAGGGTCAAAAATCTTTTAGCTAAGGTGAATCCCTCCAAGCCATTTTGATTGTGATCACAGGGTCAAATTTTTAGCTGAGATGGCGGCTCCCTCCAAACTGTTAACCCGTTCGTCATTCGGTCATCCGGAATGATCCCACGTGTTAACTAGCTGAGGTGAGACTCTCTCTCTTCCAAACCCATAATTCCGATGCATTCCAAACAATTCTCTCTGGTTCGTATCATCCATATTAGGGGTGTGAGGTAACCCTTTTCAAACTGTAAGCAAGGTCACCGGATCGGGGTATTCCTTACTTAAGGCTAAAAGGGCGACTCGCTTCCAAATCAAGTTAATGACTGAGGCGAGATTTTTCAAAACCATAATTCCGATTCCCCGGACGACAATCCATACTTTATCCGAACGTCGCTCGGTTCGTCCATACTTATAGTCTTGACACCATCTCCAAGTCGTTTTGATCCCTTTGTCCGGTCGTAATTACAGGGTCAAATTCTGTTAGCTGAGTTGATGGCTCAGCTCCCTCCAAACTGTTAACCCGTTCCTCATTCGATCATCCGGAATGATTCTGCGTGTTAAAAGCTGAGGTGAGATTCACTGACATCAAACTCCAAGCCGTTTTGATCCCTTTAACAATTCGTAATTACAGGGTCAGATTCTGTTAGCTGAGACAATGGCTCCCTCCAAACTGCTAACATGTTCCTCATTCTGTTGTCCGGAACGATTTCCATGTTAACCGCTCAGATGAGACTCTCTGAGCGTCAAACTCCAAGCCGTTTTGATCCCTGTTATGATTGCAGGGTCAAATTCTGTTAGCTGGGAATGACTTTCCTTCCATGTTGTTAACCCGTTCGTCATTCGGTCATCCGGAATGACCGTGTTAACCATGGGCTGAGATTTTCTGAGCATCGATTCTCCAAGCCGTTTTGATCCCTTTATCCGTTCATAATTCTAGGGTCAAATTCTTTTATCTGAGAATGATTTTCCTTCCATGTTGTTAACCCGTTCGTCATTCGGTCATCCGGAATGACTGCGTGTTAACCATGGGCTAAAATTTTCTGAGCATCGATTCTCCAAGACGTTTTGATCCCTTTATCCGTTCATAAGTCTAGGGTCAAATTCTTTTAGCTGAGAATGATGGCCCTCTCCAAACTATTAATCTGTTCCTCGTTCGGTCCTTCGAAATGACCACAAATCAAAGTTGAGATGAGCGCTTTCTGGAAGTTTTGTCTCCCTCTATTTTTTTTCCAGAGGTGGCAACAACCGTTTTTATTGATAAAACTTTCTTAAATTTTCCGTATTCCATGTGCCTGCCGGTCGACTTTCGGTACACTGTAGGCCAAACGTTCCTGAAGCATACTTCTTGCATATTTGATACGGGCCTTCCCAATTTTGTGCCATTTTTCCACCTTCGAGAGGTTTGCTTTTTTCTCACTTCCTTAGCACCAGGTCCCCTACTTCGATTGAACGAATTTTAACTTGTTTGTCAAAGTATCTTCTCGTGGCCCTGTGATATTCTTCCATTCGTGCAGCTGCTAGATCCCTTCTTTCTTCTATGAAGTGCAATTCGGCCCGTAGGTTGTCCTCATTCCGCTCTGGGCTATAATGCACCGTTCGGTGTGTAGGAACTAGGACCTCCGTTGGTTCTTTTGCCTGGAAGCCATAAGCAAGGGCAAATGGAGTTTCTCCTGTGGCCGTTTGGGGTGTGGTCCTGTAAGTCCATAGGATATAATTTAACTGATCAGGCCATGATGAGGAGTATTCTTCCAGCTTCTTCTTCATGACGTCCATGATGGTACGGTTCATATTCTCTACTTGACCATTTGCCTGGGGGTATGCCACGGATGCTCCGGAATGCTTGATTTCCCATTTGATAAGGTAGTTCTCAAAATCCCGGCTCACGAACTGCCTTCCATTATCTGTTATAATCTATTCGGGGAGTCCGAAACGGCAAATGATATTTTTCCAGACAAACTTTTGACATTTGACATCTGTGATGCTAGCCAATGGCTCGGCCTCCACCCATTTGGTGAAATAATCTATCCCAACGATGATGTACTTGTTGTTCCCAGGGGCAGTAGGTAGGGGACCTAGCAGGTCGATCCCCCACCTAGCGAATGGGAGGGCCACCGTCATTGGAGTGTAGAAAGTGGCTGGCCGTCCGGGGACCGGCGCGTATAGCTGGCATACTTTACATTTTCTAGTATACGCAAAGCAGTCTTGTTGGATGGTTGGCCAATAATACCCTTGCAAGATGATTTTTCTGGCCAGTGGCTTGAGCAGATGCCTTCATGAATTTCTTCCATTACCGCCACCGCTAGATCGGGTGGGAGGCATTTCAAATATGGCCCCCAAACGTCTTTTTGTACAAATGTCCGTCCACCAGCTCGAACATGGAAGCCCTCCTCTGAATGCATTTTATCTGATAAGCGGGATTTTTATCTTGTGGGAGGGTTCCGTCTTTTAGGTAGTTGGTCATATCTATGACCCAAATGGGGACGACATAAGATATGGCCTCGATCTGGAGCACCATGATTGCTGGGGTTGCCAAGGTTTCCCGATGGGAAAACCGTTGGATATGAGCTGGAATCTCCTGTGCCCGATCGTCGAACGCTGCATTTTCCAATTTGGATAAGATGTCTGCTTCGGTATTTTCTATTCTGGATATTTGGTCGAGCACCACCTGTTCAAATTTGTTTATCTGCTCCTCGACTAGCTCTTTGTAAGCCTTCATTCTTTCCTATTTAGCCTCAGCTGTGCCATTTACCTGATTTACCACCAATTGACTATCCGACCGGACTTTTAACCGATCGGCGCCCAGGGTCTTCGCATATTTTAAACCCGCAATAAGGGCCTCATACTCAGCCTCATTGTTGGTTACTTTGAAGTCGAAATGAATGGAGTAATATGCTTTGAACCCTTCGAGCGATGTGATCACAGCTCCGGCTCCACAACCCTTGGCACTAGCTGCACCATCCACATACATCTCCCACCAGCTATTCAGCACATTGTTCTCTGAATCTATTTCCGAAGGCCAAACGGTACATTCTGCAATGAAATCCGCCAGGGCCTGCCCTTTGATAGTAGGTCGAGGCCTGAAATCCACCTCATATTGCCCGATCAGGAGACTCCACTTTGTAATGCGCCCACATGCCATTGGGTTTCTCAAAATGGTGGCGAGTGGCTGGGTAGTATACACAGTTACCGGATGGGTCTGGAAATAAGGTGTTAGACGTTTAATAGCAGCTATTAGGGCTAGTACTATTTTCTCCAGTAAGGTGTACCTGGTTTACGGCCCGTTCAAAGCTTTGCTTACAAAATAGATCGGCCGCTGGATGCCATCCTCTTCTTTCAATAATACCGTGCTCATGGTCAGGTTAGCTACAGCAAGGTACATATACAGGTGTTCCCCTGGATCGGGTTTTGTCAAGACCAGGGGAGAAGATAGGTATGCCTTCAAAAGCCGTTTGACATTCGACAGTCCATTCAAAAGGGTTGGCTTTTTTCATGATCTGGAAGAATGGAATAGCTCGATCGGCTAGCTTGGATAGGAATCTGCTCAGAGCTGCTAACCGACCGGTCAATCTCTGCACCTCCTTGAGGTTTCTAGGAGCTTCCATATCCACAATTGCCTTTACCTTCTCAGGATTGGGCTCAAGCCCCTTCTCGCTCATCATGTATCCCAAAAATTTGCCCCCTCTCACAGCAAAAGCACATTTTTTGGGATTCAGCCTCATGTTTGCTTTCTGCATGATCCCGAACACCTTTTCTATGTCCAGGATATGATTCTCCTTCTTCCAGCTCTTGATCAGGATATCATCAACATAAGCCTCCATTGTGACCCCCAACACCTCTTTGAAGAGCATCCCGATCATCCTTTGAAACGTAGCCATTCCGTTCTTTAACCCGAATGGCATGACAATATAGCAAAATACACCATCCGAAGTAACGAACGATGTTTACTCTGCATCGTCTGGGTGCATGAAAATCTGATGATAACCCCGGAATGCATCCATGAAGCTCAACAATTCACACCCTTCGGTAACCGTCCTTCCTCTACAACAAGTAAATTGGAGTTGGGTGGACGATTTGTTACGTTACATAGGTGACGGGACCTTGCTCGATTAGGAACAGGAAGCCAAGCTCGTCCAACGACGGGCTCCGAGCTATGTCGTCCTGGATGGTACGCTGTATAAGCGGTCTTACAATGGCGCGTTATTGAAGTGTCTACGACCACACGAAGCTGAGATGATTGTCGCGGAGCTCCATGGCGGTGTTTGTTCGGCCCATCAAGGTGCATGCACCTTGGCCAGGAAAGTTGTCCTCCAAGGATATTTCTGGCCCACAATCATGAAGGATTGCGCCGATTACGCAAGAAGGTGCGACACCTGCCAAAAGTTTCAGAGGAGCCCCGGAAGGCCGGCAACGATGTACATGCCTGTTAGCACTGCTCTACCGTTCACCCGATGGGGTATAGATTTGGTTGGTCCCTTACCAAATGGGTTCGGAAATAGAAAGTTTGTCATCGTGGACGTGGATTACTTCACAAAACGGGTGGAGGCAGAGCCGCTCGCCAGCATAACACATCTGCAATGCAAGAAGTTTATATGGAAGAATATCTTTTGTCGCTTTGGAGTTCCTTTGCAAATTATTTCTGATAATGGAAGGCAGTTCGATTGCGAACCATTTAAGCAATTCTGCGCCGAGTGGGGCGTGGAGTCGAGCCGGGTGTCCGTTTGCTATCCCCAGGCGAACAGACAAGTGGAGAATACCATTCGCACGATTGTAGATGGCCTCCAAAAGAAATTGGAAGCTCTCGGGACAGTGTGGGTTGAAGAGCTAAGTAACGTGTTGTGGACATTCCGGACTACCCCCAGGAAGGCAACAGGCGAAACTCCCTTCGCTCTATGCTATGGATTTGAGGCAAGGGCCCCGTTTGAGGCGGTGATTCCTAGTCATCGGGTAGAGGAGTTTGAGCCGACCAGCAATGAGGAGAGGCTCAGGGCCGAACTCCACCTCATAGAAGAAAGAAGAGACCGGGCATTCATCAGGGCTGAGAATTACCGTAGACAAGTGAAGGCGTACCAAGATAGCAGGGCCGTGCCACGGAGCTTTGACGTAGGAGATTACGTGCTAAGGCGGAGGAAGGCAAGCAAACCCACACAAGGGGGAAGGTCTCCATCAAGTGGGAAGGCCCCTATGTCGTCGAAGGTGTGATTGGACCAGGGACTTACAAATTGAAGACTACGAAGGGTAAACTCATTGAACGTGCATGGAACGCGGAGCATTTACTTAAGTTTTATCAGTAGTGATGTTTAATAATTAATCCCTCCATCGCTTTAATACGTTTGCTTTAATAAAAGTTTGTTTTTTTGTTCTCTATTCATTATTGAATTGACTGAGGTCCGACCTCACTTGGGAATGAACGGACAGGGGCCCAAAAAAAGAAAAAAAATCACGCCCTGTTCTCGGTGTTTAGTCGATCATGGCTAGATCCTCAGGAAAGGAAATGATCGAATTATTTTCCAAGTCCAGGACTAGCTGCTCGGTCAGGGCGACCGTTAGACCGGCCCCTGGGTCAAAAAGGTATGTGAGAGGTCATGCCCCGAGTCGCTTTCGTTTCGTACATCCGTTGGCCGACGTCGCTGTCTAAACAGCCCGCCACTCATTTGATCTAATTGACGGTGCACCAACTATATGACCGGCCCTGGGCCGAAGGTATGCGAGAAGTCATACTCCGAGTCTTTCTCGCAAATCCGTTGTGTGACGTTGCTAGGCTTAACAACCTGTGTACTCGTTTACTATGGTCAATGGTGCGGGTCCATTCTGGTCTGACCTTGAGGGTCTTGCCCTTATGTTTGGCTGACTTCAGTTCGACTCTCAGAAAAGGAAATCAGATTTTTCTAAGTATGAAACTAGTTGTACAAGTCATGGTGCAGGACCGGCCTCCGGGACGAAGGTATGCGGGGAGTCGTGCTCCAACCCCTTCCCGCACATCTGTCGTCTGACCACGGGCCAAACAGCTCGCTCACTAGTCGGTCCTAGACCGATGGTGTGTGGGTCAGCCTCGCCTTACCAAGCAGGGCGCGGTCAAGGTTGGCCCAGCCGACCTTCCGCCCCTCATGGTTTAGGTGGGGAGCCAGATCCCCGACTAGTTCCTCAAGTGGTCTCGAATGAAAAATGATTAAGTGAATAGAAAAGATGAACCATGGCACGGATACAAAGTTACGCAAAGAGGAAAACTTATATGACTAAATGTTAGAATAAAAAAAACACAAGTGTAGAATGTAAAGTGGAATGTCGAGCAAAAATGAAAAAAAATGACAATATAAGAGATCCATATCTACGATCTAAGGATCAGGCATGTTCTCAGGAACACCATTGAGGATAGTCTCAAAATCAAAGCCATGAATAGCACCTTCCAGGTCATCAGGGATATCTAGGTGCTGAAGGGACAACTCGTTAGCATGCTTCTCCTCCTCCTCGTCAGGGTCCGGCATGATCTCGGCAAACCAAACTTTGCAGGATGGAAGTCAGAGTAAAGTTCCGCTAGCCTTTCGTACAGTCTTCTGCATGTCGTATCGGCCGCACCTAAAAGACAGGAGAACTTCTTTAGCCCGCCAAAGCCGACCCTCCTGAGTTTCCAGCCATGATCGAACATGTTCCGATCGGTGACTTTCCATTCTAGAAGTCATAATCTGTAAGAACTCCGGGGAAGTTTGGAATGCCGCAACTGCCTGACGTCCCGCATATGTAGATGATGCTTCTAGTTGATCATACTTTGACTGTAGCAGGCCATACTTCAATTGAAGCTCGGACAGGGTAGCCTCTGCCGCGTTCGCCCGACGTTGAGTCTCGTCAACTTGGTGCAGGAGCCCCTCGCACTGGCGATCTATCCCTTGAAAGGCAGTGATGATATCCATTAGACCCTACATGAAACGTGGGGTTAGTGATAAAAAGTGAGACAACATTCAAGAGGCGGGGATAATATGACATACCGCGGTGTGAGATTCGATAGAGCGCGCCACCAAGTTAAAGAGATTGGAAGATATCAGATAATCACGGTTCTCGGAAATCAAAGATGGAACTACGACTAATGCCCATCCCACATCCGAGATCGATGGAATTCTAGTAGTGAGAGCCGAATAATCAACGGGAGGGACCTTGTGTTGCCTCCCCGCAACAAGTGGGATTGCCTCAGATTTGGAGGCACGAGATTTGGCATCTTCCTCATCGGCTAGGGCAGCGAGAGTGCCCCGCAGACTTGTGCTCACATCTTTCTTCTTCTTCATAACTGGATTCCCATGAAGCAACATGCTCGCATCGATCAGATCCTCGTTCGCACCAGGCACCGAGGACTAGAAAGCAACATCCTGCTCCACGGCTAAGGGAGTCAACGCATCAGTCCCACCCGACATACTTGCAAGAAAACACACGAGGTGAGATAAATTCCTTATAGCCGAGTCGTTCTCTCTTATTTAAATGGGGAAGAAGTTCGCACCTTTGCCATTCTTGGCGACCTCTTGACCGGGTGGGGAAGCCCAGTGTAACACCCCGGCCCCGTAGGCCTCGAGGTAGTTACTTCTGATCTCTAGTACTGTCCTCACAAACCGCCACTAGCCTTTTCCGCGCACTTTGTCCTCACTCGTGCGCGCCCTGAGAAACTTCCCAGGGGGTCACCCATCCCAAGACTACTCCCGTGCAAGCACGCTTAACTTTGGAGTTCTTGGCTAATGAGCTCCCTTAAAAGGAGATGCACCTTATTGGTATGAGTAGTACTATTAATCCTCTTAAATTAATCTCGGGTATTACAATCACCCCCACTTAGGATCGCAACGTCCTCGTTGCGCCCTTAACAATCTCAATCAAACCCCAGAATCTTGCCCCGCTAAGTGCCTGCCCGATATCTAACGGGTCAACACACTGTCGCAGGGTTGCTCTGATACCACTTGTAACACCCCGGCCCCGTAGGCCTCGAGGTAGTTACTTCTGATCTCTAGTACTGTCCTCACAAACCGCCACTAGCCTTTTCCGCGCACTTTGTCCTCACTCGTGCGCGCCCTGAGAAACTTCCCAGGGGGTCACCCATCCCAAGACTACACCCGTGCAAGCACGCTTAACTTTGGAGTTCTTGGCTAATGAGCTCCCTTAAAAGGAGATGCACCTTATTGGTATGAGTAGTACTATTAATCCTCTTAAATTAATCTCGGGTATTACACCCAGTACCTCTCTTTAAATTCGAGCGGACCCGTATTTGCCCCAGGCGGCAAAGGTGGAAGCGTGGCCTCCGTTGGTGCCGTCGAGTCAGGAACCTCGTCCCGATTGCCGGTTGAATCTGCAATAAATCAACAAAGTAAGGGACAGTGATATGTGCTATACGAGACCTGCTGGGACAGAGAAATTACCTATGTACAAATTAATCGGGAAAGGGGCCCCTTGAAGCAAGGTGTCGATCTCCTCCTCAAGATCGGGGGTGGGAGAAGCAGGCTTATATTCACGCATCGATACACCCCAAGCGAACGTGACCGGGGACGAGATGGGAGCAGATGCCCACACCCATTTATTTTGCCACTTCCTAGCTACCTCTAGGTACTGGTCGAAGAGCTTACGGCGTGATGATTGAAAAAGCAAAACAAACCCACTATCATCTGTTTTATTGCCAGGACGACTCCACCTAAAACAAACACGAAACAGGAGGATGGATGGCCGAATAGCAACCTTCTTACAATGAGCAACGAAAGCAACCGTAAACATGTGCGTGGTTGGGGTCATCTAACTCGGCGATAGCCCGATATGGGTAAGAAGTGTCACCAGAAAAGGGCATAATGGCATTTGCATGCCCTGTGCCATGGATGGAATGTGAACCCCAAAAAATAACTTCGGCGGTGGACTTGTGAGGTTGCTTCCACGGTCTGGCAATATAAGAGTGCAATCACTGCCGGCAAGACGTTTCGCCAACTTCAAATCTGTCTCTGTACTAGAGGAACGCAAACGCTCCCTCCAGGCATTAGGATCCTCAACACTGTCCGATTGCGCCGATTCGCCATTCGACTTGGACGAGCTATCCGACTGAGAGGCACAGTCCGCTACAGAGGCAGAGTTTTTGGCAGGTGGCGCAAGCTTATCATGCGAACCCTTTGGAACAAGTCGAAGATGGCCTTTGGAAATAATAATCCGCGTAGGGGGTCCGTCCAACCGTGACGACATGATGAGCTTTTCCCTGGACGTAGGATTTCCGGAGGGGCGATTTTTGGAGGGGCCTTGAGTTTCTTCTGGATGAACTGAAATGGACTTGAGTTGACCCGTATGGCCTTGATCAACGTGATTTTCATTGGTATCATCGTGAACACGCACTCCAGGACAAGGCCGTGCAACAAAGCCTTGAGGTGAGGACTGTGCGGACGTCTCGCCAGGGGAAGTTCGCGCAACCAAATCTCCGTGCACTCCAGGATGAGGCTGGGCAACCAAGCCTCTTGGTGTCGACCGTGCGAGCGTCTCCCCTTTTAATTATTAGTTTTACTAAAAAGAAAATTATTCCTTACACTGTGGATACGAACTCTACTTCAACTATACTACATATTAGTGCTAGTATTGAATTTATTTTGAGTGCAATTCACGACAAAGTGCACGCCAGTAAATTCCTAGCAAAGCGTTTTACTTGAATGGCAGATTTCAACAGCCTTTAGTTTTGGATAGAAGTTGTTAATTCTCAGAATTTCTTAACACCTTTAGATGTTAGCTTATCATTCCATTTCTAGATGCTATTATACTCAAACATGAATCATTATGTCATGACTATAAATAAAAGTCAATGACAGTCGTCGCATGTTTGTTTATTGTAAAAAAATTGTTTTCGTCATTATAACCTTTATGTGGTTGTGTCAAGAGTAACTAATTGCAAACGATAACGGAGGAACGAACATTGAAACCGAGTATGTTGGTTATAAAGAAATGTTTCATAATTTATAACATGGAATGTAATGTGTTTTCAAATTATATACCGCGTTTTATTTACTTTTTTGTGTGTCTATAAAAAGTTGTGTATTACTCTGTAATCGTTAGTAAATCACATTCAAACGTCAAACTTATTATTGTACGAAGTATAATTCTAAACGGTTCGATTAAAATGAAAAGTTTGTTTGTTTTTCCATTTCAAATTAAACTGAAAAATAACCATATGCTTAAATTTATATTTAGGCATAATTTGAGAATAACATAACATATTTTCACTTATTTGCACACCCGCTTGATGGATAGTGTACCCGGGGGGTTGCTTATCTGAGGGGATATTACGGGGAATAACAAGAGAGAAGTCAGAGCAAATAAGTAGAGAGAGAAAGTATATTAGAAAGTATGCAGCGTGTGTATTATGACTTGTGACTTGGTTACAAATGGGGAAATGAGGTGCTATTTATAGTAGCAATAAATGCCAGACAGGGACACGTGTCAAGCGTCTATTGGCCGAGAGGTCATCTCAACTGGTTGGCGCTGGCAACCGCATGTGGCCGCATTTAATGCGGCTGTTGGATGGGACGTTGTACAGGGTACGGTGATCTGTATGCATGTGGCGCAGATATCATGTCGGGAGAGGTGCCCTCGGCTGTAGAGGACTAGCCGAGGGCTCTGAGTACCGGGGACCCCTTTGGTGCCGAGGGCTACTGATTTTCGCCGTTTTTCCCAGTAACTTTGTTCTGCTGTCTTGGCCCTCCTGTGAGAGTTAGAGCCTTCGGCCAGGGGGCCGAAGGCACCCCTGGTGCGCATTTGTGGGCTGCTTGGTATCTTGGGCGCCGTGATTTGGGCCTGTTGTGTTTCCTGGGCCTATTGGGCCTTTATTGGAGTAGTAGGAGTCTGTGGGCCGGGGGTTCCCGGGCCATATACTCCATCAGGAGTCCCTCACTCCTTTTGCCGAAAGGTACTTGAGGTAAAAAGGAGTAGTTGTGTTTGTCCTCTGCCGTTGTTCCGTTGTAGTTTTGTAGAGTTGTGGGTAGTTTGTTGTTTGTCTATTCTGCCGAGGGCAGTCCCTCAGTTACCCACATGTCGGGACTTGAGGGGTCGTGTTTGTGGTTTTTGTGATTTCTCCAGAGGGGGTCCTCCAGTCCCCCACTCCTTGAGGCATTTGCAAAGTGGTGAAAAGGAGTAGAGTAGTTGCGTTGCTATTTTGGGCTGAAGGTTGACGCTTTTCGTTTCATTTTGGGGGGATGCCTCGTTAAAAACCTCATTAGGAAAAACCCTGTGGGAAAAAATCCTAATGAGGGAAAAAGAGTACACCGAATTCCCCCAATGATGAATCGAAAACGTGGAGCCCTAGTCTGAAATGGAGCACAATGCTGATGCCGAAGACTTTCCTTGTTCTGAGGGCTCATGTGCTAATTAGCCGGAGGCTTGCTTTTGATACCCTGGGAGGTGCCGAAGGGGAGTCCCTTAATCTGGGGATCGAGGGCGTGATGAATGAGGGTAGTAGTTGAATTGTTACCGGGGTGTCCCCTGTCTGTTGATTAGTTGGTGACGAGGATATCCGAGGGCTCCCATTACCTGTGTGCCGTAGGCTATCCGTCAATGAGGCATACTCCCCGGGGGCTACCCGGCCCTCAAAGTGCTGAAGGGGGATCCCTGAGGGGTGGTCTGATATGAAGCCTTGGGCTTCTAAAGGAGTGATCCCGAAGGCATCTGTTATGTAGTGTGTGGGGCACAAACCTGGAGTGTCTCCGGGCAAGTGTACCCGAGGGCTCTTCTTGATGAAGTGGAGTGAAGTAAAAAGCCCGGGGGCTCCCAGAATATAGCCGTTGGAAATATAGCCGTTAGAATATGTAACGTCAGGATATAGCCGTTGGGGGGGGGGGGGGTTGCCACGTGGTGCGTGCTCGTTGGCTGCCCGTGGGCGGGCGTCACCGATTGGGTGAAACCACGGTTGGTAATGATGGCAGTCCAACCGGAGGCCCGGTTTCCAGGCCCAAGCCCGGATCCCAGCGCCTATAAATACCCCATGGCCGGCTTCACTCCCCTTTGTGCGAAATCATTGTAGCGAAGCTCTGCCAAAATTTCTAGAGAGAGAAACAACCGCCTTCGATCAATCCCTGCCTTAAGGTCAGTTCCCCATGGCCCGCTCTTCTCCTTCTAGTTAGCTGTGCCCTGTGCCTTTAGGCTAGGAGATAGAACTTTTAGAAAACTCTAGTGTTTCCGAGCCTTCGAATTAGTGCCAAGATGTCTTCCCAAAGTGATTCCCAGGACATCTCGGGGGCGCCCTCGATGGAGGGTGAGGTCATTTCGGACGTGGAGTCCACAAGCGAAAGCCCTCGTTGCTGAGGCGGAAGCCGAGGGCTTCGAACAAGAGTGTGAAGATGAAGAGCTGGCCCTCGCCTGGCAAGCAGCTGAAGAAGAGGCGCAGAAAGAGGGCGCGAGGGTCACTGTTGCTGTTCTCCCCCCTCAGGGCACTGGCGAGGCCAGCACCTCTCGGTCGCTGAACGCGGTTCCCATCCGGGTGGCCCCCGGAAAGAAGAAGGCGAAGGTTGCTGCCCCCAAGAAGAAGGGCAGCGTTGCAGACCAAGGGAAGCCCCTCGATATGCCCGAGGGGTATTCCTACCTGAATACCGCCGCCTTAGAGATAAGGTCGAAGGCTGATGCGGCGGATCTGTATGTCACTCAATTACACGTGGGCCCCTCGGCCATCATGGTGGCGCCGGGTCCCGATGACGTCCTCTCCCGGGCTCCTGAGGGCTGCATTGCGGTGCACATCCTCTCCGTGTCGATGGGGCTCCGGTTCCCCCTACACCCCTTCCTCCGGGAGTACCTCCGGTTCGTGGGTTTGGTCCCCTGCCAACTGACCCCGAACAACCTTTCCTATATTACGGGCTTCCCCCACCTCTGCAAATCCCAGGGGGTAACACCTAGCCTGGATCTCTTCTTCCAGAGCTTCAACCTGTGCCGGGGGAGCATGCGAATGCCGAGGGCTTCGCAAACTTGCAGCAGGTGGCCCTGTTCAAGCTTTTTACTGAGGCGCCCTCCTCGAACAAAGGGTGGAAAGACCGGTGGTGCTACGTGAAGTTGTCCGAGAGCCCCTTCCCGAGGGAACTGCGTGACCGGTTCAGGAGGCATGAGAAGAGGAGGAGCGTCGCCCTCGAGAAAGATGGCAGGGTCCTGGCCAAGATCCCAGAGGGCCGAGACAAAAACATAACCATCAAGGAGTGCACCCAAGAGGAGGACCTCTACACCCTCGGGTTCCGGCGTTATCGCTTCCTGGGGGAAACAGATGAAAAGTTCCCGGCCTTTGAGAGAGCCTCCGGAGGTAGTGGCTGAGAGCATCTGGTCCTTTAGACTTATGTATTTTCAGGTGTAGGTGTGCTTTTTGTTGTATCTTTTCTCCTTCGGTCTTAACCGTTATTATTTTTTTCAGGTATCAAAATGGACCTCAATGCCTTCGCCAATCTGAATAAACAAAAGGTCAAGGCCCCGGGCCAGAAGGAGCCCCCCAAGCAGAAGCCCCTCGGGGATTTGAAGAAGGGCAGCGAGCCCTCGGGGGAGGCCGCAAAGCGGAAAGCCGCCGGTAAGGCGCCAATCCCCAAGGGGAAGAAGCAGACGAAGGGGGATGCCGGGAAGAAGGCTCCCCTAGTGGTGGTGGTGGACGAGCACTCCGCCTCCGAGCCCAGTGCTCCAATGATAGCAACTGCTCCTCGCCCGCCCTCGGGTGAGGCAAGCCTGCCCCGGGAGGACATACAATTCTCCCTGCCGAAGGGGGCAGCCATTACGCATGGCACAGTAGACCCCCGGGAATTTTTGGGCGGGGCTACCCATGCTCTGGATAGGAGGGCCCTCGGGAAGCTCGACGATGAAGCCCCCGAGTCAAAGATCCTCCGGTCCTCCCTTACCGTAAGTTCTTCTCCTTCTTCTCTTCTTCTTTCTCTATTCTTAGCATAGTGGCTTAACCCCTTACTTTGTTGTCTGTTTCAACAGGCCTGCATAGCCCTCGGCGAACACGCCAGGAGGTTCGATGAGTGGCGCCTTCAAAAGGCGCAACAGGAGGAGTCCTTCAAGAAGCTGATTCACGACAATGCCGAGGCCATGAGGCAGATGGCTCAGCTGGAGAGGGACCTCCAGCAGGCGAGGGCGGAAGCAGAGAAGGCGGCCAAGTAAAAGGCGGAGGTGGAGAAGGCTGCTGCCGAGGCTGCAAAGAACGCCTCCGAAGATGCCGAGGCCGCCAAAGCAGAGGCCGCCGCCGGTGCAGTCGCTGCCTTCATGACCGAGGGCTGGAAGGCCGAAGGCCATAAAGACTGGGTGGCCTCGGTCGTGGAGAGTTCTGCCGAAGGGTGGGTGAAGGGCCCCGGGGAGATGTGGCTAGCCCGGAAGGGTGAAGATTACTATGCCGGGGGGGGAGTTCTTCACTCAGGCCTTGATCTATAGGAGGCTTGCACGACACCTGAAAATCGAGCCAGCGGCCTTCGACCCGGCGGCATATGGTCTCCCCCCCTCCAGCCTGATATCAGAGTCCCCCTTCCTGAGGGCGTCGAGAGGCCAGAACTGGAGGATTCCGAACTCCTGAAAGAGGCCGAGGGTGATGAAGCAGAGGCTGATACGGAGGTCATCTCAAAGCCCGCGGAAGAGGCTGCCCCCGGAGCTGACAATATATGATCTGTATTTAGTAGTGTTTTGAACATCTTCTCTGTATGTAATGGATATCTGTGTACTTTCGGCCTCGGCCACATTGTAATTTATACATTTGAATTTCCCCTTTTTGATGAATGAATGCTTGCCTTCGGGCTTTTGGTACATAATACGTTTCCCTTTCATTGTTTCTCTTTAAATGTATGCTTTCGCCTTTCCTGAATGTATGCCTTCGCTTCTTTGAATGTATGTTTAGGACTTAGAATATATTCTCCCAAGTGTAGTGCTTCTCGTAGCCCTCGGCCACTAAGAATATTGAATCAGTTGAACCTTTCACCGAGGGCACAATGTTCATGACTTAGAAATATTTCTAAGTGTTTGTTCATCTGTTGGCCCCCGGCCGGTTCCTCCCGTCTGGTTTCATGTAGCCTTCGTGAGATAGCCGGAGGTGAGGTGCTTAGGACTTAGAAAAATTTTCTAAGTGTTTGGATACAGTTTTAGCCTTCGGTAGTTGGGCACACTTCGCTGGATGTATGACCGAGGGCCCAGCAATAGTTAGGACTTAGAATTCGAGACTTAGTGTGACCAAGCCTTCAATCGTGTGACCCCTCGGGCTGCAGGGAGATTCGAGACTTAGAAACTTGTCACCGAGGGTAAGAACTTTTGGGACTTAGAAATTTTTCTAAGTGTAGCATGTATGAAGTAGGAGCCCTCGGGCAGCATGGAGATTTGACCGAGGGTCAAAGTTTGTAGGACTTAGAAATTTTTTCTAAGTATAGCTTCACCAAGTCTTCAACCGTATGGCCCCTCGGGCAGCATGGAGATTTGACAGAGGGTCAAAATATGTAGGACTTAGAAAAATTTTCTAAGTGTAGTATGTGTGAAGTAGGAGCCCTCGGGTGACTTGTGAGGGCCTTGTCTCAGATATGCGTTTGGCTGACTGGCGGCTCCACAAGGGGCAAAGAATTTAGGACTTAGATTTTTTTTAAGTATTTCCTGCTGCTGGCTTTCGGGGGGGACCCTTCGGTTGTAGGCGTTGTAGGTTTAGGATAGTTCCCTCTGCTTTGTGATGTTGGCTTGTGGCAATAAAAGCCTTCGGTTGTTTGTTATATCCCCTCGGCTTGTAGTGAGGTGCCGGAGGGGATTCTTGATTTGATTTGGCCACCATTTGATAGTTTTGTTATGTAGTAGCCTTCGGGGATGCTTTGAGTTGTTGGTTGCTGAGCCTCCCATGTTTTGTAGTATTTGAACCTTCGGTTTTAGGTGTAGCCGAAGGCAATCCTTGAGTGGACTTAGCCATTCGTTGATGATGTCTGTTGTGAATGGTATCCTTTGTACTTGTGAACTTCCAGGTACCGAAGGTGTTCCCGTGGGGAGCCCTCGGTATGTTTTTGTGAATTGTTGGAGTGATGTACTCATTGATTTCTCGCCGAGTCTACTCCCCTTCACCACCCTTTTATTTTTTTGAGTAGTGAAGGGAAGGCTTCAAGTAACTTGGTTTCTTGGTAAGGCTTGGCCTATCGGGAGGTAACAGAATACACCATTAGCTCCCCCCTCGGGTTAACCTTCCGAGTTCCGAGGGGATCGAGGGTCGTTTCCTGGGTACAAGATGTGGTGGTCTGTAGCCTGCCTCCCCTTGGGGGATGGCGCGGAGAGTGCCTCATTTTTGAAAGTCGCCCCCTCGGCGCTAGACATAGTCCGTGGCCTGCCACACCCTTGGGGTGGTGGCGCGGGGAGCGTTTCGGTTTGGAAGTCGAATCCTGGGCATTTCTCGTGTCTGTCATACCCTTGGGGTGATGACACGGAAAGCGTTCCGTTTTGAAAGTCGAATCCTGGGCATTTCTCATGCCTGTCATACCCTTGGGGTGATGACGCGGAAAGCGTTTCAGGGAAGGGTTTTCATTTGCACACTAGTTGCAAATGGTCGGGTGCACTACGTGCTGCCGGCACCGATAGGTGGCGCCTTCGGTATAGGCGTCCTCGAGGGGTACGGCTTAGAAACAACACTTGGTGTTTGTTCCGATGTATGGCCCCCGGCATTGGTACCGAGGGGTCTTCTGTAAAAACACTTGGTGTTTTTCCTTCACTTGTCGTAGGGGATTGTGGTGTCTACCCTTGGTACTTGGTACCGAGGGGTCTTCTGTGGAAACACTTGGTGTTTCCTCCCATTTGTTGAAGGTGATTGTGTTGTCTACCCTCGGTATTGGGTACCGAGGGGTCTTCTGTGGGAACACTTGGTGTTTCCTCCCATCCGGTGAGAGTTGATAGTGGTGTGTCCCCCCGGCACCAGGTGCCGAGGGGTCTTCTTTTGAGGACATGTGGTACTTTGTTGTAGGTGATAGTATTGTCTACCCTCGGCACTTGGTGCCGAGGGTTCTTCTATTGTGGTGAGGCCTTGGGCCTGGGGGTGATATGAGGGCTTGGACCTTGTGATAATCTTGTTCCGTGTTCCCGGTGTCTTCAAAATGCCTTCATTCTTCAGAATTCTTAGGCCTTGGGCCGTAAAATAATACATTCACTAGTTATGAGGGCTTGGCCGCTCTGATGTTACTGATAAAATTTAACTAAGTGATGTGCATTCCAGTGCCTAGGGACTTCAGTCCCATTCGGGCGTTTTAGTTTGTAAGTTCCGAGTTTGATGATGGCTGCCACGATGTAGGGGCCCTCGAACTTTGGTGCTATCTTTCCGCCCTCAGTTGGTTGGCTAGCTTCCCTTCTTCGGAGAACATAGTCCCCCACTTGGAATTCCCGGGAGTGAACCTTGGTGTCAATGTAACTTTTTACTTGCGTTCAGTAGTTTTCCGCGCGTATGAAGGCTTGCTCTCGGCGTTCTGAAATCAGGTGGAGGTCGAGGGCCATATTGGCGTCGTTGGCCTCTGGATCATACTGTGTGACCCTTCGGGTTGGAAGGGTTACCTCAGTGGGGGCCTTGGCTTCAAATCCATAGCAAAGGGAGAAGGGTGTCTCGCTAGTTGCCCGCCGAGGGGTGGTACGGTAGGCCCATAAGATGTTGTGGAGCTCTTCTACCCAACCACCCCCTTCGGCCTCCAGCTTCTTCTTTAGTCCCTCGAGCAAGGTCCTGTTGGCGTTCTCCACTTGACCGTTGCCCTGAGGGTACGCAACGGATGAGAAGGTGTGTTTGATGCCCCAGAAACCTGGAATTTTTTTTTGCAGAAAGTTCGTGTTTTTGAGGGGGTCTATAAGTTCTGATTTTTTGGTTAAAAGTTCGTGTTTTTTTGCTTATAAGTTAGACTTCACAGCTTCTCAGCCTAAGGGTACTTCTCAGCTGATCCGCTCCCTATATATATATATTGGTGGAGTACCCAAGGATTATGTTATCCTCAAAACTCATAGTTTATGATATTGAAATAAGGATAAGGAGGAGTCCTATACACTCATAAGTACATGGGTGGGTTGGGGTTTTTAGTCAAGAATATTGACTATTACTATTTTCCCCAAATAAAACAATGATCTACGAATCGGGTATTTTCCAAGTGTATATATACTATTAAGTATTTCTTAACTTGGGGGAAAAGACTATTTACATAAGTATCACCCTATGTTTGGGTCTTATACTTGAAACGCTAGTTATTCTATATTTAGCATGCTACTTGCTTGGTACTTGTACTGACCCCTTCGGGGGCCCACCATTTTCAAGTTGAAGCTAGAGCTTGCTACCTGCACCTTTCTACGGGTGATATCTATTTCAAGGAAGACGTGGTTCGTGTTTCCTCATGTTCTTTCAAATTACTAAACATTGCTCATGGATATTTTTATTTGTTTCAAACTACTCTCGGGCTTGCATGCCCGTGTTATTGGCCGGATGTGGCCTATGAATTACCGCTGAATATTTCCGCTATTCAATTGTTTAATTTGTGATGTTGTTATGCATGTTTACTACTGAGTATGGATGGATTGTTTTCTCGAACGCCTTGTATGATTAAGTGAGGTTGACCTGCGTGTAAAGTCACTCGATTATACAACGGTTGTACACGTGCTTAGATTGCGGTCTGGGGTGTGATCATTAATTGGTATCAGAGCCATCTCAGTTCTAAACTATGTAATCAACCTCTCACAAGAGATTTTACCAAAAAGGAATTTTTACAGAAAACCATGAGCATTGTATTTCGACGTTCATAGAGCTATTGTTACCTATGTTGCAAGGTCTCTAGTTGTTAAGATGGTACCCTTAACAATTGGTATGGCGGTGACTTGGGCCAATATGTGTCGTATAATGTTCTTCCGTCAATTGACATTGATAGGACTAATGACTCGTCCAAATCTCTTTTCAGAAATGGAGGGTAGGCAAATGGCAACCAGGAACAATCCGAGGGGGCAAGTGCCGGTAGTATCCATGAGGGATAGCTGGGCTGCATCTCGGGGTTCAAGAGGAGGCTGTGGAGGCCAAGGGAGCCGTGGAGATCATTGGGCTCAAACTGTGAGTGACGGCCACGTTAGTTCGGTGTATGAAACCAACACCGAAGACTATGACTCTACATACGTTCCTGAAACGGAGCATGAGGAGACCCCATATGATGGGGGTGACACGTGCACCGATGATGATGACGAAGAAAGTGATGCCAAGTTCGCCCAAATGGGCGAATTGCTTGAGTGGTATCAAAAAGAGAAACTGAGGAGAGACCTTAGGCGTCAAGCAAGGCGTGGCTCTCATGGTGGTTCGGGTCTAGGAAGCCGGGGAGCTTCAAGGGCCACTCTAGCGGCATCACAAGGTGGGTGTGAAGGAGGGTTTTGTGTGAGGATATCCAAATACCTCAAGGAGGCTAGGGCATTGGGGTGTAAATCCTTCGACGGCACCGATGACATTACTGTCGCCGCCGATTGGATAAAGAAGGTGAAGGATGCGGCAAAAGACATGCAAATTACACCGGAAGTGAAGTTGACCGTCGCTTCACGTCTGCTTGAAGGGATAGCTTCCACGTGGTGGGAGAGTGTAGAAGGGAAATACCGCGGGGAGGTCTCATGGTTAAATTTTGATCAAGAATTCTATGACCAATACTACACTGACTATGAGAAAAATGTCAAGCGTAGGGAGTACACCAACCTTGATAGTCCCTGTTTCTGTAACATCAATGAATAGCAGTCTAACAAAGAAGATTAAACGTAAAGATGAACACTGATGAATCGATGTAAAACCCTCTTTGATAGACCCTTAACTCGTACACAGAAAGATTTGCGCTTAAGGCTATAATGAACAAGTACGAAAGTTAACCTAATCTTGAACCCTCGGCTCCCTTTTTATAGGCGAGGTTCAGGTAGGCGTGAAAGGCTTTTAGCCTGTTTGTATGGGCCTAACACTTGGCCCATATTCTATCTAATCAATGCACCTATTTAATACAAGGAATAATAATAAAGCTAATCTATTACAAAATAGATGACAAACTTGATTCACAATTAACTGATCTTCAACAATCTCCCCCTTTGTGATCAAGTGCCACTTAGTTATTGCTTCTGTGATTTGAAATAGTGCTTCCTCATATTCATAGCATGCTCGTATTGCCTTAACATGTTTCTCTTTTCTAAGCGATCGTCGATGGCTTTTAAAATTGTCTCCACTGTAGAGTGTTCCTTTTGAACGTATAACGATGCCTCCTGAAGATTTTGCTCTAGTTGTGCCTTCATCTTTAGAAGCTGCTCTTTGATTATCTTCAGCGTTCCATCACAATATTTCTCAATTTCATTAACCACCATTAGGCGTTTTTCATTCTTGTGGTGGAGATATGTGACTGCTGGTGGTGTGAAGAAGATGTGGTAAGCTGGGAAATCTTCGAGTTCTGGACCATACAGTCTTGGCTTTGTAAGATTTGTTTTTGTCAAGTTGCACTCAATAGCCATCTGTAGGTCGTGAGATGAGTGCACTCTGATTTGCCTGAGCATGAATCTCTTGATTGCTGCAAGACCTTCGCTGTATGTTTTGCTTTGCCTGACTGGAAGGTATCGATAAGCCATAAACATTTGATAGATGTCGTCTGGTTTAAGCATGATGAAATCATTTTCTTGGCAAGTAAATTCACTCCCGTCAGTGCGTTGAAGCCTGTAAGAATAAAATGTCACTCCGTGATAATCCTCGGCCTTAACCTGCAGGATTTGATGAATAGGGAGAATATTGGACTTCAAGTCTTGTTCCATCATCTCTCTTTGAGTACCGGTTGACCTTTGCAACAACATATGTAGATGACCTCCAGCCTGCTTTCCTTTGAGATGGGTAAGGCCTCGTAGCTTCAGTTCATTCAACGGTTTGACTTTGTCTGGTCTACGCCAAATACGCTCTCTAATTTCCTCTTGGAAGGGGCTTTGATTCGAACGTTGTCCCAAGGTTTCTCTGTCTTGGGAAGTCTTCCCCGCTGATTGTCTGACGATAGATTCAAGTGTTTTCTGAGATTCCTTGTAGTTCTCCCCTTCTTTTCGTTCATCGTCCTCGAGCCTTATTATATCTTCAGCACATTTGTTGATGAGTTCTCGTAGAAACCAGTTCCTCTGTATATCTTCACACTCTTCATCCTGCATGATTTGATCCATCTCCGTCCACTGTCTGGGCCATTTGTCGTGAATAATGATATCTTCTAGCTGATCATGCATTTCATCTGACGACAGAATGGTAGTGGCAGGTTGACCTTTTGGAGACGGAGGCCTGTTAATTGAAACACCGGGTTCACTAGGATTTCCCGTTGTCATCAGCTTTGAACTAGGTTCTAACTGATGGCCTGATGTAAAAGATGTACCTGTGGTAGCATCATCAGGACTTCCATCCCCTCCTCGGTTGGTATCTCTGGGAGATACGCCTCGGGATGTTGCGTCTAGCTCGACCAGGCTAGAGATTTTGGCTGCGGGTGGTGGCTGTTGGTTGGTAGAGGTTTCTGGTTGAATGGGCTGTGGAGGTTGCCTAGATAAAGCAGTTTGCTCAAGTGGTCGTGGCCGCTTGTTCTCCCCCTCATGAGGATCCGAATCATCGGGGTCCTCATGGGAACGTTTGCGACCACGAGGACTCTCCTTGCATTTGATTTTGGTTTCAGGGGAAGAAAGGAGGACTTCGAGAATGGCTTGCTGGTGGAGGGTAAGTTTGGCTTCTGGGATGTTTAGAAGATTGTCCAGCAAAGTCGATGCCAGGGTTTCGAAGGGTAGTGAGGAGAGATCGATGGAGGGTGTGGTCGGGCGTGGGGAGAATACAAGTTCTGTATCCTGGGTTCCCCGAGAATGTGAAGGAACGGGTGTTTGGTTGATGGATTTGTGAGATAGAGGGGTGGAGGATACTGGTTGTGTATGGGAGATGAAGGGTTCGGGTGAAGGTTGGGGTGGGGGTTGTTCAGACTGAACCGCTTGGGTGGTCCTAAATTCCTGTGCTAGAGCGGTCATTGCATCTTGCACCCATGGTTTGATGGTGGAATCTAGGAAGCGATTGAGCAGAACGTTGGTGTCTTCAAAGGTTGGGTGTCCAGTTACGGGGGTTGTAACTGTTGTCACAGCATCAGTGAAGATAGCTGATGTGTGGCCTGCGTGCAATGATGGAATCATTGAAGGCGTAGTAGGGCTTCCAACCGTCATAGCATGCGCTCTGGTTGTTTCTTTCAGGGTGTGTGCACCTGTATGTGCTGTGAATAGTGTAGGTGTCCTAGTAAAAGAAGAAAATGTAGGAAAAGTGACACCTAGACTCGATGTGTTTGAAGAAGGGGTTTTGACCTCGGGCGACAGGTCAATAGTACGCTCAACTGATTCAGAAGGAACCAGTGAGGGGGTTGAGTCCCGTGCTTTTGAAACGATAGCCTGTTGAGAGGCTATCGAGTGGCTAGGTGAGGGCTGTGCTTGCGCAGTTGAGCCTGATGCTGCGACTTCTACCCGGGAACCGAAAAGATCGGCTCTTGTACTTAGGGATTCGGCTCGGCTTATCTGGATAAATGGATCGCAGCCGGCGAATATGTGCTCGTCCGCCTTATCTATGAGGCTCTTTCTGACGCGAGGCTGGGGCTTTGACTTAGCAGCTTTGTCATTTTTAATCTTAGCCCTTTTCTCCCGAATGACGACATCTTTGGAATTCTCCATAGTATGGGCTGCTTCATCGTAGTCATCCTTGGAGCAGTTTGTTTCTCTGGGATCGGTTTTTGGTTTAGTCAGCTCTTTGATAGTGAAGACTTGGGGTCTGCCTGCGATTATTGGTGCTGCGTCTTCAGCAGTGATCTTCTTTGGAGATTCGACAGGCAGCTTTCCTTTTCGGATTAGAGCATAGGTGTGCTCAACGTCTTCACTGTCATCATCATCATCATCATCATCATCAGATCCAGACTCCTCGCTATCCGTACCCACGCTCTCGGATGCCTCATCGTCAGTGTTTGGTAGGGCATCACTTGACGACTCATCGGCAGATTCCTCAGCGTCTGTTTCAGTGCCCTCAGCCGTCTGACTCGTCTCGAGAGAGTCGTCAGACTTTCCTTCATGGGGCGAACCGGCCACTGGTTTCTGTGGCTTTTGGACTTTCTTAGGACCCTTACCTACACTCGGCTTTGTTCCCGGGGTAGGTCCAGCTGGGTTTTGCTGAACCATAGGGACAGTTCTCTCAATGTTTTCTTGGTACTGTTGAACTGCCAGATTTGATGATTTGACTAGTTTGAGCAGAAACCCAGGGATCCGCAGACTGAAGACAGGGTTTTTGTCAGCTTTGAAGTACTGCAGCTTCGGGGCAGTGTAGTGTGGATCAGTACTGCGTCTTGGGATGGAAGAGTGCTCTGCCATGCAGTCGTTGATAATCAGCCCGAGCCACCCTGCGTATGGGATGGTACCTGGCCTGTTTTTCTCTTTCGCTTTGACCAGGTCCATGAGCTCTGAGAAGAAGAGCTGTGCCATGTCGTAGTTTTTGTTGAATGCGATGCCGTGAAAGATTAGCAAGATCTGCTTGTTGCACTTGTCAAACCCGACATGCTTTGACGATAGGCACTTGTTCACCAGCCCGAATAGGCTCTTCCACGGATGATGGAGATAGGCTCCGTTGAAGTTTGACAGTTGTGGCAGTAGTGAGGTGTAGCCGGGAGATGCCACGTCTTTGAGCAGATCGGGGATGGATGGCAGCGCATCATACATGTCGTGAACTGGCAGCGCTAGTGTAGATCGTAGTGTTGATGGTGTCAGAATTACGCGCATGCCGTTCAGTTTTGTCTTTATCTTGGAGCGATCCTTTGGTGATTCAGTATGCATGTGACCCCAAAACTGTTGTAGGTATATCTCTGGCACTGGTTTTGCGTTGTGAAGTGCAAGCTAGAGATAGTGACCTTTCATTATTGCTGGAATGACTGGGTTCTGGCACTTGAAGACTGTAAGGTCTAGCTGGAAGTTGTTGTCCAGCACCTTGATCCACTTGCCCTTGGGGTAGATGGCGTCGTCGATCTGTGTTTGAGTTGTTCCTGCCATTATGAACTGTAAAAGCAAGGGATCAGCATATGAAATTCATTGGTTTGATTTCTCTGAGATTAGATTGAAAGAGTTTTGGTTTGAAGGTTTCAGACAATTTATGCAGGTGGAATTTTTGAAAAAAATTTGAAGTCCAAATCTCGAGATCAAGATTTCGAGATCCAAATCTCGAGATCAAGATTTCGAGATTCAAATCTCGAGATCAAGATTTCGAGATCCAAATCTCGAGATCAAGATTTCGAGATTCAAATCTCGAGATCTTGATTTCGAGATTCAAATCTCGAGATCTTGATTTCGAGATTCAAATCTCGAGATCAAGATTTCGAGATTCAAATCTCGAGATCTTGATTTCGAGATTCAAATCTCGAGATCTCTCTCGAAGATGAATCGACGAACTCGAGATCTGGAGAATTTGAATGTCGAGATCATGTATCTCGAAATGACGATTTCCACCTGCAAAAACATAAGCAATAGAACAAAAAACGATATACAATGTGATTTCGACCTTGAAATTAAACTAAAACCCTTTTTCTTTTTTATTTTGAGATATTTTGAACGTTTTTGCGAGAACGATATTTCGATTTCGAACGATGTTGATGGATTGCGATTGCGAATAGTGAACTACCTTCGTAAGGGTAGTCGAGAAGAAGAAATGGGAGTAGAAAAAGCTAATGAATTTTTGGGGAAGACGAGGGAGTTCGGGAGCTCTGGTTCCGTGCCTTGTTTGCGAAAAAGTGAGAATGGGAAGGGAAGGGTTTGCGGATGGTTTATATACCCGAGAAATTTCGGACCTTTTCCTTAACAGTTGAGCCCGAAAGTATGGGCTAGCACAAAATGCCATTTTAAAAAGATTTTTGAGGCCCAATATCAGTGAAAATTAGAGCTCCCCCTCAAACAGTGAAAATTTTTCTTTTTCTCCCCCCCCAAAAAAATGCAACAAACAATATGTACAAATGCAACACACACACACACTGTTTTTTGTTCTTTTTCTGATTTTCTCCCCCTCAACACATGCAACTCACACACTATTTTTTGTTCTTTTTCTGATTTTCTCCCCCTCAACACATGCAACTCACACACACTATTTACAGATCACACTCACACACATTTTTTACAAATCCCACACACACTTTTTAGACCAGTGGAGACAAAAATTTAAACAGGCTCGAGGTTCAACATGCCCAACTTGGAGACCAAGAACTGGAATCGTTTTTCATCCAATGCCTTAGTAAACAAGTCAGCCAGTTGAAGCTCTGAGCTTACAAAGTACATATCAATGTCTCCTTTCTCCACGTGATCCTTGATGAAGTGATAGCGCAGATCAATGTGTTTGGTGCGGGAGTGGTGAACAGGATTGCTTGTGATGGCGATGGCGCTTTGAGAGTCACTGTAGATCGGGATATGGCGGAATGTGTAACCGTAGTCCTCGAGCTGAGTCTTCATCCATAATATTTGTGAAAAACAACTAGCAGCCGCGACGTATTCGGCCTCAGCTGTAGATGTTGACACACAGTTCTGCTTTTTGGAAGACCAACAGACTAGCTTCTCGCCCAAGAATTGGACGGCACCCGATGTACTTTTGCGGTCCATCCGGCAACCAGCAAAATCAGCGTCCGAGTATCCGACTAGATCAAAGCCTGAATGCTTGGGATACCAAGGCCTAGATTCACCGTGCCTTTGAGGTATCTTAAGATTCGACGTACAACGGTCAGATGAGATTCCTTCGGATTGGCTTGAAAACGAGCACATAGGCATGTGGAGAAGACAATGTCAGGCCTGCTTGACGTGAGATATAGCAAAGATCCAATGATGGTCCTGTAATTTGTAGCATCAACTGGCTTCCCGGAGGGGTCTGAGTCCAGTTTATTGTTTGGGGTCATAGGAGTCGTCATGGAAGATTTGCCTTCAATGTTGAATCTCTTTAGCATATCCAGAATGTATTTGGACTGATTGATGAAAATGCCATCAGAGAGTTGTCTTACTTGCAGGCCTAAGAAGAAGTTAAGTTCACCCATCATGCTCATCTCGAACTTTGTTTTCATCAGTTTCTCAAAATGTTGGCAAAGGCGCGGATTTGATGAGGCAAAGATGATGTCATCGACATAGATCTGAATCAGAATGATGTCAGATTTCTGTCGCTTAATAAACAGAGTAGTATCAATCTTTCCTTTGGAGAAACCTGAATCAATCAAAAATTCGGTCAAGGCATCGTACCAAGCTCTGGGTGCCTGTTTCAACCCATAGAGAGCTTTCTTGAGCTTGTATACATGGTCTGGGAATTTTGGATATACAAATCCTTCAGGTTGAGCAACATAGAAATAGGCTTTTGTATACATTCCATCTGAAAGACGGTGATATTCTTGTGCGCCGCGTATGCAAGAAATAGGCGGATTGCTTCAATTCTGGCTACGGGTGCAAACGTTTCATCGTAGTATATGCCTTCCTGTTGATTATCCCTTTGCGACCAGCCTTGCCTTGTTCCTTACAATTGTTCCTTCTTCATCCCTTTTATTTTTGAATACCCACTTCGTGCCAATGATAGTGTTTCTCTGAGGCTTGGGTACCAGTGACCATACATCCAGTCTGTCAAACTGATTGAGTTCATCTTGCATCGCAATCACCCAATCTGGATCAAGTAGTGCATCGGAGACCTTTGATGGTTCTGACTGGCTTAGGAAGCATGCGAAGTGGCATTCATTCATCATTGCGGATCTTGTGCACACACCTTGACTTGGATCACCTATTATCTGATCAACGGGATGTGCTCTCGTCCACTTCCTCTCATGAGCTAGAGGAGTTGGAGTAATGATTGGTTGATCCGAGTCCTGATAGGAGTTTGAGGGTGTTGGAGCAGCTGTAGTGTGCAATGGAGATGATTCTGGACTTGTAGCAAAGCCGTGATCATCCACACCTCTGAGATTGGATTATGGGGTTGAGGGTGTGGATGGTACTTCGTCTGGACCTGTGAGGAGCGGAATCTCTGCTGTTGGAGTTGATGTTGAAGCTGGTGAGCATGGAGGAGGTGGAGATTGTGAGTTCTCGTAGAAGTTTCTGAAAAGAGAATCGAGAATCACATCTTCGTGTTCGGTGTTTGGTTCAGCTTTATCAGAAGCCACTGGTACAACATGTGATGATTCAACCTGTAGATGTTCGATTGCAAAGTCTGCCATTTCATAGAATGTAACATTTACACTCTCGATGACAGTGCGCTTGTCTCTTAGATAGACTCTGTAAGCTTTGGACTGCAGTGAGTAGCCAATAAACACGCCTTCTCTGGCTTTGGGGTCCAGCTTACTTCTCTTTGTCCGATCATTTAGTATGAAGCACTTGCAGCCAAAAACCTTGAAGAAAGAGATGTCGGGAGTTCTGTTGAAGAGAATTTCATACGGAGTCTTGTCGAAGCATTTATGGATGGATGTTCTGTTCTGAGTGAAGCACGCAGTATTGATTGCCTCTGCCCACATGAAGTGAGGCAGTCTGGATTGGATTAACATGGTGCGTGCTGCTTCAACTAGGGTTCTGTTCTTTCTCTCAACAACTCCGTTCTGTTGGGGAGTTTTAGCTGCTGCAAATTGCTGAGTGATACCGAGAGATTCATAGAACTCAGTGAGAGTTTGATTTTTGAACTCGGTACCATTGTCAGTTCTTACAATTCGAACACTGTGCTGTAGCAGTTTCTGGATGGTCCTGATAAAGGTCATAATGTTTTCTGCAGCCTCGTCCTTTGAACGGAGAAATTTTGTCTATGTGTACCTAGAGAAGTCATCAACGATCACCAGAGTGAATTTGCGGCCGTTGATGCTTTGGACTCTCATAGGTCCACACAGATCCATGTGAATTAACTGCAGCTGATGTGTAGATGATGGTACTGTTTTCGACTTGTGGGAGCTTCGCGTCATTTTGCCCATTTTGCAGGCAATACAATGATTTTCAGCGGAAGACTTTAGCAGAGGAAGCCCCTTGACAAGTTTCTTGGAGGACATGATTGATAGATGCTTGTAGTTCAGATGGGAGAGACGTCTGTGCCATAGGTTGTTCTGTTCTGTTGAAGCTTTGGACAACAGACAGATGGAAGTGGTGGATTGAACGCTTTTCAGATCAATAGTGTACAGATTTGATGTTCTGTAACACGTTAATAATGTGTTTCCCATGCTGTCTAGAACACATCATTGTTTTACAAAGAACCTCACTTCCATACCGCTGTCACAGAATTGCCCTATGCTCAGTAAGTTGTGTTTGATCCCTTTGACAAATGAAACATCTTTGATAGTGACACTGGCACAGATGACGTCCCCATACCCAAGGATAGGAGATGAGGCGTCATTCCCAAATCTGACATTCCCTCCGTAACAGTTGGTGTAGTTGCTCAATAGGTGTTTTATTCCGGTCATGTGGGTTGAGCATCCTGAGTCTAAGTGCCACACATGACCATCCTGCAAAACAATCAAACAGGTTTAGGTACCCATCTTGGAGTGGGTCCTTCCTTATTAACAAAAAACACCTATCTAAATCTTGCTTTTAGCTGTGATCCAAGGTCAACAGCTTTTTCAACAAAAGATCTTTCTCTTGTGGACTCTCTAATAGCCAGATCTGCTTTTGTCGTGGGTCTGGATTTTGGAGCCCACTTAGCAGTTTCCATTTTGGTGGGTCTGATTTTGTGGACCCACCTTTCCGTTTTAGTCTTGGTGGGTCTGTTCTTGGGGACCCACCTTTCAGGTTCAGTTTTGGTGGGTCTGCGTTTGGGAACCCACCTATCTGTTTTAGGCTTGGTAGGTCTCATCTTGGGGACCCACCTTTCGGTTTCAGTTTTGGTGGGTCTTATCTTGGGAACCCACCTTTCAGTTTTTGTTTTGGGAGGAGAGTAGACATTAGCTTTGTGATTGAACGGCTGTTTCTTAAGTTTGGTCTTAAAAATTTCCTCTTTAGAAAGCCGATTAAGATGTTTCCTTGAATGAACTCGAAGAGCATATTTCATATCAGGTATACAAAATATTCCCTTAGAAGTTCTGTTCTCGGTTTCCCTTTTTGGTTTGAGCTTTCTGTGAGGCTTTGTTTTAACAACATTCACATCACATTCATAATTATGGGGGTCTGGAACAGAATAACCATAAGCAATACTTGAATTATGAATAGAACGATGTCTAGAAGAAGTCTCAGAAATATTCAGCTTGGGACTCAAGACTGAACTACTAGAAGTTTGTTTCTCAGAGACAGAATTACAATTAACTTTAGAATAAAAAATAGAACTAGATCTAGGGCTGGCTTTATTATCAAAAACTTTCTTTTTGCCTTCTGCGATTTCCTCCCTCTTCTTCCTCCACTCACTCTTCTCTTCTCCTTCCTTCTTCACTTCATTTTCTGTAAACAAAGGAGAAGAGAGATGAGTGGACGAACCTTTTAAAAACTTGATTTTCTTTGGTGAGGTGGGTGAACTGTCAGACTTATTATGAGAAGTAGAAGGGGCTGTTTTAGCATGATACTGCTCACTTAATTCATTGAACTTTTGAAGGAGTTCCTACCTGTTGCTCTCAAAACCTCTCTTTTCAGTTTCAAATCTCTCTCTTTCGTTATCAAGAGTTTTCTGGAGGTTTTTGAGTTTTTGAGCCATACGAAAAATACAAGGTTCCTCTCGAGTTTTAGAGATACCTACTCTTGGGGGAGGGTCTAGAGGATGTCCTATGTGTGGAATATCTTTTGCATAAGGGTCAAGACATTCTTTAAAGCAGGAACTAGATTTTTCTTGTGAAAGTTGTTTTTCATTAACAGAGGGATAATCACAAGAAATCGCAGCTTTAGGGTTCTTTCTCTTTTCTTCTTCTGCTTCAGCGTTTTCATCATCACTTCGAAAATACATTTTTTCACCAAACCCTAGTCCCATGTAATCTTTGTTATAGATTTGAAGACAATTAACTTTCTTTAGATTACATGGGTTTTTTATGCCCAGTCCTATTCTAGGATTGTAAAATCGGTCATCCTTTATTCGATTAAGAAAAATTGTCTGTTCAGACTGACCTCTTTTAGCAGCTAGATCCTCTAGTTCTTTTACTTTGTTTAAAAGTGTTCTTCTCTTATTATGCAAAAAATCGCATTCAGCCTTTGCTGTGCTTTTTTCCCGTTCACTATCCTCAAATTTCCTAGTTAATTCAGCTATCTTAAGTTCAAAACTTTCAAAATCTGAGGACGCCTTTTTGACCTGATCTTTCGCAATTTCAAGTTGAACACTTAGAGAAGTCTTTTGGTCTAGATTCTGTTTCAGTACCCTGTGATTATTGTCTAGTCTCTCCTTTAGTTCTTTAATTAGATTGTCCTTCTCAAGTAAGGACTGAATTTGATTATTTAAAGGAGTATGAGAGGTACTTACAGAGCTTGTTGAGCATTTACTTTCGGGGATAGCAGCATCACCCTTTCTTTCATCTTCCTCCATTCGTGCCATCAGGGCATAGTTTTCTTCTTCATCCTCCTCATCAGAAGTATCTTCTGCCCAATTATCATTCTCAGCAATCATTGCAGAAGTTTCTTCTTCTTTCTGCACCATCAGCATTTTCTGCTTATTCCACAACATCTTCTGCTTGTAGAAGTTTGCATCCTTCTTCTTTGGGAGGCGCCAGTCTTTGATGACATGTCCAGCCTTTCCACAATTGTAGCATTTGGGAGCATCTTCAGCTGATGGCGCCTTTCTAGAAGATCCTTGTTCATGGTTCTTCTATTTGTAGTTTGAGGATGAGGTTCTCAGCTTGTTGGAGGAGCTGTTCTTCTTTGCAAATCTCTTGGCAAGCAGTGCCATCTTTTTATGTAAGTCTGCAAGCTCAGCCTCTAGGTCAGATTTGTCATCATCACTTTCATCATCGTCTGATTCAACCACCACCTTCTTCTTCTTCTTCTTCTTCAGTGGTGTGGTTGTTCTTCGGGGCTGAGCTTCCATCACAAGAGCCAGGGGATTTGTGCTGTGATGATCCTCGGCACAAGCAACCTCATCGACAAATTGCTTCAAATGTTCATATAGAGTGCAGAGGTCAATTTCATCCAAGTCAATGCGAGATCTAACATCCTTCACTGTCTTTTCCCATGCAGGATGCAGGCTGGATAGAAATCTTATATTCAGTTCCAAGTTGGACCTGAATACTTTGATTTTTCTAAGTTCATTGACCAGTTGGACGAGTCTGTTGTAAGTCTCGTTCAATGGTTCTCCTGGTCCTGCTTTGAAGGAGTCATAAGCAATAAGAATTGTAGTCTTCTTGGTTTTAAGGCTAATGCTTGTGCCTTGGAGTAGTTTCTCTATCTCATCCCACATTTCCTTTGCTGTTTGCATGCTATCGATGATAACATATACTTCGTTAGGGATTGCTTGAAGGAGGTACGTTTTGGCCATGAGATCACCTCGAAGCCTGAGCCTGTCAGCTTCCGTATATTCAGATGCCACTTTCCGTCGTATTTCTGGAAGAATAGGAGGATTGTTTTCTGGATCACCACCAACTGAAATCATCAGTTCAGCTGGTCCTTCAAGCAACGATTCAAGCATCGCAGCGGAGTTCCCTTTGTGCTCAAGGAAATTAAGGAATCAATTCCTCCACATTTGGTATTCTCCTTTCCTGAGACTGGGAGGAGTACTGCTGTTCCCTTGCGCATTGAATTCTGAGATCATTGCTGTATAAAACTGACCGTTCGAGATAATTGATCAAAAGATTTACAGAGGCAGGATGTCGAAAATCAGATGTCGAGATCTGAATATCGAGATCTGGGATTTCGATAAAGGAGGCCCGGTTTCGAGATTTGATGTCGAGATTAGGATGTCGAGATTAAAGATCTCGAGATTTCAAATTTCGAGAAAAGGATCTCGATATTTGAGATGTCGAGAGGTTAAACTCGAAATCTTATTTCGAGAAGTCAAATGTCGAGACCAGATGTCGAGACCTTAAACTCGAAATCTTTGATCTCGAGATATAGATGTCGAAATCCTCAATGTCAAAATCCTGCAATCTGTAAAAATCAGATAAGCAAAATCTGAAGGTAGTTTCTTGTAGAGTATGATGTCGAGATCCTCAGGTGAAGTTTTCAGCTCGAAATACTTGGCAGAACCTGTATAAAACCTAGATGTCGATATTGCTACTCGAAATATCTCAAGTACAGGAATTGCGAAAAACGAAATCTGAAGTATACCCCTTGATCGCTTCGAAACGACGATTCTAAGGGTGTAACTTTTACAACTTTTTAACAAGAAACAAGATTACAGAGTAAAAAATCGACAGAAAGAACAACGTAAAGAAAAACAGAGTCTTCTGCAGGCGTTCTTCTGATCGGCTCTCGATCGGCTCTGATACCAATTGATAGTCCTTGTTTCTGTAACAGCAATGAATAGCAGTCTAACAAAGAAGATTAAACGTAAAGATGAACACAGATGAATCGATGTAAAACCCTCTTTGATAGACCTTGAACTCGTACACAGAAAGATTTGCGCTTAAGGCTATAATGAACAAGTACGAAAGTTAACCTAATCCTGAACCCTCGGCTCCCTTTTTATAGGCGAGGTTCAGGTAGGCGTGAAAGGCTTTTAGCATGTTTGTATGGTCCTAACACTTGGCCCATATTCTATCTAATCAATGCACCTAATTAATACAAGGAATAATAATAAAGCTAATCTATTACAAAATAGATGACAAACTTGATTCACAATTAACTGATCTTCAACAAACCTTAAACAGGAGGAGGGTGGTTCTGTTAATCAATTGGAGCAAGATTTTAGAACCTTGGCTAGGTTCTTACCGGAGTACGCGATCAATGAGGACCGCATGTCAGAACACTTTTGGGACGCCTTACTCTTGGACATCCGTGACCGAGCTACATACTCTCACCACATGACGTTCAGCGAGGTGGTGGAACAGGGCCTACTTGGGGAGGCTCAGTGGAATGAGAGGAAAGAAAGAGACGCCGAAGAGGCGAAAAAGAGAAAGTGGCATAGTTTGGGTCCGCCGGTGCAAGCACGAAGGAATAACCACGGTGGAGGTGGTGGTTCGTTCAAGGCACCGACACCACCGGAAAAGAAGAACAAGGATGCTCGGTGGCACTCATCCTCCTCTCAAAATACGGGGTCTCCTAAGTGTGCCAACTGTTCGAAGAATCACTTCGGGAAGTGCAACACACCCCCCGAGGTGTTATTAATGTGGGAACACCGGCCACATGAAGGCCACTTGCCCACAATTGGGGGGAGGAGGAGCTCCGGGGTCCGGAGGAGGTGCTTTGACGGGTAGAAACCGTGTTGGACCGTTAAACGGTGGCACAGGAAGAGGCGGCGCGTCCACAAGCCATACCGCGTCCATAAATGAAGGCGGGGCCCAAGCGATAGTGTACGCGATGACCGAAGCGAATACACGTGCTAAGCCGGACTCCGTTGCAGGTAATACACTAAATTTCGACTGGTTCTAGGCTTATATTGATGATGTAGGTCGTAGGGTTTGAGTACGGCCCCCCCGGGGGGTGAATCGGAAAAATTTTGGCCAAAACGGGCTTCAAATGGCCACTGCACGCCACACACGCCTACGCACGCGTGCGTGCCACTTTGCGTGGGTGGCAGACAATTTCAAGGAAAAAAGTTGCCAGACGCATGGTCGTGTGTGGGGTGTCACACGTGTGCGTGCCTCCGTGCGTCCCCCCGTGCGTGGTGGGCAGTAGCCCCAGGTGAGAAACCGGAGCCACGCACGCATGCGTGCCTCCTACGCACGCCGTGCGTGGCATCCAGACTGCCCGACATGGGGTTTTTCATGGCGTTTTGCGACGTTAAGACCCTCCTTGATCCCAAACATGTATATGAACATAATAAACCTCCATAAATGTATAGTTATGGTAGGAAAGGCATCTTACGTGACTGATAAATGTAGGAACACTAAAGTTTAACGGGAGAGATGCAAGAATCCTCATTGATACAGGGGCGCAACAATCATTTGTGAGTGAGTCGTTCGCCAAAGGGTTCAATGAACCGCTAGTACCGATGACTCAAACTCTATTGGTTTCCACACCTTTGGGGGATGACAACGAAAGAGATAGCCACTATCCCTCGTGTGAAGTGGATGTAGAGGGCCAAACCTTGACGTGTGATTTTGTACCCCAGGGTATGATTGAATTCGATGCAATCCTCGGGATGGATTGGCTGGAGAAGCATCATGCCAGGGTCGATTGCTACACAAAGGTCCTCGAACTTGAAAGCGGTGAAGGTTTGATCCTACGCTTTGAGGGATACAGAGGCAAGGCTACAAGTTGTATCATATCTGCCATGAGGGCACGAAAGATGATGAAGAAAGGATGCCACGCGTACCTTGCTTACGTGGTGGATGAGAGAAAGAAAGAAGTTGACATTAACGATGTACATATCATGTGTAAGTATCCGGACGTCTTCCCTAAAGACTTACCGGGGCTTCCACCCGATAAGGAAATTGAATTCGTGATCGAAGTAGAGCCGGGAACCAAACCCATTTTGATTCCTCCTTATCGAATGGCACCGGCGGAACTTCAAGAGTTGAAGGTCCGACTGCAAGAGCTATTGGAAAACGGATTCATTAGACCTAGCTATTAACCGTGGGGGGCACCGGTACTCTTCGTGAAGAAGAAAGACGGTACTCTAAGAATGTGGATTGACTACCGACAACTAAACAAGGTCACAATCAAGAATAGATATCCTCTACCGAGGATTGATGATTTGTTTGATCAACTTCGGGGAGCAATGGTGTTCTCGAAGATCGATTTAAGGTCGGGCTATCATCAATTGAAGATCAAGGAGAGTGACATACCTAAGAGTGCATTTCGCACTAGATACGGTCACTACGAGTTCCTAGTGATGTCATTTGGTTTAACCAATGCACCAACGACATTATTGGACTTGATGAACCGTGTGTTGAGTGAGTACTTAGATCAGTTTGTGATTGTATTCATTGATGACATCTTGATATACTCGAAGAACGAAGAAGAGCATGAACATCACTTAAAGCTTGTACTTGAACGACAAAGGGAAAACAACTCATTGCCAAGTTCTCTAAGTGTGAATTTTGGCTCAAGGAGATTGGCTTCCTCGGTCATATCATATCCGGTTCGGGCGTTGCAGTGGATAACGCCAAGATAACAGCCATCATTGATTGGGAGAGACCCAAGAGTGTGAAGGAGATACGTAGTTTCCTTGGCCTAGCAGGTTACTATCGTAAGTTCGTCGAGAAATTCTCCGTATTGGCGTCTCCAATAACGAAGCTCACAAAGAAAGGGGCTAAGTTCATATGGGACGACAAATGTGAGAAAGGGTTTCTTCAGCTAAAGAAACGACTTACCGAGGCGCCAGTTCTTGCGCTACCCATACAAGGTATATGGTACAATATATATAGTGATGCTAGCATCCAAGGGCTTGGATGTGTACTAATGCAGAATGGTAGGGTGATTGCCTATGCTTCTAGGCAATTGAGGAAGCACGAGGTGAACTATCCTACCCATGACCTGGAGTTGGGAGCGGTAGTATTTGCACTAAAAATTTGGAGGCATTATCTCTACGGGGAGACATGTCACATCTACACCGATCATAAGAGCTTGAAGTATGTATTCAATCAGAAGGAGTTGAATATGAGGCAAAGGAGATGGATGGAGTTGATCAAGGACTATGACTTGATCATCGACTATCTCCCCGGAAAGGCCAATGTAGTGGCCGATGCACTGAGCAGGAAGAGTACGTCGGGGGCGTTACTCACATGCCTACGAGCATTGCGGTCACCCAAACAAAGGGTTTGGCCGGTTGGAGTAAAGGTTTTTTTTAGTAAAGAGGGGAACATGGGAGGGGATGGTGATTTGATCAATTTGGCATCAAACAAAAATGAGGTGGCCCCATCCACACTCATTTGTTCAATGAGACAAAGAGGTAATCCTCACCTCTCTCTCCCTCATCTTTTCGGCCAAGCTACACCCAGGAAGAACAAAAAAACCATCCAGCTCCTTTTTCCCCATTGTTGAAGGAGAGCTCAAGAAGGAAGAATCTCAAGAAAAGGGATTAAGGTGCTAAAAGTATAAGGAATTTAGGTAATACCCGTATCTTAGCATTTCCATTATTTTTCTTCTATCATATGAGATATATATCATGTGAAGAACACTTAGAATCATTCTACACATTTAGAAATGTAGAATGAGGGGTTGAAAGGTGGTTCTAAGTCCAAGAACGGACTTAGAAGCCAAAACGACCGGTTCGCTGGAAAATAACCTTTTAGAGGTTATTTGTATTGATATGAGTTTTGTGATGATGAAACTATGTTAGGAGCATAACTAAAGTGTTTCTAAAGTTCGCCGGAGTTCGCTGGAGTCTTGCCGGAGTTTCACCAGAGTTCAACCAAGGAGCGTAGAACGTGCTTAAGCTCATTTAAGGTGAGTGGACGGCTCATTTTGGGTTAAATATGAGATTACCTAAATAAATGTTATATGTATTCATAATGATGTTTAAAAGATATTTAAATATATTATTAGCCAAAATGATTAGGCATGTATGAAATGAAGTACATAAATATGCATGGAATATGATATGAGAATTTCTATGAAATTGCATACTATGTATGAAAGGTAAAGGAAGCATAGAGTGAATATTAATAACTTAATATATATGATGATTAAGTTGATATATATAAGGCTTGAAATGACGGTTAACGAAAGCGTTGACCGATGGGTAAAAAATTAATTAACACCGGTTGGTATTAGTTAATTATAAATTTATATAAATGCATGACTTTGCATGAATTGAGATACATAAGCTTTATGAATTTATTTGGCAATGAATATGATATAGACTCTATCTAGGTTGGTAGGAGGTTGATCATAGGATTATAAATCGGTGGAGGACCCTTGGACTCGAAGTCCTTAACACTCGGATTACAAATTGGTGGAGGACCCTAGGACTTGAAGTCCTTAACACTCATATTAAAAATTGGTAGGGGGCCCTAGGACTTGGAGTCCTTAACTCTCATATTATGAATTGGTGAAGGACCCTAGAACCTGAAGTCCTTAACACTCAGATTATAAATTGGTGGAGGACCCTAGAACTTGAAGTCCTTAACACTCAAATATATATATTGGGGGAAAAGACTATTTACATAAGTATCACCCTATGTTTGGGTCTTATACTTGAAACGCTAGTTATTCTATATTTAGCCTGCTACTCACTTGGTACTTGTACTGACCCCTTCGGGGCCCCACCATTTTCAGGTTGAAGCTAGAGCTTGCTACCTGCACCTTTCTACGGGTGATATCTATTTCAAGGAAGACGTGGTTCGCGCTTCCTCATGTTCTTTCAAATTACTAAACATTGCTCATGGATATTTTTATTTGTTTCAAACTACTCTTGGGCTTGCATGCCCGTGTTATTGGCCGGATGTGGCCTATGAATTACCGCTGAATATTTCCGCTATTCAATGGTTTAATTTGTGATGTTGTTATGCATGTTTACTACTGAGTATGGATGGACTGTTTTCTCGAACGCCTTGTATGATTAAGTGAGGTTGACCCACGGGTGACGTCACTCGATTATATGGCGGTTGTACACGCGCTTAGATTGCGGTCTGGGGCGTGACAATGCCAGCTTCCTTCGACACGAAAATATATGGGCAAAATATTTATATAGGCAAAAAAGAAAATATATGTACAAAATAGTTTAAATACTTCAAATTTTCATACGATGTGAGATAAGTACCACAAACTTACATACACATATATACCCCAAAATTTTATATAAAAAATTATTTTCGCATTGTGATTGTATGTTTGTTATAAATACAAAATTACTGGAATAATTGCATAATTTTAAAAACTCTAAGCATTGTTAGAGTGCAATTAACATTCTAAAATTTCATTTGTGAAATAAATTATATTAAGGGAAAATCGCACATTTGACCCCCCAATTATCCACCATACTGAAATCTCAAACCCGTGTTTCAGGTTTTCTAAATTTCACCCCCGAGTTGTCTGAATAATTATAAATGTCACCCATGCCGTTATAAATATTGTAAACTCCGTCTGTTTTTTATTTTTTCCAGGATTATAATTGTCATTTCCCAATCCTTTTCGTTTAAAGCCCTAATTCGAAGCCTCCAATTTCCTCCTGGGGAACGAAAGAGATGTGGACATTCCGGAGTGGTGTGAAGCCCGGAGAGCTGATTTGGATGGCCCTGATAGCTTCCAAGTACTGGATGCCGATGCACTTGTCGTCCTGGGCTCCGCTAGCGAAGATTTTTCCGTCAGAGGAGCGGTGGGCGGAGAAGGGCGGGTGGGAGAACTTGGTGGGCTCGGCAGGGACGGAGTCAAGATGCGAATTGAAGAGGATGAAGGAAAGCGAAGGGTTGGAGCCGGGCTAGGTGAGTAGAAGTAGGGGTTTGTTTGGGGGTTGAGAAGTGAAATACAGAAGCTGGGATCGGAGGCTGGGGATGGAGCCGACGAAGGCGGTGAGTAAATTGACAGCGGAGGGGTAGTCAGGGTTGGGATGGGGAAATGACAATTTTAACCTTGAAAAAAATGAAAAACAAACGAAGTTTACAATATTTATAACGGCAGGAGTGACATTTATAATTATTCGGACAACTCAGGGGTGAAATTTAGAAACCCTGAAACACGGGTTTGGGATTTTAATATGGTGGATAATTGGGAGGTCAAATGTGCGATTTTCCCTTATATTAATGCAGTACAATTTAATTTTAATTGCATCCTCACAAATATTTTGCATAACACCATAAAATTACATGTGTGAAAAATATAAGATTATAGTGCTAACATAGTTTTTTATACGTAGTATAAAGCTTGAGGTATATATATTACATGCGCAAATTTGAGGTATTTATCTCACACCCCTTCAAAGTTTGGAATATTTAAATTACTTTATACAAATTATACTCTCATTATTAGTGTAATAAAATCATAATCTTATCCATCATTTTTGTTCTCATCATAGTATGTCATTGACTCATTGTTTCATTAAAATTTGTTCTAGTAAATTTTAATCGACAAGATATAAAATAAAATGTTTACGCTATATATATGTACAACTCTAAACTAGCTACTAAACTCACTCAAATATTCAATTCTAATTCATGGAAGAAAATTATTTAAATTAATTAATAATGGAATGACCAAAACTCTTCATATGGCATCAAACGAATTCACAAAAGCTAACATATACACGACGTACACGTGTTGAATTGCGGAAAAGTGTACATGGCAAAAAAGTAACTTTACACGTCCGTTGTTCGGGTACTACGCCAAAAGAAAAGCAAGCCAATAAACGTTGTGTGTGAACTATGCTCACATTTCCAAGAGTCGAATAATCTAATAATGATTGAAAGAATTAAAACAGTAAAAGAGAAATTTCACCAATAACGTATACCGTGTATATAGAATGATGAATCCATGAAGAACAATACACAGTACTCGAACAGATAGAGAGAGAATTTCTAATCTACGTGCTCTACCAGAATAATATGCGGAATAGAATGTGTAGAGACTTAGGGAGCAGATTCGACCATCTCAGCCTTATTTATAAGAGAGATGTTCGAACTGCTTAATACAATTAGGAAACAGAGTGGGCCGTGCATGCATGTGGGCTATGTAGAGCTAGAGATGGCAATTTCGGCCGACCCGTTGGATACCCGCACCGAACCGATTTGGTCAAAATGGGGAAAACCGGTTTGACCGGGGAACGAATACGGGGCGGGGAATACCCGATTTTTTTAAATGGATAATGGTGCGGTTATGGTTCTATACTAATCCGCCCCGTTCACTAATGGTGCGGGTACCCGCACCATTACCCATCCGTAACATTATTAATAAATTATAACTCTTTATATATAAGAATAATAAGCATATATGCTAACTCGTGTACACTAAATCGTATATACCATATAAGTATATAAAGAATAATACACCAGAGGCCCACTTCAAAATCCCTAACATCCCTAACTAATAGTTAATTTAATGGTGTAATGAATTTAGGCCTAATAAAAATATTTTTTGAGACGGATTACTACTTTTTTAGAGTTCAAACTAAATTTAGGCCTAAAATTGTTTAAATTTATTTATTGAATTTAGATTCTGGGATGATTACTATTTTTTTATTATAATACAAGAGATATTGGGTGCTTGTCATACTAATTAATTTAGGTCTAAAACTGCTTGATTGCTTGAATATTTATTTTTGTATGTTTTATGGTGCTTTGAATATAAAATTTATAATTAATCACGAAGGATGTTTACATTAACAAGTAGGACTAGAAATTGGTTATTTGGTATCATTTGGGCAAACGGTTACCCGTGGATAAACCAATTCCCCGTTGGGGCGGTTACGGTTCAAATAAAAATTACCCGAACGGGTAATGGGGCGGTTTCGGGGCAAACATTTATCCAACGGGGCAGTTTTGGTTTTATGTGTACCCGTCCCCGATCCGCCCCGTTGCCATCCAAATTTTATGTAGAGCATCTAAATTAGGCCTAATTCTCTCTCACCTAATCTAATTAATTACAAAGACTCATTAAATAAAATACAATTTATTTAAACATAATAAAATAATATTCTAACATTCTTCCCCTTTGTGTTCAAATGTCGATGAGGCGCTGATTATCAAATGACTTCCGATAGCCAAGGATGACTCACAAGTAGAAAATTGATCTATAGTGACACATATTTAGTGTCAACAAAATATTTTATGACACTAAGAAAGTGTCAACGAAAACCGGGAGTTGCGACACTAAATTTAGTGTCACGGCTTAGTGTCAGTAAATTGTGACAGAATTGTAACAACATATTTTATGATTTATAAACATCGTAGTTTTTCTGATACAATTATGTCTCAAAATTTAATGATACATTGACATCATATAAAAGATTGATAATGTAGTATGTCTAAATTTTTTGACACTTTTGTGTCATAAGAATTTATGACATACAATTGCCAACCGAAATTCTGACATGATGGTATCACCAATTTTATTTTATTCATATTTCCATTTCTCAATGGTTACGAGATTCATTGAATATTTTTATTTCCTAAATTTTCCCAAATATCAAATATGAACCCTGCAACTTATATATGACAAACTAAACATTCATGTAAAACAACATGTACACATCAAAATGACTTATAAAAGCCACAATATCTCAAAGTGATCACCAAGCTAGCTATTAAAGTCAAAATAAGCTAGCTGTCCAAAAAGGAACCCATTGTCAAAGGTTTCACAGCATTCCTGGCATAGTTTTACAACCATAGTTTTCCCAACAAGCAGTTTCACAAAAGCACAAGTTCCACAAAAGCATTACAAAGAAGTTTTACAACCATTGTTTTTTCCAACCACATCATATCACAACATTCAGTCTTCCAAGAACCTCTGCACATTTCTTCACCAGCTGGCCACTCCTTGAACACATTGCAACCCAAAGATTCTTTCAACTATTCACAGAAAATACAATCATCATTGTTAAAGTATGACAACACCAATATTAACATAGAACACATAACACAAAATAAGCATTAGAACAAAAACATTTCAACTTACTCTTTCACCAAAGTTGCTGCATATGAAGCCCACTCCTCACGTATTTGAAGGATGTCATGTTCAGAGTACTCCATAATTGCAGAAAACTTACAAGACCAAAAATTTAACAATGATGTTCAGAATACATAAAATAATCATCTACTTAAAGTACATAATTACGTTCAAATTAAAGTAAACTATAACTTTTTTACTTAAGCATTTTTTAGTTAAAACCAAACCTGAAAAATATTCATGTGTTTTAAACATGCATATAGTTGTTTATGTACAACATACACATATATAAATGCATGCATATATAAACTGATAAACACATGTGTGTAGAAAGAGGCATAAAGTTCGGATTTTATGCGCCAAACAACTGTCCTACTGTCATCTTATCTTGTCAATATGACATTGTACTTGAAAAGTAAACTACCACTTTGACATTACAATTAAGTGAATTGAGAATTACGTTAAAAGTTTCTTACATTGTTCTTCAACACATTCACATTGCCCACAATGTCCTTCATATACGTACTTCGTAACGAAGTAGCCACATTCAACTGAACCTTTTTGCTTTGGGCACTGCATATATACATATGAATTTAATATTTAATAAAAATATAGGTTGATATGTTATTAATTTTACTAATCAAGTCATACCGTTACAGTTATCCAACTCCAATTTAGTCTCTTGTTTGACTTTGCAGCCTGATAGATCTTTAATCCCCTGAAAATGAGTTAAAAACTTTCATCACAGCAGACTCAAGGCCACCACACACACACACACATACACACACACACACACACACACACAGATATATATATATATATATATATATATATATATATATAAGTGATTAATACAAATTGTCAAAAAACAAAAAACAGGGGAATATGGGGTTTAAATTAATATTTTACTCATTCATAATTAGCTCAAAATCAGCAGCTGGAGTATCTCCGATTGAATCCAAGTAGTAGATCCTACTCATTTCAAGGTCAATGGCACCCAACACCCAATGGTCACTGCATTGAAATAGTCTCAATCATTGTGACCATAAAAATGCACATTTAAAAAAATAATTTTAGATTATATTAATACTATACCCTGTATTATACAGGATCAAGGTGATCTGTCCAGGTAAGGGTGCACCTAAAACATCTGAAATGTATTCAGACCTTTTTGTTACTGATTCATCAGATGGCCTCTTTGGGCGTGGTATGGCAGCGGATGTCCCAAACTGTACAGGCATCTGCCCTATTTCAACCATGCTTTCATGAAGGTGCCTACAAATTTATTAAATAAATTATTACATTGCATACACATAAATACTGTAACGATATATATATATATATATATATATATATATATATATATATATATATATATATATATATATATATATATATATATATATATATATATATATATATATATGGGGACACAATGTTTGAACACTTAGCTTACTTGCACCAAATTTCAATGACAGAATTCGCAACTCTCTCACAGTTTATAACAATTCTGCACACATCCTTATTAAAGGAAGACTTCGTTGTGAATCCAAACACTTCTTCATCGTGATTGATTGGGTAGCCATCTCCAAGGCATCTCTCAACAAAAACAGAAAACGTCTTTAATTGAACGCTTTGTTCTTTTCTCTTTTCCACAACAGACCTCATCGTTCTTTGCATATTCAGCTTTCTTGAAGGTGCAAGCTTTTTCTTCATTGCAGGCATATTTTTTTCAGCAATGATGACAACCCCTTTATCTTCCACTTCTTCCCTTTCACCCTCTACTTTGTTCTGAACCAATGTAGGATCGATATTGTTGGTGAAATGGCGAGGGGAACTTCTGGGACTTTGATTTGCAAGGCCTTGTGGTTTCTCTTCACCCTCTTGTTCCATATACCTCCCTAATTGTTCTTCCGAGTCATCTATTTCTTCTCTCACATCTTCAACTTCAACCTCTTCAACCTAAAATGATAAGGTACACAATTTATCATTCTTCTACCTAAAATAATAAGTTTTGAACCTTATTAGTTTTAAAAATAATACATGACTGCAATGTACCTTTATTTTCCCCTTTTTCTTTTCTCTTGATAGTCGTTCAGCCTCATGATCTTGCTCTTCATCTTCAGCAACTTTAGGTTTTGATTCAATCTCCTTAGATGCATGTCTTGGAGATTTTCTAGAAACTAAGTGCTGTTTTTTCAAGGGAGTAGCATGCTTCTCGACCTCTGCAGCAGCCTATTAAAAAGTAAATAATTGCATCATTAATGTATTAGAAAATTGTAAGTGTACTTACTATCTTAATTGCTTCAGGAATGTACATAGTACAACAATTCCTTTTTCGTTTTGGAGATGTCGTGGCAACACTAGAACTGCCAATATCACTGCAAGCATACTGCCTCACTTCAGCTTTCAGTTCATCAAGACGCTGCATCATCATATCATAAGATTTTAAAGTATTGGAGGGCCGAAAAAAAGAATGCAAAAATATAAAGTAAATAACATTTTGAGGCTTTGAATATCCTGCATTTCAAACTCATGTTTATCTTGATCAAGAATGAGGAATTCCACATGGACCACATCAAAACTATTTATGCAGGAACCAAGGCACTAGGTAGTAGATGCTTGATTTATTAATTTGTAAGATTAAGATAGTCATATATAGAGATTTAAAAGTTATATACATCCAGTAAAAACTCAACCTGTGCTCACCACAAAAGCTCAACTTGTGCTCAACTCGTTATATGTGCTCACCACATATGCAAGAATCAGTTAAAATATACTGAGAACATGCTGGAAACATAGTCCCAAACATGGGATATGCAAGAATCTATCAGTATCACAAATCAAACCCCCAATTACACTATATTATGCAATAATATACTCAGTTTAAAGGAAGAAGAAATGGATGTGTATTCAAATCAATTAGTAACATACACATACAACATGTTGAACTCACAAACATATGGAGGTAAATCAGCAAAGAACAATCAAGATGATGATTCGTTTATAAAAATGCCATATGAAATCGATGTTTTGTACCATTGACTGAAAATGTCATCAAATTAAATAGATGGAGGTTAATAATAATACAAACCTGCAGGCCGCTTGGTAGACGATTGAGAGTATCTCGTAGTTCTAGCTTCGCAGGTGGCTTGGCTTGGGTTCGTCGCACACAATCAATTCGTAGCAGGTGGCTTAGCGCAGATGTGTTGGTGTTCGTGCACGATAGAGAGCCGTAATATTCCCAGTCCAGAATTCGAGAGCGGTGCTGATGTTCTTCCCAAGCCTGACGATCGAGAGCTTCGTCCTTCTTCGCAGCTTTCAACAGTGGCGCGAGAAGCTGAGGGCACAGAGCAACATCGTTATCTAGGGTTCTATAGTTATTGGGGTTTGAAGGAATAGAGAGAGGGTGGGTTTATTTGGGAAAATTGTGATATACGAAAAAAGAAGTGGATCGGAATAGAAACAAAGGTGCGGGCGGGTTACTAAAAATAGATGGCGGGAAGTAAAATTTGTGGAGGGAATGAAAAGTGAATATTTTGTAAAGGTTAAAATTCAGCACTTTTTTAATATAGTGTCATTATTATGTATTGATGTTTTAGTGTCATACAACTATGACACTTATATGTTATTAATAATATATGTCATTATTAGTGACACTACAGACAAAAGTGACACTAAAGAAGTGTCACTGTAAAGCATTTTCTACTAGTGAATTGAACTTTTCACGAATATCCTCAGAGAATTCTCATAGACAGTCATAGATATTGTGGATGGTCAGCTCATCCAGATCTTTGTTTCGTCTGATTCGTTTGGCTATTTTATTCCATTCGGGCTTGAGAGACCTCAGGAAGAAAAGGTTGACTTCCATATTGGTTTTCCGAATGTTAATCTTCTTCATCTCGTTAAGAACCGTGAGAAAACGTTGATAGGTGTCTTCAAGCTCTTCATCAGGTCTAGCAGCAAAGGAGTCATATGCACTCAGGGTGTGTGCTCGTTTGGATTTGATTCCAACATCAGTGCCTTGCATGATCTGATGAATTTCATCCCACAAGTCCTTAGCAGTAGTGAGGCTATCAATTTGCATAAACAAGTCATTGGGAATGACTTGTATCAGATAAGTGGCAACAAGTAGATCAGCCTTTGCTCTAAGCTTCTCAGTTTCAGTATAATGATCTTTAGATTTTAATGCTTTACCAGCTGATGTGGGAGGATTATTTGTTGTGATTGCTGGAACATCAACCCAAAATAGTAAGTTTCCAAGAACAGATCTAGAGATTAATTCAACCAAAAATTGTGAATTTAATCAAATTATACTTTGCTTCGTAAAACATGCAAGAACGTGGCATGTGTAATGTCGGTAAAATATACTACCTCCATCTCGGTGGACTTTGCCAAGTGGAAAGTAGGTGAGAAATAAGAAAAATAAAAACTGTGTGGTTGAAATTTGTGCAGAAGAGAGAGAAATGTGTAGAACCACAAATTAGTTACTTTCATTGGAAAGTAACAATGTTTTTTGGGATAACCAAAAGGGGAAAGCTGGCAAATTCCAATGGGACAGAGGGAGTATTATACAGCCGGTTGTACCGTGCGCACGGTACAACCGAGCTTTTTTAGGCTTCTGCGCTTCTTGGCTTCGCACCGGACTTCTCCGATCTGGCTTCACTCTAGACTTCGCACCTGCCTCTTCGATCTCGCTCGGCTTCTTCATTTTGATTAAGCACCAGACTGCTCCACGTTGTCACACTCTTCTCCTCAAGCACGAACGTCCTCCTGCTGCGCAAGAGACGGTGGCACCTCAGGATTTTCTTTGTTGGCCGGTGCTGCAACAAGAAGAAGTATTGCTTCATTGTACCTTAAGCAACTCCTTGGCCGCCTCCTTGTATTGCTTCATTCTCCCTTCCTTGGCTTCGTACTCCCCGGAGATTTGGCCAACGACTAACTTGGAGTCGCACTTGACGTGAATTTGACGGGCCTTCATGTTAGCTGCCAGCCGAAGGCCACAGAGGAGGGCTTCGTATTCGGCTTCATTGTTAGAGACTTTGAAGGAGAAGCGGACTGCATAATAGGCCCGGAAGCCTTCGGGTGAGATGAGAACCACCCCTCCTCCACATGCTTTGACGGCAGAGGAGCCGTCAGTGTAGAGGGTCCACCAATCATCCGAAGGGGCCGAGGGCTCCTCGTCCGCGGCTGATCTTGCCGTACATTCCGTCACGAAGTCCGCTAGGGCTTGGCCCTTGATGGCGGGCCTAGGACGGATGTCGATGTTGTATTGGCTCAAGAAGACAGCCCATTTGACCATTCGGGAGGAGCTGGTGGGGCTCCTCATCAAGGCGCCGAGGGGTTGGTGAGTGAGAACCTGGACCGGGTGAGCTTGGAAGTAATGGCCCAACTTCTTGACGGTCCACACGATAGCCAACACCGTTTTTTCCACGGGGGAGTACTGGAGCTCCGCCTCCCTGAGGGTCTTGCTAACATAGAAGATGGCATGTTGGATGCCATCCTCTTCCCGGATGAGTACTGAGCTGATGGCAGCCGGGCTAACACCCAAGTAAAGGTACAGGATCTCCCCTACCTTGGGTTTAGAGAGCACAGGGGGTGAAGATAAGTACCATTTCAGTTCCTCGAATGCCCCCTAACATTCTGAAGTCCATTGGAAACCGGCGGTTTTCCTCATGATCTGGAAGAAGGGTAAGGACTTCTCCGCCAATTTTGATAAGAAGCTATTAAGGGCTGCCAGGCGGCCCGTCAATCGTTGGACCTCCTTTACATTGCGTGGGGGCTCCATGTTGATGATGGCCTGGATCTTCTCGGGGTTGGCCTCGATACCCCTTCGTCTCACCATGTAGCCCAAGAATTTGCCCCCCTGAACGCCGAAGGTACACTTCTTTGGGTTCAGCCGAAGGCTAAACTTCTGCATGATGGCGAAGATCTCCCTCAGGTCGTCAACATGGCTTGCTGATTGCTTGCTCTTGACGATCATGTCGTCAACATATACCCTGGCCACCATCCGAGTGTAGGTGGCGCCTGAGTTCTTCAGGCCGAAGGCCATGACAAGGTAGCAAAAGATGCCCTCGGGAGTCATGAAGACTGTTTTTTCAGTGTCTCCCTCATGCATAAATATTTGATGATATCCGCGGAATGCGTCGAGGAATGACATGATTTCACACCCCGCGGTTTCATCCACAAGTTGATCAATATTCGGCAAAGGGAAGGGGTCCATGGGACACGCCTTGTTGAGATCCGTGTAGTCCACGCACATGCGGAATGAGGGCGGTTTTTGTGCGAGGACTACGTTTGCCAGCCATGAGGGGTACTTTACCTCCTTGATGTGCTTGATAGAGAGGAGCATGGCGACCTCCTTCTTCACAAATTCCCTCCTCTCGGCCGAGAGGGGTCTCCTCCGCTGCTTTATTGGTTTGGCCGAAGGGTCCACCGAGAGGCGGTGGGTTCCCCCTTGAGTAACCGATTCCCCCCTCGACTGGGAACTTGAGGCAGAGGTGCCTCATGGAGATGACGGCTTCGAGATCCTCGAGGGCTGGTCAGCCAAGGATGATGTTGTGGGCGCAGTCAATGTTGACGACGACGAGCTCCACTTCGAGCTTGGCTCTATGGAGCCCGTCGCCGAAGAGTACCGGGAGGGTTATAACCCCCTCGGAATCAGTGGTGTCGCCGGTGAAGCCGGCAAGAGGGGTCTTCATGGGCCGAAGGGACCCCCTCTCCAGATGCAGCTCTCGGAAGGTGCTGAGGTACATTACATTGACGGAGTTGCCCGTGTCAATGTAGGTTCTGTGAATAATAGTGTCATTGATCTCTGTGCGGATGACGAGGGCATCCCTGTGTGGGGAGGACACCGGGGGGAGATCAGCGTTAGTGAAGGTGATGGGTTCCTCCCTCAGCCGCTTTACTGAGGGCATATGAGTGACTTCCCCCACGTAAAGTGATTGAGCCCACTTCTTTCGTTGACTTGTAGAGTCACCCCCGGTATTGCCCCCGGTGATCATGAGGATGTGGCGCTTCTTCTCTTGGTACCGGGGGTACTCCTCCTCCTCTTCTTCCAGGTTCCCAATCTCCCTCTTTTTGCCGAAGGGGATGGTGTTGGGGTTGACCCATGCATTTGCTCTCGCAGTCTGCCCTCGGGTTGGCCCTTGGTGAGGGGGGCCCTGTTGCTGAGGGCCCTGGATAAACTGGGACAGATGGCCCGCGTGTATCAACCTTTCGATGGTCGTCTTCAGCTGATGGCAGTCATCGGTCCTGTGCCCCTAGTGCCGGTAGAAACGACAGTAGGAGTAGTTTGGATTAATGGCAAATACTTCCGGGGGTGCGCGCGAATCTCGCTCCACTAGGCCCTTCTCCTCAGCAAAATCAAGAATGACGCTGACGGGGTGCGTCAAAGGTGTCCGAGGGTGCTCCAGGAGAACAGGCTACGCCCAAGCCCTCGGGTTCCTCTTGTAGCCTCCCCCGGGCTTGGCTTGGCCATGCCGGGGGCGATCACCGGAGGGGGCAGAATCCTTGGGATGATTGCGGGGAGCCCCCGGCCCCCACTTACCTTTGTCGTCTGGCCGAGGGCGCTGCTGATCCGGGACGTGGTGGCATTTCTCCACCTCCTCGGCTTCGGCGTATCGGTCCCCCTGCTGTAGGGCCCTTATATAATCGCGGGGAGGCTCGATGATGAGGCTCCTTGAGAAGTTCCCGGGGCGGAGTACTGTTTGGAGGAGGGCCTGGAGGGTCCCGTCGTCAGCGCCATCAACTTTATCAGCCTCCGTTCTCCAGCGCTCCAAGAAGTCCCGAAGGGTCTCCTCTTTCCTCTGCCTCACCGTCAGCAAGTGGGAGAAGTGTTTTCTTGTGCGGCGCCTTCCCGCAAATTGCGTCAAGAAACGCTTGGCGAGTTCTTGCCATGAGTCAATGCAGCCCTCGTGCAATCGATTGAACCATTCGTAAGTCGGCCCCTCTAAGGTGGAGAGGAACCAACGGCACAAATATTCATCTGATGCCCCCACCATCATCATGCTGTTTTGGTACCTGCTGTAGTGCTCTTGGGGGCCAGTCTTTCCGTCGTAGGGCTTGATGAGCTGCCCTCGGTATTTTTCCGGGATCCGGGCCACCAATACCCTTGGGGTAAATGGCGTCCGGGTCCGGAGCTGTATGGTGGGTTCCCCGGAGCCCTCGGCTATCTTCTTCTGCATTTCCTCCATCTTGGCCAACATCGCCTCATACTTGAGGTCTGTATGAGGGGCAGAAGTGGTGGCGTGGGCTTTGGTGGCCTCCATCTCGTCAAGCCAGCGCTGGAGGGCCGCAATGATTTCGTCCCGGGGGTCCTTCGGGAGGGCCTCCGCCCCCTGCGAATGGACGCGGGCCGAGTGGGCCTGGTTGATTTGGTGGCGGGCGTCGTTGGCATGGAGAGGTGCCTTGCCTTTGTCCTGAGGGGGACGCTTTTCATTGTCCCTGGAACGCCTTCCCCCCGAGGCGGTCTTGGACCCCTCGGCGGTCTTGCGCCCCTCCGAGTCTCTCGAGGGCGGAGGTCCGGAGTTGTTCTTTGTTCAAGTTGTGGCGGTCCCGGGACTGGACTTCCTGGGAGGCCGTATCTTGGGCCACGACCCCCTCGGAGTTCCCAATCCGGAGGACCGGGTTCCCGAGGGGGTGTGGATGAGGGGGAGGCATAATATTCTCCCCGGCCTGAGGTTGGAGGGGAACCAAAGTGCCGAAGGCACCCGGGGTCTGGGTGAGCGTCTGGATGAAGGCGGAGAGTGCCGATTGCACGTCGATTGTGATGACCGGAGGGCTAATTTGATTCTCGCTCCGGTCCTTATTCTTGGCCTCGATGCCGAGGCGGGCATCGGGGGCATTCTGTTGAATCTGATGGCGTAGGTCAACAGCCGTCTGGTCCAACCCGGCAATGACGCCTCCCCCGGGAGCCCTGTTAGAGGCTTCGGGGACGTCGACCTCGCCGAGGGCCAGGTTCCTGTCCTCTACATTCTTGGAGTTGGCACGAGTTGTTCTCACCATTTTAGCTAGGTGTTTTGTGTTTGGTCGAGGGAGAGGGTTTCTTACTTGATTGTTCGATCTCTCAATGAAAGCACCAAATGATGGATAGTGTACCCGGGGGGTAGCTTATCCGAGGGGTTATTACGAGGAATAACTAGAGAGAAGTCAGAGCAAGTGAGTAGAGAGAGAGTATATTAGAAAGTGTATTCAGCATTTTCAGCGTGGTTTACAACGGGGAAATGGGGTGCTATTTATAGTAGCAATAAATGCCAGATGGGGACACGTGTCAAGCGTCCATTGGCCGAGGGGTCACCTCAACTGGTTGGCGCTGGCAATCGCATGTGGCCGCATTTAATGCGGCTATTGGATGTGACGTCGTACTTGGTACGGTGATCTACGCGCATGTGGAGCGGATATTATGTCGGAAAGGTGCCCTCGGTTGTAGATGATTAGTCGAGGGCTCTGAGTGCCGGGGACCCCCTTAGTGCCGAGGGCCCCCTTAGTGCCGAGGGCTCTAGGTGCCGAGGGCTACTGATTTTCGCCGTTTTCTCCCAGTAACCTTGTCTTCCTGTTTTGACCCTTCTGTGAGATTCCCGGGCCATATACTCCATCACTACCGAAAATAAAGTAAAATAGAGAAATGCAATCCTTTTATTTATTCATAAATATGCATTACGAAATGTATTCCAACCGGCAATCAGGCAATTTAATTTGTTTAGTTGTAAAAGAATTTGAGACTTCCATTGTTTGAGAATACATGGAAGATATTTTTGAATAAGGACATATACTTGAGAAAAGAGATTGTTCTTTGAAATTGTTAGAAGAATAATACCAGCATGATTTACAAGAAAAATATCATGAAAACAAGTATGAGTTAGGCATGCATTCCGATTACAAATGTGATGTTTAAAAAGAACCAACAAACTTATTTGTGTCGGAACTTTAAGTTCCAAAACCAGATGAACTCCCAAAATCATGTCTTTGTGTTGTTTCACTACATGGTGCGGTTTTGTGTGGTTTTGTGGTGGTGAGCCCTATTCAGCCGTCGAGTCGATCGACAGAGTGCGATGAATATATATGTGGTGTTGGCAACGATTGACCAGCGAAAGATTTGAGTTAATGAAATGGTAATATCTATTTTATGCGAGGGGCGGTGAGTGTGTTGAGGTGAAGATGAAATCCACGCGTAAGACAACGTGGTGCGGGAGATGAAAGAGGGCAGACGAGCCGAGGCGATAGTTGATGGGGGCAGGGGTGTCGACTGTCGAGACTCGAGAGGGTTCTGACGTATAGGTGAGATTATTTCAGGCTTAGTTGCGCTGGGCTGGTCCGGTTGTATGTTTTCTTATGGAGCAATTGGGCTGGGTTGATGAGTTTTCTACCTATTATATTTATTACTACAAATGTATGGCCATATAACTACTTAGTCACTATATATGTAATATAATTTACCTTCATTTAATATATATATATATATATATATATATATATATATATATATATATATATATATATATATAACCCTTTTGAAAATGTTAAAATTCTTTGCCAAAATCATTTGTGCGTCACTTGGGTAAATTCCTAGCAAAGCGTTTTATTAAATGGGGGATTTCAACAAGCTTTAGCTTTGATAGAAGTTATTAATTCTCAGAATTTCTTAACACCTTCAGATGTTAGCCGCTTATCATTCCATTTCTAGATGCGATTATACTCAAACATGACTCATTTTGTCATGACTATAAATAAAAGTCAATGACAGTCGTCGCATGTTTGTTTATTGTAAAAAAATTGTTTTTAGTCATTATCAATTTTACGTGGTTGTGTCAAGAGTAACTAATTGCAAACGATAACGGAGGAACGAACATTGAAATCGAGTATGTTGGTTATAAAGAAATGGTTCATAATATTTAACGTGGAATGTAATGTGTTTTCAAATTATATACCGCGTTTTAATTACTTTTTTGTGTGTCTATAAAAAGTTGTGTATTACTCTATAATCATTAGTAAATCACATTCAAACGTCAAACTTATTATTGTACGAAGTATAATTCTACGAACATACTTTTGATTTTGAATGAGCTTGTTTTCAATTTGTATTATATTGATGTGTTCTGTTATTATTACATAGGTCTATTTCATAAAAAATAAACGTTAATTAAATCAAAAGAATAGTCTTACCAACCCATAAAAATCAATTAGAAGATATCATGTAGCATATGCTCATTCTTAGACTCATAATACTCAAAAGAACAGGCTTGATGCTCAACAAAATTGTGTTAATGCTCATTCAAGAGAAGTCGTGTTTTCACCAAAATTACAAAATTGCCACCGGCTGTACGGCTGACACCGTACAATCGTTTGTATAATATAGGCTTCCGTGTAATGTCTTGAAACCCACAAATAAAGATAAATTTATCCGTATACCTAATTGGGTACCGGTGCATAGTAATTTAAGCAAGGCACCGTAGAATTTCCCTTAAAATTTACATCCTTTAATTGACAGTAAATCGACTTTAGTAAGATAACATCCTTAAGGACTTGAAATTGATTTTATCTTAAAAAAAATATTTGACCCTTCTTTCGGGAGTTTAATTTGCCTTTTGTGGCCACAAACCTAAATAACTATTTAAAAAAAAAAACTTTTGAAAAAACAATTCCTTCCAATATTAATGTTATGCATAGTATACATATCCAAGAATCCTATTACCTACATGTATACTAGCGAAAATAAAGTAAAATAGAGAAATGCAATCCTTTTATTTATTCATAAATATGCATTACGAAATGTATTCCAACCGGCAATCAGGCAATTTAATTGGTTTAGTTGTAAAAGAATTTGAGACTTCCATTGTTTGAGAATACATGGAAGATATTTTTGAATAATGACATATACTTGAGAAAAGGGATTGTTCTTTGAAATTGTTAGAAGAATAATACGAGCATAATTTACAAGAAAAATATCATGCAAACAAGTAAGAGGTAGGCATGCAGTCCGATTACAAATGTGATGTTTAAAAAGAACCAACAAACTTATTTGTGTCGGAACTTTAAGTTCCAAAACCAGATGAACTCCCAAAATCATGTTTTTGTGTTCTTTCACTACATGGTGCGGTTTTGTGTGGTTTTGTGGTGGTGAGCCCTATTCAGCCGTCGAGTCGATCGACAGAGTGCGATGAATATATATGTGGTGTTGGCAACGATTGACCAGCGAAAGATTTGAGTTAATGAAATGGTCAGATCTATTTTATGCGAGGGGCGGTGAGTGTGTTGAGGTGAAGATGAAATCCACGCGCAACACAACGTGGTGCGGGAGATGAAAGAGGGCAGACGAGTCGAGGTGATAGTTGATGGGGGCAGGGGTGTCGACTGTGGAGACTCGAGAAGGTTCTGGTGTATAGGTGAGATTATTTCAGGCTTAGTTGCGCTGGGCTGGTCCGGTTGTATGTTTTCTTATGGAGCAATGGGGCTGGGTTGATGAGTTTTCTACCTATTATATTTATTACTACAAATGTATGGCCATCTAACTACTTAGAGCATCTCCAATGCAAAAACATGAACGGTGCATACGTGGTATTGGAGATATCCAATTAACAACAAATAGAATATCTCTCTCCTTACTTGAACGATCTTAATTATATGTTTTTGGTAAGTTTTTCTATACAATGTCAAGCACAATGTCTAGATGTTTGTGGTTGACATTGTTGAGAAAAACTTACCAAAAACACATAAGGTCGTGGAAAGAAGGAGAGAGAAATGTCATTAATTTAATCTTTTGTGTCTATCTGTCTCCTGCCACATGTGCACCGTGCACATTATAGCATTGAAGATGCTCTTAGTCACTATATATGTAATATAATTTACATTCGTTTAATATATATATATATATATATATATATATATATATATATAACCCTTTGAAAATGTTAAAATTCTTTGCCAAAATCATTTGTGCATCACTTGGGTAAATTCCTAGCAAAACGTTTTATTAAATGGGGGATTTCTACAAGCTTTAGTTTTGATAAGAGTTATTAATTCTCAGAATTTCTTAACACCTTCTGATGTTAGCCGCTTATCATTCCATTTCTACATGTGGTTATACTCAAACATGACTCATTATGTCATGACTATAAATAAAAGTCAATGACAGTCGTCGCATGTTTGTTTATTGTAAAAAAATTGTTTTTAGTCATTATCAACTTTACATGGTTGTGTCAAGAGTAACTAATTGCAAACGATAATGGAGGAACGAACATTGAAATCGAGTATGTTGGTTATAAAGAAATGGTTCATAATATTTAATGTGGAATGTAATGTGTTTTCAAATTATATACCGCATTTTAATTACTTTTTTGTGTGTCTATAAAAAGTTGTGTATTACTCTATAATCATTAGTAAATCACATTCAAACGTCAAACTTATTATTGTACGAAGTATAATTCTACGAACATACTTTTGATTTTGAATGAGCTTGTTTTCAATTTGTATTATATTGATGTGTTCTGTTATTATTACATAGGTCTATTTCATAAAAAATAAACGTTAATTAAATCAAAAGAATAGTCGTACCAACCCATAATTATCAATAGATACACATAGACAAAACTTTTAACCACACTTACGATTCATTTTACCTTTTTTTTACTCCGGAAGGCAAACCACCAAAATCAGTGGGGTAAATGCCGGAGAACATTTACCGGGATATTATTGAAATAAAAGAGTATTACATTGCGGAAGGAAAAAGAGCAAAAAATTAATACATAATACGAAGAGAGGGAATTCCAAACAGATCCATAAGATAAGCATTTTTGGCACGGGCTGGAAGCTGATTGGGCTCAGAGAATTTTTGGAATTGGGCCGAGGCATGATCAGCAAGGAAGTGTGCGACCCAATTTGCTTCTCGCCAAACGCTGAAATAGGAAATCTTCTTATCTTCCGACAACATCATCAAAGCTTTAACTTCATAACTCCACCTTCCGCACCCTTTCTCCCTGATAATCTTCACAGCCTCCGTTGAATCACCTTCCATCTCAAAATCCGAGTAGCCTTCTTCAATCATCCAACAAACAGATTGCAGCGCAGCTTGGATTTCAGCCTCCAAGGAAGAGGATGCTTGCAGTGGAAATGAAATGGCGCAAACCAAAGTCCCGTTCGTATCCCTTAGAATCGCGCCTCCCGCAGACGATTCAGGTGAGTATCTTGCATCAGTATTTAATTTGAAGGTTTGGGATGGTTTTTTCCATTTTACTGCCAAAATAATTGGACGACCTAGCCTGAATGTACTAGGTATTATTTCTTCCTCGTATAAAATCCTTTCAACTGTTCGAATTTTACCTTTAGGGAGTCCAACTGACCAGGTCTGAGAATAGATTTTTATCTGTTTATTGATTCCTGCTGATGAGGGGGTGAAACCCTCCTGACCCCAAATTAAACTTGAATAAGTTTTCCATATGTGCCAGCATATGATACCTGGCAAGCAGTGTTTAAATATGTCCTCCATCTTCTTAGCACCAGCTTTAAGCCACCATGACATTAGAACCTGCCTAATTGAGGTAGTTTGAAAAAGAGTAGGAAACGATTCATTTTACCTACACCTATAGATATTTATTCACGTTTATTTCGATCATTTAGCTACACATTTATCATCTTTAGTACACATAAAATGTGTCCATGTGGCTGTATTTTTCCGAAAATAACCTCATTTTCCACGTCGTGTGCCACGTAATCACTAAATCGCCACGTCACGTGGCACATCATGTGCCATGTTAGACGCCATGTCACCAAAACGGTGTGTACATGACAAACAGCAACACATGATATATGTTTTACCTACACATACATTTGTAGGTAAAAATAAACAGTTTTTCCCACACATAGTTTGTTGTGTGGGTAAACACATTTAACTACGGTTGCATACCCACACATGTCTACACTTAATTTATGTGGAAACAAAAATGATTGCCTTCACATAACTACACTTTTACCGACATATACATGTATGGTAAAACTCCAATTTTCTTGTAGTGGATCTCGTGGTGAAGTCAAGCAAGCTGCCATGTACTCTGCAATACATAGTACTACCTCCGTCGCAAAAAATTCTTCCCGCTTACCTTCTTGGGATGTCCCAATTTTTTTTTCTCATTTCCCTTTTTGGAAAGGTTTGTGTGGCTACCATTCATTTACCTTTTTCTTACTCAACCACAACCATACATTTACACTTTATTCACACTTTCTTAAACTCCGATCCAAGTCGAACCGGGAAGAATTTTCCGGGACGGGGGGAGTACTAAGTAATACGGAGTAGATGATAGATTTTTTGTATATTCATTCGGCCCGGTCAGTTATTGTTATATACGTAGTACTACCTCTGTCCCTCTTATATTGGGTCGGAAGAGAGTGGCACGATTATTAAGAAAAGTGGGGTTGTGTGGTTTATATTAATTGATAAAGTAAGAATAAAGTAAGAATGATTTAGAACCACACAAACTTTACCAAATATGGTATGAGACAATTTTAGTGGGACTTCCCGAAAAGGTAAAATGGGACAATATAAGAGGGACGGAGGGAGTATTAACATTAGTATTGGATACAATTAGTATGTATAGATGTTATTTTTGATATTACTCCCTCCGTCCCTTAAAACTTTGCCAAGTTTGACCGGCACGAGGATTAATAAAGTAAAAACTGTGTGGTTGAGGTTTTTGTACAGAGGAGAGAGAATTAACTGGAACCACAAATTCTTTACTGAAATGGGAAAGTGGCAAAGTTAATGGAACATCCAAAAAACGAAAGTTGGCAAAGTTTTAAGGGAGATAGTATATCATATCTCCGTTCTCTTTTAAATTCAACATTAGACTTTTTTGCATTATTCACAAGCCGACTCTATTTTATCTAATAATGAAATAAATTAAATTTTAAAACAAAAATTTTAAATTACACTTAGAGCCCGTTTGGTAGCACGAAAATCAGCTGTTTTGGCTGATTCTGCTGAAATTTATGAAGTTCTGGCTGAAGTGGCTGTATTGGCTGATTTCGCTGATACAAGAAAAAAATATTTTTAAAATATATTTTATTAATAAAATAAAGAAAAAATTATATGTAAAAATAGCTAAAATGATCATCTACAGTAACTTCAGCCAATATAGCCGGAAAAGTAACTCCAACTTTACTTTTTCGGCTTATTACACAATTCAGCGCGCGAAAGCAAAATTTACGTGTTTGGTAAAAAAGTTGGCTGATAAGCCTGATAAGCCGAAAATGAGGGTTGTCAAACGGTTAGTATTAATGATTACATTTCTTAGAATGAATGATACTAGTATTAATGATTACATTTCTTTATTCACATACATGAAAATTGGTCTTCTATGATAGGCAATCACGTGAATATGGAGTGCTTTGATCACGTGAATATGGAGTGCTTTGACAATTTAAAATAAATTGTCAAATGGCTGATTCGGGGAAGGACTGCTTCGGTACCATACACCAAAGAATATGAAGTGCTTTGAGTAGGTGTTCGATAAGTCGTTCTATATGCCCATAATGCTTCTTCCATTCTTTCGTGCCAATCCCTCTTTGATTTTGACACTACTTTCTTCAACAGGTTACATAGAGTCTTGTTAAAAGCTTCAGCGAGGCCATTGGCGGCAGCATAGTACATAGAGGACTTCCGTTGCTTGAAATCAAATAACCTGCATATCTTGTCCATCAACTTGTTGTCAAAAGGTTTCTCATTGTCCGTCAAAATATATCGGGGAATACCAAAGCTGTAGATGATATGAACTCAGATGAAATCAGCAACATTTTCCTTCTTCACCTCTTTCAATGCAACTGCTTCGGCCCATTTTGAGAAGTAATCAGTAGCGGCTAGTATGTATGAATGCCCTCCTGATGAGCTAGGCGTGATTGGCCCAACTAAGTCAAGTCCCCAAGCGTCGAATGGCCATGATGCTACTGTCGGATGCAAAGGCTCCGGTGCTTGATGGATGAAATTTGCGTGATATTGGCATGCTTGACATCTTCTAGCATAGTCCATGCAATCCTTTACCATGGTCGGCCAATAATATCCCATCCTCTTGATATGAAAGTGCAGCTTAGGACCAGACTGATGAGCTCCTCATACTCCTAAATGTGCTTCTTCCATTGCTTGTAAGACTTCATCTCCACCCAAACACCTAAGGAATACACCATCGAATGATCTTCGATAAAGCGTATCTTTATAGTAAATGAAACGCGGTGAACGCCTCTTCAAGTCTACTTTCTTGCGGGGGTTTTCAGGTAATTTCCCATCAGTGAGATAATCAATGAGTGGCTGCCTCCAATCTTCATTTTCAATATCATAAACCGAGGTAGTTGGCATCTCGACTATCTCTTCGGCTGCACCATCGTCTCCAATGAATGGAGGAATTACCCATTTTTGACATACCCGTACTTGAGTTCCATCGTCAAGGTGTGCCATGTTCGATGCTAACCCTGCTAGTGCATCAGCTTGCTTGTTTTCCTTTCTTGGCACGTGTTCAATTGTAACTTCACCCAGCCATCCTATGAGTGCCCTTGCATATTTGTTGTAAGGATGCAGTTCAGGTTTCCTTACTTCATAAATTCCAAGCACTTGATTGATGATTAGCTTTGAATCGCCATAGATATTAACTCGTGTTTGCTTCATGTCTGCAGCTATTTCAAGTCCGAGAATGAGTGCTTGATATTCAGCGACGTTATTGGAGCATTGTTCCGTAAGCGTGAAAGCATATGACAGAACTTGACCTTCGGGTGTAACAAAGACCACACCAGCTCCAGCACCTTCTCTGTGTGCAGCTCCATCAAAATACATCTTCCATGGAGGCAAAACTTCAATTATGAGCACATCTTCATCAGGCAGATCATCAGAGAGTTCCCACTCAGCAGGGATAGGGTGATCGGCCAGGAAATCTGCCAAAGCTTGTCCTTTTACAGATTTTTGTGAGACATAAACAATCTCAAACTGTTGAAATATCAAGTACCACCTAGCATAGCAAGACGATCAGATAGAACAACTTTGGACATCACATACTTCAGCGGATTTGCTCTGGAAACAAGATTTATTGTGTGAGCTTCAAAGTAGTGTTTAAGCTTCTTGATTGCAAATATAAGGGCCAAACACAATTTCTCAATGGGCAAATACTTCAACTCGTGTGGGGTCATCATTCTGCTTAAATAATAAAGGGCATTCTCCTTCCCTTTATCATTTTCTTGAGCTAATAGAGCTCCCACAGATCTTTCTTGAGCAGCAATGTAAAGTATCAAGGGGCGGCCAGAGATAGGTGCATTTAGGACCGGTGGTTTCATTAAATAAGCCTTGATATTTTCAAACGCATTCTTACACGTTTGGTCCCATATGAAAGGCACACCCTTCTTCATAATTCGACTAAATGGTTGACATCTTCCAGATAAGTTTGAGATGAACCTTCGTATGTAAGCCAATTTTCCTTGCAAACTCTTCAACTCATGAATATTTCGAGGCTCCGGCATATTCACAATAGCGTCGATCTTGGCTTGTTCTATCTCAATGCCTTTGTGACGGACAATAAACCCCAAGAATTTCCCGGCCGAAACTCCGAAAGCACACTTTAGAGGGTTCATTTTGAGACCAAACTTCCTCAAGCGATCAAATACTACTCTTAAGTGTGATAGATGATCGCCTCGAGCTTTTGACTTCACCACGAGGTCGTCAACATAGCACTCCACGATTTTGTGAAGGATATCATCAAATATTGCCTACATAGCTCGTTGATAAGTAGCTCCTGCATTCCTAAGTCCAAATGGAATGACTGTGTAGCAATAGATCCCCTTAGGAGTTCGGAAGGCAGTCAATTCTTCATCTGCGTGAGCCATCCGGATCTGATTATAACCTGAGAAACCATCCATAAAAGACATAATTTCATGCCCAGTCACAGCATCTATCATTAATTCAATGATTGGAAGTGGAAAATCATCTTTTGGACAAGCAAGGTTAAGATCCCGAAAATCAACACATATTCGGATTTGTCCATTTTTCTTTCTAACCGGGGCAATGTTGGATATCCAAGTAGGATATTTCACTTCTCGAATGAATCCGGCCTCAATAAACTTATCAACCTCTGCTTCAATTAATGGAATTAAATCTGGGCGGAAGCGCCATTGAGCTTGCTTTACTGGTCGACATCCTTTCTTTATCGCTACGTGATGAACAACGATTTTTGGATCCAACCCCGGCATTTCTTTGTATGTCCATGCAAAGACATCCTTGTATTTTTGGAGTAAGGCCACGTATTCTTCTTTTTCTTCGCTCGATAGAAGAGCACTGATATAAATGGGACGAGGGTCCTCCTCGGTGCCGAGATTTACCTCCTTTAGTTCATCCAAAGCTGTTCGCACTCCTTCTTCGAATTCCGGAGGAGCTTCATCAGCATCTTCACCTTCGACCGGGATTTCATCACCAAAGGTAATATGGTAAGATGAGGCAATGTATTCCTCGTCATCAATCAGTTCATCATATTTGAACTCATTGTCTGCCGGTATTCGAGTATGAATAATTGTTTTCAACTGTACTTTGAGAGTTTCTCCACATGAGACTTGCACATCAGTTTCTCGCCTCATTCGGGATGGAATCAAGCTTCTATATTCATTCAAAACTTGTGTTTTTGTATATTTGTTGAGAGACTTCTTGCGTGAGTGAACTTTTCCCAACCTTTCATGTATCGGCTTTCTCTCAAAGTTTTGCCCACTACATGGGTCTTGCATGTGCTTTACCATGAAGGGGACCATTCCAAGCTTTTCTTGTAAAGTTTTCTTCATGATCTTCTTTGGCTTTGGCCCCATTCTATCAAAGATGGCGGGTTTTGATTTTGCCCCCCCCCCCCAATTCGATCAAAAACGGAATACTTCGGTTTAGAAGTCACCTCATCTTCTTCATCCGCACTGATATGATGCGTTGTAGCTCTATTTATGAGGATTCTTATGGGTTTAGGCTGAACGTAACCCAACCCTGTATGTCCTCGAAGATTGATCTGCTTCGATGGTCCTTCTCCACCAGCTTCTGGAATGAGTTTTCCTAACTTCCGTTCATTAGGATTATACCCAGCCTTGGCTAGAAGTTTGTATGCATTTGGGTCAAATCCTTCATTAGTGCGTGCCTTGGGGATTTGAAACTCCTTAACATCATCCTTGTGCTTTATTTCTTCCTGAGACGTGTCTTGAGGAGGCCTTGATATCTCGATCTTTGCAAGAGGGAACGTAAGCCCTTCTACGCCTTCAACAACTTTCCCTTTCAGCTTTGGTTGAGTCAAGGGGTGATATACTTCTTCCTGTCTAATATCATCTTCTTCAGAAATTTTGGGCTTCTGGTAAAACATTGCGTCTCCAAAGTATGTCTCGGCTTCTGTGAATGGAGTTTCATCGGCCACTACCTTCTTTACAACACCGTTCTCCTCATACATGAAGCATTGATGCCATGTTGAAGGAATCACACCGTTCTCATGGATCCATGGACGACCTAGAAGGAGATTATATGAAGCCTTTGCATCAATGACGTGACATAAAGTACTTGCTTTCAACCCGCCGATGACCAAATCAATACGGATCATTCCAATCGCTCTTTGCCCCCCTTGATTAAAGCCTTGAATCATTAAGCGACTTTGGGAGAGTTCATCCATTGATATATCAAGATCTTTCATAGCTTGAACCGTTAAGATGTTAACGGCAGACCCTTGATCTATCATAATTCTTCTGAATCTTCGTCCACGAGTGTATCCTTCAACAAAAAGCGGACGGTTATGGGGAGTAGCACCCAACATAAGATCTTCATCTTTAAAGACAATGTTAGTGGCGTATGAAGTAGATCTTTGTGCTCCAGCCACCTCCTCTTTATTCGAAACTGGAGATAAACCCCTATTTGAACTATCAACGTCTTTTTCATGGGTGCTCAGGCAAGAACTTGATATTTGAGTTTTCTTGCTCTTGAAGTCCTTTGGCATATAATCGTTGAGAGTAATTACTCTTCGTGCAACCTTGGGACGAACATGATCCTTCCTTTGCTTCCTTTTCTTCAATTCATTTATCGGTTGTCGCCTAACCCATTTCTTTATCACCTTCTTCGGTTGTGGTTTAGGTTCATGATTCTTCCTTTGCTTCTTTCGAGTTATCAAGATCCATGGTCTCCCTTTGTCATCGACATCCTCGAGTGCCATTCTTTTGGTGAGAGGCGGACATCCTTTCATTCCCTTGACAGTAAAAGGGAGCTTATGCTTGTGAGAATTTAGGTCATCGTCGACCATGAGCGGAGCAAACCTACCAAATGTAATGGCACTACAACAAAAATGACCTTTTGTAACATTTACTTTGTAACACTTTTATTATTGTTACATATAGTATCAACCGTTGACATTATGCAACATTTATATATAAGTGTTGCAAAACATTTAAACTATTCAAATTATGCAACACTTATTAAAAATTGTTACAACTATTAAGCATTACGTAACATTTATTTTCAAAGTGTTGCTAAAAACAATAAATATAATTATAAATCATACCTAGTACTAATTAGATGCAACACATACATTTTTCTAAAAAAAAAGTAAAAAAAAATGTTTAATTTAACGGCCATAAGTATATTTTCATCATACTCTTTATAATACTCCCTAATTTAATCCCACTCTCTTCCTAATTTGCTTAAAATGAGAATTTTTATAAAGAACAATACTACTAATCCAGTAGATCTGGGGAAAGCCAGAATCATCTTAGACCCAAATGCAAAAGTAGAAAGCCAGAAACCAGAACCGTGCCGAAAACCGCCGCTCCTGCGCGTGCCGCCTCTCCTCCGCCTAGCGCGCTACCGCCTCTCCTCCGCCAACCGCTGCTACTCCACCTTCCGCCCTCCGCTATGTCACCTTCCTCCTTTGCCCTCATTCCATATTCAGGTAAAATGATTTTATAATATGCATTAGGTTTTCAATTTGTATACTTTGTCTTCGATTTCCATAAACCTTTGGTCGAAGATGTAAACAGCAGACACCCGCAGGCTCGCAAACACGAATGAAGTGCAGTCTCGACTGAAACCAGAGGCAAAATCGCTGTCATGAGTCGGCCGCCACTCGATCCTCGATCTCACCCGCCTACTGCTCCTCCGCTGTTTCAACTTCCTTCGGTGCTCTACATCCATATTTTGGTAAAAATGCTTTTAAACCAAACTTTGCATTAGAAATTTGATTTGTTTTATACTTTTTCTTCGATTTTTGTATACCTTCTATTAGGATTTGTTAATTCACTTTGAATTTGAGAATTGAGATAGAACTTGAATCTTACCAATCTAAGAATGAAGACCCCAAAAATGGCCATACTTGGTTACAATTATACCAATTGTTGAATGTCTGCAATCTGTTTGTTAAAATGTCTCTGTGATATTTTCTTTGAACTGATGTCATACACCTTTGTAAAACTCAAACAGTAGCACCTTGTGATTTTTTTTGATAAATTATTTAATAATCATAAATAGGATTACGAAACATCTACCATTTAATTTCCTCTACTTTAGGGGTAAAGGGATATCGGTACAAGATTTTTTCAGTAGAAGCAGAATTTTTTATGGTGCATGAGACATTGAAAAAACCCTTTAGTAAGTTTTTGGTTTGATAATCATCCCTATGACACTTCTTCAAAAAATCTAGTGCAAATTAAACCTTGACCTTAATATAACCTTCCGTTCATTAGTCATCTTTTGCATTGTTTTAGTCATACATGTCAATCCATTCATTTAGTGTTTGAGATTTTGTGATTTTAATTCTATGTCATGACATTAACTTTCATGTTTAACATTCCTTCCATTTTGAATTAAAGTGTTAATGAAGTGATGATTACAACTTCCTTCAAAGGAGATAGTCAAGGCTTCCTTTTGGCATCTTAATTATGGTAGTGCTAGTGTTGGATTAATTTGGTCAGTGACGTTATCTCAATTAATGAATTAGTTTTTTTATTCCAAGTTCTGAAATTGCGTCCAATTTCACTTTTTATTTTGTGCCCTATATTCTCAAACCTATCAGCTTTGTAACCACCAATATATCTGGCTTTCAACCTTCATTAGTGAAATAAACACCAAGATCTTGCCTAATAAGTTGAGTTTTCTTCTTACTTAACTAATATGTTCTCAACAAGGTTTAAAATAGTTAAATTATGATGATGAAAAGTGCAGGTATTGAAAAGTTGATGATTCTTGAGTTACATTTATGAGAGTTCATATAAACAATTATTTACATTTACTATGGCCAACTTGATGCAGTTTCTACCAAGCTGCTATTTTTAATATCACAATACAATATATTATGATTGTAGGTAACGAGTATAATTTTTGATTTGATACGATAATGTCCCCTTTTATGTTCTGTTATCACTCACACTTTTTCCTCTTCTCCTTTCATTAGTGGTGGGGTGCTGAGACATAACAGAGTTGTTCAATTGAAATAGGATGCTGGCCAATTGATGCAATTCTGGAAGGTATAACCATTAATTCTTGTTCTTGGTAATTTATATCAACAAATATTAATGTGCATACTCCTCTTGGGGTGCATTCAAATATAAAGGGACATGATTGAGGGGAAATAAGCTCATGCATCTTTTCTTAGCTTTGTATTCTTTAGACTGTAAAATTTTGGATTACCTAAGTTTAAGATTTACATTGTTATTATTATTATTATTATTATTATTATTATTATTATAAATATTTAGTTGAACTTAGTTAGTATTTAAAGTGTATTTTTTTGGACTATTAGGAGAAATGCTCAAAGCAGTAAATGATCATAGATTGACCACAGACAAAAACCGTAGATGCAATACGTTCACAATAGAGTAAATTACTTAACTGGATCTTATAGGTTGTTGGTACACTATAATATTTGGATTTTGTTAAGAGTACTTGATGAATGATGTATGTTATTAACTTGAAGTTGCTATCTGATTAACTTGATGAAGTTATTAACTCTTGGAAGTCACAAGTTGTTCACTTGTCCCTTCTTTACTCATATGTGTCATATAAACGATTTAAAATTTTAATTGTCATTATATTTATCTTTTTGTAATTCCTTGTATTAACTTGTGATGTGTTTATTTTCTGTTTTCTTACTTTATCTTTTGATTTCTCTCGCAGGGACATGCTAGGGGTGATGAGTATCGTCTTTAGGAAGAGCGGGATCCATGAATTGGGCATATAATGGAGTCCGTTATTGTCATTTCCGATCCTTGTTATAGTCACTAGCTTTTTATGATGTATTTTAGATTTCTAGTTCATTCCGTACACCGTGAATTTAGATTACTCTGTATATGGATGTACTCATGTACGCACTCTTTTAAAACGTTGATGCTCAATCTGAAGGTGTTATGATTACACTTTCTTCAATGTTAAATATTTATTACCCTTAATATTATTGAAAGTGTTATTGTATATTGAAATATTAAAATATGTGATTTGAGTAATACATACGGAGTACAATGAAAGTCAAAGCCATCTAATTAATTGTTAAAAATATAAAAATGGTGTTGCGCAACATGTTAATGACGAGAGTGAAGACGGTTACTTAAAACACTATAGAAGTGTTGCATATAAGTCTTATAAATGTTACCTTATATATAAAAAATGTTGCAAACTAGTATAATAGAAATGTTACATAAATAAAAGATTGATGTTGCATTTTATTTAAAAAAATGTAGCATAAGATGCATGTTAAATAATCAGAAAAAGTGTTGCATTTGGGTTATTTTTGCAACATTTATATAAAGTGTTGCATAACATATTACAAAGTGTTGCATATGACTTTATGCAACGAGACCTGAAGTAACGCTCATATAAGTGTTACATTAGCCTTTTGTAACACATTAACAATTTAATGTAACAGTTTAGAGGCGTTGCAAAAGGTTCATTTTGTTGTAGTGTGGTAATTTGATTTGTGCTTGCTGTAGAATCAGCAAGTTCAATCTTTCCTTCACGGGCTAAAGCCATAATCTTTTCTTTGAACACCCAACACTTCTCTATTGGATGACTCAACACTCTATGATATTTGCAGTAGTTAGGATTACTTCTCATCATCAAGTAATGCCACTTGGTTTTGAGATCTCTTAGCTTCAATATCTTCACAAAAAGCCTGCGACATAGCCAATTCTTGAGATTGTTTCTCAGAAGGAACCCTATCAGCAACAGTCGAACACGTCTGATCAAATGCTTGTGCCACTCCATATTCACGTGATTCTATCTCCCCTTTTCAGCATTTGACGATTTATTTTAAATTGTCAAAATCTATTTTTTTAATTTCTTAGAATGAATGATACTAGTGGGTTAATGATTACATTTCTTTATTCACATACATGAAAATTGGTCGATTACGATTTAAAAAGATGATAATATGAATTTTGAAATATAAACATGAAACTAACCCGCACGATTAACTCAGTTGGTCGAGTGATTGAAAAACTTGACCAAGTGACCAAAGTTCGAAATCAGCAGTGACCGTGTGAAGGTTACAGAACCTGAAATAAAGCTGAATCTCTAATGCACACGTGTATAAGGCTTACCACTGCTTTACTGACTGAATCATCGTGATTAACCTCCCAACAACCTGTCGGGTCGGGATGGGGGCTTGGGGTTGGGCATTCAACCTTTTGGACCAAGTAAATAAATTGAAAAGCTTAGAGCTACAGTGTGCGACCTGTGGGTTTCATGATGAATAAGGATTTTAACGTACGGATGTTGCAGAGATAAGATATGCGATGGAGGGTGTGTTTGGATTTATCAATCGATCATCCAGTTAGCTGGAGCCACGTACATGCATGATTGGACGAGCCACAGCCCACTGGGAATGGCATGAAAAAGAGTCCATCGTAGTATGAAAAGCAGTGAAAAGATTCGCTCAACAAATTGAATTCTCGTGAAGCCGATCCATTACGCGCCACATTTACTCGCGCGTGCATTGATGCGGCCGGCCTATAAATAGCGAACTGAAATAGGCCGATGAAGCACGCAAAGAGTGTGTAGTGAGTGAGAGACTGATAAAAAAAGAAAGAAAAACAATGGCTTCTAAGCAGCAGCTGCACTTTGCTCCTTTCGCTGTTTTCTTCCTCGCATCTGCCTGTACGTAGCGTTTATGTATACTATATATATGCAACTAATAAGCTAGCCAACTCGATGATGTTGTTATAATAATAATTAAATGTTATCTATTTTTGTTTTGGCAGTGATGTTGGCGGGGAAGGGCGCGGCGGAATGCAACGGCCGTTCAGTTTGCTCGCCGTTCGAGATGCCGCCGTGCGGCAACTCGGTGGACTGCCGGTGCGTCCCGTGGGGGCTGGTTGCGGGGCAGTGCATCCACCCGAACGCGATGCCGTCGTACGCGAAGAAGATCGAGGAGCACCCCAACCTGTGCCAGGCCGACGCCGACTGCCTCCGCAAGGGAAGCGGCAACCACTGCGCCCGCTTCCCCAACCCACACATCCAGCACGGCTGGTGCATTGCCGACTCCATCGGTGCTTCTTTCTTGGATATGGTCACCGCCGCCGCTAACTAACTCCGGTGCATGCTTCTAGCTCGTACGTACCTGCGGCCACGTCACTGCTGCATGCTACCTACTGCTCGAATAAATTAATTAAGATCCCACTTTGATCAATAATTATGCATGTTTGTCCCGGCCGGCCTGCATTGATTAAGCTTCATTGCTTTTTCTTGTAGCTAGGCGTTTTCCTACGTTGTTTAATTAATTAGTGTATGCATGCATCTGGTGTTCTTTGTCCATATCATGTCCTCCATGTACATTTCCATGCGTTTTCTTCGGATAGACCCGAAAAACAAGAAAAACACACACATTAAGCTATTCATATAATATGCGGCTATCATAAAAATTGAGGCGAAAAAAAAAGAATGTGATCATATTTTGATACACACATTCCGAGGAAGTAACTTTATTTTAAACTTCAATTAAAACATACGGAGTATAGATGTATAGCCCGACGAGTAAAGGACCGGGCGGTTTATTTTTTAATTTTTTGGAACCTAAACTCAAGAACTATACTACCTTCATCCCTTAAACTTTGTCAAAATTGACCGACACGGAGAATAATAAAGTAAAAATTGTGTTGTTGAGATTTATGAGAGGAGAGAGAAATAAGAGAAATCATAAAATAATTGAATAAAAGGAGAAGTGACAGTTTTTTGGGACGTTTAAAAACGGAAAGATAACAAAGTTTGAAGGGAGGGAGGGAGTATTAATATAGTAAATAGTTTAACAATTGGCTTACGATGCAACTCGGAATAGTCTAGTTACTATAAAAAAGAGATTTCTATGATTCACAAATCATCTACAAAAAGAGATTTCAAAATTGCTCTTTGATTGAATCACATATTTATGAATTGGTTTATTTATCTGAAATTTATGAATTTCTGCCTGAAGTAGTTGGATTGCATATTCTATTGTTGAATGGAAATATTATTTATCAATAAATAAAGAAAGGATTATATGAAAAAATAGCTAAATGATTATCTACATTAACTTCAATCAATACGGCCAAAAAAGTAATTTTAGAATTACTTTTTTCATTACTCCCCCGTCCCAAAATGATAGTCTTGTATTTCCTTTTTGGGATGTCCAAAATAATGATCCTGTTTCTCTTTTTCGAAAGAAAGTTGTGGTCTATATCATTTTACTTTATTATACCCAAATCTCAACCACAACTTTACTTTTTCAACTATTTTATTAAAACTTGTGCCCAAAAGAAATGAGACTATCAAATTGGGACGGAGGGAGTATTATATAATTTAGCGTGCGAAATCAAAAACCATGTACTTTGTAAAACTAGTTCATTGATAAGCTTGATAAACCAAACAACCATTCTTGATGTACACACCCTTGTACACACCTTATACACACCATGTTTGTGAAGTTTTTTTTTGTTTGTGAATCCGGTTCACAGACAATATTTTGTTTGTGTAAAACATTGTCTGTGAATCAATGTTCACTGACAAAAAAAAGCTTTCACAGATATAGGTGTGTACAAAAGTGTGTATAAGAGCGTGTAAAAACATCATTTTTGTAAACCAAAACACATGATCACCAAAGGGGTATAAAAAAGAGATTCGCATGAGCTGAAGAATGATTACATCATCTACAAAAAGAGGTTTCAAAATTGTTCTTTGACTGAATCGCATATTTATGAATTGGTTTATTTTTCTAAAATTTATGAATTTCTGACTGAAGTAGTTGGATTGGCTGATTCTACTGTTTTATTAATACATTACATTTAAAATATTATTTATCAATAAATAAAGAAAGGATTATATGAAAAAATAGCTAAAAATGATCCTCTACATTAATTTCAATCAATACAGCAAAAAAAGTAACTTTAGAATTACTTTTTTCATTACTGCCTCCGTCCCAAAATGATAGCTCTGTATTTCCTTTTTAGGATGTCCAAAATGATGGTGGTGTTTCTCTTTTTGGAAAGAAAGATGTGGTCCATATCATTTCACTTTATTATACTCAAATCTCAAATACGATTTTACTTTTTCAACCACTTTATTAAAACTTGTGCCTAAAAGAAATGAGACTATCAAATTGGGACGGAGGGAGTATTATATAATTTAGCGTGAAAAATAAAAAATTATGTATTTCGTAAAAATAGTTGATTGATAAGCCTGATAAACGAAAACACGTTGTCACCGGATGGGTTCTAAATCATTCATGGGAATCTTAATATTTTATCCATTTTAGGATATTACGGAGTATTATTATTAAAAGCTACGTTCACGTGAATTATGGCAAAGTTCCTTTTTGAACCAGGCAAAACTGTTATCGTAGTTCACGCTGGCCAATCTACACCGAGTGGACCATATATTTGCACAAAAGACAACTACTAGCTGTCTAGGGAGTATTTTTGCATCATGTGATTGATAGGGTACTATTTAAACTTTATCCTAAAAACTTTATGGGGTGCTATTTAAACTTGAAAAATGTTTTACGTGTAAACTTGTGTACACACGTCTATTCTCACCAGATGAGTTGTCTGTTCACATATAACTCTGTAAAGTTATATGTGGCCAGACAACTCGTCTGCTGGGGACAGACATGTGTACACAAAAAGTGTACACAAAAGGTGTACACCAAGCAAAGTTGTACATAAATATGATTGATTTTTGAAGTATAGCTAGGAGAGTTATGAGATTTAATATGCCAAAATCTCTCGTAAAATATAAAATCGACACATTTGCATCACGTGATTATAAAAATACGTCAAATCTCATGTGTTATACTCCACCTGTCCCTTAAAACTTTACCATCTTTTCTTTTTGGGACGTCCCAAAAAACTTTGCAACTTTCCATTTTAATCAATTATTTTGTGGTTTCTGTTATTTCTCTCTCCTCTGTACAAACCTCAACCACACAGTTTTTACTTTATTATTCTCCGTGCCGGTCGACTTTGGCAAAGTTTTAAGGGACGCAGGTAGTAGTTAATTATGTGTAAAACTCCTTTTATGAACAAATCTAATTATCAAATAAATGAAAAATGGTTTGAAGCGTTTTTCAATTAAACGCTTCGGTCTAAATCCTTAAATGTATATATCATGTTGGGAATAATTTGGTGCATTCAACTAGGGATGGACTGGGCCCGGCCGAACTGGCCAAGAACCGGACCGGACCAGAACCGGACCGGCTCGGAACCGGACCGGCCCAGGCCCGGTTGGCCGATTCCGGGCTTTTAGCCCATTTTGGCGGGTCGAGCGGGCCGGACTCGGGCCCATTTTTGTTGAACCGGCCCGGGCTTTTTTTTTCAATTTTTTTTCTTTTCCTAGGGTAGAGCTTGGTGTTTTGGGGAGGTTTGGGGTTGGAGGTGAAGGGGGGGGGGGGGGGGGGGGTTGGGGGATAACAAGAAAGCCAAAAAAAATTTAAATATTGAACCGGGCCTGGCCCGGCCTGGTTAGGCCCGGACCCGGTATCAACCCGGGCCAGTTCCGGGCCCAAGTACCAAGGAAAAAAGCCCGCCCGGGCACGGCCTGGAACCGGACCGGCCCGGGTCCATCCCTACATTCAACACAGATTTATGGTTGAAAATAAAGATAAGCATGCCCATGAAGGAAAGGCTTAAAATCCTTGAAGACCTTTTTCTAATACCTTCATATATTTAGAATTGGCAAATACGTTCTTTTGGAGGAGGGACATCTACGATGTGAGCGAGGACCACGTTTGCATGCATACATCCAGCTAATTGAAGGGTGACATTTACACAGTTTAGAACATAGGATTTATATTTCAATATCAACACTATTTGAGGAACTTAAATTACAATTTGCCTTTAAGAATTTTAAGGTGAAATACTCTCTGTATAATTATATAATTATTAGTCTTTATTAATGTGGATTTTATTCTTAAGAATCGATCCGAGAGGAGTAGCACAAACTTACTTCCTTATTCCAAAATATTACATATGATAGTATATACTCCGTAGTAATTACTAATTAGGCATTTTCTTTTTCAGCTATTCTAAAATAAATGTCACATTTCTTTTTTGAAAATGAAATCATTCGTACTCTATCACTCTTCACTTTTTTACTTAAATCTACAATTCAACTTTATTATTCAAATTTTACTTACTCTTACCCTACTATACTAAACGTAAAGGACAACTTTAATCTATGATCCCAAAAGTGTTATTACTAATTTAGGACAAATTAAAGATAGTACGGAGTATATGTTAATTTTGGAGAGTAGGTTTGAATTGGCATTAGCATTATTTATAATATGCATTTTTTATATTTTCCTTTAAAATGGAGTATATTTTTTAATTCTGGACCTCCCTGGACAGCCCCTACTGGACAGAATCCCGCCCCAGGCAGCCTCCATACTCTGTTAAGGCTACTGTGCAAATCAATCCAGACAATCTTCTACATCTGAATTTTTGAGGTAACTCGTTTACTCAAAAATCATTGCAGAATCTTATGTATATGATTTATTACATTATGTTTACCATTGTGATGAACATCATTGATTTTTTTGAGATTAAGTTGTCATTCTTTTGAAATCAACTTCTTGCATACCAAGTGTTTGATGTTATGCCCCATTCATTTTTTTTAGATAGATGCAATTTTTGATAATAATTCCGTAATGCTATATGTTATAATCATATAGTTGTAATCAATATCAGAATATGCATCCCTCTTCATTTTTTATACATCCATGTGATCATACTTTTCCGTAAAGCTATATGATAAATACATATAGTTGGAATTAAGATCATATTATGTTTTTTTTAATATTTTATACATATTATGTGATTATATTTCTCCGTAATGCTATATGTCACATACATATAGTTGGAACCATAATCACGTAAAATTACTCTTTTAAATACTCAAATCAACATATTAGACATTAAATATACGTAATAGAGTTTTCATAATTTAATGTATGGATACGTATGTTTGATATATGTATACATATCCTATGGATTCAATATGATCTCGTAATATGTATATATATGAACTATACATATGTTACATACGTTTTCATACAATATAATACACATGTATACGTAATCAATACACGTTTAATATGATTACGTATGGAGTTTTCACAATTTAATATATGTTTAATATTTATTTCCATCTATATTAATATTTTTCCCCCATATACGTATGTTTAATATGCAAAGAATATATTAACATATATGGCAATAATCTAAATATGAAAAGTACGAATTTAAATTCAAAAAAAAAATTATTAACATATACAAATACCCTTCTAAATATATCATAATACTAAATAATCAATGAAATCAATTTTTCCATTCTATTTAGAAAACCGCCACCTTTAAATGAATATATATGACAAATCTTGACTTTACTATTCCATTTTCTTTATGCACATTTATTATTCATAACATACAATTGACACATGCATACACCCACACGCATAATAAAATGTTACGTGTGTATATATATGGTTGACTCATGTACATGCCTTTTCTTTATACTTCTAGACTATATTTTCATGTCAATTTTTTTTAAACTTGCCATTTGTTCACACCAATAAAATTATTTAACGAAATATGAAGCAAATTTATATATATTTTCATTTTTTTTAGAAAATTCAATCTCATTCCCGAAATTAATAAAAAAAACGAAAAAAAAAACTTCAGTTTTTTGGTAATCCGCATATACGAAGCATTTTTTTTTAAATATATGCATATTAAATTACTACTATGTTATTAAATTCGTTTTTACAAATTAATTTTGGATAACTAAAATTCGATAATTAATTATTTTTGATAATTCGAAGTTTGTTTAAAAAAAAAATCGAAATTTTTGTCAAAATATACTATTTAAGTTCGAAAAAAAATGATAATTAAATTCGTTTTTAAGATCCATTTTTTATATAATTAAAATATATGGCAAAATATATTTTCAATAATTCAACAATATAAATAATATTACTAAAAGGATTATTAAATTCGTTCTTTTTTTCAAAAAAAAATGAGATATACCTAATCCATTCATTAGACCAATATTAATACTTTATATATTAAACACACCATATAACATCCTAAAAAAAATTCTTTATGATTTTTTAAAGGAGATAAATATATATCTCCTCTCTTCGATGCATTATACAAAATATTGTCTGCAAAGAGACATACCACATGACATTGTTTTTATGTGATAAAGAATTTTCACACAAACAATCGCATTTTTTTTATTCATTTTTTTAGCGATAAATGGTAGTGAATGACACTCATACAATTTTATATTTTAAGATGACTGATCCAACTCGACCCGAGTCTGACATAGAAACCACTTTTGTGGCTAAAGACTATTCCGCCACGCTTGCCGACCCTGAAAGTTTAAAAGATAATGCACCGTCTGAAAAAATAAAGGTTGCTGCGTTAATGTTCCTTAGACGCCATATTGACCCTAGCTTACGCTGGGAATATTTACAATTGAAAACCCCCAAAGAACTGTGGGACGCACTAAAAGGTCGTTTTGGGAACATAAATGACACATTGCTCCCCGAACGGACAGTGCAATGGAATGAAATCCGCTCAGTCGACTACAAAAAGATCAACGATTTTAATAAGGACATGTTACGCCTCAAAGCGCGCCTTAATTTCTGTGGTAAACCAATCACAGAAGATGAAATGATTGATAAGACCCTCTCCACTTTCCCTACCTCAACACTTATACTAGCGAACCAGTATAGGTTGGAGCATAATAACAAAAGAATAACCACATTTAATCAGTTAATTAATTTGCTCCAAGTTGCTGAAAGACAAAATCAAGTTCTCTTGAATAACAATGCCAGACCAGTTGGGACAAAGAAAATTCCTGAGGTCAACTATGGCAAAGCAAACACTGGAAAGCACCCTAGTGGAAGAGGAGAGGGTCGTACTCGTGGAAGGGGGCGCAATAATCGCGGCGGGCGTGGAGGCCGAGGTACGGGCCGTGGAGGATTTTCCAAAGTGTGGAAGAAAGATACAAGCGGCGGGACCAGTGGTCAAACTAACAAGGCCCATAATGCACCATCAAAACTTCTAGTCAAACGAGACCGAGTTGGGGAAGAACCATGCTACAGATGCGGAGTTTCAGGTCATTGGTATAACAATTGCCAAGTCAGTAATAGAGTTGCTGCTGCCTACAAGAAATACAGAGAATCAAAGGAGCATGAATCTCAGTTTGTGACAGACGAAGGAAATGAGGTTGATGTTAACCTCACAGTGGCGGATTTTGGTGTTAAAAATAACACCACCCATTCGGTCGATGCACCGGACTTTGATTAAATTTCCCCTATCCCACCAGACAATTTAAACAAACTTTATGTTTTTCCCATTCCTTTTAATTTCCTGCTTATGGACATTATATGCTTATTGTTATTTTAATAATTGGATTCAATTTTTGAAAACCAAATATATACCAACAATTATCTAATGCATGTTTACACAGGAATGACCCGAGGAGAACTCGAATGTTTAGTCGATAGTGGGACAACCCACACTATCCTGAGACATAGGCAACTTTTTATTCAATTAGTAGCCTATAAATCCTCTGTGACTACGATGATTGGATCATCGAACGTAATACAAGGGCGAGGCACTGCCAAATTTATGCTACCTAACGGTACCACATTCCACGTCACAGACGCTCTATATGCACCTAGAGCTACTCGAACTTTATTAAGTTTTAAACATATACATGATAATGGTTTCCACGTTGAAACTCATAGTGAGGATGGGATAGAATACCTATATATTACCTCTAGTAAAAGCGGAAGAAAACGCATATTAGAAAAATTAATGAGTCAATCTAGTGGACTCTATGTCACTATTATTCGAATCTTCGAATCATATGCGGTCTCCAACAATGAAATGTTGGACATAGACTCGTATAGGCTTTGGCATGATCGCCTTGGTCACCCCGGTCGTGACATGATGATTCGAATTCTCAAGAATTCACATGGACACCCTTTCTTTCGAGAAAGGTATAAAGAAGGGCGAAAAGTCAGCACAATACAAACTGTTAACCATGCGGCTCCTCCACAAGGACAATTATCTTCTAAAGCACAAGAAGAACTAGCCCATGCTTCCCTAACTATGTCCACATTACAAAACTCATTTTGCAAAGCCTGCTCCTTAGCAAAAACAGGATCGAGACCATCCTATGCTAAAAACACAAAACAAAACATCCCATTCTTACAAAGAATTCAAGGAGACATATGTGGACCGATCCATCCAGAATGCGGACCATTTAGATACTTTATGGTTCTGGTGGACGCATCGACCCGTTGGTCGCATGTTACCTTATTGTCCACAAGAAATGCTGCATTTGCAAAACTCCTAGCACAAATAATTCGCTTAAGGGCCCACCACCCCGATCATCCTATAAAGTCTATTAGACTTGATAACGTTGGAGAGTTTACATCAAATACATTTGATGACTATTGCATGTCTATCGGGATCGACATAGAGCATCCCGTTCCCCATGTACACACACAAAATGATCTCGCAGAAGCTACTATTAAAAGATTACAAACAATAGCTAGGGCATTGGTTATTCGCACCAACTTGCCTATATCTGCATGGGGATATGCAATATTACATGCAGCCTTACTTATTCGCTTTCAGCCCACTGCGAACCAACCATTTTCTGCATACCAGTTGGTAACTGGATATGAGCCTGACATTTCACACTTACGCATATTTGGTTCTGCAGTCTATGTGCCAATTGCGCCACCACAACGCACCAAAATGGGTCCTCAAAGGCGATTAGGTATATACGTTGGATACGAATCCCCAACAATAATCCGTTATCTAGAACCTTTGACATGCGATATTTTCACCGCAAGATTTGCGGATTGTCACTTTGATGAGACAACATTCCCGTCGTTAGGGGGAGATAAGAAAAAGGATTTTTCCGAAGAACGACGTGAATTATCCTGGTGTGTTCCTACACTGTCTCATTTTGATCCCCGCACCTCACATTGTGAAAGTGAAGTGAAAAGAATAATAGACCTACAAATTGTAGCAGACTCAATGCCTGATGCATTTTCTGATATTGCAAAAGTGACAAGATCACACATACCAGCTGCAAATGTGCCTGCAAGGTTAGAAGTCCCCAAGGGAGGGCACAGTGCCATAATAGGAGGCACTGCAACCACACTTAGTGGAGGTGTGGTTGAGGCCGTGGCTCCTCAAAGGAAGAGAGGAAGACCACTCGGTTCGATTGATACTCATCCAAGGAAGAAGAGGACGAGTACGAAACAACCTAATCCATTATTCATCGATGAACAACATCCATCCCATGAGATTATCTCCGATTATAGTTATGTCCATGAATCATTACTGGAGGACGCTCCGATGATCGAAATGATTCTAGAAAACAAGGAAATCTCTATGGATTATGAAAATGCACATGTGCTAATGGAAAGATCTTCCATACACATCGATGATATATTTGCATTTAGAGTTGCTCAAGAAATTATAGAGCATGATGATATCGAACCTCGCTCTGTGGCAGAATGCCAACAAAGAGCTGATTGGCCTAAATGGAAAGAAGCAATCCAGGTTGAATTAGATTCCCTGACAAAAAGGCAGGTATTTGGTCTGGTAGTGCTAACCCCACCAAGTGTAAAGCTTGTAGGACATAAATGGGTATTTTTCAGAAAGCGTAATGAGAAGAATGAAGTCTTAAGGTATAAGGCTCGCCTAGTGGTGCAAGGTTTCTCACAACGCCCTGGGATTGACTACGAGGAGACCTACTCTCCCGTAATGGACGTTATCACGTTCTGATACCTAGTCAGCTTAGCAGTTTCTGAAGGATTGGAAATGCAATTGATGGATGTAGTTACTGCATATCTCTATGGGGATCTTGATTCAAAGATATATATGAAAGTACCCGACGGACTTTCACTACCTAAATCAAGTGACTCTAAACCACGGAGTGCATTTGCAATAAAATTGAAACGCTCACTTTACGGATTAAAACAATCCGGGCGGATGTGGTATACCCGCCTAAGTGACTACTTGATTAGGAAGGGATACAAGAAAGATGAGCTTTGCCCCTGCGTAATCATAAAGAAAACGAGTTCCGGATTTGCAATCATAGCTGTATATGTCGACGACATGAACATAATCGGCACTCTTGACGAAATAAGAGAAACCGCAAGCTATTTGAAATCCGAGTTTGAGATGAAAGACCTTGGGAAAACTCGATTTTGTCTAGGCCTTGAATTAGAACATCGAGTTTGTGGAGTATTAATCCACCAGTCTGCGTATATCCAAAAGGTACTCAGGCGATTTAACATGGATAAAGCGCATCCTGCTAGCACTCCCATGGTGGGCCGAAGTCTAGATCCTAAAAAGGATCCATTTCATCCAAAGGAAGATGACGAGGAGGCATTAGGAGCTGAAATTCCATACCTAAGTGCAATAGGCGCATTATTGTACTTAGCACAATGCACTCGGCCCGATATAGCATTCTCAGTGAACTTGTTAGCTAGATTTAGCTCTGCGCCTACGCAGCGTCATTGGAACGGTATCAAGAATATCTTTAGATATCTTAAAGGGACCAGTGACTTGGGACTTTTCTTTCCCTACGGAGAGACGAAGAAAACCACAAATGGAGTTGTGGTCACAAAGGACAAAATGGTCACCCCCCCTGAAACCCCAAATGATGTCTTGGTAGGTTTTGCTGATGCTGGGTACCTCTCCGACCCTCACAAAGGCCGTTCCCAAACTGGCTATGTTTTCACAATTGGGAACACGGCGATATCCTGGAGATCAACTAAGCAAACCCTTGTGGCTACCTCCTCGAACCACTCAAAGATCATTGCTCTACATGAGGCGGTCCGTGAGTGTATATGGTTAAGAGCTATCATTGCACACATTCGAGGAACTAGTGGTTTAAAGCCTACCACTGAAGAGCCAACCTGCATCTACGAGGATAATGCAGCCTGTATCGAACAAATGAAATTAGGATACATCAAGGGTGACAACATAAAACACATATCTCCTAAGTTCTTCTATAATCAACAACAACATGCCTTCCTCAAGATCCAAGTAAATCAAATAAGTTTGGAAGAAAACGTAGCAGACTTGTTTACCAAGTCATTGCCCAAGGCCACATTCGAAAAACATGTGAAAAACATTGGAATGCGTAAGTTTTCTGAAATCCCCTGATTAATGTAAATATCAGGGGGAGGTGTAGACTTCAGGGGGAGTCTTACACCCTCACGTTATACTCTTTTCCTTAAACCAAGCTTTAACTTTTTCCCCATTGGGGTTTTGTTACTTGGTAAGGTTTTTAACGAGGTAACTGTGAGTATCGATCAAAGTAAAGAATCCAAAAGGACTCAATGAACGAAGTCCAATAAACTCTAATCTCTCGTCAAGGTTTATTTTTCCCACAGGGTTTTTTTTTGTTACTTGACGAAGATTCCACAAGGCAACAGGGAGTGCAACATTCTATCTACAACTCAGCACAAGGGGGAGTGTTGAAGGAAATTACCTTTAATGTGCATTCGTTATAGATAGAAAGTGTATTTAGGGTTTTGTGTGCATTTAATTATATGACCCGTTGGCCCATGCCTTGTAAACCCTATTTCCTCCTATTTAAAGGAGGCTTGCTAATGAACTAACACACATCTCTCACATTCCCCACAACAAACTTGTATTTCAATTGGCAACATTGTAACTAACCAAAACATGGTTTTACCTAAAATAGGACTAAAACAGTTTGAAAATTCCAAAATAGGACCGCCATATTTTTATTCCCCAAATAGGATTAATTACTGCCATTTTTGGCAGTACCAGACTTCAAACATGACAGTATTTTCTAAACATGACAGTAATTAGCCCTATTTTGGGAATAAAAAATATGACAGATCTATTTTGGAATTTTGAAACTTTTTTAGTCCTATTTCGGGAACTTTCTCTTATTTAACATCAATCTTCAATTTAACGGAAAAATAGAAGAAGACTCGATTCATGCATATTATATATTCATACATTTTTTTGAAAATATTATATATTCAAACATTTTAAAAAAAGAAAAGAGAAAACTGTCAAATAGCCCCCCGTACTCTTACCATTTCGTCAATTAAGCACTCGCACTCCCCAATCACCCAATTACACCCTTTCACTCCTAAAAAACACCCAATCAGGCTTTTTAACTGATTACCACCAAGTCAGCCCGTTACCCGCTGACTTGGAAGTATACATGGCACTAAACTACCCGACCACTTATCCTGCGTGTCAACCCGCTAAAACCAAACCCGAAATCCAACCCCAAAAGCATAACAACCCAATCCCTAACCCTTCTTCACCGTTCTTGAGCTTCCCCTCCAGTTGATGAGCAAGCGTGGACAAAAGAATTTCAATCTCACAGTGAATAACAGTAAGGTATGTATTTATAATGTACTGCACTCTCGTTCCCAAAGTGGTTTATATGTTTCATTCCCTTTCCCATACTCATTTATGTACTCGATTAACCCTAAGCGATGAAGTGGTTAGTATTTCATTTGGGCGAACATCTGAAATCAAAATTGGTTTTTAATCTGTAATGTGTATAGGATGTTTGAGACGGTGGAACTGATAATTCACCAGGGGGGGGGGGGGTTGTTGTGCCTCATAAAATGTATGTTGGGGAGCAATAGATTCTATACCCGCTGATCCTGACGTGATAAGCTATCCTCATTTGAAGAAGTTTTTACAAAGTGGGAAATACGACAACATCAGTGGTCTATACTATAAAAAAAGAAGTGCCCCATTGGAGTCCTTACATGAGCTCTTTGATGATAGGTCTGCTCTGCATCTTATTGATTTGGCCAGAAGTTGTGGTAAATGTGAGATTTATGTAGCACGCGCAATAGATGAGGTTGTTTTGGTGGAAGAAGTAGAATTAGCGGGACCAATTGGTACAACACAGGAAGAATCACAGCCAGAAGGTCATGAAGGTAATGCTGAAGGTCATGAAGGTAATGCTGAAGGTCATGAACCTTATGGTCATCATGGTGATGTTGAAGAAGGTAAATTGTATACTGATGATGAAGATGAGGAAGGTCTAATTCCTGAAAAAGAAATCAATGATGACACAAATGTTGGGAGTGATGCTCCAGGTTCTGATAGTGATTTTGAAGAACATGGTGAAGGTGGAAATGAAAGTGCAGATGGTACTGAGGAAAGAGGTCATGAAGATGATGGCCTGAGAGATGTGCCAGTCACTGCAGACCATACTTCCAATGCAACTGCGGAAATGGAGGTTATTCATACCGAACAAACTTCAACAGGACATAACAGTGATTCTGAGGAACAAACTACAGAGTATGACTCATCCAACCCTGGTAGCTACTAGTCTGAGCAAGAAGATGAGAAGAGTTCCAAAAAGCCACCTGCCCACAATGCTTCTTATAACCCAGAATCTGATCCTCCCCATTTTGTTGTGGGGATGCTTTTTGAGGACGGTACTCAATTCAAAAATGCTCTGATTAAATATGTTGTTTATCATAAAAGAGATATTTTTTTTGTTAAAAATGAGCTACATAGAGTACATGTCAGGCTTAAATGTGCCATTAATTGTCCCTTTGCTTGTACTGGAAGTTGGGAAAATAGGTTGAAGTGTTTTCAACTCAAGGTTTGGGTCTCACAGCATTTGTGTAACTTGAAGTATAAACTTAGAATAGTGAGTCAGAAGTGGTTGTCAGACACATATGAGGATAAAGTGATAGAGAATCCTTCAATGGGTGCTGTAGAGTTGAAGAACCTCGTGAGAGATGAACAAAAAATCAATATTTCCATCAGTATGGCAACTAGAAGTTTGAGAGCAATTCAAGAAAAAACTCTATCTTCTTTTAAGGACCAATTTAGAAAACTTAAAAACTATGCTGATGAAATATTGAGGTCAATTCTTGATAGCACTGTGGTTATCAAGAGTGACCGAGTTGTGGAAGAAGCTCCTATGGTTTTTCAACGCATTTATGTATGTTTTGGGCCTGTTAAGAAGGGTTTTCTGTCAGGGTGTAGGAAGGCACTAGGTTTGGACGGTTGTTTCTTGAAGGGGCAGTTGAAGGGAGAGATTTTGAGTGCCGTAGGTAGAGATGCTAATAATCAGATGTACCCTGTAGCATGGGCAATAGTTGAAATTGAAAACAATTCATCCTAGACCTGGTTTTTAGAGCATTTGAGGGAGGATTTGCAGATCACTAACCCTTCAGATAGGATCATTATCAGTGATCAACAGAAGGTCAGTACATATTTTGTACTCTGAATGTTGTATTAAATAATATGCCTTAATCTTATTTTGGTTACTCAGAAACTCATTAAGTTCTTATTCTTATGTACTGACAATAATATGACTTTTTGTGTAGGGCCTGGCAAATGTAATAGCGAGTGTTCTCCCTCAGGCTAAGCACAGAAATTGTGCTAGACATATACATGCGAACTCGAGCAAAACTCATAGAGGCATGGTGTTGAAGAAACTATTTTGGCAGTGTGCTAAGTCTACCTCAGAACCTCAACTACAGGCTTCGTTAAGTGAGTTAGGCAAGGTTGATGTTGCAGCAGGTACAGAGTTGCGCAAATATGCACTGAAGTTCTGGTGCAAGGCCTTTTTTAAGACTGATGTGAAGCGTGACAGTGTTGATAACAACTTGTTTGAGGCTTTCAATAGCACACTGGTTCAGTTCAGAGACAAGCCATTGATCCCTATGCTTGAGTGTATGAGAGTGGCTATGATGAAGAGAGTAGCCAAAAAGAAGAAATATGTGAAGAAGTGGCCAGGTGGGGAACCTGCATAACACTTATTACCACTCATTGACAAATATGACCATTATTGTTTACCATTTTTTTCTTTTGTGTTATCAGGTGCATTTGGACCATTGATAATGAAAAAGTTGAACAAGAACATACTATCAAGTCAAGGCTGGAATGTTGACTTTAATGGGGATGATGGCTACAAAATTAAAAAAGGAAGGTCTCAGTTCAAGGTCGGTCTGAATGCAAGAACATGTGCATGTAGAAGATGGGATCTGACTGGTATTCCTCGTTGTCATGCCATATGTGCAATCCTGGATGAGGGAGAAGACCCTGAAGTATACGTGCACTCATGTTACTCCAAAGAAATGTATGTGATAACTTACTCCTAGACGCTGCATGCAATCAATGGTGAGATGTTGTGGCCAAGAAACCAGTATGAAGAGATTCATCCTCCCTTACCTAAAAAATGAGTGGAAGACCAAAGAAGAAAAGGGCGAGAGAGGAATCAGAAACCCATGCACCTACAGGAGGAACACATATGCCGAGGAAGGGAAGAATCATGACATGCTCAAAGTGTAAAGGGGAAGGTCATAACAGAAAGTCTTGTGCACATGGAGAAATACCTACTACAGTTTATACAGGGGGTAGGGAAGGTGCAAGTGAGATAGGGAAGACATCTGAGAGGAGTGGGAGAGGTGCCAGAGGGGGGAGAGGTTCCAGAGGGAGGGGTGGTGACAAGGGGGAAGACCTAGAAGGGGTGGGAGAGGTGAATGAGGGGGGGGGGGGGATGAAGAATGTGTGAGAGGTAGGAGGGGGAGAGGGAATAGGGGCAAGGGGAGAGTAAAGAGGGGGTATGGGGTGTATTTTAATGAGGAAAATGGTGTAAATATCTTAGATGTAAGTTTTTTGGAATTGATTGTGTAATGATGGTTTTTGAATTTTTTATTAACTAATGAGACTGAATATAACTGTGATTGCAGCCGGGGCAGATTGGAGAAACACTGGTGCGAGGAGGCAGGTCTGGAGAACATGTGGAGGGGGTGAACTAGGAGAAGACCTGATGTGGAAGATGTTTATTGAAGTCCTTATTGTAATTTTCAAACTGAAGAAACCATACCCTATGTTGCAAAGTGAATTTGATGTATTTGGCTGCACTGATATTTTGTATTTTGGAATTAGAGGCAAACATTGGCTTGTGTAATATATATGCAGGACCTAAACAATGTCTATATTTGGGTTTAAGCCATGCTCTTTCTATTTGATATTAATGAATGAATGAATGAATTTTAAGGTGATGGTTCTCTTTTAAAGCTTACATATTGTGAATGAATGCATTATGCTAGCTTGTCATGTTTACTACATATTGTGAATGAATGCATTATGCTAGCTTGTCCTGTTTAGTCATAACATTTCACTACATTCATGCATTATGCATAATGAAAACACATATTCATTTTGAACAAAACTATAACACATTGATGCCACAAGTACAACAATAACAAACTAAACAATCAAAAGAACAAAACAAAGCTTCCATTGCATGAATTTAGTGACACAAATATCAGTCTGAATATTCAAGAGAGCTTCCATTATTTTACCACTAAACAAAATGCTAAAACTTAACAATCCAACCCAAGTAACCAAGAACCACTTCATAACCTACTATCTCTGCCATTACAAATATTTATTACAACCTCAAATACATACTTCCTACTAAAAGAAGAAGTACAAGCATAGCAAAACCACACAGATTCCTATTCTTTTTGTTGACCTTTGCCTCATCATCAACCGTAGCTTTAACAGCACCAAGCTCTCTTCCTCTACATGTCGCAATTGTAGGACAAGGCCTTGAACTAGTATTTTGACTATTTTCACTTCATCTAAGACTTCATTCTGATCTACAGGCCTCACATTTGGGTTCATTGAGTCCAGGCCTAATCAGATCATTTCTTGCAGCATCTTCCTTCCATAAAAAATAGTCACAACTACCAACCTGTGCGTACACCCTCATAAAACACCACCATTGTTGTAGTTAATGTGAATATATATTTCTTCCACCGAAAACAATGTGTTACACACTGTATTTGAACACAACACTACCAAATCAGTGAATTGCCTTCCATTTTTGACATCCGAAAAACATTCTTCCTGTCTCGCGTCCAACACAAAGAGGGGCTTTCAATCCACACCAACAATACACAGGAGGCTCGTAATCCATCGTACGGCTTCGTTCTTTGCTACCCGCTGAGCTCGATAAACATGACATGGTTCTTCACAGACTTACGTATCGCACAGAGGGGAAGCTCAAGAACGGTGAAGAAGGGTTAGGGATTGGGTTGTTATGCTTTTGGGGTTGGATTTCGGGTTTCGTTTTAGCGGGTTGACACGTAGGATAAGTGGCCAGGTAGTTTGGTGCCACGTATACTTCCAGGTCAGCGGGTAACAGGCTGACCTGCTGGTAACCGGCTAAAAAGCCCGATTGGGTGTTTTTTAGGAGTGAAAGGGTGTAATTGGGTGATTTCGGAGTGCGAGGGATTAATTGACGAAGTGGTAAGAGTACGGGGGCCTATTTGACAGTTTTCTCAAAAAGAAAAAAAACATCACACACGTTTTTTGAAAATTTTAAATATTCATACATATTACTTATATATATTATGTGGTGATTGTAATTTAAAATTTATGGACAGTTTAATTTTTTATCCATTAAGAAATGTGGTGACTCCATATACTCCCTCCGTCCCAAATTGAATTGCAAATTTGAGTTTTTGGGTCAAATTGACTCGTTTAAAGCATTTAATTAGGATATCAATTCTGAATTATATTTTAATTAGGATTTTTCATTTTTATAAATATTTTAAGGAAGTTTCTAAATATGTAAATTTTAATTATTAAAATTGAATTAATTATCAATAAGGGTGATTTAACTTTAACATTGGTTAACCAAAAAATGTTGACTTTGCAAAACAATTTGGGACAAAGATAGTATGTAAAGATAAGATAACACTCGGTGCAATTTGGATGACGAACCAAGTTTCACCATATTCACAAATGGTAATTGAAAATATTTCACACGAACATTTTAGAATGTTTTTACTCGGACGGTTTTCAATTTCAGACTAGCCTAAAACAAATCAGACCAGACCAAATCAGATTACATTAGATTTAGACAGTTATAACATACACAGAGACTAGACATTTAACAAATTCAGACTAGACCAGATCGACCAGACCTGAAAGGTTCAATCCAGATAAAAACATCATTACTAATCCCTAGAATGTAGGTAGTATAAATTTATCTTTAACCGTGGGTTTCAAGACATTACACGGAAGCCTATATCATACAACCGGTTGTATGGTGCCAGCCGTACAGCCGGTGGCAATTTTGTAATTTTGGTGAAAACACGACTTCTCTTGAATGAGCATTAACGCAATTTTGTTGAACATCAAGCATGTTCTTTGGAGTATTAAGAGCCTAAGAATGAGCATATGCTACATGATATCTTCTAGTTCACTTTTATTTTCGTTTATAAAAAGATTTTAAATTATGTCTATACTCAATTCCAATTAATTTCAATATGTGAATCTAATGTAGTATGATACATAAAATATACAATATTTTAAAATGATCATGAAGCAGTACCAAATGAACATACATAACTTACAAAATGAGTATACAACAATTCAAAATCTCATTTGTGTAAGTTTATTCATTTTAACTTAAAACTCATTTCTAATATGCTCAATATTCATTTGTGTATGATCATTCCTTTTAAGCGTGTACTCATTTGAGTTTAATATAAACTCATTCGAGATTCGTCAACAAAGAAGTATGACTCCATTAAGCAATATATCGAACTCAAACTCAATCTCCTAAACCACCGGTCAATATGTCGTCTCTATATACTTCTTCTTCTTGCAGCACCGGCCAACAAAGAAGATCCTGAGTAGCCGCTGTCTCTTGCGCAGCAAGAGGACGTTCGTGCTTGAGGAGAAGAGTGTGGCAATGAGGAGCAGTCTGCCTGGTCCTTAATCAAATTGAAGAAGCCAAGCGAGATAGAAGAAGCAGGTGCGAAGTCCAGAGCGAAGCCAGATCGGAGAAGTCCGGTGCGAAGCCAAGAAGCGCAGAAGCCTAAAAAAGCTCGACTGTACCGTGTACACGGTACAACCGACTGTATAATACTCTCTCCGTCCCATTGGGCTTTGCCAGCTTTCCCTTTTTTTGTTGTCCCAAAAAAACTTTGTTACTTTCCAATTAAAGCAACTAATTTGTGGTTCTGCACATTTCTCTCTCCTCTGCACAAATTTTAACCACATAGTTTTTACTTTTCTTATTTCTCACCTACTTTGCACTTGGCAAAGTCCACTAGGACGGAGGTAGTATATTTTACCGACATTACACATGCCACGTTCTTGCATGTTGTACGGAGCAACGTTTATTGGTTTGCTTTTCTTTTGGCGTTGTACCCGAGAAACGGACAGGTAAAGTTACTTTTTTTGTCATGTACGCTTTTCCGCAAAAAGGATGACACCCCATCCCCGAAGACCCCCCAACCCTGACCGGACGATACATTGGGAGGATGTAAATTAGACTATAATCACAATCTGACAGATAGAGTAGGGTTCTGTCCCCGGTACTTGCACAGACCCTATGCATTTTTAGCATAGTAACTTCTCATCGCAGTTGCCGGGATTCGAACTCAGGACCTAACCCTTGTGGCACTCTCTTGCTACCAGTTGAGCTAGGTCCACCGGTATGTACGCTTTTCCACAATTCAACACTCGTACGTTGTGTATATGTTAGCTTTTGTGAATTCTTTTGATGCCATATGAAGAGTTTTGGTCATTCCATTATTAATGAGTTTAAATAATTTTCTTCCATGAATTAGAATTGAATATTTGAGTGAGTTTAGTAGCTAGTTTAGAGTTGTACATATAGCGTAAACATTTTTTTTTATATCTTGTCGATTAAAATTTACTAGAACAAATTTTAATGAAACGAGTCAATGACATACTTATGATGAGAACAAAAATGATGGATAAGATTATGATTTTATTACACTAATAATGAGAGTATATTTTGTATAAAGTAATTTAAATATTCTAAACTTTGAAGGGGTGAGAGATAAATACATCAAATTTGCGCATGTAATACATATCCCTCAAGCTTTATACTATGTATTAAAAACTATATTAGCACTATAATCATATATTTTTTCACAGATGTAATTTTATGGTGTTAAGCAAAATATTTGTGAGGATGCAATTAAAATTAAATTGTACTGCACTAATATAATTTATTTCACAAATGAAATTTTAGAATGATAGTTGCACTCTAACAATGCTTAGAGTTTTTTAAATTATGTAATTATTCCAGTAATTTTGTATTTGTAACAAACATACAATCATAATGCGAAAATTATTTTTAATATAAAATTTTGGTGTATATATGTATATGCAAGTTTGTGGTACTTATCTTACATCGCATGAAAATTTGAAGTTTTTAAACTATTTTGCATATATATTTTCTTCTTTGCCTATATAAATATTTTGCCCATATATTTTCGTGTTGAAGGAAGCTGGCATAGTGATGCATTCCGGCCCGCATGATCTAAAAAAATAGTGACCTTGTAATTGATACTTCATACTACATCCGTCCCATTTTATGTGTCTCATTTGATTTTGGCACAATTTTGAATAAAGTTATTGAAAAATAAAAGTTATGGTTGCAATTTGAAAATCATAAAGTAAAATGTTGTGAACTACATATTTCTTTCCAATAAGAGAAAGGTGACACTTATATTTGCCATTGTCTCACGAATTTCTTACCGCAAAACATAAAGACCATAAACAAGAAATCAAAATGGGACTGCAGATAGGAAACCAGAGTTATACCCGACAAAACTTCCTTGCTTACTAAACATTATCTTATTACTAGTATATAAGTATGAATTGAGGTACTAAAACATTAAGAGAAAAATTCAATATAGGCCATTTATTATAAATGAAATAGATAGTATTACCAATTGGATCTTGGGGAAATATCGGATCTACCTCCGATTCATTAGCAAGTCATCACACGACTTCCTCTTGAAACCAGGACAGAGTTTCAGCCCTAGACAACATGATTGTGATAAGAAACCCACATATATTCTCTATCCTTGTAAGTGCTTAGCTATGGAATATGATAAACAGTATCTTACCACGTTGTTGAAGGTAAATCCCGTAGATCCGAAAGCCCAACACGAACTTTGGATATATCAGGAATGGCCCAGAATCAAAGTGTATGAGAAAATATAAGATCTGAACTAACTAAAACTCGAAAGCTCACTTGTATTAATTAACCAATCTGATTACAAGGAATTTCCCGATCGGTAAGTCGGAAACTATGCTTTAATACAAGAAGTAATGGCAAATGATGCTATTCTAGAGCTTGAGTATTGAAATGCTAACCCTTACAATGACTTGAAACCTTCTATTTATACTAATGGAGAGCATGGGCTGCCTCTTGCTGATTGGCCGTTGTTCCACCGACTTGGTCATCCATGCTTCCACTTGCTGATGTCATAGTCTGGCATTAATTGCACCTGGCCACTTGCTGGTTGGCCGTTGCTCGAACGGGATGTTGGGCTGTACTGAAGATGCTGTCAAATTGGCCCAAGTATGATATATAGCCCGAACCTCGTTCGGTATGTCTTCTTACTGGGCCAACCTTTATTTGGGCCGAAGTCCGTTCGGTATGTCTTCCTACTGGATCTATTCATCATAGAGTGATGGGCCTGTTGCTTGGGCCGGGTATCTTGGGCCTTCTCGATCTGGGTATTGGGCCTCTAGGTCAATATCCCAACACAAGTCCCCCACTTCCGATGTCTCGAACGAAGTGAGTGCATTAGGAAGTATATCAATGTTATAATACCCCGAATGGCGATCGGGGTACAGAAGTAATCAGTTCCCCATGCTGCGATTCGACGGCTGCCGCTTCATTTCCCCATATTCATCATGATAACCGTCGTTTAGTCTTTTCATTAGACACGTGTTTAGCTTAAATGCTCCTAGTGACGTGTCGCTCTCTGATTGGTTCTCGACACGGCGTTTTTCAAGGCTATAAATTAGCCTTTAACTTCTCAATTCCGGGTTTCGACTCTGCAATTCTTTGGCCTTCGTTGTTTTCCTCTGCAATTTTCTCCCTGCTTCCTTTGCTCAGGTAATTTCCCAAACTCCGGATTCCCTATCTTCATTTCTGGCTTCGATCGAGATGAGCCCCAAAGAGCATTCCTCTGGTTCGGAGATGGCCTTTCATGGAGATGACCGTGACGCCGCCATCGTAGATGTCATCACGGTTCCGTTTGCCGGTGTTTCTACTGAGACGGCGACGAATACCAGGGCTGAGGTGGAGGACCTCCCTAGCACTTCTTCTTCCTCCAGTGAGGATTCCGACGACACCAAATCTGAGGACGAAATAGCCTCCATGGCGGCCGGACGGCCCAACGATGTTCCTCGCCATACCCTTGACCTAAAATTGATTAGGGAGAGGCGGCAAAAATTGACCTCTCACAATAGGGCCGAAATTCCGGCCCTTATCCCTAACCCGGTGGATTTCCGTTTGCAAGCCGGGCTTCACCCAATGCGTCATAGGCCCGGAATGACCATAGTCCACTTTGACTCAATTAGGGCCGGCCTTAGATTTCCGCTACACCCCTTTTTCATTTCTTTCTTCAATTTCTACAAAGTTGTACCGGCTCAGATTATGCCGAACTCTTATCGAGCAATGGCGGGTTTCATTTGTCGTTGCAAAGATGCCGGTGCCCGACCAACCCTAGAACTCTTCCACCAATTCTTCAAAGTAGCCCCCCAACAAACCCATGGCTATCTGGCCACTAGTGCCCGAACGGGACACATCCTGTTCAAAGGAAACCCAACTTCGATCAAAGGGTGGAAAGACCGGTTTTTCTTCGTATCTATCCCGGACGGTCTGATTCCCCACAAATGGAATGCCTTTCCCCGCAAAACCCCTGATCCTGTCCTTACTGAAGAAATCTACAAGGACGTGCTTGCTGTGGAGAAGGATAAATGCATGGACATCATGAATTATCTGACCCCCGAACGACTTATAACAGCCGGGATAGGTACTGCCCGTTCTCTTGGGTTTACTTGTTTTGATAAACCAAGTGCCTTGGTCCGGGCGGTCCTTCCCGTGCCAGAAACATTCTTTTATTCTTTTTTCTAGTTTCTCACACGCTAGGGCCGCTCGATACTAACATTGTTCTTTGTCTTTTTTCAGCACCAAACCCAGATCTTCCTATGGATGATAGCAGAGTCATCGCAGCCGGTGGGGCCGGAAAACGGAAGAAATCCAGGAAGAATCCACAACCTACTCCCTCCATTATTCCCGCTCAGGAGGCTGCCCCTTCCTAACCACTTCCAGAGCCTCAGCCAATTCAGCAGGTCCACCAGGATCAATTAGAGGCCATGCTGATCGATGACCGGTTCAGCTCTGACCAATTGCACCAATTTTCCCAGCATTTCGACTCCGTTCGGGGGGAACCCTCGAATGCTGGCGAGACCCATACCGACCATATTACGGGTCAGGTCGAGAGGATCTCTGTAACACTTGAGATTAATTTAAAAGGATTAATAGTACTACTCATACCGACAAAGGTGCATCTCCTTTTAAGGGAGCTCATCACCCAAGAACTCCAAAGTTAAGCGTGCTTGCACGAGAGTAGTCTTGGGATGGGTGACCCCCTGGGAAGTTTCTTAGGGCGTGAATGAGTGAGGACAAAGTGCGCGTTAAAGGCTAGTGGCGGTTTGTGAGGACAGTACTAGAGGTCAGAAGTAACTACCTCGGGTCCGTGTGGGGCCCGGGGTGTAACAGGTGGTATCAGAGCAACCCTGCGACAGTGTGCTGATCCGTTGGATATCGGGCGGGCACTTAGCGGGGGAAAAGATTCTGGGATATGATTGAGATTGGCGTATGGGTGCAACGAGGACGTTGCGTTCCTAAGTGGGAGTGATTGTAACACTTGAGATTAATTTAAAAGGATTAATAGTACTACTCATACCAACAAAGGTGCATCTCCTTTTAAGGGAGCTCATCACCCAAGAACTCCAAAGTTAAGCGTGCTTGCACGAGAGTAGTCTTGGGATGGGTGACCCCCTGGGAAGTTTCTCAGGGCGCGCATGAGTGAGGACAAAGTGCGCGTTAAAGGCTAGTGGCGGTTGTGAGGACAGTATTAGAGGTCAGAATTAACTACATCGGGTCCGTGTGGGGCCCGGGGTGTTACAATCTCCCTATCCGACCCTGTCCATGAGGTATTAGAGAGGGCCGTCTCTACAGCGAGCCAGATCTGGTCGACCTCCTCTTGGTTCAACAACTTTTCCCTTCCTCAGTTGCCGGTCGAGCAATCTGAAGAATGTCTGGCTCTGACTGCTATGAAGGTACATTGTATTTTGCGCTTTGCCTTTATTTTATTCTCTGTAATCAGTACTAACTCTCGAACGGTATTCTGTAGATGGGCTTGTACACCCTTCAGATGCGGGAGGCCCGCGTGGCCAAAGAGCGGGAACTGATTGTTGCCCAATCTTCTGCTGAGCAACATGCTGCTGCTGCCATCGCCTCTCTGGAGGCCGAACGGAAAGCCTTTGTGGAGGAAAAGTAGAGGCTGGATGCTGAACTCGGTACCCTTCGGGTCCAACTCGCAGCTTCCCAGGCGAAGGTCCTTGCTGCTGAGGCCGCACAGGTCAAATTCGAAGAAATGCCATCCAGCATCCCGGACGGTCCCTATGAAGTGAACGTGGATCTGTCCGCCGTCCGGGACACGTTCAAATCCTCTGATGAATTCGCCATCATCAAGGATGAACATGCAAGGGCCCAAATCCCGTTCACCTTTGGGGCGTATTTGAAGGGTTTCCCCAAAGGCGCTGGTCTGCTATCGGCAGGGGTGGCCCTCTTGGATAAGGACCCCGAGGCCAAAAAATGGAACGACTCCATCGTCTCAGATCTTTATGGCAAAATTGGCCAGGTCTTGCTGCGTCCCTTCGTCACTCAGCTTCAAAATCATCTGGGGAGGCCGGTTCAGGCTTCTGATCTCCCCACAGATGACATTATCCAGACTCAGTTTGAGAAATACCTGCGAGCTCAGCAAAGGGAAGCCGATCAGGCTGCTGGGAGAGAGCCTGAGCCCCCGTCTGATGACGATGAAGTTGAAGACGAAGAGGGAGATGAAATGGCCCCTAGCCAATAATTTATGTGTACTTTTTCATTACTTGTTGTAATTTTCTTTTTCTCTAAATAGCTTGTACTTCCCGGTCAGTAGAACCGATGAATATATATCCCTTTTTTGCCTGAAATTTTGTGTACTATCTTTTCTGTCTTTATATGCCCATTTTGTATTTCTTGCTCAACTACCCTTAATGCCGTTGATCGCCGTTCGGGAATTAGAATGTTATGATTTATTTAAGGAAAAACCCTCTCTCTGATACTCAACCGTTCGGGCTTCATACCAAATTTTAGGACTTAGCACATTCTTGCTTCAGATAATCTCTTATAACGTTAATAGCCGGTCGGGCTTCAGACCAATCCTTAGGATAGCTTTTATGGTGTTGATAGCCGGTCGGGCTTCAGGTCATTTTTAGGACTTAGCAGTTTTCTTGGTTTTCTTTGCACCTGGGCTTCTTCATAACATTGATAGCCGTTCGGGCTTCAAACCAATTTTCAGGACTTAGCCGTTTTCTTGGTTTTCTTTCCACCTGGGCCTCTCCATAAGTTGGTAGCCGTTCGGGCTTCAGGTTGACATTTAGGACTTAGCATTTCTCTAAACAGCAAGTCCCTGTGATCTTTGCTAATTCTCTGTAAGCCCGTCCGGGGTACGTGCACAAAAAATGAATCATAAATGCCCCAGATTAATCGTAACCACCCAATGCCACGTGTTGCTCATGGATTAGGGATTTGTGCGGCACTTTCCCTATTTATAGAGAGGTGCTTCCCCTAATTTCTCCTGCTATTTTCTCATTTTTCTTTCGAGCTTTCTCTTTCTAGAATTCCCAGAATTCCCTTGCATACTCTCAAGCCTTCTCTCTCTAGAATTCCCAGAGTTCTTTCAGTGGTTTTTATGTACTACTCCTCTAGCTCAGAATCTGAAGAGATGCCTTTGATTCGTAAAAGCAAAACATCCACTGGTAACCAGGTCGAAGGCTCTTCGTCCCAAACACCTAAACCCGCCAATCCTCAGGGCAGCAAACATATCGAACTGCCACAGGAGGACGGATGTCTGTCCGGAGATGACCTCCAAGTTTACAACAAGGGGATGCCCGAGCGGCCACCCCGTATTGCCCTACACTTCAATCGCATACGCAAACACAAACAACGTCTCCCAGAAGATGTTGAATGGCAACTCAGCCAGTTGTTGTCCCCACCAAGAGAATACTATGCCGGATTCATTCGGCACCCTATGAGGCACCGACCGGGGCACGTGCTAGTGCACCTTGATGCTCTGACTGCTGGACTTCGGTTCCCTCTCCATTCATTCATAGTGGATTTCTTACGCCGGGTTGCTGTATTGCCCGCTCAGTTCGTGCCCAGCTCGTACCGCATTCTGACAGGCTTCATTATCCGGTGCCACGAGTTGAGGATTACCCCAAGCGTCGATCTGTTCCTTTATCATTACTGCTATCAACCCTACTGGACGACCGGGTACCTGAAACTGATAGCTCGTTCTGACCGTCAGCTGTTCACAGAGAACGTTACCCCGCAGGCTGACTGGGAGGAGCGGTTTCTGTTCGTTCGGGTAGGTGATTCTCTACCATTCCCGGATAGGTGGAACGCATATCCCGTTCGGGATTCTCTGCCCAGGGTAGACGCCGTTCTACGCTTCCAAGCTGAGTCTTTGCGGATGGGAGGGACCAGAAGTCTCCGCAGCTTTGTCACCACTTCGAGCATGTTATCTGCTGGAATCGGTAAGCATAGTAGGGCTTTAACCCGATCATCCTTCGCTCTCACGATTCAACTTCTTATCTTTTATTTCTCTTTCTTGTAGGCGTGATATCTCCCATACCCGTCCGGCGCTCTATCTCTTCTGCTAAAGGGAGGGAGAACATGATAGCCGATCGTGACTCGGCGGAGCAAACCCGCAAAAAGCGCAAAGGAAATGATGGCGATCGCCTGATCCCGATCGACCATGTGGTTGATTTGACCGGGCCGGAGGTCGAGTCCAAAAGATCGGCGCCTGCCAACAACCCAACTCCTGTTCTTACTGCCACACCGATCGATGATCGCATGTTTGTTGAGTTTTCAAATATGGGGCCCAGATCAGAGGGGAGGTATCTGTTCGGGCTGATGCCATCTTCTATGTGGTGTCATACTGCGATCAAAGTTCCCCCGAGCTTCACCAACTTGACTCACTGGTCGGATCTTTTTGAAGCAGGTCACCAGGAAGCACTCAAGGTATATTTCATTCTGACCCATGCCTTTCTACTATTCATGATTTTCATTGTCCGACTTTTATTGAAATCTTGTTTTCAGGCTGGCGTGTATTATCACAAGGCCTTTCTTGCTGCTGAGAAGGAGATGAAAGCCCTGGCCAGCGATCGGGATGACGACCATGTCCTCCTTTCTGCCGCTCGGAAGTTAGCGGCCGACCTTCAAGAGCAGGCCAAAGAGGGTGAGAAGGCAAAAGTTGCTCTGGACGAGATGCAGGAGATGTCCCGTCGTCGCGACCGGGAGCTTAAAGAACTCCGAGCCAAGGTGCGGGCTGCCGAATCTGCTGGCATCAAATTTGATAAGGGTGTTGGTGATCATCTGCCCGAACCCTACACGGTCAATACTTCCCAGATTGCTCAGCAATCGGTAGTGGATTTTCAACGGGGCAAGGGGCTGAACGTCGCTCTGGAGAACACGACCCGGCAATTCCTAGGTCCTCACCTTGGCCAATTTTTGCGTGAGAGCTCAGATCCTATCAAGGCAGGGATCGACCTCCTGGACAGCACGCCGGAAGGGAAATCTTTCTTGGATGTCCTGACCGAGAAAACCATAAAGCAAAGTCAGGACCTGCTTCTGGACAGGAATCTTGAACTGATCTTAGAGCGTTTCCCCAAGCCGTTCGATCCTGATGAATTAGGCTTCGATGATCTGTTCGGAAATACGTACGATCGCATCATGGAGAAAAGATCCAGAGCAGCGCCTGACGATGCAGTGCAGGCAGGGAGCTCTCAGCCTACATCCTCCCCGAACGGCAATCCTCCAGTAGAGTAGCCTTCTTTCTTTATCTGTTGTCTCTTTTCTTGTATATTCATTCTTCTTGTATATTCCGGCTAGTAATGCCGAAGAATAAACTGGACTTCTTCCCTTTGTCTATTGTATTTTTTCTATTCTTCCTTTGATTTTTTGTTCACAATCTTTTCTACGTGGCCGAACCTCACTCGGCTCATGTATCTTTATATCTGACACCTTTTCCGAACCCGTTTTGATCCCTTTTCCTGTTCGTGACGCACGGGTTCAAAACTCTTAGCTGAGGTGAATTCCTCCAAGCCGTTTTGATCGTGACCACAGGGTCAAACTCTCAGCTGGGATAGGGGCTCCCTCCAAACTGTTAACCCGTTCGACATTCGGTCATCCAGAATGATTTCACGTGTTAACGAGCTGAGGTGAGACTCTCTCTTCACAATTGTTCTGACACCTTTCCCGAACCCGTTTTGATCCCTTTTCCTGTTCGTGACGCACGGGTTCAAAACTCTTAGCTGAGGTGAATTCCTCCAAGCCGTTTTGATCGTGACCACAGGGTCAAACTCTCGGCTGGGATAGGGGCTCCCTCCAAACTGTTAACCCGTTCGACATTCGGTCATCCGGAATGATTTCACGTGTTAACAAGCTGAGGTGAGACTCTCTCCCTTCCAAACCCATAATTCCGATGCATTCCGAACTGTTCTCTCTGGCTCGTATCATCCATATTAGGGGTCTGAGGTAACCCTTTTCGAACTGTAAGCAAGATCACCGAATTTGGGTCATTCCTTACTTATAGTTAAAAGGGCGACTAGCTTCCAAGTCAAGTTTTATGACTGAGGCGAGATTTTTCAAAACCATAGTTCCGATTCCCCGGGCGACAATCCGTACCTTATCCGAACGTCGCTCGGTTAATCCATATCTTACAGTCTTGACACCATCTCCAAGCCGTTTTGATCCCTTTGCCCGTACGTAATTACAGGGTCGACTTTGGCTAAGTTGACGACTCAACTCCCTCCAAGCTGTTAACCCGTTCGTCATTCGGTCATCCAGAATGATTCTACGTGTTAACAAGCTGAGGTGAGAATCACTGTCCTTCGAACTCCAGGCCATTTTGATCCTTCATCAATGCGTAATTACAAGGTCAAAACTCTTGCTGAAATAATGGCTCCCTCCAAACTGCTAATATGTTCGTCATTCGGTTTTCCAGAATCGATTCTCATATTAACCGCTGAGGTGAGACTATCTGAGCGTCAAACTCCCAGCCGTTAGCTGAGGATGACTTTCCTTCCATGCTGTTAACTCGTTCGTCATTCGGTCATCCGGAATGATTGAGTTAACCACGGGTACCGATTTTCTGAGCCTCAATTCTTCAAGCCGTTTTTGATCCCTTTATTCTTACATAAATCTAGGGTCAAAAACTCTCTAAACTGAGAATTGATTTTCCTTCCATGCTCTTAACCCGTTCGTCATTCGGTCATCCGGAATGATTGAGTTAACCACGGGCACCGATTTTCTGAGCCTCAATTCTTCAAGCCGTTTTTTATCCCTTTATTCTTACATAAATCTAGGGTCAAAAACTCTCTAAACTGAGAATTGATTTTCCTTCCATGCTGTTAACCCGTTCGTCATTCGGTCATCCGGAATGATTGAGTTAACCATGAGCTGAGTTTGTGGAAGTTATGTCTCCCTCTCTCTCTCTCTCTCTCTCTATATATATATATATATATATATATATATATATATATTATTTAGAGGTGGCAATAGCCGTTTTTATTGATAAAATTTCCTCAGATGCTCCACATTCCAAGTTCCTGCCGGTCGGCCTTCAGTATTTTGTAGGCCAAATGTTCCTGAAGCATACTTCTTACATACTTGGTAGGGGCCTTCCCAATTTTGTGCCATTTTGCCCCCTTCGAGCGGTTTGCTTTTCTCTCTCTTTCTCAGCACCAGGTCCCCTACCTCGATTGGACGAACTTTAACCTGCTTGTCAAAATATCTTCTCGTGGCTCTGTGATACTCTTCCATTCGTGCCGCTGCCAGATCCCTTCTTTCTTCTATGAAATGCATTTCGGCCCGTAAGTTGTCTTCATTCTGTTCCGGGCTGTAATGCACCGTTCGGTGTGTAGGAACTAGGATCTCCGTTGGTACTTTGGCCTGGAAACCATAGGCAAGGGCAAATGGAGTCTCTCCCGTGGCCGTTCGGGGTGTGGTCCTGTATGTCCATAGAATATAATTCAACTGATCAGGCCACGATGAGGAGTATTCTTCCAGCTTCTTCTTCATACCATCCATGATAGTTCGGTTCATATTTTCTACCTGGCCATTTGCCTGAGGGTACGCGACGGATGCTCTGGAATGCTTGATTCCCCATTTGACCAGGTAGTTCTCAAAGTTTCGGCTCACGAACTGCCTTCCATTGTCAGTTACAATCTGTTCAGGGATTCCGAACCGGCAAATGATATTTTTCCAGACAAACTTCTGGCGTTTAACATCCGTAATGCTGGCCAGTGGCTCGGCCTCTACCCATTTGGTGAAGTAATCTATCCCCACAATGATGTACTTGTTGTTTCCAGGTGCAGTAGGTAGAGGACCTAACAGGTCTATTCCCCATCTTGCGAATGGAAGGGCCACCGTCATTGGAGTGTAGAAGGTGGCAGGCCGTCCGGGGACCGGCGCGTATAGTTGGCATACCTTACATTTCCTAGTATGCGCGAAGCAGTCCTGTTGGATAGTTGGCCAATAATACCCTTGCAAGATGATTTTTCTGGCCAGTGTCTTGGGCCCTTGGTGGCTGGAACAGACACCTTCATGAATTTCTTCCATTACAGCTGCCGCTAGATCGGGTGGGAGGCATCTCAGATACGGCCCACCAAATGTCTTTTTGTACAGCTGCCCGCCCACCAAATTTCTCCTCTGGATGCATTTTATTTGATAGGCAGGATTTTTATCTTGTGGGAGGGTTCCGTCCTTCAGGTAGTTGGTCATATCTACGACCCAGCTCGGGATGGCATAAGATATGGCCTCGATCTGGAGCACCATGATTGCTGGGGTTGCCAATGTTTCCCGATGGGCAAAACGTTGGATATGAGCCGGGATCTCCTGTGCCCGATCATCGAACGCTGCATTCTCTAATTTGGACAGGATATCTGCTTCAGTATTTTCGATTCTGGATATCTGGTCGAGCACCACCTGTTCAAATTTACGTATCTGCTCCTCGACCATTTCCTTGTAGGCCTTCATCCTTTCTTCTTTGGCCTCAGCAGTGCCGTTCACTTGATGTACCACCAATTGACTGTCCGATCGGACTTTTAAACGATCGGCGCCCAGGGCCCTTGCATACTTTAAACCAGCAATGAGAGCCTCATATTCAGCCTCATTGTTGGTCACCTTGAAATCAAAATGAATGGAATAATATGCTTTGAACCCCTCGGGCGATGTGATCACAGCTCCAGCTCCACAACCTTTGGCACTAGATGCTCCATCCACATACATTTCCCACCAGTTATCCAGCCCGTTGTTCTCTGAATCTTTTTCTGAGGGCCGGGCGGTACATTCTGCAATGAAATCTGCCAGGGCCTGCCCTTTGATAGTAGGCCGGGGTTTGAAATCTACCTCGTATTGCCCGATCAGGAGACTCCACTTGGTAATGCGCCCACTTGCCATAGGATTTCTCAAGATGGTGGCTAATGGCTGGGTAGTATATACAGTTACCGGGTGGGTCTGGAAATACGGGGCCAGACGTTTAATGGCAGCTATCAGGGCCAGTACATTCTTCTCTAGCAAGGTGTACCTGGTTTCCGGGCCGTTCAACGCCTTGCTCACAAAATAGATTGGCCGTTGAACGCCATCTTCTTCTTTCAACAGTACTGTGCTTACGGCCAAGTCAGCTACAACAAGGTACATATACAGATGTTCCCCTGGTTCGGGTTTTGTCAAGACCAGGGGGGAAGACAGATATGTCTTGAAATCCTCAAAGGCCGTTTTGCATTCGGCCGTCCACTCGAAAGGGTTGGCTTTCTTCATGATCTGGAAGAACGGGATAGCTCGATCAGCCAGTTTGGATAGGAATCTGCTCAGGGCTGCTAGCCGACCGGTCAATCTCTGCACTTCCTTGAGATTTCTCGGAGCCTCCATGTCCACAATTGCCTTTACTTTTTCTGAATTGGGCTCAATCCCCTTCTCGCTCATCATGTACCCCAAAAATTTGCCTCCTCTTACAGCAAACGCACATTTCTTAGGATTCAGCCTCATATTCGCCTTTTGCATTATCCCGAACACCTTTTCTATGTTCAGGACATGGTTTTCCTTCTTTTTGCTTTTGATCAGGATGTCATCAACGTAGGCTTCCATTGTGACACCCAGCACATCTTTGAACAACATCCCGATCATCCTCTGGAAGGTTGCCATTGCGTTCTTTAATCCGAATGGCATGACGATGTAGCAAAACACGCCATCCGAAGTAACGAACGCCGTTTTCTCTGCATCGGCCGGGTGCATGAATATCTGATGATAACCCCGGAAAGCATCCATGAAGCTCAGTAACTCACACCCGGCGGTTTCATCCACTAGCAGATCGATCCTCGGCACTAGGTAGGGATCCATGGGGCACGCTTTATTCAGATCAGAGTAATCCACGCACATTCTCATGTAGATTGTTTTGGGGCTAGAACCACATTGGATAGCCATTCTACGTGGATTACCGGATGGATGTGCTTTATCCTTAGCAAGGTGGCCACTTCCTTCTTTGTGAATTCCCACCGTTTGGTTGCTTGATACCGTTTCTTCTGTTGGACCGGTTTTGCATCAGACCGAACGGCAAGTTTGTGACATATTATTTCTGGATCAATGCCGGGCATATCTTCTGGCCCCCGGGCAAACAGCACCTGAAACTTTTTGAGGACGGCGATCACGCCATCCCGGATATCAGCCTCCAGATCTACCCCGATAGCAACCTTACGGTTCGGGGGGAAGTCGAGGTCGATTTGTTCAAGAAGGGTGGCGGGCTCCGGGTGTGCCTCGAACTCCGTTCGGTGGGTTTCCACCTCAATTGTATTCACCCGCATCCCACGAGTGTTCATCTGTTTCAGGGCCTCTCGATAACATGCCCGGGCTGTTGTTGGGTCAGTTCTGGCCACCCCTACCCCAGTGTCTGTAGGGAATTTGATGCATGAGTGGCGGACAGAGGCTATTGCCTCCAGATCTTCCAATCCCGGTCGGCCCAATATGGCATTGTGGGCGCACTTTATATCTACCACCACGAACGTCATTCGGAGTGACGCTCCGTGGGTTTCATCCCCAATTTCAACCATTAATTGGATGGTCCCTTCCGCCTCGATGCAGTTACCGGCAAAACTCGCCAGTGGAGTCCGCAGGTGGGTCAGTTGGCTCCTTTGTAGACCCATTTTCTCGAATGATTGTAGATACAATACATTCACACTGCTCCCAGTATCAACCAGTACTCGGCGGATCAAGGCATTGTCAATACACATGCTTACCACCAGTTGATCCCTATGGGGGCTTGGAGAATTGGGTAAATCAGCTGGCCCGAACGTGATCGGGTTTGTCCTTCCTTTCTTCTGGGGGGGAGCGGAGACGGATCCCACATAAAGACTTCGCTCGAACCTTTTCCGTTCGGTGTTCGAATCTCCGGTCTCCCCGCCCCCAAATATGACCTTGACCTCCATTCGAGGCTTCTTTCCAGGGCCTCCCGAGCCCTCTGGCTCATCCCTGGGAGGAACATACACATCATTTTGAGGCTGGGCGTCACGTTGAGCATCCCGGCGCCAGCTATTAGGATTCCTGGCCGGTTTTAACGTGCCCATTGCATTCGGATCTTTGTTCACATATTTGCCCAGATGGCCCCTTCGGATCAGATCCTCAATTGCTGTTTGTAGGGCTCTGCAGGCATTGGTGGCATGACCCTTTCTATTGTGATATTTACAGAAAGCATTGTCATCCGTTCCCATGAACTGTCCAGAATCAGTCGGGATGGGAATATTGTCCCTCTCGTGCTGATAGATGGTCGCTATTGATAGGACCAGGGGTGTAAATCTCCCTTGTTTGGGAGGTAAAGTGGCCGCTGGGCTAGGACCCAGCCGATCGGCCAGTCTGATCGGGGCAGCAGGCGTAATGACCTTATCCCTGATCATTATCTCCTCTTCTAGGGCGGCATGCTTGCGAGCCCTATCTAACACCTCGGCGTACGCCGTACCCGGATTCTTCTTCAATTCTTTGTACAACTCCCCCGTTCGGAGAGCATTCGTGAACAGGGTAATGGCGGTATCATCCGTCATGTTTCCCACTGTTAAAGTTTCATCCCTCCACCTTTTCAGGAATTGGTTGAGGGTCTCCTTGGCGTTTTGCTTCACACTGGTCAAATAGCTGAAGTGCCGTTTGGGATTGGCACTGGAAGCAAATTGAGCCAAGAATAACGCTGATAACTCGGCAAAGCTATTGATTGACCCGGGCTGTAGTGTCCCGAACCATTCCTGGGCAGGCCCCCTGAGCGTGCTGAAAAACAACCGGCAAATGGCGGCCTCGGGTGCTCCTAGCAGCATAAGTCCCCCTTGGTAACTCCTCAGATGTACGTGGGGATCTCCCACCCCATCGTAAATTTGGCCGGTCGGGGGCTTGGCACCCCCTTGGATATCCGCGTACATGAGCTCCCTAGTAAACGGGGAAGTAATTCCCAGCTGAACTGGCGCAGGTTGTACAGGTACTCTGTTCATCTGGTCCCGCATTTCATTCATTTGCCTCCTCATCTCGGCCATCTCTTCCTCCTGGGCCGTCAAAGGGGGCGGTGGTGGAACCCTCATATCCGTATAGTCCTTGTCCCAATGCCGCTGAGGGGCCCTAGTATTTTCCCGCTCGGCATACTGGAAATGATGACTGACGGGAGTTGGTCCTCTAGCTTGCGACCCGACCGGGGTTCGGTCACTGGGACTGGGATGCGCTGCTGGTGGGGCGCTACGTCGATTATCCCGATGGGTATGCGAACGGGATGACGCTGTGGTTGTTTCCGCGCGTGGAGTTTCTCCTGTAAAGCTGGAACCTCCTTCCTCTTCGTTCGCCATATGCTGCATGAATTGGGCCATGTCACGCATGGCCTGGGGATTTCTTCTCAGAGATTCGGGAATCACAAAATCCCCATTAAAACGAGGATACGATCCTCGACTGGATTGTCCCTGGGGGTTTTGACTCCCCGGGGTGTGACTCCTCCCGTGACGGTGTGAACCGTCGTTTGTATGATAGGAACTGATTCTGACCATTTTTGAAAAATAGAGGTTTTTTGGATGTTTAGAAAGTGATACTTTTTGCAAGTTTCCCACAGACGGCGCCAATGTTGAAGGTAAATCCCGTAGATCCGAAAGCCCAACACGAACTTTGGATATATCAGGAATGGCCCAGAATCAAAGCGTATGAGAAAATATAAGATCTGAACTAACTAAAACTCGAAAGCTCACTTGTATTAATTAACCAATCTGATTACAAGGAATTTCCCGACCGGTAAGTCGGAAACTATGCTTTAATACAAGAAGTAATGGCAAATGATGCTATTCTAGAGCTTGAGTATTGAAATGCTAACCCTTACAATGACTTGAATCCTTCTATTTATACTAATGGAGAGCATGGGCTGCCTCTTGCTGATTGGCCGTTGTTCCACCGACTTGGTCATCCATGCTTCCACTTGCTGATGTCATAGTCTGGCATTAATTGCACCTGGCCACTTGCTGGTTGGCCGTTGCTCGAACGGGATGTTGGGCTGTACTGAAGATGCTGTCAAATTGGCCCAAGTATGATATATAGCCCGAACCTCGTTCGGTATGTCTTCTTACTGGGCCAACCTTTATTTGGGCCGAACTCCGTTCGGTATGTCTTCCTACTGGATCTATTCATCATAGAGTGATGGGCCCGTTGCTTGGGCCGGGTATCTTGGGCCTTCTCGATCTGGGTATTGGGCCTCTAGGTCAATATCCCAACACACGCAGAGACTGTTCATCAGATCTATGAGCTTCTGAATCACCACAGACTAATTGGTTAGAATCTTTAGATCCCCCAATCCTGCAATTTCAAATCTACTAACGTCAAACTTCATACACATACTACACACGCATATTGGGAAAGGTTAAAGTGAGAACTCATTTTGTGATAACTCACACAAACATGGAAATAAGTGCTCTATCAACCTTCCTCTTCTATTATGAATATGACTATATACTAATATAAGTATCTTAATATTCATCACAAACCTATACATGTGCTCAGCAAAGTCATCAATCAAGACAGGCCATGCTCCTGTCAGAAAAGGAAAAAAAGAGAGTTACAAACGGTTGGAACCTCAGCAGCTATACGCATCATCAGTTCAATGCCCTTATTAATGTCTTTCCTGGAGCATAAAGATTTCATGTGTCAAAAACCATTACATTTGTTGAATCTTCAGATTCACATTTACAGTCAAACAAAGACATGCTTCTGTAAATTATGTCTCACTTATATACTATCATACTACTAGTATTTAAAGTTAAAAATGTAGACATATAGTACTTTGAAGTATTTCTAATCATGCAGGGAATGTTTTTATGCAAAGTTCCTATGTAATGCAGTAGGTTGAGCACTTTTGGCATCCAAGTGTCCATGACAACATGGACAGATCTCGAACCTTCTTTCATTAGAAAGTCACTACTCTTTTGCAATGTTCTAAAATTCGCTAGGCACTAGTCGGGCGGCCAAGCACCGCCTAGCGCCTAGGCGGATTAGGCGCCGATTAATCGCCGACTAGGCGGCCAACTCGGTTTCAACATAATGCAATAAATATAAATATTCTTGGCAAAAAATACTACCTTAGACAAATAAAGTTTAAATTGTAAACATTTTTTATCATTAAGTTTAAATTTCAAACATAATAAATATATTGCATATTACCTAGTATAATAAACATATTGCATATTACCTGGCAGGATTTCCACATAGTATCTTTCAGCCATTAACTCAATCAACCTCCCAATAGAGTTATCCATTTATGCACTACTTAGTTTGGTATTCTCCCCAATTCAAAATACCTTCTTCTCATAATTCCTTAAAGAATCTATCTACACAGAGTTTTCCACAGCTAAAGATACAAAGAAATATTCAACTATGGCGATTAGTATGACAAATATTTTGCGTGCTACTAAGTTAGAGATGACAAGGCATAGGTTAGTGAACAATTCTTTTTGGGTATATGAGTTACCCTGTCAGGTTATATAAAGATTATACTATAATACTTTGGAGATTTTTCTGATTTGTCATGTTACTCACAAGTCACAACATAGTAACAGACACTAGATAAAGTACTCTCTTGTAATTCAAGTCTTGAGGGAGGAATATATTCGTCAAAGATAAACTTCATAAAACTTTTATATATGTTATAATAATGTTGTTTAATCCAAAAAAAATGCATGCAAAAAAGTTATAGTTGGTTGAAGTATTCAATAATTTATAATAGATAAATACATTTAACTATATAAAGATTAATGGACTGAACTTCATCCCTCTTAGCTTGAAAATAATCAAAATATAAGTCACATAAAACTTTAGAAATTACCTTACAAGTTTTATGGAACTGTAAATCAAATTCAAATAGGGAATATTAAAGGGGAATTAAGTTTATTGAGATAACAGATCATATATGAGCTTTATTTCTGTATGATGTATACTAACTTGAGTGTAGCAGAAGCCAAGACAGCCAACAACTATAGGCTAAATAGTATAATGTAATGTTTTGTGTCAACTCGCAAGCAACACTATGGCATTTAGATCATTTATAAACAAAATCAGGGGATGTAGAATTCATTTTTATGGCATTAATGTTAAACCCTTTTGTCAATTTTTAATAAACCTTGGTGTTAATGTAATGAGATGAAAACAAAAAAGCTCTTCTTAGTACTGATTTAACTAGTTTCATCACCATAGTCAACACCTCACATACAACATTACAAGGGAACCAAATATCAACTCTTAATGCCATTAAATGCTAAATGGTAACCATAAAAAACTATAAAAGGTTTGCCAGTTCTGAAACTTTAAGGAATAGAATGCCAAACTGGAACTATGAAATACACTACAAAATTCTTGTTGAATTTCATAGAAAAAATGAACAAGAATTCATGTACAAGTCAAAAAACAAATATTTTATAAATTATTTGGTCTCTACAATTTTGTATTTAGTGCAAAAAAGTGATTAGTGGTACTTAGGCAGTTTCTTGGCTAGATCTATGCAAACTTTGGTCTATATCAGAAAATCTCACAATCCTAAAGCAAATTTGAAAGAAGTGAAGCCTTTTTTCAAAATCTCAAAACTCAAAATCCTAAAACAGCAAGGAAAGTAACTCTAACCATCAGGCTCTTTCTTCTTTCTGAGGTAAAATCCAAAAATGAACCAAGGTAATCACCACATTTAGGCTAAATGAAAGTGTGAAACAGAAAATGAAAAAATGACTGCAGGGTTTCAAGCCTCAAGAATAAAAGGCTATTAATATAGCATACTCAGAGAAAGCAAAGGACATGTTTTGAATACTCAGAGCAAGCATAGGACTAGTTAAAGTTTTCATTTCTTCTTTGAGTAATTTTATCAAACACCATAGTTGCATTCCAAATTCCTATCAATATTAAGCAATAAATTTCTCAATCTACAAACAAACTATCTCTTAAGTATATATCTCAAGAAAAATCGAGAAATTCTCAAAATGTCTTAATAACAAATAAGTGAAGTAACTATAATGATACAATGAAAATATCCTTACTTGGACAGTTTGGATTGCTGGACACTGGAGAGTGTTGCTGGACACCGGAGAGTGCAGAGGCTATTCAATACTCAACAAAGAAGGGAATTAAAGAAGAAGACCCATCACCCGCCATCGTTGCATCGAAGAGAATGTCGTGTTAGGTCTGGCAGTAAAGAAACACAGCTATAAGAGTCATACTTATCATGAGCACTAAAAAGGTCAAAAAACGCAGCTATTTATTAAAAGGACTGGGGCGACCAACATTGATCCCAGAAGTTGTGTCCATGGCTGAGTCCAGTTGTTAGGAGAGAAGACAGAGTAAGGCAGTCGGGCATAGTAAAGCGTCGGAGTACGGCGACGGAGTACTGCGAGGGACAACTGATAGGAGTTTGAGGGCGCTGGAGCAGCTGTAATGTGCAATGGAGATGATTCTGGACTTGTAGCAAAGCCGTGATCATCCACACCTCTGAGATTGGATTGAGGGGTTGAGGGTGTGGATGGTACTTCGTCTGGACCTGTGAGGAGCGGAATCTCTGTTGTTGGAGTTGATGTTGAAGCTGGTGAGCATGGAGGAGGTGGATATTGTGAGTTCTCGTAGAAGTTTCTGAAAAGAGAATCGAGAATCACATCTTCGTGTTCGGTGTTTGGTTCAGCTTTATCAGAAGCCACTGGTACATCATGTGATGATTCAACTTGTAGATGTTCGATTGCAAAGTCTGCCATTTCATAGAATGTAACATTTACACTCTCGATGACAGTGCGCTTGTCTCTTAGATAGACTCTGTAAGCTTTGGACTGCAGTGAGTAGCCAATAAACACGCCTTCTCTGGCTTTGGGGTCCAGCTTACTTCTCTCTGTCCGATCATTTAGTATGAAGCACTTGCAGCCAAAAACCTTGAAGAAAGAGATGTCGGGAGTTCTGTTGAAGAGAATTTCATATGGAGTCTTGTCGAAGCGTTTATGGATGGATGTTCTGTTCTGAGTGAAGCACGCAGTATTGATTGCCTCTGCCCACATGAAGTGAGGCAGTCTGGATTGGATTAACATGGTGCGTGCTGCTTCAACTAGGGTTCTGTTCTTTCTCTTAACAACTCCGTTCTGTTGGGGAGTTTTAGCTGCTGCAAATTGCTGAGTGATACCGAGAGATTCATAGAACTCAGTGAGAGTTTGATTTTTGAACTCGGTACCATTGTCAGTTCTTACAATTCGAACACTGTGCTGTAGCAGTTTCTGGATGGTCCTGATAAAGGTCATAATGTTTTCTGCAGCCTCGTCCTTTGAACGGAGAAATTTTGTCCATGTGTACCTAGAGAAGTCATCAACGATCACCAGAGTGAATTTGCGGCCGTTGATGCTTTGGACTCTCATAGGTCCACACAGATCCATGTGAATTAACTGCAGCTGATGTGTAGATGATGGTACTGTTTTCGACTTGTGGGAGCTTCGCGTCATTTTGCCCATTTTGCAGGCACTACAATGATTTTCAGCGGAAGACTTTAGCAGAGGAAGCCCTTTGACAAGTTTCTTGGAGGACAAGATTGATAGATGCTTGAAGTTCAGATGGGAGAGACGCCTGTGCCATAGGTTGTTCTGTTCTGTTGAAGCTTTGGACAACAGACAGATGGAAGTGGTGGATTGAACGCTTTTCAGATCAATAGTGTACAGATTTGATGTTCTGTAACACGTTAATAATGTGTTTCCCATGCTGTCTAGAACACAGCATTGTTTTGCAAAGAACCTCACTTCCATCCCGCTGTCACAGAATTGCCCTATGCTCAGTAAGTTGTGTTTGATCCCTTTAACAAATGAAACATCTTTGATAGTGACACTGGCACAGATGATGTCCCCATACCCAAGGATAGGAGATGAGGCGTCATTCCCAAATCTGACATTCCCTCCGTAACAGTTGGTGTAGTTGCTCAATAGGTGTTTTATTCCGGTCATGTGGGTTGAGCATCCTGAGTCTAAGTGCCACACATGACCATCCTGCAAAACAATCAAACAGGTTTAGGTACCCATCTTGGAGTGGGTCCTTCCTTATTAACAAAAAACACCTTTCTAAATCTTGCTTTTAGCTGTGATCCAAGGTCAACAGCTTTTTCAACAAAAGATCTTTCTCTTGTGGACTCTCTAATAGCCAGATCTGCTTTTGCAGTGGGTCTGGTTTTTGGATCCCACTTAGCAGTTTCCATTTTGGTGGGTCTGATTTTGTGGACCCACCTTTCCGTTTTAGTCTTGGTGGGTCTGTTCTTGGGGACCCACCTTTCAGGTTCGGTTTTGGTGGGTCTGCGTTTGGGAACCCACCTATCTGTTTTAGGCTTGGTAGGTCTCATCTTGGGGACCCACCTTTCGGTTTCAGTTTTGGTGGGTCTTATCTTGGGAACCCACCTTTCAGTTTTTGTTTTGGGAGGAGAGTAGACATTAGCTTTGTGATTGAACGGCTGTTTCTTAAGTTTGGTCTTAAAAATTTCCTCTTTAGAAAGCCGATTAAGATGTTTCCTTGAATGAACTCGAAGAGCATATTTCATATCAGGTATACATAATATTCCCTTAGAAGTTCTGTTCTCGGTTTCCCTTTTTGGTTTGAGCTTTCTGTGAGGCTTTGTTTTAACAACATTCACATCACATTCATAATTATGAGGGTCTGGAACAGAATAACCATAAGCAATACTTGAATTATGAATAGAACGATGTCTAAAAGAAGTCTCAGAAATATTCAGCTTGGGACTCAAGACTGAACTACTAGAAGTTTGTTTCTCAGAGACAGAATTACAATTAACTTTAGAATAAAAAATAGAACTAGATCTAGGGCTGGCTTTATTATCAAAAACTTTCTTTTTGCCTTCAGCGATTTCCTCCCTCTTCTTCCTCCACTCACTCTTCTCTTCTCCTTCCTTCTTTACTTCATTTCCTGTAAACAAAGGAGAAGAGAGATGAGTGGACGAACCTTTTAAAAACTTGGTTTTCTTTGGTGAGGTGGGTGAACTGTCAGACTTATTATGAGAAGTAGAAGGGGCTGTTTTAGCATGATACTGCTCACTTAATTCATTGAACTTTTGAAGGAGTTCCTGCCAGTTGCTCTCAAAACCTCTCTTTTCAGTTTCAAATCTCTCTCTTTCGTTATCAAGAGTTTTCTGGAGGTTTTTGAGTTTTTGAGCCATACGAAAAATACAAGGTTCCTCTCGAGTTTTAGAGATACCTACTCTTGGGGGAGGGTCTAGAGGATGTCCTATGTTGGGAATATTATATGGTGTTCAATCTAGTTAGTTATCTTTGTATTTGTGTAGTTATTAATTAACGTGTAATATGGGCCACAAATGTGTATCAGCCCGTGGGCTTCCTTGTAACCCGTAAGTTAGCCAACTTCTCCTATAAAAGGAGGCTAACTTACGGGAACCCTAACTGATCGATAGAGGCTTAGAGACGAAGAGGCGTAGAGATAGAGAGAGTAGGGTTGCCGCTGCTCTCCTTCTCCAGGGAGAGTAGCGGCAGGTTCATACGGTATACCAGATTCGCGTTTAATCTTGTCGATTTCTTCCTATCTGCTTCTTTATAACTGCTTAGATTGTTCGATTGTTTAGTATTCTGGGATTAACATTTGGTATCAGAGCCGATGCGTGAAACAGGTTGGATCTGTCTGCGATTTTTTGGATCTAACGAAGAACTAATATGTTTTTTCTTCTGTTTTTCTCTATGTAGAGATTTGCTCCTGTAATCTCGTTTGTGAAAATCATACTGTTGGATTCGCCTTTCAAAACCGATCCAGCATCATACCTCTTTTTTTAGTTTCCTGCAATTTTATATTTCGAAGATCTCTACTTTGAGATCTCGAAATCCTTATTTTTCACTGCTGCAGAAACGTTTTTGGCTTGAAACTGATACAGGAGAATCTCGACCTTCAGGGCTTTTCAGAACAGGTTTCAGATTTTCAAAAATCGATGTTTTCATTTTGCAGGATCTCGACATTTAGGGACTCGATTTCCTCTTCTCGACTTTTGAGATCTCGAGATTTGCTTCTCGACATCTTGATCTCGAGATTTGCATCTCGACATCTTGATCTCGAGATTTGAATCTCGAAATCAAGATCTCGAGATTTGAATCTCGAAATCATGATCTCGAGATTTGAATCTCGAAATCAAGATCTCGAGTTTTGACATCTCGAGTTTTGGAATTTCGAGTTTAGGAATTTCGAGTTTTGGGATTTCGACATTTGGGATCTCGATGTTTTGGATCTCGACATTCTGAAGATTTCGAGATTTTCAAAATTTCTCGATGTTTTGAATCTTTCAAAGTTTGCAGTTTCTTGGAACTCATAATTCGAATCTTGACATCCTTTGCAGTTCATCGAAGCTTTACATTATAAGGATCTCTAAATGATTCCCTGCTTATATAAATGTTTCAGGAGTTTTCGATGTTCTGATGTTTTTCAAACAGCAAGTTTTCGAGATTATGAGGTTTTCGAAACTCCAAAGTTTTCGATGTTCAAACATTTTGAAATTCTGCAGATTTCGATATTCTGAGGTTTGTTTTGTAGGTGGATTTCGCCATTATTCTTCGAGGCAACCTCGAGATTTGGATTTCGAAGTATTGCCTTAGAATTTTGTTTAAAATCCACTTGCTCTCGATATTCATCATTGAGAACCTCAACTTCGAAGAAATTCCTCAAAAACTCAAAATTAGAGATTTTTTTGCGACCCCGCACTGTTTTGGCCATAACTTTTGACTCAGTGATCCGATTTGAGCAAACTTTTTTTGTTAGAAAGCTAACGAAACGATCTACATTAATGCTCGGGCTATGCCCCAGAACCCATTCTCACGCGCCCTCACTCGCAGTCCTTGAGGGTCAAAACGTTAGTTTTCCGACAAACATTGTAAATCACCGATGTCCAGGTCAAAACTTAGGCAAATCTATTCAAATTCTTTCATTGTCAACCCTGAGGTCAAAGCTTTTCTAAACTTCAATGTAAAGGTCTGAAAATCGTAGATAATTCAATCAACCTCGCGTCAACGGTCATCTTACAACAATCATCAATCAACTGCTGAAGCCTCCCCTGACTCGTCAACATTATGTGATCATCAATATGCCGAAATTCTACATGATGAGCTCAGGGAAACCATCATGTGTGGTACTTGTTCAGATTGCTCCACACACATGGCGGGTATGACAAGCTGTGAGCAATCAAACCTTGCACATTCTGAGGGGAGTTTCAGTTTTCTCCTCCTGGCGCCTTACACCGACAAAGCAAGGAATCTCTCAAAGGATGCAACATTTTAGGGGGAGTGCTCAATGTTATCCTTCCCGGTGCCTAACAATGACAAAGCATACCGAGTGCTCTAGTTGAGGGGGAGTACAGAGAGAAAATGAAGAAAGTAATGAGAGAACATGTCCCTATGGCTTATTAAACCCAACTAAGCCTACCCAGGGGACAAAGCCGAGCGTAAGTGCGTAAGTGAGCGAGTGAGTGAGTGAACATTATGAGCATTAGGAAGCAGAAGGCTCAAGTGAGAAGAAAAACAATTATCAATGATGAGTCTGCTACCTCAATTGCCTGCTATGAATTGAACATTTACTCCTAGCCACTCAAATATTCTGGACTATTCCCAAATAGGTTCAGGACTGATTTAATCAGATCCCGGGTAGAACTCACTGCATCTTGTCCAACAGTGCATGTTGAACCCTATCCAAGACCACTGACTTGTCTCCCAACAGACAGGTGTTTAATCATACTTCACGGGGAACCACATCTCTCATTACTGTCTCCTTCCGAGACAAGTAATACTGACTACAGTGGCCTCAGCCCCATGCCACTGAACTTTCATTGATCACGTCGTGTCTAGTTACTCACTCCCAAATGTTTTGAAATTTTTTAGGACACAGACACACTTTTAGAGTCAGCTGCAGGTCTACATGACCCGCGAGAACTTCCATAGGGCTCATCTATTACAGATGAAGACCAATAATTGGAAGGAAGTCCTGCTGTTGCAACACCAGAATCACCAACATTTTCAGGCCATTGCTTTAGAGTTTATCTCTATAGTGATGATAACGGGCGTCTTCATGACCCCGGGGGGGGGGGGGGTACGTTATCTTCTTTACATTTTGCTTGTTTTTCCTGTTTTTATTTCTGCAGAATAAAAGAATAAAAGCATGACGTCCCGAATCATCGGATCATCATGAGGGGGAGAGTGGTCCACATGCTGTTAACACTGAACAAATCATTCTGGGACACTTCACTCCTCCATCACAAAAATCAACACCTTCTCTGCTATCTCTACAACTCAAATCAAATGGTCAGCTACACTCACAAATCAACAATCATTATGTTCCGCTGTGCCACCGACAAGTTCTCCTCAAATGCATTCATTCCAAATAGTAAAAAAGACTACATTGTGGAGGAGACAGAGGTCAAATACTCGTGTCCTGAAGATGACTTCCATGGGCGTCTCCTATTCTCCAAAGAATATTCATTCTAGAGGCGTCACCAGACTTCATCCAAGCTGATCAAGAGCAACTTCTGGAAGGCAAGGACTACATGCAAGATACTGAAGGTCCCTCAACCCCTGGCATCAAAGATCAAATTGTCAAGAAGACAAAGGGGAGATTGCAAGGATTTCTTCAGATAGCCTTCCTCAGAAGTCAAGTTCAAAGACAAAGGAAGCTCAATAACAGCAAAGACAAAGATATCTGCGCTGCAATGCTGATTCAACATGATTGATCACCAAGGGGGAGATTGTTGGGAATATTATATGGTGTTCAATCTAGTTAGTTATCTTTGTATTTGTGTAGTTATTAATTAAACGTGTAATACGGGCCACAAATGTGTATCAGCCCGTGGGCTTCCTTGTAACCCGTAAGTTAGCCAACTTCTCCTATAAAAGGAGGCTAACTTACGGGAACCCTAACTGATCGATAGAGGCTTAGAGACGAAGAGGCGTAGAGATAGAGAGAGTAGGGTTGCCGCTGCTCTCCTTCTCCAGGGAGAGTAGCGGCAGGTTCATACGGTATACCAGATTCGCGTTTAATCTTGTCGATTTCTTCCTATCTGCTTCTTTATAACTGCTTAGATTGTTCGATTGTTTAGTATTCTGGGATTAACATCCTATGTGTGGAATATCTTTTGCATAAGGGTCAAGACATTCACTAAAGCAGGAACTAGATTTTTCTTGTGAAAGTTGTTTTTCATTAACAGAGGGATAATCACAAGAAATCGCAGCTTTAGGGTTCTTTCTCTTTTCTTCTTCTGCTTCAGCGTTTTCATCATCACTTCGAAAATACATTTTTTCACCAAACCCTAGTCCCATGTAATCTTTGTTATAGATTTGAAGACAGTTAACTTTCTTTAGATTACATGGGTTTTTTATGCCCAGTCCTATTCTAGGATTGTAAAATCGGTCATCCTTTATTCGATTAAGAAAAAATGTCTGTTCAGACTGACCTCTTTTAGCAGCTAGATCCTCTAGTTCTTTTACTTTGTTTAAAAGTGTTCTTCTCTTATTATGCAAATAATCGCATTCAGCCTTTGCTGTGCTTTTTTCCCGTTCACTATCCTCAAATTTCCTAGTTAATTCAGCTATCTCAAGTTCAAAACTTTCAAAATCTGAGGACGCCTTTTTGACCTGATCTTTCGCAATTTCAAGTTGAACACTTAGAGAAGACTTTTGGTCTAGATTCTGTTTCAGTACCCTGTGATTATTGTCTAGTCTCTCCTTTAGTTCTTTAATTAGATTGTCCTTCTCAAGTAAGGACTGAATTTGATTATTTAAAGGAGTATGAGAGGTACTTACAGAGCTTGTTGAGCATTTACTTTCGGGGATAGCAGCATCACCCTTTCTTTCATCTTCCTCCACTCGTGCCATCAGGGCATAGTTTTCTTCTTCCTCCTCCTCATCAGAAGTATCTTCTGCCCAGTTATCATTCTCAGCAATCATTGCAGAAGTTTCTTCTTCTTTCTGCACCATCAGCATTTTCCGCTTATTCCACAGCATCTTCTGCTTGTAGAAGTTTGCATCCTTCTTCTTTGGGAGGCGGCAGTCTTTGATGACATGTCCAGCCTTTCCACAATTGTAGCATTTGGGAGCATCTTCAGCTGATGGCGCCTTTCTAGAAGATCCTTGTTCATGGTTCTTCTATTTGTAGTTTGAGGAGGAGGTTCTCAGCTTGTTGGAGGAGCTGTTCTTCTTTGCAAATCTCTTGGCAAGCAGTGCCATCTTTTTCTGTAAGTCTGCAAGCTCAGCCTCTATATCAGATTTGTCATCATCACTTTCATCATCGTCTGATTCAACCACCACCTTCTTCTTCTTCTTCTTCTTCTTCTTCTTCTTCTTCAGTGGTGTGGTTGTTCTTCGGGGCTGAGCTTCCATCACAAGAGCCAGGGGATTTGTGCTGTGATGATCCTCGGCACAAGCAACCTCATTGACAAATTGCTTCAAATGTTCATATAGAGTGCAGAGGTCAATTTCATCCAAGTCAATGCGAGATCTAACATCCTTCACTGTCTTTTCCCATGCAGGATGCAGGCTGGATAGAAATCTTATATTCAGTTCCAAGTTGGACCTGAATACTTTGATTTTTATAAGTTCATTGACCAGTTGGACGAGTCTGTTGTAAGTCTCGTTCAATGGTTCTCCTGGTCCTGCTTTGAAGGAGTCATAAGCAATAAGAATTGTAGTCTTCTTGGTTTTAAGGCTAATGTTTGTGCCTTGGAGCAGTTTCTCTATCTCATCCCACATTTCCTTGTTTGTTTGCATGCTATCGATGAGAACATATACTTCGTTAGGGATTGCTTGAAGGAGGTACGTTTTGGCCATGAGATCACCTCGAAGCCTGAGCCTGTCAGCTTCCGTATATTCAGATGCCACTTTCCGTCGTATTTCTGGAAGAATAGGAGGGTTGTTTTCTGGATCACCACCAACTGAAATCATCAGTTCAGCTGGTCCTTCAAGCAACGATTCAAGCATCGCAACGGAGTTCCCTTTGTGCTCAAGGAAATTAAGGAATCGATTCCTCCACATTTGGTATTCTCCTTTCCTGAGACTGGGAGGAGTACTGTTGTTCCCTTGCGCATTGAATTCTGAGGCCATAGCTGTATAAAACTGACCGTTCGAGATAATTGATCAAAAGGTTTACAGAGGCAGAATGTCGAAAATCAGATGTCGAGATCTGAATATCGAGATCTGGCATTTCGATAAAGGAGGCCCGGTTTCGAGATTTGATGTCGAGATTAGGATGTCGAGATTAAAGATCTCAAGATTTCAAATTTCGAGAAAAGGATCTCGAGATTTGAGATGTCGAGAGGTTAAACTCGAAATCTTATTTCGAGAAGTCAAATGTCAAGACCAGATGTCGAGACCTTAAACTCGAAATATTTGATCTCGAGATATAGATGTCGAAATCCTCAATGTCGAAATCCTGCAATCTGTAAAAATCAGATAAGCAAAATCTGAAGGTAGTTTCTTGTAGATATTGCTACTCGAAATATCTCAAGTACAGGAATTGCGAAAAACGAAATCTGAAGTATACCCCTTGATCGCTTCGAAACGACGATTCTAAGGGTGTAACTTTTACAACTTTTTAACAAGAAACAAGATTACAGAGTAAAAAATCGACAGAAAGAACAACGTAAAGAAAAACAGAGTCTTCTGCAGGCGTTCTTCTGATCGGCTCTCGATCGGCTCTGATACCAATTGATAGTCCCTATTTCTGTAACAGCAATGAATAGCAGTCTAACAAAGAAGATTAAACGTAAAGATGAACACAGATGAATCGATGTAAAACCCTCTTTGATAGACCGTGAACTCGTACACAGAAAGATTTGCGCTTAAGGCTATAATGAACAAGTACGAAAGTTAACCTAATCCTGAACCCTCGGCTCCCTTTTTATAGGTGAGGTTCAGGTAGGCGTGAAAGGCTTTTAGCCTGTTTGTATGGGTCTAACACTTGGCCCATATTCTCTCTAATCAATGCACCTATTTAATATAAGGAATAATAATAAAGCTAATCTATTACAAAATAGATGACAAACTTGATTCACAATTAACTGATCTTCAACAAACCTTAAACAGAAGGAGGGTGGTTCTGTTAATCAATTGGAGCAAGATTTTAGAACCTTGGCTAGGTTCTTACCGGAGTACGCGATCAATGAGGACCGCATGTCAGAACACTTTTGGGACGCCTTACTCTTGGACATTCGTGACCGAGCTACATACTCTCACCACATGACGTTCAGCGAGGTGGTGGAACAGGGCCTACTTGGGGAGGCTCAGTGGAATGAGAGGAAAGAAAGAGACGCCGAAGAGGCGAAAAAGAGAAAGTGGCATAGTTTGGGTCCGCCCGTGCAAGCACGAAGGAATAACCACGGTGGAGGTGGTGGTTCGTTCAAGGCACCGACACCACCGGCAAAGAAGAACAAGGATGCTCGGTGGCACTCATCCTCCTCTCAAAATACAGGGCCTCCTAAGTGTGCCAAATGTTCGAAGAATCACTTCGGGAAGTGCAACACACCCCCGAGGTGTTATCAATGTGGGAACACGGGCCACATGAAGGCCAATTGCCCACAATTGGGGGGAGGAGGAGCTCCGGGGTCCGGAGGAGGTGCTTTGACGGGTAGAAACCGTGTTGGACCGTTAAACGGCGGCACAGGAAGAGGCGGCGTGTCCACTAGCCATACCGCGTCCATAAATGAAGGCGGGGCCCAAGCGAGAGTGTACGCGATGACCGAAGCGAATACACATGCTAAGCCGGACTCCGTTGCAGGTAATACACTAAATTTCGACTGGTTCTATGCTTATATTGATGATGTAGGTCGTAGGGTTTGAGTACGCCCCCCCGGGGGGTGAATCGGAAAATTTTTGGCCAAAACTGGCATCAAATGGCCACTGCACGCCACACACGCCTACGCACGCTTGCGTGCCACTTTGCGTGGGTGGCAGACAGTTTCCAGGGAAAAAGTTGCCAGACGCATGGTCGTGCGTAGGGTGTCACACGCGTGCGTGCTTCCGTGCGTCCCCCCGTGCGTGGTGGGCAGTAGCCCCAGGTGAGAAACCGGAGCCACGCACGCGTGCGTGCCTCCTACGCACGCCGTGCGTGGCATCCAGACTGCCCGACATGGGGTTTTTCATGGAGTTTTGCGACGTTAAGACCCTCCTTGATCCCAAACATGTATATGAACATAATAAACCTCCATAAATGTATAGTTATGGTAGGAAAGGCATCTTACGTGACTGATAAATGTAGGAACACTAAAGTTTAACGAGAGAGATGCAAGAATCCTCATTGATACGGGGGCGCAACAATCATTTGTGAGTGAGTCGTTCGCCAAAGGGTTCAATGAACCGCTAGTACCGATGACTCAAACTCTATTGGTTTCCACACCTTTGGGGGATGACAACGAAAGAGATAGCCACTATCCCTCGTGTGAAGTGGATGTAGAGGGCCAAACCTTGACGTGTGATTTTGTACCCCAGGGTATGATAGAATTCGATGCAATCCTCGGGATGGATTGGCTGGAGAAGCATCATGCCAGGGTCGATTGCTACACAAAGGTCCTCGAACTTGAAAGCGGTGAAGGTTTGATCCTACGCTTTGAGGGATACAGAGGGAAGGCTACCAGTTGTATCATATCTGCCGTGAGGGCACGAAAGATGATGAAGAAAGGATGCCACGCGTACCTTGCTTACGTGGTGGATGAGACAAAGAAAGAAGTTGACATTAATGATGTACATATCATGTGTAAGTATCCGGACGTCTTCCCTAAAGACTTACCGGGGCTTCCACCCGATAAGGAAATTGAATTCGTGATCGAAGTAGAGCCGGGAACCAAACCCATTTTGATTCCTCCTTATCGAATGGCATCGGCGGAACTTCAAGAGTTGAAGGTCCGACTGCAAGAGCTATTGGACAACGGATTCATTAGACCTAGCTATTAACCGTGGGGGGCACCGGTACTCTTCGTGAAGAAGAAAGACGGTACTCTAAGAATGTGCATTGACTACCAACAACTAAACAAGGTCACAATCAAAAATAGATATCCTCTACCGAGGATTGATGATTTGTTTGATCAACTTCGGGGAGCAATGGTGTTCTCGAAGATCGATTTAAGGTCGGGTTATCATCAATTGAAGATCAAGGAAAGTGACATACCTAAGAGTGCATTTCGCACTAGATACGGTCACTACGAGTTCCTAGTGATGTCATTTGGTTTAACCAATGCACCGGCGACATTATTGGACTTGATGAACCGTGTGTTTAGTGAGTACTTAGATCAGTTTGTGATTGTATTCATTGATGACATCTTGATATACTCGAAGAACGAAGAAGAGCATGAACATCACTTAAAGCTTGTACTTGAACAACAAAGGGAAAACAACTCATTGCCAAGTTCTCTAAGTGTGAATTTTGGCTCAAGGAGATTGGCTTCCTCGGTCATATCATATCCGGTTCGGGCGTTGCAGTGGATAACGCCAAGATAACAGCCATCATTGATTGGGAGAGACCCAAGAGTGTGAAGGAGATACGTAGTTTCCTTGGCCTAGCAGGTTACTATCGTAAGTTCGTCGAGAAATTCTCCGTATTGGCGTCTCCAATAACGAAGCTCACAAAGAAAGGGGCTAAGTTCATATGGGACGACAAATGTGAGAAAGAGTTTCTTCAGCTAAAGAAACGACTTACCGAGGCGCCAGTTCTTGCGCTACCCATACAAGGTATATGGTACAATATATATATAGTGATGCTAGCATCCAAGGGCTTGGATGTGTACTAATGCAGAAGGGTAGGGTGATTGCCTATGCTTCTAGGCAATTGAGGAAGCACGAGGTGAACTATCCTACCCATGACCTGGAGTTGGGAGCGGTAGTATTTGCACTAAAAATTTGGAGGCATTATCTCTACGGGGAGACATGTCACATCTACACCGATCATAAGAGCTTGAAGTATGTATTCACTCAGAAGGAGTTGAATATGAGGCAAAGGAGATGGATGGAGTTGATCAAGGACTATGACTTGATCATCGACTATCACCCCGGAAAGGCCAATGTAGTGGCCGATGCACTGAGCAGGAAGAGTACACCGGGGGCGTTACTCACATGCCTACGAGCCTTGCGGTCACCCAAACAAAGGGTTTGGCCGGTTGGAGTAAAGGTTTTTTTTTAGTAAAAAGGGGAACATGGGAGGGGATGGTGATTTGATCAATTTGGCATCAAACAAAAATGAGGGCCCCATCCACACTCATTTGTTCAATGAGACAAAGAGGTAATCCTCACCTCTCTCTCCCACATCTTTTCGACCAAGCTACACCCAGGAAGAACAAAAAAACCATCCAGCTCCTTTTTCCCCATTGTTGAAGGAGAGCTCAAGAAGGAAGAATCTCAAGAAAAGGGATTAAGGTGCTAAAAGTATAAGGAATTTAGGTAATACTCGTATCTTAGCATTTCCCTTATTTTTCTTCTATCATATGAGATATATATCATGTGAAGAACACTTAGAATCATTCTACACATTTAGAAATGTAGAATGAGGGGTTGAAAGGTGGTTCTAAGTCCAAGAACAGACTTAGAAGCCAAAACGACCGGTTCGCCGGAAAATAACCTTTTAGAGGTTATTTGTATTGATATGAGTTTTGTGATGATGAAACTATGTTAGGATCATAACTAAAGTGTTTCTAGAGTTCGCCGGAGTTTCGCCGGAGTTCGCTGGAGTCTTGCCGGAGTTTCGCCAGAGTTCAACCAAGGAGCGTAGAACGCGCTTAAGCTCATTTAAGGTGAGTGGACGGCTCATTTTGGGTTAAATATGAGATTACCTAAATAAATGTTATATGTATTCATAATGATGTTTAAAAGATATTTAAATATATTATTAGCCAAAATGATTAGGCATGTATGAAATGAAGTACATAAATATGCATGGAATATGATATGAGAATTTCTATGAAATTGCATGCTATGTATGAAAGGTAAAGGAAGCATAGAGTGAATATTAATAACTTAATATATATGATGATTAAGTTGATATATATAAGGCTTGAAATGACGGTTAACGAAAGTGTTGACCGATGGGTAAAAAATTAATTAACACCGGTTGGTATTAGTTAATTATAAATTTATATAAATGCATGACTTTGCATGAATTGAGATACATAAGCTTTATGAATTTATTTGGCTATGAATATGATATAGACTCTATCTAGGTTGGTAGGAGGTTGATCATAGGATTATAAATTGGTGGAGGACCCTAGGACTCGAAGTCCTTAACACTCGGATTACAAATTGGTGGAGGACCCTAGGACTTGAAGTCCTTAACACTCATATTAAAAATTTGTGGGGGGTCCTAGGACTTGGAGTCCTTAACTCTCATATTATAAATTGGTGAAGGACCCTAGGACCTGAAGTCCTTTACACTCAGATTATAAATTGGTGGAGGACCCTAGAACTTGAAGTCCTTAACACTCAAATATATATATTGGGGGAAAAGACTATTTACATAAGTATCACCCTATGTTTGGGTCTTATACTTGAAACACTAGTTATTCTATATTTAGCCTGCTACTCACTTGGTACTTGTACTGACCCCTTCGGGGGCCCACCATTTTCAGGTTGAAGCTAGAGCTTGCTACCTCCACCTTTCTACGGGTGATATCTATTTCAAGGAAGACGTGGTTCGTGCTTCCTCATGTTCTTTCAAATTACTAAACATTGCTCATGGATATTTTTATTTGTTTCAAACTACTCTTGGGCTTGCATCAGAACCGTGCCTTATGTAAGGCTGGAGAGGCTTGGGCCTCAGGGCCCCAAAAAATTGTAAAAATTAGGGGCCCAAAACTTATATATTACGGAGTTGTGTTATACATATGTATTTTGTAGTTATTTTTTATTTTCTCCCTTGGACAGGACAAGTAAAATCTAGTTATTTGTTTGTATTTTCAGAAATTATCTAACTTTATATTGATTTGCTAAATGCTAATGTGATGTATAAGTAATTTGTCATGTGTGAATGCCAAATAGGCTAATTTGTAAATATTAGTTGATTCTTGCATGTTTTTTATTATTTAGTGTTATCAATATTGCAATTATGGAATTCTCAATTCACAATTAATTAATTTAAATACTTTCTATTTTATAGAGAGAATTACTAATATATATTGTTAAGGATTTCATTAAATTATGTATTTATTTATTTTTTAGTGTCATACCTCCCAAATCTTTGTCTCGATTTTAAAAGAGGAAAAGAAAATCACGTATTTAATCTTTAACTCAAAGTCAGACCGGAAAAATTAATAAGTACATAGTACTTGATTTTGAATAAAAGAATCACTTCGGAGAGTATATCTTCAACCATGTCTCAAAAGGATTGAACGGATTAGCTATGTTATCAATTGAGAAGGAATTCATTGATAACATAGATATGCAAACTTTATTAATACATTTGCATCTAAAGATGTTCGATGAGTTGTACTTAATTAGTTGTTAATACATCATCCCATGACATTTTGCTATAATGTAATAAGACTTTAATTTAAGAATAACGCTTTTGTGATATTTAATCATTGAATTTTAATGAATCTATATGACAAAGAAACACTATGTATAGGGCCCATTTTTGAAACTCGACTCAGGCCCGAGTTTAGGTAAGATCGGCACTGGCTTGCATGCCCGTGTTATTGGCCGGATGTGGCCTATGAATTACCGCTGAATATTTCCGCTATTCAATGGTTTAATTTGTGATGTTGTTATGCATGTTTACTACTGAGTATGGATGGACTGTTTTCTCGAACGCCTTGTATGATTAAGTGAGGTTGACCCACGGGTGACGTCACTCGATTATATGGCGGTTGTACACGCGCTTAGATTGCGGTCTGGGCGTGACAATGCCAGCTTCCTTCGACACGAAAATATATGGGCAAAATATTTATATAGGCAAAAAAGAAAATATATGTACAAAATAGTTTAAATACTTCAAATTTTCATAAGATGTGAGAAAGTACCACAAACTTACATACACATATATACCCCAAAATTTTATATAAAAAATTATTTTCGCATTGTGATTGTATGTTTGTTATAAATACAAAATTACTGGAATAATTGCATAATTTTAAAAACTCTAAGCATTGTTAGAGTGCAATTAACATTCTAAAATTTCATTTGTGAAATAAATTATATTAAGGGAAAATCGCACATTTGACCCCCCAATTATCCACCATATTGAAATCTCAAACCCGTGTTTCAGGTTTTCTAAATTTCACCCCCGAGTTGTCCGAATAATTATAAATGTCACCCCTGCCGTTATAAATATTGTAAACTCCGTCTGTTTTTGATTTTTTCCAGGATTATAATTGTCATTTCCCAATCCTTTTCGTTTAAAGCCCTAATTCGAAGCCTCCAATTTCCTCCTGGGGAACGAAAGAGATGTGGACATTCCGGAGTGGTGTGAAGCCCGGAGAGCTGATTTGGATGGCCCTGATAGCTTCCAAGTACTGGATGCCGATGCACTAGTCGTCCTGGGCTCCGCTAGCGAAGATTTTTCCGTCAGAGGAGCGGTGGGCGGAGAAGAGCGGGTGGGAGAACTTCGTGGGCTCGGCAGGGACGGAGTCAAGATGCGAAATGAAGAGGATGAAGGAAAGCGATGGGTTGGAGCCGGGCTAGGTGAGTAGAAGTAGGGGTTTGTTTGGGGGTTGAGAAGTGAAATACAGAAGCTGGGATCGGAGGCCGGGGATGGAGCCGGTGAAGGCGGTGAGTAAATTGACAGCGGAGGGGTAGTCAGGGTTGGGATGGGGAAATGACAATTTTAACCTTGAAAAAAATGAAAAACAGACGGAGTTTACAATATTTATAACGGCAGGAGTGACATTTATAATTATTCGGACAACTCAGGGGTGAAATTTAGAAAACCTGAAACACGGGTTTGGGATTTTAATATGGTGGATAATTGGGAGGTCAAATGTGCGATTTTCCCTTATATTAATGTAGTACAATTTAATTTTAATTGCATCCTCACAAATATTTTGCATAACACCATAAAATTACATGTGTGAAAAAATATATGATTATAGTGCTAACATAGTTTTTTATACGTAGTATAAAGCTTGAGGTATATATATTACATGCGCAAATTTGAGGTATTTATCTCACACCCCTTCAAAGTTTGGAATATTTAAATTACTTTATACAAATTAATATACTCTCATTATTAGTGTAATAAAATCATAATCTTATCCATCATTTTTGTTCTCATCATAGTATGTCATTGACTCATTGTTTCATTAAAATTTGTTCTAATAAATTTTAATCGACAAGATATAAAATAAAATGTTTACGCTATATATATGTACAACTCTAAACTAGCTACTAAACTCACTCGAATATTCAATTCTAATTCATGGAAGAAAATTATTTAAATTAATTAATAATGGAATGACCAAAACTCTTCGTATGGCATCAAAAGAATTCACAAAAGCTAACATATACACGACGTACACGTGTTGAATTGCGGGAAAGTGTACATGGCAAAAAAGTAACTTTACATGTCCGTTGTTCGGGTACTACGCCAAAAGAAAAGCAAGCCAATAAACGTTGTGTGTGAACTATGCTCACATTTCTAAGAGTCGAATAATCTAATAATGATTGAAAGAATTAAAACAGTAAAAGAGAAATTTCACCAATAACGTATACCGTGTATATAGAATGATGAATCCATGAAGAACAATACACAGTACTCGAACAGATAGAGAGAGAATTTCTAATCTACGTGCTCTACCAGAATAATATGCGGAATAGAATGTGTAGAGACTTAGGGAGCAGATTCGACCATCTCAGCCTTATTTATAGGAGAGATGTTCGAACTGCTTAATACAATTAGGAAACAGAGTGGGCCGTGCATGCATGTGGGCTATGTAGAGCTAGAGATGGCAATTTCGGCCGACCCGTTGGATACCCGCACCGAACCGATTTGGTCAAAATGGGGAAAACCGGTTTGACCGGGGAACGAATACGGGGCGGGGAATACCCGATTTTTTTAAATGGATAATGGCGCGGTTATGGTTCTATACTAATCCGCCCCGTTATCTGCCCCGAAACCGCCCCCCGTTCACTAATGGTGCGGGTACCCGCACCATTACCCATCCGTAACATTATTAATAAATTATAACTCTTTATATATAAGAATAATAAGCATATATGCTAACTCGTGTACACTAAATCGTATATACCATATAAGTATATAAAGAATAATACACCAGAGGCCCACTTCAAAATCCCTAACTAATAGTTAATTTAATGGTATAATGAATTTAGGCCTAATAAAAATATTTTTTGAGACGGATTACTACTTTTTTAGAGTTCAAACTAAATTTAGGCCTAAAATTGTTTAAATTTATTTATTGAATTTAGATTCTGGGATGATTACTATTTTTTTATTATAATACAAGAGATATTGGGTGCTTGTCATACTAATTAATTTAGGTCTAAAACTGCTTGATTGCTTGAATATTTATTTTTGTATGTTTTATGGTGCTTTGAATATAAAATTTATAATTAATCACGAAGGATGTTTACATTAACAAGTAGGACTAGAAATTGGTTATTTGGTATCATTTGGGCAAACGGTTACCCGTGGATAAACCAATTCCCCGTTGGGGCGGTTACGGTTCAAATAAAAATTACCCGAACGGGTAATGGGGCGGTTTCGGGGCAAACATTTATCCAACGGGGCAGTTTTGGTTTTATGTGTACCCGTCCCCGATCCGCCCCGTTGCCATCCAAATTTTATGTAGAGCATCTAAATTAGGCCTAATTCTCTCTCACATAATCTAATTAATTACAAAGACTCATTAAATAAAATACAATTTATTTGAACATAATAAAATAATATTCTAACATTCTTCCCCTTTGTGTTCAAATGTCGATGAGGCGCTGATTATCTCAGAGTCTTGTACAATGACTTCCGATAGCCAAGGATGACTCACAAGTAGAAAATTGATCTATAGTGACACATATTTAGTGTCAACAAAAGATTTTATGACACTAAGAAAGTGTCAACGAAAACCGGGAGTTGCGACACTAAATTTAGTGTCACGGCTTAGTGTCAGTAAATTGTGACAGAATTGTAACAACATACTTTATGATTTATAAACATCATAGTTTTTCTGATACAATTATGTCTCAAAATTTAATGATACATTGACATCATATAAAAGATTGATAATGTAGTATGTCTAAATTTTTTGACACTTTTGTGTCATAAGAATTTATGACATACAATTGCCAACCGAAATTCTGACATGATGGTATCACCAATTTTATTTTATTCATATTTCCATTTCTCAATGGTTACGAGATTCATTGAATATTTTTATTTCCTAAATTTTCCCAAATATCAAATATGAACCCTGCAACTTATATATGACAAACTAAACATTCATGTAAAACAACATGTACACATCAAAATGACTTATAAAAGCCACAATATCTCAAAGTGATCACCAAGCTAGCTATTAAAGTCAAAATAAGCTAGTTGTCCAAAAAGGAACCCATTGTCAAAGGTTTCACAGCATTCCTGGCATAGTTTTACAACCATAGTTTTCCCAACATGCAGTTTCACAAAAGCACAAGTTCCACAAAAGCATTACAAAGAAGTTTTACAACCATTGTTTTTTCCAACCACATCATATCACAACATTCAGTCTTCCAAGAACCTCTGCACATTTCTTCACCAGCTGGCCACTCCTTGAACACATTGCAACCCAAAGATTCTTTCAACTATTCACAGAAAATACAATCATCATTGTTAAAGTATGACAACACCAATATTAACATAGAACACATAACACAAAATAAGCATTAGAACAAAAACGTCTTAACTTACTCTTTCACAAAAGTTGCTGCATATGAAGCCCACTCCTCACGTATTTGAAGGATGTCATGTTCAGAGTACTCCATAATTGCAGAAAACTTACAAGACCAAAAATTTAACAATGATGTTCAGAATACTCCATGATGTTCAGAATACATAAAATAATCATCTACTTAAAGTACATAATTACGTTCAAATTAAAGTAAACTATAACTTTTTTACTTAAGCATTTTTTAGTTAAAACCAAACCTGAAAAATATTCATGTGTTTTAAACATGCATATAGTTGTTTATGTACAACATACACATATATAAATGCATGCATATATAAACTGATAAACACATGTGTGTAGAAAGAGGCATAAAGTTCGGATTTTATGCGCCAAACAACTGTCCTACTGCCATCTTATCTTGTCAATATGACATTGTACTTGAAAAGTAAACTACCACTTTGACATTACAATTAAGTGAATTGAGAATTACGTTAAAAGTTTCTTACATTGTTCTTCAACACATTCACATTGCCCACAATGTCCTACATATACGTACTTCATAACGAAGTAGCCACATTCAACTGAACCTTTTTGCTTTGGGCACTGCATATATACATATGAATTTAATATTTAATAAAAATATAGGTTGATATGTTATTAATTTTACTAATCAAGTCATACCGTTACAGTTATCCAACTCCAATTTAGTCTCTTGTTTGACTTTGCAGCCTGATAGATCTTTACTCCCCTGAAAATGAGTTAAAAACTTTCATCACAACAGACTCAAGGCCACCACACACACACACACACATACACACACACACACACACACACATATATATATATATAGGTGATTAATACAAATTATCAAAAAACAAAAAACAGGGGAATATGGGGTTTAAATTAATATTTTACTCATTCATAATTAGCTCAAAATCAGCAGCTGGAGTATCTCCGATTGAATCCAAGTAGTAGATCCTACTCATTTCAAGGTCAATGGCACCCAACACCCAATGGTCACTGCATTGAAATAGTCTCAATCATTGTGACCATAAAAATGCACATTTAAAAAAATAATTTTAGATTATATTAATACTATACCCTGTATTATACAGGATCAAGGTGATCTGTCCAGGTAAGGGTGCACCTAAAACATCTGAAATGTATTCAGACCTTTTTGTTACTGATTCATCAGATGGCCTCTTTGGGCGTGGTATGGCAGCGGACGTCCCAAACTGTACAGGCATCTGCCCTATTTCAACCATGCTTTCATGAAGGTGCCTACAAATTTATTAAATAAATTATTACATTGCATACACATAAATACTGTAACGATATATATATATATATATATATATATATATATATATATATATATATATATATATATATATATATATATATATATATATATATATGGGGACACAATGTTTGAACACTTAGCTTACTTGCACCAAATTTCAATGACAGAATTCGCAACTCTCTCACAGTTTATAACAATTCTGCACACATCCTTATTAAAGGAAGACTTCGTTGTGAATCCAAACACTTCTTCATCGTGATTGATTGGGTAGCCATCTCCAAGGCATCTCTCAACAAAAACAGAAAACATCTTTAATTGAACGCTTTGTTCTTTTCTCTTTTCCACAACAGACCTCATCGTTCTTTGCATATTCAGCTTTCTTGAAGGTGCAAGCTTTTTCTTCATTGCAGGCATATTTTTTTTAGCAATGATGACAACCCCTTTATCTTCCACTTCTTCCCTTTCACCCTCTACTTTGTTCTGAACCAATGTAGGATCGATATTGTTGGTGAAATGGCGAGGGGAACTTCTGGGACTTTGATTTGCAAGGCCTTGTGGTTTCTTTTCACCCTCTTGTTCCATATACCTCCCTAATTGTTCTTCCCAGTCATCTATTTCTTCTCTCACATCTTCAACTTCAACCTCTTCAACCTAAAATGATAAGGTATACAATTTATCATTCTTCTACCTAAAATAATAAGTTTTGAACCTTATTAGTTTTAAAAATAATACATGACTGCAATGTACCTTTATTTTCCCCTTTTTCTTTTCTCTTGATAGTCGTTCAGCCTCATGATCTTGCTCTTCATCTTCAGCAACTTTAGGTTTTGATTCAATCTCTTTAGATGCATGTCTTGGAGATTTTCTAGAAACTAAGTGCTGTTTTTTCAAGGGAGTAGCATGCTTCTCGACCTCTGCAGCAGCCTATTAAAAAAGTAAATAATTGCATCATTAATGTATTAGAAAATTGTAAGTGTACTTACTATCTTAATTGCTTCAGGAATGTACATAGTACAAACCTTCCTTTTTCGTTTTGGAGATGTCATGGCAACACTAGAACTGCCAATATCACTGCAAGCATACTGCCTCACTTCAGCTTTCAGTTCATCAAGACGCTGCATCATCATATCATAAGATTTTAAAGTATTGGAGGGCCGAAAAAAAGAATGCAAAAATATAAAGTAAATAACATTTTGAGGCTTTGAATATCCTGCATTTCAAGCTCATGTTTATCTTGATCAAGGATGAGGAATTCCACATGGACCACATCAAAACTATTTATGCAGGAACCAAGGCACTAGGTAGTAGATGCTTGATTTATTAATTTGTAAGATTAAGATACTCATATATAGAGATTTAAAAGTTATATACATCCAGTAAAAACTCAACCTGTGCTCACCACAAAAGCTCAACTTGTGCTCAACTCGTTATATGTGCTCACCACATATGCAAGAATCAGTTAAAATATACTGAGAACATGCTGGAAACATAGTCCCAAACATGGGATATGCAAGAATCTATCAGTATCACAAATCAAACCCCAAATTACACTATATTATGCAATAATATACTCAGTTTAAAGGAAGAAGAAATGGATGTGTATTCAAATCAATTAGTAACATACACATACAACATGTTGAACTCACAAACATATGGAGGTAAATCAGCAAAGAACAATCAAGATGATGATTCGTTTATAAAAATGCCATATGAAATCGATGTTTTGTACCATTGACTGAAAATGTCATCAAATTAAATAGATGGAGGTTAATAATAATACAAACCTGCAGGCCGCTTGGTAGACGATTGAGAGTATCTCGTAGCAGGTGGCTTGGCTTGGGTTCGTCGCACACAATCGATTCGTAGCAGGTGGCTTAGCGCAGATGTGTTGGTGTTCGTGCACGATAGAGAGCCGTAATATTCCCAGTCCAGAATTCGAGAGCGGTGCTGATGTTCTTCCCTGGCCTGACGATCGAGAGCTTCGTCCTTCTTTGCAGCTTTCAACAGTGGCGCGAGAAGCTGAGGGCACAGAGCAACATCGTTATCTAGGGTTCTATAGTTATTGGGGTTTGAAGGAATAGAGAGAGGGTGGGTTTATTTGGGAAAATTGTGATATACGAAAAAAGAAGTGGATCGGAATAGAAAGAAAGGTGCGGGCGGGTTACTAAAAATAGATGGCGGGAAGTAAAATTTGTGGAGGGAATGAAAAGTGAATATTTTGTAAAGGTTAAAATTCAGCACTTTTTTAATATAGTGTCATTATTATGTATTGATGTTTTAGTGTCATACAACTATGACACTTATATGTTATTAATAATATATGTCATTTATTAGTGACACTACAGACAAAAGTGACACTAAAGAAGTGTCACTGCAAAGCATTTTCTACTAGTGAATTGAACTTTTCACGAATATCCTCAGAGAATTCTCATAGACAGTCATAGATATTGTGGATGGTCAGCTCATCCAGATCTTTGTTTCGTCTGATTCGTTTGGCTATTTTATTCCATTCGGGCTTGAGAGACCTCAGGAAGAAAATGTTGACTTCCATATTGGTTTTCCGAATGTTAATCTTCTTCATCTCGTTAAGAACCGTGAGAAAACGTTGATAGGTGTCTTCCAGCTCTTCATCAGGTCTAGCAGCAAAGGAGTCATATGCACTCAGGGTGTGTGCTCGTTTGGATTTGATTCCAACATCAGTGCCTTGCATGATCTGATGAATTTCATCCCACAAGTCCTTAGCGGTAGTGAGGCTATCAATTTGCATAAACAAGTCATTGGGAATGATTTGTAGCAGATAAGTGGCAGCAAGTAGATCAGCCTTTAATTTGCTCTAAGCTTCTCAGTTTCAGTATAATGATCTTTAAATTTTAATGCTTTACCAGCTGGTGTGGGAGGATTATTTGTTGTGATTGCTGGAACATCAACCCAAAATAGTAAGTTTCCAAGAACAGATCTAGAGATTAATTCAACCAAAAATTGTGAATTTAATCAAATTATACTTTGCTTCGTAAAACATGCAAGAACGTGGCATGTGTAATGTCGGTAAAATATACTACCTCCATCTCGGTGGACTTTGCCAAGTGGAAAGTAGGTGAGAAATAAGAAAAATAAAAACTGTGTGGTTGAAATTTGTGCAGAGGAGAGAGAAATGTGTAGAACCACAAATTAGTTACTTTCATTGGAAAGTAACAATGTTTTTTGGGATAACCAAAAGGGGAAAGCTGGCAAATTCCAATGGGACAGAGGGAGTATTATACAGCCGGTTGTACCGTGCGCACGGTACAACCGAGCTTTTTTAGGCTTCTGCGCTTCTTGGCTTCGCACCGGACTTCTCCGATCTGGCTTCGCTCTAGACTTCGCACCTGCCTCTTCGATCTCGCTCGGCTTCTTCATTTTGATTAAGCACCAGACTGCTCCACGTTGTCACACTCTTCTCCTCAAGCACGAACGTCCTCATGCTGCGCAAGAGACGGTGGCTCCTCAGGATTTTCTTTGTTGGCCGGTGCTGCAACAAGAAGAAGTACAGAGATGACAGATTGAGCGGTGGTTTAGGAGATCGAGTTTGAGTCCGATATATTGCTGAATGGAGTCATACTTCTTTGTTAACGAATCTTGAATGAGTTTATATTAAACTCAAATGAGTACACGCTTAAAAGGAATGAACATACACAAATGAATATTGAGCATATTAGAAATGAGTTTTAAGTTAAAATGAATGAGCATACACAAATGAGCTTTTGAAATTTTTATACTCATTTTGTAAGTTATGTATGCTCATTTGGTACCGCTTCATGCTCATTTCAAAATTTTGTACGTATATTTTATGAATCTGCTACATTAGATTCACATATTGAAATTAATTGGAATTCAGTATAGACATAATTTAAGAACTTTTTATAAATGAAAATAAAAGTGAATAAGAAGATATCATGTAGCATATGCTCATTCTTAGACTCATAATACTCAAAAGAACATGCTTGATGCTCAACAAAATCGCGTTAATGCTCATTCAAGAGAAGCCGTGTTTTTCACCAAAATTACAAAATTGCCGCCGGCTGTACGGCTGGCACCGTACAACCGGTTGTATGATATAGGCTTCCGTGTAATGTCTTGAAACCCACGGATAAAGATAAATTTATCCGTACACCTAATTGGGTACCGGTGCATAGTAATTTAAGCAAGGCACCGTAGAATTTCCCTTAAAATTTACATCCTTTAATTAATTGACGGTAAATCGACTTTAGTAAGATAACATCCTTAAGGACTTGAAATTGATTTTATCTTAAAAAAATATTTTACCCTTCTTTCGGGAGTTTAATTTCCCTTTTGTGACCACAAACCTAAATAATTATTTAAAAAAAATCTTTTGAAAAAACAATTCCTTCCAATATTAATGTTATGCATAATATACATATCTCTGACGAGCACTTTGTCACGGTGCGTCAAAATAATTCGATACTAACACTTTTACGTAGTATAGGTGAAGTAGAGTTCGTATCCACAGGGAAAGGAACAATTCTCTTTTTATGAAACTTAGTAAATAAAGGGGGGGTTTGGTGATGAATGATTTAATTAAATTAAAAACTAAGATGAACGACTTATATGAGATTTAATTCAAAGATAAAAAGGACTTGGCTTTGCTACTTTCCACTTGTTGATATATTTTAGTCGATCCTTGTTATATCTATAACTTATCCCCTCTCGAATACTCAATCGAGGAGTATCTCCAATTCATCGAGGGTAGTTATTAACAACGACCGTTCATTAATAACCCTTATTATTAATCAAATATAGAACAACGCCGTATACTGATATAATAGTAGCATTCAATCTTTTTAACTCCTTGATGAAATCAATTGAGATTGATAACCTCAACACAACGGTTTCGGTTTAACCAACAAAATTAATCCCTCTTAAATCTATTAACCACTACCGTGCATTTTTTTTTTACCCCGGAAGGCCAACCACCAAAATCAGTGGGGTAAATGCCGGGGGACATTTACCATAATTTATTAATAAAATGAGAGAATACAATAAAACGGGGGGACCGAACCAAACCCGAAGAAAAAGAGGCAAACAAATTACAATCTAATAGAAGGAATGCTAAAATAATCCATCCAATAAGCCCGTTTAGCAAAGATTGGCAGCTGATCCGTAAGAGTAAATAGAATGACCCGATCTGTCTGGACTTGGCCCAAATAATGAGCAACCCAATTGCCCTCCCGCTTGATATGGCCCAACCACAATCTATGTCGGAAGATGAGAAGTGAGGTTGCCTGAATTTCGTCCATCCATCTTCTACCTATCTTATCTTCGAAATAATCCAGAGCCAGTCTACAGTCGGTTTCCACCTGAAAATCTTCATATCCTTCCTCAATCGCCCATCTGACAGCAAAGATGATGGCCCTTATCTCAGATTCCAGCGGCGAAGAAGCACGAAGAGGGAAGCTTGTCGCAACCACAAAACCTCCTCTCTGGTCACGCAGAACGGCACCTCCAGAAGCTTTGCCAGCTAAGTAACTCGCATCCACGTTAAGCTTCCATTGCAACCCAGGTTTATGCCATTTAATTAGTGTCGGTTTGTAGCCTTTAATCTTGAAATTTTTTGGTACCAAACCTTCATCGACCAGAACATCCCCAATAAATCTGATTTTGGGCATAGATTGACTAGCAACCCAGTTGTGCGTGAAAAATTTGACCTGAGTAATAATATTGCTTGAGCTGATGGTCTTCCCCCCCTCACCCCAAATAATATCTGCATAGGTCTTCCAAAGTATCCAACAGATAATACCTGGGATGCCTTGCTTAACCGTACTCTCTAAATTGTTTTTAGGCGCACCAGAAAACCAACTCCAATAGCGACTGTAATCCATGCTAGGATGTTGATATATACTGAAAATACTCAGAAAATACTGCCAAACCACTTTAGCAATGGAACATTGAAAAAACAAATGTTGTAAAGTATCACTATGATTCTTACAAAGAGGGCATCTTGAGGGATTTAAAACCTGTTGGAATCTTTGAAGTTAATCAGAAATAGGTAAGATACCTTTGGAAATCTTCCATTGTAGTAGTTTGACTTTTATCTCTAGTTTAGATTCCCAAATTCTTTCATATATGATAGTATTAAAGGACAAATCTCTAACCTCCTCATAAGTTGTTCTAAAGGAAAATTGACCATCATCTTCTTCATTCCAGGTAATTCTGCCAGATGAGTCTAAAGAACAGAGCTGAAGACATTGTTCATTAGCAGAGCAGATCCTCTTCCAAATTGGTGAATCTGTAAGCCTAGGTACCATACTACCATTGCTATCATATCTCAATCTCATCATTTTAACCCACAGTGAATCACCAGTTTTCCATTTCCACCATAGTTTGAGAGTGAAAGCTTTCTGAATGTCTGTCAAAGATCTAATTCCCAGCCCTCCTTCCATGGTAGGATAGCATAATTTAGACCAGTTTAGCCAATGGTGTTTATCTTTACCACTAGTAGAGCCCCAGAAAAAAGAAGACATTTTAATACTTAAAACCTTTATCACCTTTCTAGGCAAGGTATCAACTACCAGCAGATGAAGTGGAATAGAGTTTAAAACATACTTAATTAGTATAAGTCTACCCCCCTGAGAAAGATTCTTCTGCCTCCATGGTGATAACTTCAACTCAAATTGTTTAATAATGTTGCCACAGTATTCAAATCTGTTAATCCCTTTGTGAAGATTAACCCCCAGATATCTAATTGGTAGGGAGGTCAGTTTCATTCCAAGCAGATCCTTAATTTTGTTTTGCCTTGCAGGAGAGGTTTTACCACATATGAGAGAACTCTTAGAGAAATCGATGGTCTGCCCTGAGGCCTTCTGGTAAGAATTAAGGAATTCTTTAAATCTCAAAATGGATCTTGAATCCCCATTAAGAAAAATTAAAAGGTCATCAGCAAATCCTAGATGAGAAATAGCCCTGCCCATAGGACTCATCCAATAAGGCTTAATTTTGTCATTCTTCATCAGCCAGTTTAGGCCTCTAGAGAAAGCCTCAGAAGCAATGATGAATAAATAGGGTGATAAGGGGTCTCCTTGCTTGACCCCTCTAGAAGGCTTAAAAAAACCATGAGGAGAACCATTAATCAACACAGAGAAAAAAGTAGCTTTTAGATTGTTAAGCACAACCTTTACTAGATGAGCAGAAAATCCAAATTTTAATAGAATTCCTGATAGAAAATCCCAGGAGACCCTATCAAAAGCCTTGGCCATGTCCAGTTTAACAATCACATTGCTGCCTCTGATCTTTTTGTCTAAGCAATGCACCATTTCCTGGGCTAACAAAACCTGATTAGCTGAGTCTGTAGTAGCCATGAAACCAGCCTGCTCAATGGAAATTATCCTAGGAAGAATAGCTTTAACCCTTGTGGCCAATACTTTTGTACAAACCTTATTAATGAAATTTGACAAACATATGGGCCTAAAGTCACTGAAAGTAGAAGGCCTATCATATTTAGGAATGAGAACTAATAAAGCACTGGCCATTCCTTTAGGTATAGGTACCCCCATGAAGAATTCCTGGACTACCCTTAAAACATCCATCTTAACAATATGCCAGCACTTCCTAAAGAATTTTCCATGAAATCCATCTGGCCCAGGAGCACTTTTTTGGTTCAGATCCCAAACAGCTAACTTTACTTCTTCCAAATCTGGTAATTTTGTAAGGTTGATATTTTCTTCCCGTGTGATGATGCTAGGGATATAATCAAGAATGCCATTATTATTTGTTTGCTCTTCTTCGTAAAGATCTGTGAAGAACTGAACTGCTGCATCTCCAATTTGAGAAAGAGTGGTAACCTCCTGCCCTTCTTTATTCTTGATTGCTGTAATACTTTGTTTCCTCCTTCTGACTTGAACAAAAGAGTGAAAAAACTTAGTATTACTATCCCCTTCCTTGAGCCAATGGATATGAGCTTTTTGCTTCCAAATTTTTTTCTCCAGTTTATATTTCTGGGTTAGCAACCCTTTTTTGTAAAACCAATCAACTCTTGTCTGCTCCCCTGGGTTTTCCTCATAAGCAATTTCAGCTTGTAACACCTCATCCTCACATTTTTTAACAACATCAAAAATGTTTTCCAAAATGCTCTTTATTCCAAATTTTCAGAGCTTTTTTAAGATTTTGTAGCTTTAGAAACATCCCCCTCATTCCTCCTTGAGTACCACCAGAATTCCAGCTTTCTTCCACAACTTGCATGAAGGATTCACTGTGAGTCCACATATTCTGAAATTTAAAACTCTTAGGTCCTACCAGACCAGTGTTAGAACCTTGAACCAAAATAGGGCTATGATCAGAGGGAGATTTTTGCAGAACAGAAATTTGAATGTTATCAAATTTATCAAGAAAATCTTTATTAAAAAGCACCCTATCTAGTCTTCTCCACACCCTCCCATTAGACCTAACTCCTGTCCAGGTAAAATGAGGTCCAGAAAAAGGCAAATCTATCAAGTTGCAAGCTGCAATACAGTCAGAGAAATCATCAATACCATGCAGAAAAGGTAAGGGAGTCCCTTTATGCTCACTATATGATGCAATGGCATTAAAATCTCCTCCTATCATCCATGGCTCCTGGATATTGTCTGAGATATTTTTAAGACCCTCCCACATCTGTCTTCTATTAATGTATGTGTGACCCCCATACACTCCAGTGACCCATCCATTAAAAGAAGCTCCCAAGACTTTAAAATGAACAAACTGATCATGCCAATGAATATTTGAAACATCCAAATAGGAAGAATCCAAAAATAACCAGATTTTTGTGATGTTAGAACAAACAGATTTATCAAACCCCAAGTTCTGCTTAAAAGAATCAATTCTGTTGCTTGAAACCAAGGGCTCCATAATTAGTAATAATTGTACCCTCCACTGCTTAACTAGGGAAAACAGTCTATAACAGGAGGATTCTAGACCCCTAGTATTCCAGAATAAGCTATTCATTGAGAAACAACTGTGGTTGTGGCATTACTGGTTGTATTCCAGTAATAACTGTACCCTCCACTGCTTAACTAGGTTATTTGTACCTTGATAGTTTTCCTTCATATATTTTTTTTACTCTATGCCATTGTAACTGACACCCTTCGGTTTAACCATTCTGTGTCTTGTTCTTGCAGGTAATAACATGGACGTCAGCTCTCTCTTCGCCTTGAAGAATGCCAAGGGGAAGAAGAAGGGCCCGGGGGGCACTTCTGCCAGGGAGGAGTCCTCCCAAGCCGCTACTGTCGGCGCTGGCGCCGGGGGGTCCAAAGGTGCTGGGCCCGTGAAGAAAAAGAATAACGGCAAGGGGACCGAGCCCCTGGCCAAGAAGCTAAAAGCCACCGCCCCCGCCAAGCAGCCGACCACTGACGTGGTTGTTATTGTGGACGAGGGGCACGCCTCTGCCCCCACCTCTCAGGAGCACATCAACCAGGAGTTCTTCGGGCGGGAGAAACTGGAGGCGATAGTGCCGAAGGGGGCTTCCGTACTGGAGGGTAGCCTGAACCCCTCGGCGCTGATGAGCCAGATGCTGCCCTCGGCTGATTGCTTGGCCCTCGTCAGACTGGACAAGAGCTCCCTCGAGGCCAAGATCCTTCTGAACACTGCCTCCGTAAGTCACGGCTATCCTTTTCCTCTGTGTTTGTTTTTGCTCTTTCGTACTGTGTTTATCATATCTAACCGTCGTCCTTGTGGATTGTAGAGCTTCATGGGCCTCTGTGAGCACCTTCGAAGGGTGGAGCAGATGAAGGAGGCGAAGGGCACAACCAAAGGGGAGGCTGCCCTCCTTAGGAAGAAGCTCGCTGAGGCAGAGGATTCTCTTCGCTTGGCCACCGACAGCATGGAGCAGCGAGTGCAAGCCGCGAGGGCCGGGGGGATGAACGAGGGCCTGGCTAAGGCCGGGGGGGCTGCTGCCGAGGCCGCCCGCATCGCTGCTGAGGAAGCCCGCGTGGCTAAGGAAGAGGCCGTCTCCAGGGCCCGGGAGGATGCTATAGCCGGCTTTACTGCCAAGGGGTGGAAAGCTGAAGACCAGAAAGAGTGGCTCTCCTCGGTGGTGGGGGCTTCAGTGGATGACTGGGTTGGAGGCCCCGACAAGATGTGGCTTGCTGAGAAGGGCGACTCCTACTATCAATGCGGGGAGTTTTTCACCCAGCGCCTCATATACCGAAAGCTCGCCAGGCATTTCAAGCTTTCACCGGAGGAGTTCCAGCCCGAGGCTTATGGCCTCCCCCCTCGGCAGCCAGACCTCAGGATCCCGCTCCCCGAAGGCAAAGACAGACCGGTGCTTGAAGATTCGGAGACTCTGAGGGAGTGTGGCCTCGGGGGTGATGGGGATGAGGCCGAAAGCGAGGCTATCTGCAAAGCTATCGAAGTGGGCGATGTTGTAGCTCCCCTCTTGTAAAATGTATTCCCCACCACTCTGTAATCATATTGTTGTACTTTTGGCTCCGGCCCTTTTGTAATATACACTTCAACTTTTTCTCCCTTCAATGAATGAATACCTGCCTTCGGGCTTTTTGTGTATGACCCATTCCTTTTAATTGTTTTTCTTTGAATGTATGTTAGGACTTAGAATATATTCCTCTAAGCATAGTGCCTTTTGTAGCCCTCGGCTACTAGGCCTATTTAGTCATCTGAACATTTTGCCGAGGGCCCAACGTTCAGGACTTACAAATTTTTCTAAGTGTTGTTCATCTGTTAGCCCCCGGCTAATTCATCTTTTGTAGCCCTCGGCTACTAGGCCTATTTAGTCATCTGAACATTTCGCCGGAGGCAAGGTGCTTAGGACTTAGAACATTCTTCTAAGTGTTTGGATATTGTCTAGCCTTCGGTACTTGGGTACCCTTCGCTGTGTGGGTATGTAACCGGGGGCTCAAAAATGTTTAGGACTTAGAAATTTTTTCTAAGTATAGCTTTACCAAGTCTTCAACCGTATGGCCCCTCTGGCTGTATGGAGATTTGACCGAGGGTCAAAAACATTTGGGAGTTAGAAAATTTTCTAAGTGTAGTTTGTATGAGGGAAGAGCCTTCGGGTGAATGTGAGGACCTTTGTCACAGACGTGCCTTCGGTTGAATGGTGACTCGTCAGAGGGCAGAGTACTCAGGACTTAGAAAATTTTCCTAAGTACTTCCTGTTGCTAGCCTTCGGGCAGGGACCCTTCGGATGTACACTCTGTAGGTTTAGGATAATTCCCCTTGTCTTGCAATGTTGGCCCGCGGTAACAAAAAGCCTTCGGCTGTTGTTATGTCCCCACAGTTTGACTTAGGAAAGTTTGTTGTTGGGTGAGCCTATCATGTTTTGTAGGATTTGAGCCTTCAGTTTTGATATAGCCGGAGGCAATCATGGAGTGGACTTAGCCATTTGTTGATGATGTCTGTTGTGAATGGCATCTTTGGTGCTTTTGAGCTCCCAGGTACCGAAGGCGTCCCTATGGGGAGCCCTCGGTACGTCCTCATGAATCTGTTGGAGTGGTGTACTCATTGATTTCTCGCTGAGTCTACTCCCCTTCACCACCCCATTTTTTTTGGTAGTGAAGGGAAGGCTTCAAGAAACTTGGTTTCTTGGTAAGGCTTGGCCTATCGGGAGGTAACAGAATACACCATTAGCTCCCCCCTCGGGTTAACCTTCCGAGTTCCGAGGGGATTGAGGGTCGTTTCCTGGGTACAAGATATGGTGGTCTGTAGCCTGCCTCCCCTTGGGGGATGGCACGGAAAGCGCCTCAGTTTTGAAAGTCGTCCCCTCGGCGCTAGACGTAGTCCGTGGCCTGCCACACCCTTGGGGTAGTGGCGCGGGGAGCGTTTCGATTTGGAAGTCGAATCCTGGGCATTTTAGATGCCTGCCAATCCCTTGGGGAAATGGCGCAGAAAGCGTTCCGTTTTTGAAAGTCGAATCCTGGGCATATTTCGTGCCTCTCATACCCTTGGGGTAATGACGCGGAAAGCGTTTCAGGGAAGGGTTTTCATTTGCACACTGGTTGCAAATGGCCGGGGGCACTACGTGCTGCCGGCACCGAGAGGTGGCGCCTTCGGTATAGGCGTCCTCGAGGGGTACGACTTTATAAACAACACTTGGTGTTTGTTTCGGTGTATGGCCCCCGGTACTTGGTACCGAGGGGTCTTCTGTGAAAACACTTGGTGTTTTTTCTTTATTTGTCGTAGGTGATTGTGTTGTCTACCCTCGGTACTTGGTACCGAGGGATCTTCTGTGAAAACACTTGGTGTTTTCTTCCATTTGTTGAAAGTTGTCAGCGGTGTGCCCCCCCCCCCCCCCCCCCCCGGCTTTGGGTGCCAAGAGGTCTTCATTTGAGGACAGTTTGTACTTTCTTGTTGTTGTAGGTGATAGTATTGTCTACCCTCGGCACTTGGTGCCGAGGGTTCTTCCTTGTGATAAGGCCTTGGGCCGGGGGTGGTATGAGGGATTGGCCAATATGCCTTCATTCTTCAAAATTTCTAGGCCTTGGGCCGCAAAATAATACATTCACTAGTTATGAGGGCTTGGCCGCTCTGATGTTATTGATAAAATTTAACTAAGTGATGTACATTCCAATGTCGAGGGACTTCAGTCCCATTGGGGCGTTTTAGTTTATAAGTTCCCGGTTTGATGATGGCTGCCATGATGTAAGGGCCCTCGAACTTTGGTGCCATCTTCCCGCCCTCGGTCGGTTGGCTAGCTTCTCTTCTTCGGAGGACATAATCCCCCACTTGGAATTCCAGGGAGCGGACCTTGGCGTCAATGTAACTCTTCACTTGCCTTCGGTAGTTCTCTGCGCGTATGAAGGCTTGCTCTCGGCGTTCTGAAATAAGGTGGAGATCGAGGGCCATATTGGCGTCGTTGGCCTCTGGATCATACTGTGTGACCCTTCGGGTTGGAAGAGTTACCTCAGTGGGGGCCTTAGCTTCAAATCCGTAGCAGAGGGAGAAGGGTGTCTCGTCAGTTGCCCGCCGAGGGGTTGTACGGTAAGCCCATAAGATGTTGTGGAGCTCTTCTACCCAACCACCCCCTTCGGCCTCCAGTTTCTTCTTTAGGCCCTCGAGCAAGGTCCTGTTGGCGTTCTCCACCTGTCCGTTGCCCTGGGGGTAGGCAACGGATGAGAAGGTGTGTTTGATGCCCCATGCCTCCAGGAGGGCACAGAAGGGGGCTGCCTCAAACTGAGTCCCATTGTCGGAGATGATTTGTTGGGGGATGCCAAACCTTGTGAGGATGTTTTTGAGAATGAAATGATGGCACCTGGCCTCAGTAATGTTGGCGAGGGGCTCAGCTTCCACCCATTTGGTGAAGTAATCGATGGCGACGATGATGTACCTGTTGTTGGAGGTACCCCTCGGCAGAGGGCCCACAAGGTCTATGCCCCATCGAGCGAAGGGTATGGATGTGCTGATGGGGGCATAGTTGACCGATGGCCTGCCGGGGGCTTTCTGGAAGTGTTGGCATGCGGAACACCTTCGGGCAAGGTCTGCACAATCCCGGGCCATCGTAGGCCAGAAGTAGCCCTGGATTATTAGCCTTCGGGACATGGAGAAGGGTCCCTGGTGAGCTGAGCAAGTGCCACTGTGCACTTCCTCCATCGCCACTTCGGCTTCATCTTGATGGAGGCACCGAAGTAATGTCCCGTTGTAGGACCTTTTGTAAATCCTCCCGTCCTCGATAGTGTAGCTGGGAGCCCTCAGCTTTGCTAGCTTGGCGCGGGCCTCATCCTCGGGCAGTTGCCCTGTGGTGATGAAGGCGACAATGTCTCAGATCCAGTCACCTTGCCTTTGTTGTATGTGCATGATGGGGCTAGCATGTATGCTAGAAAGGCTGAGCTCTTCCACTTTGGCAATCTTCGAGATATGCTCAGGGGATTCTGCCGAGAGTATTGATAAAATGTCGGCCTCGGAGTTTTGAGCCCTCGGTATTTGAGTAAGAGAGGGTGCCTCAAATACCTTAAGCAACTCCTTGGCCGCCTCCTTGTATTGCTTCATTCTCCCTTCCTTGGCTTCGTACTCCCCGGAGATTTGGCCGACGACTAACTTGGAGTCGCACTTGACGTGAATTTGTCGGGCCTTCATGTTAGCTGCCAGCCGAAGGCCACAGAGGAGGGCCTCGTATTCAGCTTCATTGTTAGAGACTTTGAAGGAGAAGCGGACTACATAATAGGCCCGGAAGCCTTCGGGTGAGATGAGAACCACCCCTCCTCCACATGCTTTGACGGCGGAGGAGCCGTCGGTGTAGAGGGTCCACCAATCATCCGAAGGGGCCGAGGGCTCCTCGTCCGCGGCTGATCTTGCCGTACATTCCGTCACGAAGTCCGCTAGGGCTTGGCCCTTGATGGAGGGCCTAGGACGGATGTCGATGTTGTATTGGCTCAAGAAGACAGCCCATTTGACCATTCGGGAGGAGCTGGTGGGGCTCCTCATCAAGGCGCCGAGGGGTTGGTGAGTGAGAACCTGGACCGGGTGAGCTTGGAAGTAATGGCCCGACTTCTTGATGGTCCACACGATAGCCAACACCGTTTTTTCCACGGGGGAGTACTGGAGCTTCGCCTCCCTGAGGGTCTTGCTAACATAGAAGATGGCATGTTGGATGCCATCCTCTTCCCGGATGAGTACTGAGCTGATGGCAGCCGGGCTAACACCCAAGTAAAGGTACAGGATCTCCCCTACCTTGGGTTTAGAGAGCACATGGGGTGAAGATAAGTACCGTTTCAGTTCCTCGAATGCCCCTTGACATTCTGAAGTCCATTGGAAACCGGCGGTTTTCCTCATGATCTGGAAGAAGGGTAAGGACTTCTCCGCCGATTTTGATAAGAAGCGATTAAGGGATGCCAGGCGGCCCGTCAATCGTTGGACCTCCTTTACGTTGCGTGGGGGCTCCATGTTGATGATGGCCTGGATCTTCTTGGGGTTGGCCTCGATACCCCTTCGGCTCACCATGTAGCCCAAGAATTTGCCCCCCTGAACGCCGAAGGTACACTTCTTTGGGTTCAGCCGAAGGCTAAACTTCTGCATGATGGAGAAGATCTCCCTCAGGTCGTCAGCATGGCTTGCTGGTTGCTTGCTCTTGACGATCATGTCGTCAACATATACCCTGGCCACCATCCGAGTGTAGGTGGCGCCTGAGTTCTTCCGGCCGAAGGCCATGACAAGGTAGCAAAAGATGCCCTCGGGAGTCATGAAGGCTGTTTTTTCAGTGTCTCCCTCATGCATAAATATTTGATGATATCCGCGGAATGCGTCGAGGAATGACATGATTTCACACCCCGCGGTTTCATCCACAAGTTGATCAATATTCGGTAAAGGAAAGGGGTCCATGGGACACGCCTTGTTGAGATCCGTGTAGTCCACGCACATGCGGAATAAAGGCGGTTTTTGTGCGAGGACTACGTTTGCCAGCCATGAGGGGTACTTTACCTCCTTGATGTGCTTGATAGAGAGGAGCATGGCGACCTCCTTCTTCACAAATTCCCTCCTCTCGGCCGAGAGGGGTCTCCTCCGCTGCTGTACTGGTTTGGCCGAAGGGTCCACCGAGAGGCGGTGGGTTATGACCCTTCGGCTGATCCCCGACATGTCCTCCGGCCACCATGCAAAAACAATGGAGTAGGCGTGGAGGGCGCTGATGATGCCGATCTTCAAGTCTTCGGGGAGCTTGGCTCCAATCTTCACGACTCTCTCCGGCTTGGCCGGATCGAGCGCGAAGTCTTCTACCTCCTCGGCTGGTTCAGCCCTCTGCCTCCTTTCCTCCGCTTCCACAGTTCCGGTGATGGTGTCAACGCGGAACTCCGTCTTGCTAACCTTCTTTGTCACTTGAAGGTAGCAAGCGCGGGCAAGCTTTTGGTTCCCCCTTGAGTAACCGATTCCCCCCTCGGCTGGGAACTTGAGGCAGAGGTGCCTCATGGAGATGACGGCTTCGAGATCCTCGAGGGCTGGTCGGCCAAAGATGATGTTTTGGGCGCAGTCGATGTTGACGACGACGAACTCCACTTCGAGCTTGGCTCTATGGAGCCCGTCGCCGAGGAGTACCGGGAGGGTTATAACCCCCTCGGAATCAATGGTGTCGCCGGTGAAGCCGGCAAGAGGGGTCTTTATGGGTCGAAGGGACCCCCTCTCCAGATGCAGCTCTCTGAAGGTGATGAGGTACATTACATTGACGGAGCTGCCCGTGTCAATGTAGGTTCTGTGAATAATAGTGTCATTGATCTCTGTGCGGATGACGAGGGCATCCCTGTGTGGGGAGGACACCGGGGGGAGATCAGCGTTAGTGAAGGTGATGGGTTCCTCCCTCAGCCGCTTTACTGAGGGCATATGAGTGACTTCCCCCACGTAAAGTGATTGAGCCCACTTCTTTCGTTGACTTGTAGAGTCACCCCCGGTATTGCCCCCGGTGATCATGAGGATGTGGCGCTTCTTCTCTTGGTACTGGGGGTACTCCTCCTCCTCTTCTTCCAGGTTCCCAATCTTCCTCTTTTTGCCGAGGGGGATGGTGTTGGGGTTGACCCATGCATTTGCTCTCGCAGTCTGCCCTCGGGATGGCCCTTGGTGAGGGGGGCCCTGTTGCTGAGGGCCCTGGATAAACTGGGACAGATGGCCCACTTGTATCAACCTTTCGATGGCCGTCTTCAGCTGATGGCAGTCATCGTTCATGTGCCCTTAGTGCCGGTAGAAACGACAGTAGGGGTAGTTTGGATTAATGGCAAATACTTCCAGGGGTGCGCGTGAATCTCGCTCCACTAGGCCCTTCTCCTCAGCAAAATCAAGAATAACGCTGACGGGGTGCGTCAAAGGTGTCTGAGGGTGCTCCAGGAGAACAGGCTGCGCCCAAGCCCTCGGGTTCCTCTTGTAGCCTCCCCCGGGCTTGGCTTGGCCATGCCGGGGGCGATCACCGGAGGGGGCAGAATCCTTGGGATGATTGCGGGGAGCCCCCGGCCCCCGGTTACCTTTGTCGTCTGGCCGAGGGCGCTGCTGATCCGGGATGTGGTGGCATTTCTCCACCTCCTCGGCTTCGGCGTATCGGTCCCCCCGCTGTAGGGCCCTTATATAATCGCAGGGAGGCTCGATGATGAGGCTCCTTGAGAAGTTCCCGGGGCGGAGTACTGTTTGGAGGAGGGCCAGGAGGGTCCCGTCGTCAGCGCCATCAACTTTATCAGCCTCCGTTCTCCAGCGCTCCAAGAAGTCCCGAAGGGTCTCCTCTTTCCTCTGCCTCACCGTCAGCAAGTGGGAGAAGTGTTTTCTTGTGTGGCGCCTTCCCGCAAATTGCGTCAAGAAACGTTGGGCGAGTTCTTGCCATGAGTCAATGCAGCCCTCGGGCAATCGATTGAACCATTCGTAAGTCGGCCCCTCTAAGGTGGAGAGGAACCAGCGGCACAAATATTCATCTGATGCCCCCACCATCATCGTGCTGTTTTGGTACCTGCTGTAGTGCTCTTGGGGGCCAGTCTTTCCATCGTAGGGCTTGATGAGTTGCCCTCGGTATTTTTCCGGGATCCGGGCCGCCAATACCCATGGGGTAAATGGCGTCCGGGTCCGGAGCTGTATGGTGGGTTCCCCGGAGCCCTCGGCTATCTTCTTCTGCATTTCCTCCATCTTGCCCAACATCGCCTCATACTTGAGGTCTGTATGAGGGGCAGAAGTGGTGGCGTGGGCTTTGGTGGCCTCCATCTCGTCAAGCCAGCGCTGGAGGGCCGCAATGATTTCGTCCCGGGGATCCTTCGGGAGGGCCTCCGCCCCCTGCGAATGGACGCGGGCCGAGTGGGCCTGGTTGATTTGGTGGCGGGCGTCGTTGGCATGGAGAGGTGCCTTGCCTTTGTCCTGAGGGGGACGCCTTTCATTGGCCCTGGAGACGGATCCGCCACTTTCCTGAGGCCTCTGGAACGCCTTCCCCCCGAGGCGGTCTTGGATCCCTCGGCGGTCTTGCGCCCCTCCGAGTCTCTCGAGGGCGGAGGTCCGGAGTTGTTCTTTGTTCACGTTGTGGCGGTCCCGGGACTGGACTTCCTGGGAGGCCGTATCTTGGGCCACGACACCCTCGGAGTTCCCAATCCGGAGGACCGGGTTCCCGAGGGGGTGTGGATGAGGGGAAGGCATAATATTCTCTCCGACCTGAGGTTGGAGGGGAACCAAAGTGACGAAGGCACCCGGGTTCTGGGTGAGCGTCTGGATGAAGGCAGAGAGCGCCGATTGCACGTCGATTGTGATGACCGGAGGGCTAATTTGATTCTCGCTCCGGTCCTTATTCTTGGCCTCGATGCCGAGGCGGGCATCGGGGGCATTCTGTTGAATCTGATGGCGTAGGTCGACAGCCGTCTGGTCCAACCCGGCGATGACGCCTTCCCCGGGAGCCCTGTTAGAGGCTTCGGGGACGTCGACCTCGCCGAGGGCCAGGTTCCTGTCCTCTACATTCTTGGAGTTGGCACGAGTTGTTCTCACCATTTTAGCTAGGTGTTTTGTGTTTGGTCGAGGGAGAGGGTTTCTTACTTGATTGTTCGAGCTCTCAATGAAAGCACCAAATGATGGATAGTGTACCCGGGGGGTAGCTTATCCGAGGGGTTATTACGAGGATTAACTAGAGAGAAGTCAGAGCAAGTGAATAGAGAGAGAGAGAGTATATTAGAAAGTGTATTCAACATTTTCAGCGTGGTTTACAACGGGGAAATGGGGTGCTATTTATAGTAGCAATAAATGCCAGATGGGGACACGTGTCAAGCGTCCATTGGCCGAGGGGTCACCTCAACTGGTTGGCGCTGGCAATCGCATGTGGCCGCATTTAATGCGGCTATTGGATGTGACGTCGTACTTGGTACGGTGATCTACGCGCATGTGGAGCGGATATTATGTCGGAAAGGTGCCCTCGGTTGTAGATGATTAGTCGAGGGCTCTGAGTGCCGGGGACCCCCTTAGTGCCGAGGGCCCCCTTAGTGTCGAGGGATCTAGGTGCCGAGGGCTACTGATTTTCGCCGTTTTCTCCCAGTAACCTTGTCTTCCTGTTTTGACCCTTCTGTGAGATTCAGAGCCTTCGGCCAGGGGGCCGAAGGCACCCCCGGTGCGCATTGTGGGCCGCTTGGTACTCTGGGCGCCGTGATTTGGGCCTGTTGTGCTTCCTGGGCCTATTGGGCCTTTATTGGAGTAGTAGGAGTCTGTGGGCCGAGGGTTCCCGGGCCATATACTCCATCACTACCGAAAATAAAGTAAAATAGAGAAATGCAATCCTTTTATTTATTCATAAATATGCATTACGAAATGTATTCCAACCGGCAATCAGGCAATTTAATTTGTTTAGTTGTAAAAGAATTTGAGACTTCCATTGTTTGAGAATACATGGAAGATATTTTTGAATAATGACATATACTTGAGAAAAGAGATTGTTCTTTGAAATTGTTAGAAGAATAATACTAGCATAATTTACAAGAAAAATATCATGCAAACAAGTATGAGTTAGGCATGCATTCCGATTACAAATGTGATGTTTAAAAAGAACCAACAAACTTATTTGTGTCGGAACTTTAAGTTCCAAAACCAGATGAACTCCCAAAATCATGTCTTTGTGTTGTTTCACTACATGGTGCGGTTTTGTGTGGTTTTGTGGTGGTGAGCCCTATTCAGCCGTCGAGTCGATCGACAGAGTGCGATGAATATATATGTGGTGTTGGCAACGATTGACCAGCGAAAAATTTGAGTTAATGAAATGGTAATATCTATTTTATGCGAGGGGCGGTGAGTGTGTTGAGGTGAAGATGAAATCCACGCGTAAGACAACGTGGTGCGGGAGATGAAAGAGGGCAGACAAGTCGAGGCGATAGTTGATGGGGGCAGGGGTGTCGACTGTCGAGACTCGAGAGGGTTCTGACGTATAGGTGAGATTATTTCAGGCTTAGTTGCGCTGGGCTGGTCCGGTTGTATGTTTTCTTATGGAGCAATTGGGCTGGGTTGATGAGTTTTCTACCTATTATATTTATTACTACAAATGTATGGCCATCTAACTACTTAGTCACTATATATGTAATATAATTTACCTTCATTTAATATATATATATATATATATATATATATATATATATATATATATATATATATATATATATATATATATATATATATATATATAACCCTTTTGAAAATGTTAAAATTCTTTGCCAAAATCATTTGTGCGTCACTTGGGTAAATTCCTAGCAAAGCGTTTTATTAAATGGGGGATTTCAACAAGCTTTAGCTTTGATAGAAGTTATTAATTCTCAGAATTTCTTAACACCTTCAGATGTTAGCCGCTTATCATTCCATTTCTAGATGCGATTATACTCAAACATGACTCATTTTGTCATGACTATAAATAAAAGTCAATGACAGTCGTCGCATGTTTGTTTATTGTAAAAAAAAATTGTTTTTAGTCATTATCAATTTTACGTGGTTGTGTCAAGAGTAACTAATTGCAAACGATAACGGAGGAACGAACATTGAAATCGAGTATGTTGGTTATAAAGAAATGGTGCATAATATTTAACGTGGAATGTAATGTGTTTTCAAATTATATACCGCGTTTTAATTACTTTTTTGTGTGTCTATAAAAAGTTGTGTATTACTCTATAATCATTAGTAAATCACATTCAAACGTCAAACTTATTATTGTACGAAGTATAATTCTACGAACATACTTTTGATTTTGAATGAGCTTGTTTTCAATTTGTATTATATTGATGTGTTCTGTTATTATTACATAGGTCTATTTCATAAAAAATAAACGTTAATTAAATCAAAAGAATAGTCTTACCAACCCATAAAAATCAATTAGAAGATATCATGTAGCATATGCTCATTCTTAGACTCATAATACTCAAAAGAACAGACTTGATGCTCAACAAAATTGTGTTAATGCTCATTCAAGAGAAGTCGTGTTTTCACCAAAATTACAAAATTGCCACCGGCTGTACGGCTGACATCCTACAATCGTTTGTATGATATAGGCTTCCGTGTAATGTATTGAAACCCACAAATAAAGATAAATTTATCCGTATACCTAATTGGGTACCGGTGCATAGTAATTTAAGCAAGGCACCGTAGAATTTCCCTTAAAATTTACATCCTTTAATTGACAGTAAATCGACTTTAGTAAGATAACATCCTTAAGGACTTGAAATTGATTTTATCTTAAAAAAATATTTGACCCTTCTTTCGGGAGTTTAATTTCCCTTTTATGGCCACAAACCTAAATAACTATTTAAAAAAAATCTTTTGAAAAAACAATTCCTTCCAATATTAATGTTATGCATAGTATACATATCCAAGAATCCTATTACCTACATGTATACTACCGAAAATAAAGTAAAATAGAGAAATGCAATCCTTTTATTTATTCATAAATATGCATTACGAAATGTATTCCAACCAGCAATAAGGCAATTTAATTTGTTTAGTTGTAAAAGAATTTGAGACTTCCATTGTTTGAGAATACATGGAAGATATTTTTGAATAAGGACATATACTTGAGAAAAGGGATTGTTCTTTAAAATTGTTAGAAGAATAATACGAGCATAATTTACAAGAAAAATATCATGCAAACAAGTAAGAGTTAGGCATGCAGTCCGATTACAAATGTGATGTTTAAAAAGAACCAACAAACTTATTTGTATCGGAACTTTAAGTTCCAAAACCAGATGAACTCCCAAAATCATGTTTTTGTGTTATTTCACTACATGGTGCGGTTTTGTGTGGTTTTGTGGTGGTGAGCCCTATTCAGCCATCGAGTCGATCGACAGAGTGCGATGAATATATATGTGGTGTTGGCAACGATTGACCAGCGAAAGATTTGAGTTAATGAAATGGTCAGATCTATTTTATGCGAGGGGCGGTGAGTGTGTTGAGGTGAAGATGAAATCCACGCGCAACACAACGTGGTGCGGGAGATGAAAGAGGGCAGACGAGTCGAGGCGATAGTTGATGGGGGCAGGGGTGTCGACTGTGGAGACTCAAGAAGGTTCTGGTGTATAGGTGAGATTATTTCAGGCTTAGTTGCGCTGGGCTGGTCCGGTTGTATGTTTTCTTATGGAGCAATGGGGCTGGGTTGATGAGTTTTCTACCTATTATATTTATTACTACAAATGTATGGCCATCTAACTACTTAGAGCATCTCCAATGCAAAAACATGAACGGTGCATACGTGGTATTGGAGATATCCAATTAACAACAAATAGAATATCTCTCTCCTTACTTGAACGATCTTAATTATATGTTTTTGGTAAGTTTTTCTATACAATGTCAAGCACAATGTCTAGATGTAGACATTGTGGTTGACATTGTTGAGAAAAACTTACCAAAAACACATAAGGCCGTGGAAAGAAGGAGAGAGAAATGTCATTAATTTAATCTTTTGTGTCTATCTGTCTCCTGCCACATGTGCACCGTGCACATTATAGCATTGAAGATGCTCTTAGTCACTATATATGTAATATAATTTACATTCGTTTAATATATATATATATATAACCCTTTGAAAATGTTAAAATTCTTTGCCAAAATCATTTGTGCATCAATTGGGTAAATTCCTAACAAAACGTTTTATTAAATGGGGGATTTCTACAAGCTTTAGTTTTGATAGAAGTTATTAATTCTCAGAATTTCTTAACACCTTCAGATGTTAGCCGCTTATCATTCCATTTCTACATGTGGTTATACTCAAACATGACTCATTATGTCATGACTATAAATAAAAGTCAATGACAGTCGTCGCATGTTTGTTTATTGTAAAAAAATTGTTTTTAGTCATTATCAACTTTACATGGTTGTGTCAAGAGTAACTAATTGCAACCGATAATGGAGGAACGAACATTGAAATCGAGTATGTTGGTTATAAAGAAATGGTTCATAATATTTAATGTGGAATGTAATGTGTTTTCAAATTATATACCGTATTTTAATTACTTTTTTGTGTGTCTATAAAAAGTTGTGTATTACTCTATAATCATTAGTAAATCACATTCAAACGTCAAACTTATTATTGTACGAAGTATAATTCTACGAACATACTTTTGATTTTGAATGAGCTTGTTTTCAATTTGTATTATATTGATGTGTTCTGTTATTATTACATAGGTCTATTTCATAAAAAATAAACGTTAATTAAATCAAAAGAATAGTCGTACCAACCCATAATTATCAATAGATACACATAGACAAAACTTTTAACCACACTTACGATTCATTTTACCTTTTTTTTTTACTCCGGAAGGCAAACCACCAAAATCAGTGGGGTAAATGTCGGAGAACATTTGCCGGGATATTATTGAAATAAAAGAGTGTTACATTGCGGAAGGAAAAAGAGCAAAAAATTAATACATAATACGAAGAGAGGGAATTCCAAACAGATCCATAAGATAAGCATTTTTGGCACGGGCTGGAAGCTGATTGGGCTCAGAGAATTTTTGGAATTGGGCCGAGGCATGATCAGCAAGGAAGTGTGCGACCCAATTTGCTTCTCGCCAAACGCTGAAATAGGAAATCTTCTTATCTTCCGACAACATCATCAAAGCTTTAACTTCATAACTCCACCTTCCGCACCCTTTCTCCCTGATAATCTTCACAGCCTCCGTTGAATCACCTTCCATCTCAAAATTCGAGTAGCCTTCTTCATTCATCCAACAAACAGATTGCAGCGCAGCTTGGATTTCAGCCTCCAAGGAAGAGGATGCTTGCAGTGGAAATGAAATGGCGCAAACCAAAGTCCCGTTCGTATCCCTTAGAATCGCGCCTCCCGCAGACGATTCAGGTGAGTATCTTGCATCAGTATTTAATTTGAAGGTTTGGGATGGTTTTTTCCATTTTACTGCCAAAATAATTGGACGACCTAGCCTGAATGTACTAGGTATCATTTCTTCCTCGTATAAAATCCTTTCAACTGTTCGAATTTTACCTTTAGGGAGTCCAACTGACCAGGTCTGAGAATAGATTTTTATCTGTTTATTGATTCCTGCTGATGAGGGGGTGAAACCCTCCTGACCCCAAATTAAACTTGAATAAGTTTTCCATATGTGCCAGCATATGATACCTGGCAAGCAGTGTTTAAATATGTCCTCCATCTTCTTAGCACCAGCTTTAAGCCACCATGACATTAGAACCTGCCTAATTGAGGTAGTTTGAAAAAGAGTAGGAAACGATTCATTTTACCTACACCTATAGATATTTATTCACGTTTATTTCGATCATTTAGCTACACATTTATCATCTTTAGTACACATAAAATGTGTCCATGTGGCTGTATTTTTTCGAAAATAACCTCATTTTCCACGTCGTGTGCTACGTAATCACTAAATCGCCACGTCACGTGGCACATCATGTGCCATGTTAGACGCCATGTCACCAAAACGGTGTGTACATGACAAACAGCAACACATGATATATGTTTTACCTACACATACATTTGTAGGTAAAAATAAACAGTTTTACCCACACATACATCGCTGTGTGGGTAAACATATTTAACTACGGTTGCATACCCACACATGTCTACACTTAATTTATGTGGAAACAAAAATGATTGCCTTCACATAACTACACTTTTACCGACATATACATGTATGGTAAAACTCCAATTTTCTTGTAGTGGATCTCGTGGTGAAGTCAAGCAAGCTGCCATGTACTCTGCAATACATAGTACTACCTCCGTCGCAAAAAATTCTTCCCGCTTACCTTCTTGGGATGTCCCAATTTTTTTTTCTCATTTCCCTTTTTGGAAAGGTTTGTGTGGCTACCATTCATTTACCTTTTTCTTACTCAACCACAATCATACATTTACACTTTATTCACGCTTTCTTAAACTCCGATCCAAGTCGAACCGAGAAGAATTTTCCGGGACGGGGGGAGTACTAAGTAATACGGAGTAGATGATAGATTTTTTGTATATTCATTCGGCCCGGTCAGTTATTGTTATATACGTAGTACTACCTCTGTCCCTCTAATATTGGGTCGGAAGAGAGTGACACGATTATTAAGAAAAGTGGGGTTGTGTGGTTTATATTAATTGATAAAGTAAGAATAAAGTAAGAATGATTTAGAACCACACAAACTTTACCAAATATGGTATGAGACAATTTTAGTGGGACTTCCCGAAAAGGTAAAATGGGACAATATAAGAGGGACGGAGGGAGTATTAACATTAGTATTGGATACAATTAGTATGTATAGATGTTATTTTTGATATTACTCCCTCCGTCCCTTAAAACCTTGCCAAGTTTGACCGGCACGAGGATTAATAAAGTAAAAACTGTGTGGTTGAGGTTTTTGTACAGAGGAGAGAGAATTAACTGGAACCACAAATTCTTTACTGAAATGGGAAAGTGGCAAAGTTAATGGAACATCCAAAAAAGGAAAGTTGGCAAAGTTTTAAGGGAGATAGTATATCATATCTCCGTTCTCTTTTAAATTCAACATTAGACTTTTTTGCATTATTCACAAGCCGACTCTATTTTATCTAATACAACAAAACAACAACATCCAAGCCTTAGTCCCAAAAGATATTGGGGTCGGCTAACATGAATCGATACATGATATCACAACCAAAAGGAAAAGAAGGAATAAAGATAAAAAGATAAGCTATTATGAAAAGATAATATAAAAAAGATGAATATATATAAAAATGATAAAATAAAAAGGCTGCAAATAATGCATATATATATATATAAGGATAAAAAAACTATGAAAAAAAGATGAGGGAAAAAGATTATCAAGATCACTCCTTCACGTGAATACCCGCCCTCCACTTAGTTCTCTCCAAAGTCATGCCCTCATCCAACCCCAGAAGAAGCATATCACTTCGAACTCCCCTAACCCACGTCTGTTTGGGTCTTCCTCTTCCTCTTTTCCCTGCCTCTTCTCCACACATCTCAACTCGCCTAACAGGTGCATCACTCGGTCTTCTACGCACATGACCAAACCACCGTAGGCGCGACTCCCGCATCTTGTCTTCAATAGGTGCTACTCCCACCCTTTGTCTGATTGTCTCATTCCTCATGCGGTCCTTCCTAGTATGCCCACACATCCAACGCAGCATGCGCATCTCTGCCACACTCATCTTTTGAATGTGACATTGTTTCACCGCCCAACACTCTACGCCATACAGTAATGCAGGCCTAATTGCTGTCCTATAAAATTTACCCTTCAGTCTAGTCGGCATACCTCGGTCGCATAGAAATCCTGACGCACTCTTCCACTTCATCCACCCTGTTCTGATTCTATGGGATACATCTCCATCTAACTCACCGTCCTTCTGAATTATGGAGCCCAAGTAACGGAACATATCGCTGACTGGTATCTCCTTACCATCCAGAGTAATTCCGCTATTACCACTACTTCTACCTCCACCAAACTTGCACTCCATGTACTCTGTCTTGCTCCGACTTAGTTTGAAACCCTTATTCTCCAATGTTTGTCGCCATACTTCCAACTTTACTTTAAGACCTGATTGCGTCTCATCAATCAATACAATATCGTCGGCAAACATCATGCACCACAGTATATCGTCTTGAATTGACTTCGTAAGTTCATCCATGACTATGACAAATAAGAAAGGACTCAAGGCCGATCCTTGGTGCACTCCGATAGTAATAGGGAACTCTTCAGTCCTCCCTACACTAGTACGAACACTTGTAGTACAATCCTCATACATATCCATGATGATGCTGATATACTTGCGTGATATGCCTTTCCTAGTTAAGGCCCACCAAAGAACTTCTCGAGGTACCCTATCATATGCCTTTTCTAAGTCAATGAACACCAAATGCAGATCCTTATGAGCATCTCTATACTTCTCCATAAGTTGACGAAGAAGGTGAATAGCCTCAGTTGTTGAGCGACCAGGCATAAAACCGAATTGATTCTCTGAAATCTTCACAGTCCTTCGAAGTCTTTGCTCAATCACTCGCTCCCAAAGTTTCATGGTGTGACTCATAAGCTTAATCCCTCGATAGTTGGCACATTCTTGTACATCACCTTTATTCTTAAATAAAGGGATAAGAGTACTCTTCCTCCAACTCGTTGGCATCTTGTTGTTTCTCCAAATCATGTTGAAGAAACTTGTTAACCACTCGACGCCTCTCTCTCCCAAACTTCTCCAAGCCTCGATCGGTATGCCATCTGGCCCCATTGCTCTTTTCCGTCCCATCTATTTTATCTAATAATGAAATAAATTAAATTTTAAAACAAAAATTTTAAATTACACTTAGAGCCCGTTTGGTAGCACGAAAATCAGCTGTTTTGGCTGATTCTGCTGAAATTTATGAAGTTCTGGCTGAAGTGGCTGTATTGGCTGATTTCGCTGATACAAGAAAAAAATATTTTTAAAATATATTTTATTAATAAAATAAAGAAAAAATTATATGTAAAAATAGCTAAAATGATCATCTACAGTAACTTCAGCCAATACAGCCGGAAAAGTAACTCCAACTTTACTTTTTCAGCTTATTACACAATTCAGCGCACGAAAGCAAAATTTACGTGTTTGGTAAAAAAGTTGGTTGATAAGCCTGATAAGCTGAAAATGAGGGTTGTCAAACGGTTAATATTAATGATTACATTTCTTAGAATGAATGATACTAGTATTAATGATTACATTTCTTTATTCACATACATGAAAATTGGTCTTCTATGATAGGCAATCACGTGAATATGGAGAGCTTTGATCACGTGAATATGGAGTGCTTTGACAATTTAAAATAAATTGTCAAATGGCTGATTCGGGGAAGGATTGCTTCGGTACCATACACCAAAGAATATAGTGTGCTTTGAGTAGGTGTTCGATAAGTCGTTCTATATGCCCATAATGCTTCTTCCATTCTTTCGTGCAAATCCCTCTTTGATTTTGACACTACTTTCTTCAACAGGTTACATAGAGTCTTGTTAAAAGCTTCAGCAAGGCCATTGGCGGCAGCATAGTACATAGAGGACTTCCGTTGCTTGAAATCAAATAACCTGCATATCTTGTCCATCAACTTGTTGTCAAAAGGTTTCTCATTGTCCGTCAAAATATATCAGGGATTACCAAAGCGGTAGATGATATGAACTCGGATGAAATCAGCAACATTTTCCTTCTTCACCTCTTTCAATGCAACTGCTTCGGCCCATTTTGAGAAGTAATCAGTAGCGGCTAGTATGTATGAATGCCCTCCTGATGAGCTAGGCGTGATTGGCCCAACTACGTCAAGTCCCCAAGCGTCGAATGGCCATGATGCTACTGTCGGATGCAAAGGCTCCGGTGCTTGATGGATGAAATTTGCGTGATATTGGCATGCTTGACATCTTCTAGCATAGTCCATGCAATCATTTACCATGGTCGGCCAATAATATCCCATCCTCTTGATATGAAAGTGCAGCTTAGGACCAGACTGATGAGCTCCACATACTCCTTAATGTGCTTCTTCCATTGCTTGTAAGACTTCATCTCCACCCAAACACCTAAGGAATACACCATCGAATGATCTTCGATAAAGCGTATCTTTATAGTAAATGAAACGCGGTGAACGCCTCTTCAAGTCTACTTTCTTGCGGGGTTTTCCAGGTAATTTCCCATCAGTGAGATAATCAATGAGTGGCTGCCTCCAATCTTCATTTTCAATATCATAAACCGAGGTAGTTGGCATCTCGACTCTCTTCGGCTGCACCATCGTCTCCAATGAATGGAGGAATTACCCATTTTTGACATACCTGTACTTGAGTTCCATCGTCAAGGTGTGCCATGTTCGATGCTAACCCTGCTAGTGCATCAGCTTGCTTGTTTTCCTTTCTTGGCACGTGTTCAATTGTAACTTCACCCAGCCATCCTATGAGTGCCCTTGCATATTTGTTGTAAGGATGCAGTTCAGGTTTCCTTACTTCATAAATTCCAAGCACTTGATTGATGATTAGCTTTGAATCGCCATAGATATTAACTCGTGTTTGCTTCATGTCTACAGCTATTTCAAGTCCGAGAATGAGTGCTTGATATTCAACGACGTTATTGGAGCATTGTTCCGTAAGCGTGAAAGCATATGACAGAACTTGACCTTCGGGTGTAACAAAGACCACACCAGCTCCAACACCTTCTCTGTGTGCAGCTCCATCAAAATACATCTTCCATGGAGGCAAAACTTCAATTATGAGCACATCTTCATCAGGTAGATCATCAGAGAGTTCCCACTCAGCAAGGATAGGGTGATCGGCCAGGAAAACTGCCAAAGCTTGTCCTTTTACAGATTTTTGTGAGACATAAACAATCTCAAACTGTTGAAATATCAAGTACCACCTAGCAAGACGATCAGATAGAACAACTTTGGACATCACATACTTCAGCGGATTTGCTCTGGAAACAAGATTTATTGTGTGAGCTTCAAAGTAGTGTTTAAGCTTCTTGATTGCAAATATAAGGGCCAAACACAATTTCTCAATGGGCAAGTACTTCAACTCGTGTGGGGTCATCATTCTGCTTAAATAATAAAGGGCATTCTCCTTCCCTTTATCATTTTCTTGAGCTAATAGAGCTCCCACAGACCTTTCTTGAGCAGCAATGTAAAGTATCAAGGGGCGGCCAGAGATAGGTGCATTTAGGACCGGTGGTTTCATTAAATAAGCCTTGATATTTTCAAACGCATTCTTACACGTTTGGTCCCATATGAAAGGCACACCCTTCTTCATTATTCGACTAAATGGTTGACATCTTCCAGATAAGTTCGAGATGAACCTTCGTATGTAAGCCAATTTTCCTTGCAAACTCTTCAACTCATGAATATTTCGAGGCTCCGGCATATTCACAATAGCGTCGATCTTGGCTTGTTCTATCTCAATGCCTTTGTGACGGACAATAAACCCCAAGAATTTCCCGGCCGAAACTCCGAAAGCACACTTCAGAGGGTTCATTTTGAGACCAAACTTCCTCAAGCGATCAAATACTACTCTTAAGTGTGATAGATGATCGCCTCGAGCTTTTGACTTCACCACGAGGTCGTCAACATAGCACTCCACGATTTTGTGAAGGATATCATCAAATATTGCCTGCATAGCTCGTTGATAAGTAGCTCCTGCATTCCTAAGTCCAAATGGAATGACTGTGTAGCAATAGATCCCCTTAGGAGTTCGGAAGGCAGTCAATTCTTCATCTGCGGGAGCCATCCGGATCTGATTATAACCTGAGAAACCATCCATAAAAGACATAATTTCATGCCCAGTCACAACATCTATCATTAATTCAATGATTGGAAGTGGAAAATCATCTTTTGGACAAGCAAGGTTAAGATCCCGAAAATCAACACATATTCGGATTTGTCCATTTTTCTTTCTGACTGGGGCAATGTTGGATATCCAAGTATGATATTTCACTTCTCGAATGAATCCGGCCTCAATAAGTTTATCAACCTCTGCTTCAATTAATGGAATTAAATCTGGGCAGAAGCGCCTTTGAGCTTGCTTTACTGGTCGGCATCCTTTCTTTATCGCTAAGTGATGAACAACGATTTTTGGATCCAACCCTGGCATTTCTTTGTATGTCCATGCAAAGACATCCTTGTATTCTTGGAGTAAGGCCACATATTCTTCTTTTTCTTCGCTCGATAGAAGAGCACTGATATAAATGGGACGAGGGTCCTCTTCGGTGCCGAGATTTACCTCCTTTAGTTCATCCAAAGATGTTCGCACTCCTTCTTCGAATTCTGGAGGAGCTTCATCAGCATCTTCACCTTCGACCGGTAAGATGAGGCAATGTATTCCTCGTCATCAATCAGTTCATCATATTTGAACTCATTGTCTGTCGGTATTCGAGTATGAATAATTGTTTTCAACTGTACTTTGAGAGTTTCTCCACATGAGACTTGCACATCAATTTCTCGCCTCATTCGGGATGGAATCAAGCTTCTATATTCATTCAAAACTTGTGTTTTTGTATATTTGTTGAGACACTTCTTGCGTGAGCGAACTTTTCCCAACCTTTCATGTATCGGCTTTCTCTCAAAGTTTTGCCCACTACATGGGTCTTGCATGTGCTTTACCATGAAAGGGACCATTCCAAGCCTTTCTTGTAAAGTTTTCTTCATGATCTTCTTTGGCTTTGGCCCCATTCTATCAAAGATGGCGGGTTTTGATTTTGCCCCCCCCCCCCCCCCCCCCCCCCCGCCAATTCGATCAAAAACGGAATACTTCGGTTTAGAAGTCACCTCATCTTCTTCATCCGCACTGATATGATGCGTTGTAGCTCTATTTATGAGGATTCTTATGGGTTTAGGCTGAACGTAACCCAACCCTGTATGTCCTCGAAGATTGATCTGCTTCGATGGTCCTTCTCCACCAGCTTCTGGAATGAGTTTTCCTAACTTCCGTTCATTAGGATTATACCCAGCCTTGGCCAGAAGTTTGTATGCATTTGGGTCAAATCCTTCATTAGTGCGTGGCTTGGGAATTTGAAACTCCTTAACATCATCCTTGTGCTTTATTTCTTCCTGAGACGTGTCTTGAGGAGGCCTTGATATCTCGATCTTTGCAAGAGGGAACGTAAGCCCTTCTACGCCTTCAACAACTTTCCCTTTCAGCTTTGGTTGAGTCAAGGGGCGATATATTTCTTCCTGTCTAATATCGTCTTCTTCAGAAATTTTGGGCTTCTGGTAAAACTTTGCGTCTGCAAAGTACGACTCGGCTTCTGTGAATGGAGTTTCATCGGCCACTACCTTCTTTACAACACCGTTCTCCTCATACATGAAGCATTGATGCCATGTTGAAGGAATCACACCGTTCTCATGGATCCATGGACGACCTAGAAGGAGATTATATGAAGCCTTTGCATCAATGACGTGACATAAAGTACTTGCTTTCAACCCGCCGATGACCAAATCAATACGGATCATTCCAATCGCTCTTTGCCCCCTTGATTAAAGCTTTGAATCATTAAGCGACTTTGGGAGAGTTCATCCATTGATATATCAAGATCTTTCATAGCTCGAACCGTTAAGATGTTAACGGCAAACCCTTGATCTATCATAATTCTTCTGAATCTTCGTCCACGAGTGTATCCTTCAACAAAAAGCGGACGGTTATGGGGAGTAGCACCCAACATAAGATCTTCATCTTTAAAGACAATTTTAGTGGTGTATGAAGTAGATCTTTGTGCTCCAGCCACCTCCTCTTTATTCGAAACTGGAGATAAACCCCTATTTGAACTATCAACGTCTTTTTCATGGGTGCTCAGGCAAGAACTTGATATTTCAGTTTTCTTGCTCTTGAAGTCCTTTGGCATATAATTGTTGAGAGTAATTACTCTTCGTGCAACCTTGGGACGAACATGATCCTTCCTTTGCTTCCTTTTCTTCAATTCATTTATCGGTTGTCGCCTAACCCATTTCTTTATCACCTTCTTCGGTTGTGGTTTAGGTTCATGATTCTTCCTTTGCTTCTTTCGAGTTATCAAGATCCATGGTCTCCCTTTGTCATCGACATCCTCGAGTGCCATTCTTTTGGTGAGAGGCGGACATCCTTTCATTCCCTTGACAGTAAAAGGGAGCTTATGCTTGTGAGAATTTAGGTCATCGTCGACCATGAGCGGAGCAAACCTACCAAATGTAATGGTAATTTGATTTGTGCTTGCTGTAGAATCAGCAAGTTCAATCTTTCCTTCACGGGCTAAAGCCATAATCTTTTCTTTGAACACCCAACACTTCTCTATTGGATGACTCAGCACTCTATGATATTTGCAGTAGTTAGGATTACTTCTCATCATCAAGTAATGCCACTTGGTTTTGAGATCTCTTAGCTTCAATATCTTCACAAAAAGCCTGCGACATAGCCAATTCTTGAGATTGTTTCTCAGAAGGAACCCTATCAGCAACAGTCGAACACGTCTGATCAAATGCTTGTGCCACTCCATATTCACGTGATTCTATCTCCCCTTTTCAGCATTTGACGATTTATTTTAAATTGTCAAAATCTATTTTTTTAATTTCTTAGAATGAATGATACTAGTGGGTTAATGATTACATTTCTTTATTCACATACATGAAAATTGGTCGATTACGATTTAAAAAGATGATAATATGAATTTTGAAATATAAACATGAAACTAACCCGCACGAGTAACTCAGTTGGTCGAGTGATTGAAAAACTTGACCAAGTGACCAAAGTTCGAAATCAGCAGTGACCGTGTGAAGGTTACAGAACCTGAAATAAAGCTGAATCTCTAATGCACACGTGTATAAGGCTTACCACTGCTTTACTGACTGAATCATCGTGATTAACCTCCCAACAACCTGTCGGGTCGGGATGGGGGCTTGGGGTTGGGCATTCAACCTTTTGGACCAAGTAAATAAATTGAAAAGCTTAGAGCTACAGTGTGCGACCTGTGGGTTTCATGATGAATAAGGATTTTAACGTACGGATGTTGCAGAGATAAGATATGCGATGGAGGGTGTGTTTGGATTTATCAATCGATCATCCAGTTAGCTGGAGCCACGTACATGCATGATTGGACGAGCCACAGCCCACTGGGAATGGCATGAAAAAGAGTCCATCGTAGTATGAAAAGCAGTGAAAAGATTCGCTCAACAAATTGAATTCTCGTGAAGCCGATCCATTACGCGCCACATTTACTCGCGCGTGCATTGATGCGGCCGGCCTATAAATAGCGAACTGAAATAGGCCGATGAAGCACGCAAAGAGTGTGTAGTGAGTGAGAGACTGATAAAAAAAGAAAGAAAAACAATGGCTTCTAAGCAGCAGCTGCACTTTGCTCCTTTCGCTGTTTTCTTCCTCGCATCTGCCTGTACGTAGCGTTTATGTATACTATATATATGCAACTAATAAGCTAGCCAACTCGATGATGTTGTTATAATAATAATTAAATGTTATCTATTTTTGTTTTGGCAGTGATGTTGGCGGGGAAGGGCGCGGCGGAATGCAACGGCCGTTCAGTTTGCTCGCCGTTCGAGATGCCGCCGTGCGGCAACTCGGTGGACTGCCGGTGCGTCCCGTGGGGGCTGGTTGCGGGGCAGTGCATCCACCCGAACGCGATGCCGTCGTACGCGAAGAAGATCGAGGAGCACCCCAACCTGTGCCAGGCCGACGCCGACTGCCTCCGCAAGGGAAGCGGCAACCACTGCGCCCGCTTCCCCAACCCACACATCCAGCACGGCTGGTGCATTGCCGACTCCATCGGTGCTTCTTTCTTGGATATGGTCACCGCCGCCGCTAACTAACTCCGGTGCATGCTTCTAGCTCGTACGTACCTGCGGCCACGTCACTGCTGCATGCTACCTACTGCTCGAATAAATTAATTAAGATCCCACTTTGATCAATAATTATGCATGTTTGTCCCGGCCGGCCTGCATTGATTAAGCTTCATTGCTTTTTCTTGTAGCTAGGCGTTTTCCTACGTTGTTTAATTAATTAGTGTATGCATGCATCTGGTGTTCTTTGTCCATATCATGTCCTCCATGTACATTTCCATGCGTTTTCTTCGGATAGACCCGAAAAACAAGAAAAACACACACATTAAGCTATTCATATAATATGCGGCTATCATAAAAATTGAGGCGAAAAAAAAAGAATGTGATCATATTTTGATACACACATTCCGAGGAAGTAACTTTATTTTAAACTTCAATTAAAACATACGGAGTATAGATGTATAGCCCGACGAGTAAAGGACCGGGCGGTTTATTTTTTAATTTTTTGGAACCTAAACTCAAGAACTATACTACCTTCATCCCTTAAACTTTGTCAAAATTGACCGACACGGAGAATAATAAAGTAAAAATTGTGTTGTTGAGATTTATGAGAGGAGAGAGAAATAAGAGAAATCATAAAATAATTGAATAAAAGGAGAAGTGACAGTTTTTTGGGACGTTTAAAAACGGAAAGATAACAAAGTTTGAAGGGAGGGAGGGAGTATTAATATAGTAAATAGTTTAACAATTGGCTTACGATGCAACTCGGAATAGTCTAGTTACTATAAAAAAGAGATTTCTATGATTCACAAATCATCTACAAAAAGAGATTTCAAAATTGCTCTTTGATTGAATCACATATTTATGAATTGGTTTATTTATCTGAAATTTATGAATTTCTGCCTGAAGTAGTTGGATTGCATATTCTATTGTTGAATGGAAATATTATTTATCAATAAATAAAGAAAGGATTATATGAAAAAATAGCTAAATGATTATCTACATTAACTTCAATCAAAACGGCCAAAAAAGTAATTTTAGAATTACTTTTTTCATTACTCCCCCGTCCCAAAATGATAGTCTTGTATTTCCTTTTTGGGATGTCCAAAATAATGATCCTGTTTCTCTTTTTCGAAAGAAAGTTGTGGTCTATATCATTTTACTTTATTATACCCAAATCTCAACCACAACTTTACTTTTTCAACTATTTTATTAAAACTTGTGCTCAAAAGAAATGAGACTATCAAATTGGGACGGAGGGAGTATTATATAATTTAGCGTGCGAAATCAAAAACCATGTACTTTGTAAAACTAGTTCATTGATAAGCTTGATAAACCAAACAACCATTCTTGATGTACACACCCTTGTACACACTTTATACACACCATGTTTGTGAAGTTTTTTTTGTTTGTGAATCCGGTTCACAGACAATATTTTGTTTGTGCAAAACATTGTCTGTGAATCAATGTTCACTGACAAAAAAAAGTTTTCACAAATATAGGTGTGTACAAAAGTGTGTATAAGAGCGTGTAAAAACATCATTTTTGTAAACCAAAACACATGATCACCAAAGGGGTTCTAAATCATCGATGGGAATCTTAGTATTTTACCAATTTTAGGATATTATTATTAAAAGCTAGGTTCACGTGAATTATGGCAAAGTTCCTTTTTGAAGCAGGCAAAACTGTTATCGTAGTTCACGCGGGCCAATCTACACCGAGTGGACCATATATTTGCGTAAAAGACAACCACTAGCTGTCTAGGGAGTGTTTTTGCATCATGTGATTGATATTTCAACTTGAAAAATGTTTGGTCTACACATTTTGTGTACAACTTTTTTGTACACACGTGTGTCCTTACCAGATGAGTTATCTGTTCACAGACAATCAAAGTTGGGGACAGACACCTCGTCTGTTGGGGACAGACGTTTGTACACAAAAAGTGTACACAAAAGGTGTACACCAAACAAAGTTATTTAAACTTTATCCTATAAATATGATTGATTTTTGAAGTCTAGCTAGGAGAGTTATGGGATTTAATATGCCAAAGTCTCTCGTAAAATATAAATTCTTCTAACTAGGCGTTTTCCTACGTTGTTTAATTAGTGTATGCATGCATCTGGTGTTCTTTCTCCATGTCCTCCGTTTACATTTCCATGTATTTTCTTCGCATAGACCTGAAAAATAAGAAAAACACACATTAAACTATTCATATAATATGCGGCTATCATAATAATTGAGGGAAAAAAAGAAGAAGAGGAAATTACCAAAAGACGGGATATTCCCGTTTGACAAACCAAAATGCGGGACTTCCCGGGGGTCGGATTTGCCAAATCCGACTAGGGGAGGGCTTCCAAATTAGGGGTGAATACCTTGTCGGAATTGGACAATCCGACAAGAGTATCCAAATTAGGGGTGAATACCCTTGTCGGAACTACATAATCCGACTAGGAGATGTTTTTAAAATATCTTTTTTTTATTGCGTTTTTATGTATAAATAAAATATGTGTATAAAATATTGGTTTTCATATTATGTTTTTTACTACCTCCGTCCCTTAAAACTTTGCCAAAGTTGACCGGCACGGAGAATAATAAAGTAAAAACTGTGTGGTTGTGGTTTGTGCAGAGGAGAGAGAAATAACAGAAACCACAAAAATAATTGATTAAAAGGGAAAGTGGCATAAATTTTTGGGACGTCCCAAAAAGGAAAGATGACAAAGTTTTAAGGGACGGAGGGAGTAATTGTTATTAATATTTTTGTTTTAATATGGAAACTATTTATAAATGTATAAATATTGGATTCTTATTAGTACTCTACACGGATGCATATTTTCTCACATTTGCAGATTCGTCATTTTACCATGAAGACATAGCGGGGGTATGAAGACATAAAATTTAATCAGATAAACTCAATCGGATAAATTTAATCAGATAAAATATAACCAGATAAAATTTAATCAGACAAAATCAATCAAATAAAATTTAATCAAATAAATTCCATCGGATAAAATTTCATCAAATAAATTCCATCGGATAAAATTTTATCAGATAAATATAATTAGATAAGTTTATGCAGAAGCATGGCATTCATGATGTGTATCAGCTCGCCAACCAGGCGGGTTATGAGAACGTTAAAGAACGGCTTGAGCGGTTGGCCATGGATTTAGGTGATGAAGAGATTCTCCACCAGGGCGTCACCGTCATCAACATCATCATCATCAACATCATCATCACCATCACCATCATCAACATCATCATATTAATCATTGCTGGGGTTATGGGACCAGGCCCAGAGCCTAATCGGCCCAGGCCCCGAACTTGGACCAGCGGGCCCAAGCCCAGCAACCTAGAGCTCGAGTCGGCCCAACCAATCAGGGCAATCAAGGAGCGGAAGCCCAAGAGAGCCTGTCGACCAGCCCAGCGGGGAGCCTGCCTTCCAGCCCAGTGGGGTGCCTGCCTTCCAGCCCAGCTGGGAGCCTGCGGTCCAGCCTAACAGGGAGTCTGCCTACCAGCCCACTCAGCAGCCTACCTTCCAGCCCAGCAGGAAGCCTGCCTACCGGCCCAACCGGAAGCCTACCGACCAGCCCAGCTGGGAGCCTGCGGTCCAGCCCAACTGGGAGCCTGTGGTCCAGCCTACCCGGGAGCCTGTCTTCCAGTCCAACTGGGAGCCTGTGGTCCAGCCTACCCGGAAGCCTGCCTTCCAGCGCAGTGGGGAGCCTGCCTTCCAGCCCAGTGGGGAGCCTGCCTTCCAGCCTAGCCAGGAGCCTGCCGACCAGCCCAGCTGGGAGCCTGCGGTCCAGCCCAACGGGGAGCCTGTGGTCCAGCCTACCCGGGAGCCTGCCTTCCAGCCCAACTGGGAGCCTGTGGTCCAGCTTACCCGGGAGCCTGCCTTCCAGCCCAGTGGGGAGCCTTCCTTCCAGCCCAGTGGGGAGCCTGCCTTCCAGCCGTGCTGGGAGCCTGCGGTCCAGCCCAACTGGGAGCCTGCGGTCCAGCCTACCCGGGAGCCTGCCTCCAGTCCGGTCACAAGCCTTCCTCCAGCCTAGCGGGAAGCCCACCGTCCAGTCCAGCAGGAGGGAGCTCAAGCGTCCAGCCTGCCAGCCAGACTGACCTGCCAGCCAGGAAGAGTAACGACCAACAATCAATGCGCGACTTAATTATGTGTTTAATTCTGTATTAATGTTGTAATTAATTTAGTCATTATTATGTTCGGCAGTTACCATTTGTAATCGCCTATAAAAGGCACTTTGTAATTCAAACTAAGAAAGAAAATTCTACATGCTATTTCTGGCTAACTTTCCATATCCGTACTTTCCTAATTCTTGCTTGAGTGTCGTACGTAGCTTTCCTAAAAGCCTACGAGCGTCCTATTTTTGACCAACATTGGTGCTTTCATTGAGAGTCTCTATTGTCTCTCACATCACTTGAGTAGGAATCACCTAGGAAGATGGCCGGAATCTCGTCTCAACGTGACCATGTCTCAGTCCACACTGAGGAGTCCAACCGGTCTGGCCGCCAGCGTGCCCTCGACAACCATGTACAGGGCAGGAGGGCGGCGTGCCAAGGCGACCTTCGGAACCAATTATCAGGCCACGACGACCTAAGGGCGACGCTCAACCACACCCAGGGTGAGCGCTCGGTCCGCAGCCGGCGGGGGGGAGGCCGACGTCATGCTCCTCGCATGGACCCGGCTCGACTCAATGCCGGGGTGGAAGCCCTACAGGAGGCAACTCGGGTTCTGGGGACCTTGGCTCAAAATTTCAAACAGATGGTGTCTGGCGGAAACGTGGATGAGCCTGCCCATCAACAGACGCCAGCGGACGTGGAGGTGTCCTCCAGGCGACGTCATGAGCGACGCTCTGGATCCAACCAAAACAGGGGGGAAGAAGTCTCCCATCGACGGGGGGAAGAAGTCTCCCAGCAGCCTAGCCGACCCCATCGGCAGACGGGGATGGGCGCCCAGCAGGGGCGCCCAACGCAGATGGAAGGAGGCGAGCCCTCTCGCCACTCTCACCGGGCGAGCAGTCGGACTCGCTCCACGGAGAGGCAAAACGTGGGGCCCTGACCTCACGTGCACGGACGACTTGGAGGTGCCGCCGGACATGCTCAGCCCCGCGCTGGAGCTGTCCGGCAGAACCCACCGCCGGCCGAGGTGGAAGATCTACGACAGCGCCTTGACGAGTTGAGAAGGAGGGTCGTCGGGGGGAGCCCTACACGGCTGACCTCCGGATACCCGAACCCTTCACCCAGGCGGTCATGGATGCGCCGTTGCCGAGGGGCTACAAGCCCTGCGCCATTGAAGCATACAAGGGCGCTTCTGACCCCCAACATCATGTATCTCGGTACCTTTCCTACATGGTCATGATGGGGTACGAGGACGCCATCCGATGCCGCGGTTTCTCCGCCACTTTGGCTGGCCTGGCTCGTGAATGGTATGACTCTCTACCCGATGGGAGTATCACGAATTTTCGTGAGTTGGCTCAGCGCTTTCTCTTGAGGTTCGCGAGCTCCCGAGACGTCAAGAAAAACTTCAGCCACCTGTTCGGCCTAAAACAGGGGAAGAAGGAATCATTGTCGACCTTCCTAGCGAGGTGGAGGGCCGAGTCAGTCAAGGTTCAGGGCCTTGATGACAGGACTGGGGTGGCCATGCTCACAAACTCTATCCGATCGGGCGAGCTTTACAAAGATTTCGTCAGAAGTCCCCCCACCTCGTACGAGGAGGCGCTCGGTCGTGCCGACCGGCAAGCCGAGGCGGAGGACGCTTTGCAGAGGAAAAGAGATGAGGAAGAAGGTGCAAAAGAAGAAAAGAAGAAGGAAGCCGGTTCGGGTGCTGAGAAAGCTGACGGCAAAGCTAGCAACAAAAACAACAAGTACAAAGGTAACAAAAGTAGAGGCAAGGGCAAGGCGGACGTCCCGAGTGGACCGCTACAGCCCGTCAAGCAATTGACTCCACTTGCTTAGCCGGTCGGGGCCATCCTCGACTACGCGGAGGAGCAAGGTTTAGTCGACTTTCCGGAGGAGTGTGATGTGGTGACTGCCAAGCGCAACCACGACCAATATTGTCGATTCCATCGGAGAGCAGGGCATGATACAGATGATTGCGTCATTCTCCGGCGGCAAATTGAAGAACTCATCTAGAAAGGGTACGTGGACCAATTCGTTGGCAAACAAGGAGGCATCCCGCAGAAGAGGAGCCTCATGTGGCAGCGGTCCGACCAAGCTACCACGTCAAAGGAGACACCGCCTGCCAAGAAGCGGGAGCTCGGCGCCTTCTCCTAGGAAGACGATGCCGACCTAGGGAACGGCCCCCGGAAGTACCATCGATGTTCATTCATATTCGGGGGACCCCAGGGAGGCGACACATCTGGAGAGCGGAAGCAGTGGGCCCGAGCCCTATACGTCGGGGAGATAACCAGGGCTCTCGCCGACAAGAGGGTGAAGAGGGACCCCATCTTCTTCACCGACGCAGATTTGCCACCGATGCCTCCGCCGCACAGGGATGCCTTGGTCATCAAGGTCGAAATCAACAACACGATCGTCCACCGAGTCCTGGTGGACAATGGGAGCTCCGTTAACATCATGTACTATGACACCTTCCAAGGTCTCGGGCTGGACCGAAAAGACTTGATCCCGGTGAGAACCCCACTCTCGGGCTTCACCGGGGACTCCATTGAGTCGGAGGGCAGCATAGTCCTCCCCGTGATGGTGGGCTCCGAGCCCTGCGTATCCAAGTTAGACGTCGAGTTTATCGTCGTACGCCTAACTTGTGCGCATAAGATCATCATGGGAAGGCCGGCCCTGGAAGACCTCAGATGTGTGATATCCCAGGAGCACCTATGCATGAAGTTTCCCACTCCGAATGGCGTCGGAGTCGCCAGGGGAGATCAGCGAATGGCGAGGAGCTGCTATCTGAAAGCTTGCAAACAAATCGGTCAAAAAGACTTGAGGGTCCACACTATCAACAGCAAAGCCATGAAGTATGAGGAGGGTCAGCTCCGCGCTGAACCCACCTCAGACGTGGAGGAGATCCAGATTGACCCCGAGAGGCCGGAGCGGAAGGTCAAGATCGGGACCGGGCTCCCGGCCGGCTTGAGGGAGAAGATTATCCAGGTACTTGTCCTTTTTAGCGTTGTCTTCGCGTGGGGACCGGAGGACATGCCTGGCCTTGACCGAAGCATCGCTGTCCATCGGCTGGCGGTCAATCCAACGGCGAAGCCCATCCAGCAGAAAAGAAGACACCTCTCAACCGAGAGGAGGGAATTCATGAAGAAGGAGGTCAACATGCTCCTGAGTATCAAGCATATCCGGGAGGTCTTGTACCCGGTCTGGCTGGCAAACGTGGTCCTCGCCCCGAAGCCGCCAACCTGGAGGATGTGTGTTGATTACACCGATCTCAACAAGGCATGTCCGATGGATCCATTCCCATTGCCTAACATCGACCAACTAGTCGATGGGACGGCCGGATGTGAGCTCCTTAGCTTCATGGACGCTTTTTGAGGATACCATCAGATTTTCATGCATGAAGAAGATGCGGAGAAGACCTCGTTCGTCACCCCAGAGGGGATTTTTTGTTATCTTGTCATGGCCTTCGGGCTGAAGAACTCTGGGGCGACGTACACGAGGATGGTGGCCAAGGTATTCTGGAAGGTGCTCGGAAGGAACATGGAGGCGTATGTTGACGACATGATCATCAAGAGCACTCGGGCGTCCGATCATGCAGAAGATTTGGCAGAGATCTTCGGGATCATGAAGGCAGTCCGTCTGCGCCTGAACCCGAAGAAATGTACCTTTGCCGTCCAAGGAGGCAAGTTCCTGGGGTACATGGTCACACGGAGGGGGATTGAGCCAAATCCTGAGAAGGTAAGGGCAATAATTGACATGGAACCCCCGAGGTCAGTGAAAGAAGTCCAGATTCTCACCGGCCGGCTAGCAGCCCTCGGACGCTTCATGTCCAAGTCCGCCGAAAAGTCCCTACCCTTCTTCCAGGTCCTAAAGAAACAAAATGGTTTCGTCTGGAATGATGAGTGTCAACGAGCCTTCGACGACCTGAAGAAGTACCTCCTCTCTAAGCCTTTACTCAGCAAGCCGGAGAGGGGGGAGACGTTAATCCTTTATCTTGGGGTTTCCCAAGGCGCAATCAGTTTCGTGCTGGTTCGCGAGGAGGAAGACGTTCAACGTCCCGTCTACTATGTGAGCAAGGCCCTCCAGAATGCTGAGCTCCTATACACCCCGCTCGAGAAGACAATATATGCCGCCTACATCACCGCCAAAAAGTTGACACACTACTTCCAAGCGCACCCGATCAGAATCCTGTCGGACCAACCCCTAGGTGCCGCTCTGAGGGCGCCCGGCACAACCCGGGTAGTGAAGTGGTCGATGCTCCTCAACCAATATGAGGTTGACTTCCAGCCTCAGACGTCCATCAAAGGCTAGGCTCTGGCTGATTTCATTGTGGAATGCACGGCCCGAGAAGTGGCAGATAGGCAACAAGAGAGCAATGAACAATGGTGGACTCTAGCGACTGATGGGTCGGCAGGAGCCAAGGGATGCGGGGGCGGAATCGTCCTCATCTCACCCGAGGGATTCCGAGCCTACTATGCCTACCGCTATCTTTTCAAAGTCTCCAACAATGAGGTGGAGTACGAGGCCCTACTATCTGGGCTACGATTGGCGGCCGCCATGGGAGCAGAGTGGATAACGGTGAAATGTGACTCCCGTTTGGTGGTTTCACAGGTCAAAGGTGAGTTCGAAGCGAAGGAAGAAAGAATGATGAAGTATCGAGATGTTGTTCGGGAGTTGCTCGGGTTGTTCAAGCAAGCAGAGTTGATCTGCATCCCGAGAAATCAAAACTCCGATGCAGACCTCCTCTCAAAGCTATCCCAAGGGTTACCTGAACATATATCGAGAATTGCACGCATTGAGGAGATGACGACCTCAAGCATATCAGCCTCACCATCCATTGACGTCCTTCCCCTGCAACCAGTCGCCTGGTGTTGGGTGGATGACCTCCTGCGCTACATAGCCGATGGGACGCTCCCCGAGAGAGAAGAGGAGGCAAGGTTAGTCCGGCGACGAGCTCCGGGCTACGTCGTCTTGGATGGGAAGTTGTACAAGAGGTCCTACAATGGGACCTTGCTAAAGTGTTTACGCCCACATGAGGCGGAAATGATCGTCTCTGAACTCCATGAGGGCGTATGCTCCGCCCATCAGGGGGCAGGCACGTTAGCTAGGAAGGTCGTCCTCTAGGGGTACTTTTGGCCAACAATAATGAAGGATTGCGCTGACTATGCAAGGAGATGCAAGACATGCCAGAAGTTCCAGAAGAGCCCCGGCCGACCAGCAACGATGTACACACCGATCAGCACCGCCCTTCCATTCACAAGATGGGTGTCGACCTGGTCGGTCCCTTACCAACCGGGTCAGGAAACCGGAAGTTTGTCATCGTCGCGGTGGACTACTTTACGAAGTGGGTTGAGGCCGAGCCGCTTGCCAGCATCACACATCTCCAATGTAAGAAGTTCATATGGAAGAATATTTTCTGCCGGTTTGGGGTTCCCCTCCAAATAATCTCCGACAACGGAAGGCAGTTTGACTGCGAAGCCTTCCCGCAATTCTGTGCAGAGTGGGGAGTAGAATCCAGCCGAGTTGCGGTCTGCTACCCCCAGGCAAATGGACAGGTGGAGAACACCAACCGGACGATCGTCGATAGACTGCAAAAGAAGTTGGAGGCCCTCGGGACTGCTTGGGTGGAGGAGTTGAACAATATACTCTGGACCTTCAGAACAACCCCAAGGAAGGCAACAGGAGAGACCCCTTTTGCCTTGTGTTATGGCTTTGAGGCGAGGGCACCGTTCGAGGCCGTAGTTCCCAGCCGGCGAGTAGAAGAGTTTGAACCAGCCAGCAATGAGGAGAGGCTCCGAGCCGAGCTCCACCTCATTGAGGAAAGAAGAGACCGTGCCTTCATCAAAGCGGAAAACTATCGACGACAAGTCAAGGCGTACCAAGACAGCCGAGCCCGAGCCCGGAGTTTTGACGTCGGTGATTATGTCCTAAGATGTAGGAAGGCCAGCAGGCCGACAGAGGGAGGTAAGCTCTCCGTCAAGTGGGAAGGCCCTTACGTGGTTGACGCAGTGATTGGCCCTGGGACATACAAGTTGAAGACAACAACAGGCCGGTTGGTAGACCGCGTCTGGAATGCCGAGCACCTGATGAAGTTTTACCAGTAGAAAATCGAAGTTTCACTTTTCTTTGTAAACTCCTGTGCTCCGAGCACGGGATTACAATTTGTAATTCTTCATGTGGTCCGCCCACATCATGAATTCAATATACTTTGCTAGCGATATTTTGTCATCAAAAGAGGTCCGACCTCACTTAGAAATAAAGGGCGGCGGCAAAAAAAAAGGTACTATGCCCCCCTCGGTGTTTGGCCGACCTCGGCCAGGCTCTTTAACCGAAAATAGCCAAGCGATTTTCAAGAATCTGGGCAATTTTCTAAAGTAAAGAGCTAGCCGCGACAGTCGAGGCGACGGTAGGGCCGGCCTCCGAGTCGAGGGTACTCAGGATGCTGACCTCCGGGTCCTTTCGAGTGCTCGCCGCCTAACATCGCTGGCCAAGCAGCTCGCACTCTCGTCATCCCTGAGTTGGCGGTGCGGGTTCGTTCTGGTGGATCATGCAGGGTCCGCCCCTGTTGTTTGGCTATCCATGCGGGAGTAACCAGATTATTCCCCAAGTCCGGGCAAACTGGACGGGTTAAAGTGACAGTAGGACTGACCCTCGGGTCATGAACGTTCAGGATACCGACCTAAGGGTCTTCCTCGTCGGTTCAATGTCCGACCTTGCTGGCCAAACAAGTCGCTTACTTGTTGATTCCATATCAATAGCGAACAGATCACTTCTATCCAACTAGGAGAGGCACGGATAGGCTCGGCCACGCCAGCCTAACCGCCCCCCGGGAGGTTAGAGAAGCCAGATCCCCGAATAAATTGCTAAGTATTCGCAATGCAAAGCATAGAAAAGGAGGCGTGTGAAATAAAAATCAAACATCCACAAAGTATTCAAGTGGGAAACAAAGGAAATACAAAATACAAGGTCACGGCTGGACAGACCCATCGCCATCAACCTCGGGAATGTCATCTAACACACCAACCAAGTCCTGGCCAGGGGCCACAGGAGTCATGTTCCCCGGAGCTGGCGGAAAGAACCAGGCCCATTCGTTAGAACTACCAAGCTCCTCCTCCTCACGGACGGCCTCTGGGGGAAGAAGGGCTATCGCCTCCACGGGTTTCTTCATGCGGCCAAGAAGGCCCAGTGTGGATGGATGAAAGTCAGGGTCGAGATCCTTCAACCGGCCATACACCTTCTGCTGCATCAAATACTTGCCACTCTGAAAAGCATAGAGGACTTCGCGAGCGCGCCAATACTCTCCGTCGGGGGTCGTCAGCCACCTCTGCACTAGTTTAGACTCTTCCGCTTGCACCCTCGCAGAGATGAGCATCTGGAACTGCTCGGAGGCCTGGAACTCGGAGAGTGCTTTCTTGGCTCCTTGTTTGGCCGCTTCTTCACATTCTTGTGCACGCGAGGACTGCACCTCGGAGAAGGCTTTCTGGCTGGCCCTCAGGGCAGCCCTAGCTTCGTCAACCTCACGCTGAAGCCTGGCCTGAGAATGATTGGCTGCGTGAAGTGCCCTGATGGTCTTGGCGAGCCCCTACAAGATAGACAAACGAAAATGTGAGGGGGTTCAAGGATAAACACAATCCGCACCAAAACGTGATCAACCTACCTCGATATGTGACCGGATAGAACCCTCCAAGAGGGGATGAAACTCTTGGGAAGTCGTACAGGTGAGGTCGCTTGGTGGGAGGATTGATGAAGCATAATCCACGACCGGGAAGCCTTCATGCACAATCGAGGCACTCGAAGATGGGAAGGTATAAGTAACTGTATGCTGGGTGTCATGGCTGCTCCGTTCGGCCATCCTCTCATCTGCACCCTCATGTACCTGCTCAGCGGAATGAAACTTGGGGGCGACCTTGGACTTCTTCGAGACTCGTTCCCCTCGGCCCGGGGAGGTGGCTCCGCGCTCTTTCCCCGCAACCGTCTTGGGGGCCACATCAGCAACGGCGGGGCAGGGCCCCTCCTCCTCCTCCTCATCGGACCCATCCAATTGGACTAGCAGATCGACGAGTCCGCCCTTGTGCTTCTCCTGCACTGGCGTAGTTGGCCGAGGCTCGAAGGTAACTCTCACCCTTCTTGGAGGGGGGGCTCCGTGCCCTTTCCCCTTTGCAGCCGTTGCTGCCACAGGAACGATGACTTGTTGAGGCTCCTCCTCTTCATCAGATTCCGCCTCAACAACGAGCTTCTCAGGCACAGCTGCGGAAGAAAAATGTGAGGATAAGCAGGATAAAATACAAAGTAGCAAACATAGACCAGGGAGACGACAATCACCTAAATATGAGCTGATGGAGTGGGGACCGCCTGCGGACAATATCTCAATGGAGGACTTGAGACCAGGGGAGAGAGCGACCCGGTCACACTTCCGAACCCGCTCACCCCACTGAAACGGAGGTGACGGGAGATCGGGGTCAGACACCCAGATCCATCTCTTCTTCCACCCCTTGCCTGAAGCGGGGTAACCCGACCGAAACAGTTTGCTCACTGACCTCTGGGAGACTGAGGTGAAAAAGCTAGAAGCACGCCACTGGAAACAGCTAAAAAACAAATCAATCGTGGGTGTGAGGCCCACACCCTCACATCGCGACACGAAAGCTGCAACGAACATGTGAGCCGCCGGAGCCAATTGAACCGGTGCCACACCCAAGAAGTGAAGGAACCGAATCAAGAAGGGATGCAGTGGCACAACCATCCCTAACTCCAGAGAGCGGATATGGACCCCGAAATATGGGGTTGGTGGATTGCTCAATATGTCGGTAACTCCCGGAGTTTCCAACAAACAATTATTACCAATCAAACCACATGCCATGATAAGGTCATCCTCCGTGACGCGAGAAGGGAGGCCCGGTATACCGCTGCTATCAAGGTCCCCCCAGGAATCCAGGCCTGCCCGAGTATCGGAATCATCATCTGAGTCTGGTACGTTCACAGGTCGGATGCATGCCCTATCTGGAACAGCAGTTGGCGTCCCCAAATTGCCCAAATTCTTTTCTTTTCTTCTTTTTCCTTTCCTTTTCTTTTCTTTCCTTTCTTTTTTTTCTTTCCTTTCTTTTTTCTTTCCTTTCTTCTCTTTCCACTCTCTCCTGCGGCCTGCGTCCGTCTTCCTCGCGTCGCCCCAGCGCCGCAGTCAACCGGCCGACTGGGTTGACCGCCATTTCCCTCGTGGCGGCTCTTGGGTCGGCCTCTGCTGCGCCAAGCGACTGTCTCGCCGACGTCCCCAGCAGTTCCAGATAGGGCATGCATCTGAATCCGGCCAATTTGGGGCCTTTTAAAGTTGGGTGCCTTATTCGAAATTTGGAAATCTCCATAAATTGTGGGATTGACAGAATCCACAATTATGGCTCCCTGATATGTGAATATTTTTTAATAGGCAGCTGACCTGAACTACTCCCTCTCAGCCGAGTCTACTACTCGACTAAGGGAGTGGGGGACTCGTGCTGGGGTTATGGGACCAGGCCCAGAGCCTAATCGGCCCAGGCCCCGAACTTGGACCAGCGGGCCCAAGCCCAGCAACCTAGAGCTCGAGTCGGCCCAACCAATCAGGGCAATCAAGGAGCGGAAGCCCAAGAGAGCCTGTCGACCAGCCCAGCGGGGAGCCTGCCTTCCAGCCCAGTGGAGAGCCTGCCTTCCAGCCCAGCTGGGAGCCTGCGGTCCAGCCTAGCAGGGAGCCTGCCTACCAGCCCACTCAGCAGCCTACCTTCCAGCCCAACAGGAAGCCTGCCTACCGGCCCAACCGGAAGCCTACCGACCAGCCCAGCTGGGAGCCTGCGGTCCAGCCCAACTGGGAGCCTGTGGTCCAGCCTACCCGGGAGCCTGCCTTCCAACCCAATGGGAGCCTGTGGTCCAGCCTACCCGGGAGCCTGCCTTCCAGCCCAGTGGGGAGCCTGCCTTCCAGCCCAGTGGGGAGCCTGCCTTCCAGCCTAGCCAGGAGCCTGCCGACCACCAGCCCAACTGGGAGCCTGCGGTCCAGCCCAACTGGGAGCCTGCGGTCCAGCCTACCCGGGAGCCTGCCTCCAGTCCGGTCAGAAGCCTTCCTCCAGCCTAGCGGGAAGCCCACCGTCCAGTCCAGCAGGAGGGAGCTCAAGCGTCCAGCCTTCCAGCCAGACTGACCTGCCAGCCAGGAAGAGTAACGGCCAACAATCAATGCGCGACTTAATTATGTGTGTAATTCTGTATTAATGTTGTAATTAATTTAGTCATTATTATGTTCGGCAGTTATCATTTGTAATCGCCTATAAAAGGCACTTTGTAATTCAAACTAAGAAAGAGAATTCTACATGCTATTTCTGGCTAACTTACCATATTCGTACTTTCCTAATTCTTGCTTGAGTGTCGTACGTAGCTTTCCTAAAAAGCCTACGAGCGTCCTATTTTGGACCAACATGATGGAGTAATGGGACTAGGCCCAGAGCCTAATCAGCCCAAGCCCCGAACTTGGACCCATGGATCCAAGTCCATAACCTGGGGCCTACCAGCCAGCCCAGCGGGGAGCCTGCCAGTCCAGCCGACCTCCTAGCCCGGAAAAGTAACGGTCGAGCAATTAATGCGCTATTAATTATGTATTTAATTCCGTATTAATGTCGTAATCAATTAGTCATTATTATCGGTAACGACTATGATTTGTATACGCCTATAAAAGGCGGGTTGTAATTCAGATTAGGGGAGACAAATTCTAGATGCTATTTCTGGAAACTAAATCTCCTAGCTACTTTCCATTCTCGTTCTTGCATTCCTAATTCCTTCTTGAGTGTCGTACTTAGCTTTCCTAAAAGCCTACGAGCGTCCTATTTTGGACCAACATTGGTGCTTTCATTGAGAGCCTCTATTGATCTCTCATATCACTTTAGTAGGAAAAAATTCAAGAAATTCATCCCAATCTAAAGTGCTACAGTTCCACTTCCTCCTGTTCTCTTCGCCAATCATAGCTGGATGACGTGCGCCGACATCGCTGCTGGTCTCCCTCATCGCCACGCCTATTCATGAGATAGGCCTTCAAATGTGCACCCACCTAATTCCTATGGAGCAAGAGTCTGCTCTGCGTTAAAGTGGATGGATCAAGATTATTACACTAAGACCAAATTTGATTCTCCTCAAGGATGATGGGCTGAATTTTCAGCAACGCATTCGGGCCCGTTTGGCTCTAAAGCTAAGTTTCCAAAAATCCTCTATATTTGAAACAAAAAAAAATCATTAATTCAAACATTTGAAAATATATTTTAAGTGGTTTAATTGCTTTTACTCTTGTTAAGCATGTGTAATTTTAACATTGAAAAATGGGTTTATGAAATCCGATCACTCACGTACACCGGGCGAGCACACACACTCGTACACTGGCCGAGCACACATACTCGCGCCACCGGGTCACGTCACATGGGTGTGGCGATTAATAAGCTCTAATATAAATGTTAATACCGCACACTCTTGACTTCATACGAGTTCTTGCGTACTCTTACCCTTTCCAAGTGCATCACACTCCGACCTCGGGGGATGAGTCACCCGTTCAAAAGTTTTTACTTGCGGGTTCGAACTACTAACCTCGGGCGCCGAGTTAAACTCTTATTAGGGGCCTAGAGCCACGCTCTTCCGAGCAATTTTGTCACTTAATTGACATTCACATTTCTCGAAAAGGTTGATATACTTTAGTTCTTTGGGGTTGGATTATCCATTTGAGTGAGGAGTCCGACTCACTTACTCGCGGATTCAATCTTTCTTTCGGAGACTGGGTTGAGGCCTAACTTGGGAACTTGATGTCATTCTTTTCAAGTAGTGAGTCCGACTCACTTACACACCGAGCTGTGGTTCGACACCAAGCCTGATGCTCTATTCTACACTAGTTTCTTTTATGTGTAGGTATAACTGAATGAAGTGGGGGACTGAGGGTCTTACCATCTTCAAGGAAGCAAATGACAAACCTGACGAGTCTGAGTCCGACGAGAAGAACAGTTCTAGCCATCCTATTCGCAGATGGCGATCATTGCAATAAAGACTGAGGATCTCACCTCTTGCTTCATCTTGGGGGCATCAGATTGATGGAGTATATGGCTCGGGAACCCCCGGCCCACAGACTCCCACTACTCCAACAAAGGCCCAACAAGCCCAAGAAGCATTGCAGGCCCAGAATTATAACGCCCCACGCAAAATCAACCCTCAAGGCACATTGGGGTGCCCTCGGCCCCCTGACCGAGGGCTCCAAACTATCACAGCATGGATAGTTCGAACAGACAGAGGAACTGGGAGAAAACGGCGAAAACAGTAGCCCTCGGCACCTGGAGCCCTCGGCACTCAGGGTCCTCGGCACTAAGAGCCCTCGGCTAGTCCTCTGCAGCCGAGGGCACCTCTCCCGACATAATATCCGCACCACATGCGTACAGATCACCGTACCCTGTACAACGTCCCATCCAACAGCCGCATTAAATGCGGCCACATGCGGCTGCCAGCGCCAACCAGTTGAGGTGACCTCTCGGCCAATGGGCGCTTGACACGTGTCCCCGTCCGGCATTTATTGCTACTATAAATAGCAGCCCATTTCCCCATTTGTAACCACGCTGAAAACGCTCCACACTTATAATATACTTTCTCTCTCTACATTTACTTGCTCTGACTTCTCTCTTATTACTCCCCGTAATAACCCCTCGGATAAGCTACCCCCCGGGTACACTATCCATCACAGATGTACTCTTTTTCCCTTCATTAGGATTTTTTCCCATTGGGTTTTTTCCTAATGAAGGTTTTTAATGAGGCATCTCCCCAACATGGATAAGGGCGGGGATTTTCTAGTCTCGGAGAAGAGCAACTGACTTGGACCACTCCCTCTTAGCCGAGTCTACTACTCGACTAATGGAGTGGGGGACTCGTGATGGAGTAATGGGACTAGGCCCAGAGCCTAATCAGCCCAAGCCCCGAACTTGGACCCATGGATCCAAGTCCATAACCTGGAGCCTACCAGCCAGCCCAGCGGGGAGCCTGCCAGTCCGACCGACCTCCTAGCCCGGAAAAGTAACGGTCGAGCAATTAATGCGCTATTAATTATGTATTTAATTCCGTATTAATGTTGTAATCAATTAGTCATTATTATCGGTAACGGCTATGATTTGTATACGCCTATAAAAGGCGGGTTGTAATTCAGATTAGGGGAGACAAATTCTAGATGCTATTTCTGGAAACTAAATCTCCTAGCTACTTTCCATTCTCGTTCTTGCATTCTTAATTCCTGCTTGAGTGTCGTACGTAGCTTTCCTAAAAGCCTACGAGCGTCCTATTTTGGACCAACAATCATCATAATAATAATCATCATCATAATAATCATCATCATCATCATTGTAACACCCCGGTCCGTAGGGCCCGAGGTAGTTACTGATACGCACCTTTCGGACCTCTGGTACTGTGCTCCACACACCTTCCACAATCATAATATTCATCATCATCATCATCATATTCAACAACATCATAATAATAATCATCAACATCACTATCACCATCATCACTGACATCACCATCAACATTAGCATCACCATCATCATCAACATCATGACCATCACCATCAATAGCATCATCATCATCATTATCATCATAATCATAATCAACGGCATCATCACCATCACCATCATTATTGTAAGTTGATGCCTTAAAATCTTATTAAGAATGTGATCATATTTTGATAAACACACATTCCGAGAAAGTAACTTTATCTTAAACTTTAATTAAAACATACTGGTACTATCCTCCGTTTTAAATTAATTGCAACATTGCACCATGGCACACATTAAGAAACATTGATAAAGTAATTGCTGTCCACTTCTGCCCCTGTGCAACACGTAAATAATTCTAGCAGTCTCACCCTCATAAGGTCAAAAAAGTACCATGTCTCTCTCCTTAACAACAAATAGAATATCTCTCTCCTTACTTGAACGATCTTATATGTTTTTGGTAAGTTTTTCTATACAATGTCAAGCACAATGTCTAGATGTAGACAATGTGGTTGACATTGTTGAGAAAAACTTACCAAAAACACATAAGGTCGTGGAAAGAAGAGAGAAATGTCATTAATTTAATCTTTTGTGTCTATCTGTCTCCTGCCACATGTGCACCGTGCACATTATAGCATTGAAGATGCACTTAGTCACTATATATGTAATATAATTTACCTTCGTTTAATATATATATATATATATATATATATATATATATATATATAACCCGTTGAAAATGTTAAAATTCTTTGCCAAAATCATTTGTGCATCACTTCGGTAAATTCCTAGCAAAGCGTTTTATTAAATGGGGTATTTCTACAAGCTTTAGTTTTGATAGAAGTTATTAATTCTCAGAATTTCTTAACACCTTCAGATGTTAGCCGCTTATCATTCCATTTCTACATGTGGTTATACTCAAACATGACTCATTATGTCATGACTATAAATAAAAGTCAATGACAGTCGTCACATGTTTGTTTATTGTAAAAAAATTGTTTTTAGTCATTATCAACTTTACATGGTTGTGTCAAGAGTAACTAATTGCAAACGATAATGGAGGAACGAACATTGAAATCGAGTATGTTGGTTATAAAGAAATGGTTCATAATATTTATTGTGGAATGTAATGTGTTTTCAAATTATATACTGCGTTTTAATTACTTTTTTGTGTGTCTATAAAAAGTTGTTTATTACTCTATAATCATTAGTAAATCACATTCAAACGTCAAACTTATTATTGTACGAAGTATAATTCTACGAACATACTTTTGATTTTGAATGAGCTTGTTTTCAATTTGTATTATATTGATGTGTTCTGTTATTATTACATAGGTCTATTTCATAAAAAATAAACGTTAATTAAATCAAAAGAATAGTCGTACCAACCCATAATTATCAATAGATACACATAGACAAAACTTTTAACCACACTTACGATTCATTTTACCAACCCTTAGAATCGCGCCTCCCACAGACGATTCAGGTGAGTATCTTGCATCAGTATTTAATTTGAAGGTTTGGGATGATTTTTTCCATTTTACTGCCAAAATAATTGGACGACCTAGCCTGAATGTACTAGGTATCATTTCTTCCTCGTATAAAATCCTTTCAACTGTTCGAATTTTACCTTTAGGGAGTCCAACTGACCAGGCCTGAGAATAGATTTTTATCTGTTTAATGATTCCTGCTGATGAGGGGGTGAAACCCTCCTGACCCCAAATAAAACTTGAATAAGTTTTCCATATGTGCCAGCATATGATACCTGGCAAGCAGTGTTTAAATATGTCCTCCATCTTCTTAGCACCAGCTTTAAGCCACCATGACATTAGAATCTGCCTAATTGAGGTAGTTTGAAAAAGAGTAGGAAACGATTCATTTTACTTACACCTATAGATATTTATTCACGTTTATTTCGATCATTTAGCTACACATTTATCATCTTTAGTACACATAAAATGTGTCCATGTGGCTGTATTTTTCCGAAAATAACCTCATTTTCCACGTCGTGTGCCACGTAATCACTAAATCGCCACGTCACGTGGCACATCATGTGCCATGTTAGACGCCATGTCACCAAAACGGTGTGTACATGACAAACAGCAACACATGATATATGTTTTACCTACCCATACATTTGTAGGTAAAAATAAACAGTTTTACCCACACATACATCGCTGTGTGGGTAAACACATTTAACTACGGTTGCATACCCACACATGTCTACACTTAATTTATGTGGAAACAAAAATGATTGCCTTCACATAACTACACTTTTACCGACATATACATGTATGGTAAAACTCCAATTTTCTTGTAGTGGATCTCGTGGTGAAGTCAAGCACGCTGCCATGTACTCTGCAATACATAGTACTACCTCCGTCGCAAAAAATTCTTCCCGCTTACCTTCTTGGGATGTCCCAATTTTTTTTTCTCATTTCCCTTTTTGGAAAGGTTTGTGTGGCTACCATTCATTTACCTTTTTCTTACTCAACCACAACCACACATTCACACTTTATTCACACTTTCTTAAACTCCGATCCAAGTCGAACCGGGAAGAATTTTCCGGGACGGGGGGAGTACTAAGTAATACGGAGTAGATGATAGATTTTTTGTATATTCATTCGGCCCGGTCAGTTATTGTTATATACGTAGTACTACCTCTGTCCTTCTTATATTGGGTCAGAAGAGAGTGGCACGATTATTAAGAAAAGTGGTGTTGTGTGGTTTATATTAATTGATAAAGTAAGAATAAAGTAAGAATGATTTAGAACCACACAAACTTTACCAAATATGGTATGAGACAATTTTAGTGGGACTTCCCGAAAAGGTAAAATGGGACAATATAAGAGGGACGGAGGGAGTATTAACATTAGTATTGGATACAATTAGTATGTATAGATGTTATTTTTGATATTACTCCCTCCGTCCCTTAAAACTTTGCCAAGTTTGACCGGCACGAGGATTAATAAAGTAAAAACTGTGTGGTTGAGGTTTTTGTACAGAGGAGAGAGAATTAACTGGAACCACGAATTTTTTACTTAAATTGGAAAGTGGCAAAGTTAATGGAACATACAAAAAAGGAAAGTTGGCAAAGTTTTAAGGGAGATAGTATATAATATCTCCGTTCTCTTTTAAATTCAACATTAGACTTTTTTGCATTATTCACAAGCCGACTCTATTTTATCTAATAATGAAATAAATTAAATTTTAAAACAAAAATTTTAAATTAAACTTAGAGCCCGTTTGATAGCACGAAAATCAGTTGTTTTGGCTGATTCTGCTGAAATTTATGAAGTTCTGGCTGAAGTGGCTGTATTGGCTGATTTCGCTGATACAAGAAAAAAATATTTTTAAAATATATTTTATTAATAAAATAAAGAAAAAATTATATGTAAAAATAGCTAAAATGATCGTCTACAGTAACTTCAGCCAATACAGCCGGAAAAGTAACTCCAACTTTACTTTTTCGGCTTATTACACAATTTAGCGCGCGAAAGCAAAATTTACGTGTTTGGTAAAAAAGTTGGCTGATAAGCCGAAAATGAGGGTTGTCAAACGGCCTCTTATTTTAAATTGTCAAAATCTATTTTTTTAATTTCTTAGAATGAATGATATTAATGATTACATTTCTTTATTCACATACATGAAAATTGGTCGATTACGATTTAAAAAGATGATAATATGAATTTTGAAATATAAACATGAAACTAACCCGCACGGGTAACTCATTTGGTCGAGTGGTCAGAAAACTTGACCAAGTGACCAAAGTTCGAAATCAGCAGCGACCGTGTGAAGGTTACAGAACCTGAAATAAAGCTGAACCTCTGATGCACACGTGTATAAGGCTTACCACTGCTTTGCTGACTGAATCACCGTGATTAACCTTACCTCCCCAACACCCTGTCAGGTCGGGATGGGGGCCTTAGGGTTGGGCATTCAACCTTTTGGACCAAATGAAAGTAAATAAATTGAAAAGATTAGAGCTACAGTGTGCGACCTGTGGGTTTCATGATGAAGGGTGTGTTTGGATTTATCAATCGATCATCCAGTTAGCTGGAGCCACGTACATGCATGATTGGACGAGCCACAGCCCACTGGGAATGGCATGAGAAAGAGTCCATCGTAGTATGAAAAGCAGTGAAAAGATTCGCTCAACAAATTGAATTCTCGTGAAGCCGATCCATTACGCGCCATATTTACTCTAGCTGTATGGGGTACTATTTAAACTTTATCGTATAAACTTTATGGGGTGCTATTTGAACTTTTTGTTTAAAACTTTTTTGTACACACGTCTGTCCCCAGCAGACGAGTTGTCTGTCCACAGACAATCAAAGATGGGTACATACACCTCGTCTGTTGACTGTTGGGGACAGACGTTTGTACAAAAAAGTGTACACAAAAGGTGTACACCAAGCAAAGTTGTTTAAATTTTATCCTATAAATATGATTGATTTTTGAAGTATAGCTAGGAGAGGTATGGGATTTAATATGCCAAAGTCTCTCGTAAAATATAAATTCTTGTAACTAGGCGTTTTCCTACGTTGTTTAATTAGTGTATGCATGCATCTGGTGTTCTTTGTCCATGTCCTCCGTTTACATTTCCATGTATTTTCTTCGCATAGACCCGAAAAATAAAAAAAACACACATTAAGCTATTCATATAATATGCGGCTATCATAATAATTGAGGAAAAAAAAGAAGAAGAGGAAATTACCAAAATACGGGATATTCCCGTTTGAGAAACCAAAATGCGGGACTTCCAATTAGGTTACTAAATTACGGGGGTCGGATTTGCCAAATCCGACTAGGGGAGGGCTTCCAAATTAGGGGTGAATACCTTGTCGGAATTGGACAATCCGACAAGAGTATCCAAATTAGGGGTGAATACCCTTGTCGGAACTACATAATCCGACTAGGAGATGTTTTTAAAATATCTTTTTTTTTATTGCGTTTTTATGTATAAATAAAATATATGTATAAAGTATTGGTTTTCATATTATGTTTTTTACTACCTCCGTCCCTTAAAACTTTGCCAAAGTTGACCGGCACGGAGAATAATAAAGTAAAAACTGTGTGGTTGTGGTTTGTGCAGAGGAGAGAGAAATAACAGAAACCACAAAAATAATTGATTAAAAGGGAAAGTGGCAAAAAATTTTGGGACGTCTCAAAAAGGAAAGATGGCAAAGTTTTAAGGGACGGAGAGAGTAATTGTTATTAATGTTTTTGTTTTAATATGGAAACTATTTATAAATGTATAAATATTGGATTCGTATTAGTACTCTACAAGGATGCATATTTTCTCACATTTGCAGATTCGTCATTTTACCATGAAGACATAGCGGGGGTATGAAGACATAAAATTTAATCAGATAAACTCAATCGGATAAATTTAATCAGATAAAATATAACCAGATAAAGTTTAATCAGACAAAATCAATCAAATAAAATTTAATCAAATAAATTCCATCGGATAAAATTTCATCAAATAAATTCCATCGGATAAAATTTTATCAGATAAATATAATTAGATAAGTTTATGCAGAAGCATGGCATTCATGATGTGTATCAGCTCGCCAACCAGGCGGGTTATGAGAACGTTAAAGAACGGCTTGAGCGGTTGGCCATGGATTTAGGTGATGAAGAGATTCTCCACCAGGGCGTCACCGTCATCAACATCATCATCATCAACACCATCATCACCATCAACATCATCAACATCATCATATTAATCATCATAATAATAATCATCATCATAATCATCATCATCATCATCATTGTAACACCCCGGTCCGTAGGGCCCGAGGTAGTTACTGATACGCACCTTTCGGACCTCTGGTACTGTGCTCCACACACCTTCCACAATCATAATATTCATCATCATCATCATCATATTCAACAACATCAGAATAATAATCATCAACATCACTATCACCATCATCACCGACATCACCATCAACATTAGCATCACCATCATCATCAACATCATGACCATCACCATCAATAGCATCATCATCATCATCATCATTATCATCATAATCATAATCAACGGCATCATCACCATCACCATCATTATTGTAAGTTGATGCCTTAAAATCTTATTAAGAATGTGATCATATTTTGATAAACACACATTCCGAGAAAGTAACTTTATCTTAAACTTTAATTAAAACATACTGGTACTATCCTCCGTTTTAAATTAATTGCAACATTGTACCATGACATACATTAAGAAACATTGATAAAGTAATTGTTGTCCACTTCTGCCCCTGTGCAACACGTAAATAATTCTAGCAGTCTCACCCTCATAAGGTCAAAAAAGTACCATCCACACAAAGTGAAGTACAACTACGGCAGTCCAAAAATTAAATATTGGGAGTCATTGTCTAGGCTAATAATAGAGCTTCGTCCTGGTCTAAATCTGGAATCTCCATTTTTGCATGAAGAATTCCCTCACCCAGGGAGAAGACGTTATCCGGTAGGTTACTCCCAAAACCAATCAAAGTCTCACTTTCCCCTCCTACTGCTTCGTGTTTTCCAGCCTTTCAATCACACTTGATGAAGGATAAGAATCCGACTAAGTAACATCGTTCGACCAAAAGGCTTAATTTTGGAAATAAAGAAAAGAGATTTTGATGAACGTAAGAAGAAACTAGACGTTGTTGAATGGAAGAAAATTGGTGGAGTACTGGAGTGAGATGAGGTGTGGATGGCTATTAAAGAGAGAGAGAAAATAAAAGAAATTGATGTATGCAGATGAAATAGGAGAATGGTCGTTGGCGTGGACTACAGGTATTAAAGACAATTGCACATATTTTTATATCCTAAAATAAATGTCTTCATTTATTTTGAAACTTCCAAAAAAGGAAAATGTTACGATTAAAAAGAAACAGATGAAGTATATATGTATTGCCCGACGAATAAAGGACTGGTCGGTTTATTTTTAAAATAATAACCCTCTCCATCTATCCACTACTTAATCCCTCCGGTTCTCAAACAACTTTTCACTTTCATTTTTGGGAAGTCCCGAAATTAACTTCACACTTCTTTTTATTTTCTTATTTGGCAAATTATCTACATCAAAATATTGCCAAACAGTGCCAAACAGTACACTAAAGTAAAATTTATTTTCTTAATCTGTGTGAAATCAAAATGTGAAGGTGTTTGAAAACCAAAGGGAGTAGTACTTATGTGTTTTGGAGAAATTAAAGCTTAGTAGTAAAATGAGCATAAGCCAGTTAATTTTTACTTTCGTAATTTCTTTTGCACCGTACGCCAAATTGCCAAAAGCAAGGGAAAAGCCAAGAACAAAAGTTGGTAACTGTACTTTTACAACTAGAACGTGGAATTTGATGATTAAACAAAAAGAATTACGTTTACCGAAAGAAAAATGCTAAACGTACCCAACATTCGAATATCTCAAAGTGTACACAAAGGTATGCCATATAAAAGGCCCGAAAAACTTCTCATTTCTCTCTTTCCTTCTCTCTATTCTCTTCCCCCTCTCCCTTCTCTCTCCGTATTACCCAACATTCGAATATCTCAAAGAAAAATGAGAAATCATCTTCCTGTGAGAATAATGGAAAAGTTACTCTTTGAGGAGCCGAGAGTGTAGAGAGAGAAAGGATCGAAAAAAATTAATGTGCTCTGATACCATGTGAGAATAATGGAAATGTTACTCTCTGAGAAGCCCTGAGAGATATATTTATATTAAAGAGAGTTTAATGTAAAACACAATACTAAGCCTCTAATAATTCTATTACTTCCGTTCTTCATCTTCCTCATCCCTTCTTCATTATCTTTTTCTTTACCTTTTCATTATTTGCACAAAATCAATTTATTCATCTTATTCCATCTATTTTTATTTTTTTTTATTTTTTTCAAATTACATGTAAATTTATCACATACAACTACATCATTCATTTGGATATATATAGACAATTAATTTTTTTTGTTCACCCAGACAATTGAAATTGATTACACCAACAACTAAAGTTGATCACACATACAACTATTGTCTGTGAGACGCACAACTATTGTCTGTGTGGTAAATATTGTCTGTGCACACAGACAAATAATTGTATGTGCAACATGAATATGTTTTCTGTGCACACAGACACTGCACATATATTGATTGATTTGCGTGTTGGTGTCAGTGTCAGACGGCTGTTAGTCTACCTTTTTTAAAAAAGTAAATGTCTGTGGCCACAAACAAAAATTGTTTGTGTACACAGACAACTCTTTTCTGTGACCATAGACAATTCCGTACCAATTGTCGGTGACCGACATTTTATGTACAAGTTGTGTACAACTTGTATACTCCAAGCATTGTTGTTACCGAAAATACACAGAGTATATGACAAGAAACTTTCATGGAATTTGGGAAACAAAAATGTGATGATTAAACAAGTACTCACGTGGCAAACTTTGCACAACGATGGGAATCTTAGAGTCCGTTTCACAACTCAAATTGGCTGATTCTGCTGAAATTTATGAATTTCTGTTTGAAGTGATTGTATTGGCTGGTTTTGATGTTTTATGAAAAAAGTAAATTTAAAATTTATTTTATTAATAAAATAAAGAAAAAATTATACTCAAAAATAGCTAAAATGGTCCTTTACAGTAACTTCAGCCGATACAGCTAGAAAAGTAACTTCAACCGGACTTTTTTTATTATTACACTTTTCAACGCGCGAAATTAAAAGTTACGTGTGTGGTTAAAAAGTCAACTGATAAGCCGAAAAACAATATTATCAAATGAGCTCTTAATAATTTTACTTATTGTAGGGAGTAGTACACTAAAAGCTTGAGACAAGGGATACGTCCTTCGTCTAAATTAAAACACTTCGTAACCAATTGATTTAAAATTTACATCGATAGTAAATTGACTTTAGTAAGATAACATCCTTAGGGACTTGAAATTGATTTTAGCTTAAAAAAATATTTGACCCTTCTTTCGGGAGTTTAATTTCCCTTTTGTGACCACAAACCTAAATAATTATTTTTGAAAAAGAAAATTCTTTTGAAAAAACAATTCTTTCTGATATTAATGTTATACATAATATACATATCCAAGAATCCTATTACCTACATGAATACTACCAAAAATAAAGTAAAATAGAGAAATACAATCCTTTTATTTATTCATAAATATGCATTACGAGATGTATTCCAACTGGCAATCAGGCAATTTAATTTGTTTAGTTGTAAAAGAATTTGACACTTCCATTGTTTGAGTAAGGACATATACTTGACAAAAGGGATTGTTCTTTGAAATTGTTAGCAGAATAATACGAGCATAATTTACAAGAAAAATATCATGCAAACAAGTATGAGTTAGGCATGCAGTCCAGTTACAAATGTGATGTTTAAAAAGAACTGTTGAGGTTAAGTCCCGCAGATCCGAAAGCCCAACACGAACTTTGGATATATCAGGAATGGATCAGAATCAAAGTTTATAACAAAATATAAAAGATGAATTAAAGAATACTCAAAAGCCCACTTGTATTAATTAACCTGTCTGATTACAAGAAACTTCCCAATCGGTAGGTCGGAAGAGTGCTTTTAATACAAGAAACAAGAGTAATAATGCTATTCTAGAGCTTGAGTATCAAAATGCTAACCCTTACAATGATATTAAACCTTCTATTTATACTAATGGAGAGCATGAGCTGTTCTATGTTGATTGGTCGTTGTTCCACCGACTTGATCACCCATGCTTCCACTTGCTGATGTCACAATCTGGCATTAAATGCACCTGGCCAATTGCTGGTTGCCCGTTGCTCGATCGGGATGCTGGACCAGGCGGAAGACGCTGTCAATTTGGCCCAAGTATGATGTATGATCCGAACTCCGTTCGGTATTTCTGCTTTCTGGGCCGGCTTCTACTTGGACCGAACCTTGTTCGGTATGGATTCTTCACTGGGCCTACTCATCATAGGGTAATGGACTCTTTGTTTGGGCTGGATATCCTGGGCCTTTTTAATCCGGGTATTGGGCCTCCGGGTCAATATCCCAACACAAGTCCCTCACTTCCGATGTCTCGAATGACAGTGAGTGCATTAGGAAGTATAAACACCAATGTTGCAACTGGCGAATGGCGATCGGGGTACATAAGTGGTCAGTTCCCCATATTGTGATTTGACGGCTGTCGTTTTATTTTCCCCATATTCATCATGATTATTGTCGTTAGTCTTTTCATTAGACACGCGTTTAGCTTAAATGGTTCTAGTGACGTGTCGCTCCCTGATTGGTCCTCGATACGGCGGTTTTAAGGCTATAAATTAGCCTTTAACTTCTCAATTGCGGGTTTCGAATTTTCAATTTCCTTCGCATCGTTGCTCTGTCTCTGAAATTTCTTCAAGCTTTCGTGTTCAGGTACTTTCCCTCTCTCTACTTTCTTACTTCATTTCTGGCTCGGTCGAGATGAGTTCTCAACCGCATTCCCCTGATTCGGAAATGGCCTCTCAAAGGGATGATCGTGATGCTGCCGTTGTGGACGTCATTACCGTTCCGTTCGCCGGTGGTTCCACTGAAACAACGACAAATACTAGGGCGGAGGCGGAGGACCTTCCTAGCAGTTCATCTTCCTCCGGTGAAAACTCTGATGGCACGAAATCCGAGGATGAAATGGATTTAATGGCGGCTGGACGCCCAAACGATGCCCCCCGTCACACACTCGACCTAAGTTTAATTAGGGGAAGACGGCAAAAATTGACTGCCAATAATAGGGCCGAAATTCCGGCCCTAATCCCAAACCCAGTGGACTTCCGGTTGCGAGCTGGGCTTCATCCCCTGCGTCACGCCCCCGAGATGATCGTAGTCCATTTCGATTCAGTTAGGGCTGGGCTTAGATTTCCGTTACACTCCTTTTTTGTTTCATTTTTCAATTTTTACGAAATTGTACCTGCCCAAGTCATGCCGAACTCCTATCGGGCAATGGCGGGCTTTATTTGTCATTGCAAAGATGTCGGTGCCTCGCCGACCCTAGATTTATTCCATCAAATTTTTAAAGTAGCCCCGCAACAAACTCATGGGTATCTAGCCGCCAGTTATCGAACGAGACATATTTTATTCAAGGGTAATCCAACCTCAATCAAGGGATGGAAAGATAAGTTCTTCTTTGTGTCTTTCCCGGACGGGCCGATCCCTCGTAAATGGAACGCCTTCCCTCGCAAGACTCCCGACCCAGTTCTTTCTGAGGAAATCTACAAGGATGTACTTGCTATGGGGAAAGACAAGTGTTGCGATATCATGACCTGCCTGACTCCCAATCGGCTTGTTAAAGCCGGGATAGGTACTGCCCGTTCTCTTGGGTTTACTTGTTTTGAGAAATCAAGTGCCATGGTTCGGGCGGTCCTTCCCGTGCGAGAAACATTTTCTTCTTTCTTGTTTCCCACGTGCTAAGGTCCGCTCGGTACTAATATTTTCCTTTGTTATTTTTTAGCTCTCAACCCAGACGCACCTATGGACAACGGTAGAGTTCTTGCAGCTGGTGGGGTCGGCAAACGGAAGAAAGCCAGGAAGAACCCCCAACGTACTCCTTCCACAATTACCGTTCAGGATGCCGGAACTTCTCAACCCGTTCCAGAGCCACAACCACTGCAACAGGTCCATCAGGACCAATTTGATGCCATGCTGGTCAACGATCGGTTTGGTTCTGATCAGATACATCAATTTCTTGAGCACTTCCAGGCTGCTCAGGAGACTGGTCAAGGTGCGGGTGATATGCCCACCATCCATCTATCTGGCCAGGTCGACCGGATCTCACTGACGGATCCGGTTCATGAAGTTGTAGAAAAAGGTGGATGTTCGACAAGCCATATTTGGTCTACCTCCGCTTTTTTCAATAATTTCACTGTTCCCAAGCTGTCGGTCGAGCAATCTGAGGAATGCTTGGCCTTAGCAGCCTTGAAGGTATTTTACTTTTTTCCCTATATTTTTCTCATAGTTTAAATTCCGTTTTACACAATCTCATTTCTGGAATGACATTCTGCAGGTTGAGCTTTACAGTTTGCAACTGAAAGAGGCTCGACTGGCTAAAGAGCGGGATCTGATCGTCGATCAGACTTCTGCGGAGCAGAATGCAACTGTTGCTTTTGCTGCTCTGGAGATCGAACGGAAGGCCTTTGCGGAGGAGAAAAAACGCCTTGAGTCAGAGCTTGGTGAACTCAGGGTTCAGCTCGGGGCCTTTCAAGCCAAAGTTCATGCTGCTGAAGCTGCTTTGGTGATGTTTGAAGAGTGTGCTCCCTGTATCCCGGACGGCCTAGCTGAGGTGAAGGTTGATATGTCCGCCATCCGGGAAGCATTCAAAGGGTTTGAGGAGTTTGCTGTCTTGAAAAAATATTATGCGCAGCAGGAACTCCCAGTCACCTTTGGTGATTATCTCGAACGATTCTCCACGGGTGATGCCCGCCGCAGCAAGGGGGTCAAACTGCTCGACCAGGATCCAAGGGGCAAAAAATTCAATGACTCCCTGGCCCGATCTCTTTATGTCATGGGCTGTCAGCATATTATGGCCCCCTTTGTTGCTAAGCTGCAAGAATTGCTAGGGAGGCCGGTCGAGCTGTCTGATCTTCCCTAGGCGCCCATCGTCGAAGCCCAATATGAAAAATATCAACGGGACTTGCAACGGGCTGCTGATCGTGAAGCGGGGAGAGAGCCTGATCCCCCTACTGATTCGGATGAGGAGAAAGGCGATGAAGAAGAGAAATAGAGAGGCCTCTGGCAAGTAGATTTAGAATTTCGTATTTTAGCAATTGTAATCCCTTCCCCCTTCTCCTATTTTGCAAACCCTATTTGTACTTTCCGGCCGATAGAGCCGATGAATACATATATGATCTGTTTTGCACAAAGCTTCACATATTGTCTTTCTTGCCTTTATTGATTGATTGCTTACCATTCGGGATTCGGTCCGTTTTATAGGACTTAACAGTTTTCTGACCTCATTTTTTACTTAACATTCCTATCACCGTTTGATTGCCGCTCGGGCATCAGATAGTTCTGACAATTTACCAGGACTTGGCCCCTTTTTTGTGTCGATTGCTGCTCGAGCTTCAGATAGTTCTGTAGGACAGTCGTTTAGTGAATTTTTTGTTTCTGTTGATTGCCGCTCGAGCTTCAGATAGTTCTATAGGACTTAGTCATTTTTTAGGACTAAGCAGTTTTTTCTGGCCTCAGATGGTTCCGACAATTTACCAGGATTTGGCCTTCCTCTAGTGTTGATAGCCGTTCGGGCTTCAGATCATTTCGTAGGACTTAGCAGTTTTTTCTGGCCTCAGATGGTTCCGACAATTTACCAGGATTTGGCCTTCCTCTTGTATCGATAGCCGTTCGGGCGTCAGATCATTTTGTAGGAGTTAGCAGTTTTTTCTGGCCTCAGATGGTTCCGACAATTTATCAGGATTTGGCCTTCCTCTTATGTCGATAGCCGTTCGGGCGTCAGATCATTTTGTAGGACTTAGCAGTTTTGTAACCAGTAATTTAGTGTGATCTTTGCTAATTCTCTGTGAGACCGTTCGTCATTTGGCTAATTTGAAACATCTTAGTCATTTGGCTCGATGTTCATTACTTGGCCAGTTGGATAATATTTAGCTGTAATAAACATTCGTTCGACGTTCGCTTGCCTGGTTAAACAGTACTCGCAACCATGTTTCTTCATTGCCCGTTCGGGGTACGTGCCTAACAATGAGCCATAAATACGCCCTGATTAATCATAACCACGTAATGTCACATGTTGTTTATGGATTAGGGTTTTGGGCAGCATTTTCCCTATTTATAGAGAGGTGCTTGCCCCTCATTTTTCTTGCTGCTTCTTTAGTTTTTCTCTCGTGTATCTCCAAGCTTTCTCTCTCTAGAATTTTAAGGATTCATCAAGTGGTTTTATGTATTTTCCTTCTAGCTCAGAATCTGAGGAAATGCCGCTGATTCGTGTGGGAAAAGCTTCTGCTGTAAACAAGGCCGAAGGCTCTTCTTCCCAAGTACCTAATTCCAACAATCCTCTCACAGGAAAAGATACCGAACAGCTTCGTGATGACGGATGCCTCTCAGGGGACGATGTACAGATCTATAACAAATGAATGCCCGAGCAGCCACCCCGCATTGTCCTGCACTTCAATCGTATTCGCAAACAGAAACAACGTCTTCCTGAGGATGCCGAACGACAACTTTGCCAACTATTGCCTCCACCAAGAGAATTTTACGCTGGATTTATCAGACATCCGATGAGGCACCGACCGGGACACGTGCTAGTGCATCTTGATGCATTGATTGCCGGGCTTCGCTTCCCTCTTCACCCATTCGTTGTGGAGTTCCTACGTCGAGTTTCCGTACTTCCCGCTCAGTTCGTACCCAACACCTGCCGCATTCTGACTGGCTTTATAATCCGATGCCAGGAACTGAGGATCGCTCCAAGTGTTGATTTATTCCTACACCATTACTGTTATCAGCCTTATTGGACGACTGGGTACCTGAAGCTGGTAGCCCGAGCTGATCGTCAGTTGTTTACAGATAATCCTACTCCGCCGGCTGATTAGGAGGAGCGATTTCTATTCGTTCGTATAGGTGATTCTCTCCCATTTCCTGATCGGTGGAATGCTTACCCCGTTCGGGATTCTCAGCCCAGAATAGATGCCGTTCTGCGCTCCCAAGCTGAATCTCTTCGTATGGGAGGAACTCGGAGTCTTCGGGGTTTTATTATCCCTTCAAATATGCTATCTGCTGGGATCGGTAAGTGTAACAGGGTTTTAACCCGATCGTTCTCTTTCTAATTTAATTTCTTACCTCTTATTCCCTTTGTTGTAGGTGTGATATCCCCTATACCCGTTCGGCGTTCCATATCTGCCGCTACTCTGACAGCTTCCTCTGGTAAAGGCAAGGAGAAAGTGCTTGCTGATCATACCTCTTCTGAGCAAACCCGGAGGAAACATAGAGGGAATGACGGCAACATACTGATCCCGGTCGATCATGTGGTTGATTTGACTGGAACGGAGGCTGAGCCAAAAAGATATGTGCCTGCCAAACCGAAAACTCCAGTTCTTTCTGATACGCCGGCCGATGATCGGATGTTTGTTGAGTTTTCAAACATGGGGCCTAGAACAGAAGGAAGATACCTGTTCGGGCTAATGCCATCATCCATGTGGTGTAGTACTTCGCTGAAGGTTCCCCCTAGTTTCACAAACTTGACTCACTGGTCAGATCTTCTTGAGGTAGGTCATCAAGAGGCACTTAAGGTACACTTCATTTTGATCCATACTTTCCTACTTTTTATTTGTTCATCTTATCTGACTTCATTTGACACTTGTCTTCAGGCCGGTGTATATTATCACAAGGCTTTCGTGGCAGCCGAAAAGGAAATGAAACTCCTGGCCAGCGATCGGGACGATAGCCAGGTCCTCCTTTCTGCTGCTCGGAAATTAGCTGTAGATCTACAAGAACGTGCCAAGGAAGGTGAGAAAGCAAAAGCTGCTCTGGCTGCGATGCAAGAAAAGACCCGACGTCGCGATCGGGAGATTAAAGAACTCCGGGCCAAGGTGCGGGCTGCTGAATCTGCCGGGGTAAAATTTGATAAGGTCAATGATGACAATCTTCCCGAGCCTTATACTGCCAATACTTCCCAGATTGCCAATCAATCAATAGTTGACTATCAATGGGGTAAAGGGATGAACGTAGCTCTGGAGAATACAGCCCGACAATTCTTGGGACCTCATCTTGGCCAATTTTTGCGCGAAAGCGAAGATCCCATTAAGGCAGGCATCGATCTCCTAGATAGCACGCCGGAAGGGAAGTCTTTTCTAGATGTCGTGACCGAGAAGACTGTGAAACAAAGTCAGGATATGCTTTTAGACAGGAACCTTGATCTGATCCTGGAGCATTTCCCTAAGCCATTCGATCCTGAAGAGTTGGGATTTAATGATCTGTTCGGGAATACCTATGATCGGGTTATGGAGAAGAGGAAAGAAGCAGTGTCTGATGATGCAGCGCAGGCAGGGAGCTCCCAACCTTTATCTTCCCCGAACGGCGATCCTCCAGTAGCATAACCTTGTATATTTATTTTTCGCCTTTTCTTCTTTTTCTTTTGTATCTTCCGGTTAGTAGTGCCGAAGAATAAACTGGATATTTTCCTTTAACCGTGTTGACATATTGCTCTTTTGTTCTTTGATTTTTTGTCATTTCTTTAGTTCAAGCTGTTTTTGACATTGTTTCCAAGCTGTTTTGATCCCTCTGTTCGGTCGTAAGGCCAAGGTCAAATTCTTTTAGCTGAAATAATGTCTTCCTTCAATACGTTAAGACGTTCATCATTCGGACATCTCTCTGAAATTTCCGATTCTCCGGACGACAATCCATGTTACCGAACGTCGCTCGCTTTGACAATACCTGTTCTGACACCATTCCCAAGCCGATTTTGATCCCTTTATCGTTCGTGATCCACGGGGTCAAAAATCTTTTAGCTGAGGTGAATCCCTCCAAGCCGTTTTAATCGTGATCATAGGGTCAAATTTTTAGCTGAGATGACGGCTCCCTCCAAACTGTTAACCCGTTCGTCATTCGGTCATCCGGAATGATCCCACGTGTTAACTAGCTGAGGTGAGACTCTCTCTCTTCCAAACCCATAATTCCGATGCATTCCAAACAATTCTCTCTGGTTCGTATCATCCATATTAGGAGTGTGAGGTAACCCTTTTCAAACTGTAAGCAAGGTCACCGGATCGGGTTTGTAACACCCCGGGGCCCCACACGGACCCGAGGTAGTTACTCTAGACCTCTAGTACTGTCCCCACAAACCATCACGAGCCTTTACCGCGCACTTTGTCCTCACTCATGCGCGCCCTGAGAAACTTCCCAGGGGGTCACCCATCCCAAGACTACTCCCGTGCAAGCACGCTTAACTTTGGAGTTCTTGGGTGATGAGCTCCCTTAAAAGGAAATGCACCTCTGTTGGTATGAGTAATACTATTAATCCTCTTAATTTAATCTCGGGTATTACAATCACCCCCACTTAGGATCGCAACGTCCTCGTTGCGCCCTTAAACCAATCCCACCCAAAACGTTGATATAATTACAATAAAACTTTTATTTATTGATAATGAAAATTTAAAGAAATACAACGGAAGTCTAAAATAGGGAAATGGGTGTTACCGCCACATCCGGTCATCTCTCAACCGGACGCACAGGCAACTAAAACATAACAACTAATTTAATAAAAATAAAGTGTTTGTAAAGTAAATGTTTATTTCATGACTAGTATAACTAAGGCGACTACTAATTCGCTCTCGGGCCATGCAAGCAATCATCAATCGACAAAATCATCCTCACCTGCACAAATAAAGTGCAGAAACAAAACAAGGAAAAGAAAACAAAAATTAGCTTTAGAGCTAAGTAAGTACTACCCAACCCCGTAAAATAATCATGTTTGACTAAAATAGATCTTTATATAATAATATATAAAAAAATACGCACACCATCGAAATTCTTTTCACTTTGATTTTTCTCAAAACTACTTCTTTACAAAAATCCTCAACCTCTCTTTAAAACTTCATAATATCTCTTCTCTTTGATTTCCTCAAAAAAATCACTTCTTCTCTAGCTTCCTAGTAATTTAGAAGGGCGGTGCTCAACCTTTCGGTAGAGCCCGGTGGACCGTGGTTACGGACGGCCACCCCGAACAAGTGCCGGTACCACAACTGCTCTGTTGGAAACGAAACGACTACCTTAAGTGTGCACACCCCCTAAAAGGGATTCCAAGCCCTCCGAGTAGTAAGTCGTGACGAGTAGTCGGGACTCAGTCTACCAACTACCCCTGAATAAGATATCTTGAATGATTAGGGACTACTACTACCATAACTTCTTCTTAATAGGGATCATCGATCCAAATATCACTTTAAACTCAAACTGTACTTCTTAGTAGTAGCAGACCTAATCACCCTCCACATTTATCCGGACGTGGAAAACCGACACCACGGATTTCTCCCGTGATGCTCACCTCTTAAAAAAATGTAAATTTTATCTTCAATAAATAATACTTCAAAAATACTTCTCAATTTCTCTAAAAAGTCTTGAAGGTATTTAAAAATAATAAATACCCCAAAAGTACTTAATTTATATTTCTCAACTACCATATATCTCTTCAAAAATCACATACACAAAATTCAACAATTCACAATTATTCACATAATGCATAATAAGCATATAATACGAGGAAACAATTTTAGATTGGCAGAGAAACTTACCTTAAATTCAAGAATCTGTAATTGTCTCATCTACCTCGACTTCACCGAAATAACCTTCTAAGAATATAAAATTCTAAAATTAATAATTATTCTTATTCTTAATTAGCCCCTACCCAATTCAGTTACTCAATTTTAGGAGTTCATTACAAAATCTTATTCACGTATTATCATTTCTCAAATTCTTATTCTTGTCTGACAAATAACTCTATCCATCCATTAGTTTATAACTCAACATAGCTTTGTTATCATCATTATTATTATTATTACTCATTTCATAATAATAATCATCAGTTTCGTCCAAGACTCCATGATAGGAATTATTTAATCCGGCCAAGAGTTAACACCCGTCGTTTTAAAAGTTTGATGCAGTCAAATTATAACCAGCCCGACCTGCACTTAGAAATACTCCGTATCAAAATATTCGAAGAGCAGGCCTTACATTACCGATGAAGCTATGCGGGAGAACCTGAAAGCAGAGGAGAGGGAAGCTCCAGACGCAGGCACGCAGTCCACTCACGATCGCGGTCGTTGACTCCCTCCACTTTCAGCGCGGTTCCTCCGGCACCTTTGAACTGTACTCCGGCAGCCTCCTTCTTTCGACGGTGGCACGGCGTTTACTTCTCCGTCGATGATAACGGCAGCTCGATCCGGCGTGAAACATAGTCCGGCAACACTGGAACGATGTTACGCTAATCTTTCTCTCCTCTTTCTCGCTCTGTTTTCTTTTCTCACTTTTCTATTTTGATTTACGCAGGTTATGTTGTGTATAGAGGTTTGCGGGTTCGTTCGTTTAATTTGCAGGGTGGGATGCCGATCACGTTTAAATATATACTCGTATATTCACGTATGGAAAATTCTAGACTGTCCATTTTAATGGTTTTGTACGTTGAAAATCTTCTCCATTTAATGTATTTCCATATACGAAGTGTAGGCTGCGTTGGTTACTGCTGTTTTCTCATTATTATTGATATTACTAGGCATGTATGCGTATGTAAATATATCATGGATTCATGATGTATGTATGTGTTATGTGTGATATGCATGCATTAAGTATATACGTAGTATATGTGTATTATGGGTGTATGCCACGTATGTGTAGTATACATACGTATCTTGGTTTTATTAACAATAGTTACACAAATCTGATTAAAAATATAGTACATAATTTTTAATACGTATAGTATTATACGTAGGTATAGTTTATATATTTAGGAGTAAAAATGGAAATTGTGTTTTGTAAAAATAAAATATAGCTTTTACTTCTTATGTCATATGTATAATTGGTACTTGATATAAAATATTACTTCTTTTATCGGACCATTTTTATCTGACTAAAAATGTCACAATTGTTAATTTTCTATCTGGTTCATTTGTTTCATAAAATGTTGTTCCTATTACTGAAATATTTTTATCTGACTAAGACGTCATAAATTTTGAAATTTTTATCTGATTAGAATGTTACAACTGTTGAATTTTTGTCTGACTCAATTAATAATTAAAATGTCACTTCCGCAATATTTTATGATTTATCTGGCTAAAAATTATTTTTATTTTTATTTAAATATTTGGAGTGTCACATTCTACCCTCCTTAAAAGATGTTTCGTCCCGAAACATTACTATATCTAAATAATCAAATTCTTAAGTGTTACATTCTACCCCCCTTAAAAATATGCTTCGACCCCGAAGCACTTAACTTACTCAAGATGCGTCATCCATCGAACAATAATGTATGGCCTAGCTTGAGTCCTCGTTTGATTTCTTCTTTAGCGCCTTTCCTGCTTTCTCAAGTGTTTAAGTAATAGTACACAACTATATCAATTCGTAGATCCGTCAATGGGCCACTTTATAGCGTAGAAGATTTTGTTGAAGGTGTGAATTCATTCCTCGAGGCAAGAGGATCTTCTTGGCCTGCATGAATCGTGGAATTACGCTTCGCTACGATCGAGTTTCGCTACATCAGCGCATTGTAGAGACGATGTTGATGTTGATTTTTAAGTAACACATTCCCGATGGTCTCGATGAGTTGAGTAAATTTCGCGTTCATCGATGCGGCATACTTATTCTTGATGTTGTCACTAATGAGCGTCACTATCTACTTGAAAGGATAACGTGTAAAACACGTATAAGGGATCCATCCAGTAGTATTCACAATTTTTACCATCCCATAACCAATAACTTACTAGTCCAACAATCTCAAATGTTCTCCTATAAGTCCAAAATACTCCATAAATAAGTCACTTAGGATATATCCAAAACCCAAAAGAATATCTCAAATAAGTCAAAAGGATCACATACTCAACCAAAAACCAAAAATCCAAATCTCACAACCTCACCGCGGCCTAAAATTTTATTTTATCCTAGAAACTCTTAATCATTCTTCAAATATTTTAGAAAAGAGAAAAAAAAAACATATTGAAAAACTCCCTTGAAAAATTGTTAAAAGGAATGTTTTGAAAACCTCTTTAGAAAACCTAATAATAATAATAATTATTTATAAAACTTTTTAGATACTTCTGACTCTAGTTGCCGCCATACCAGTTGCTAAGGGTACCATCTTAACAACAAGAGACTTTGCAACTCGAGTCCCAAAAGCTCTTCACTTAAGGAAATTAGAAAACATTAGAAAACTTTTGGTAAAAATTGTTTAAAATACTTCTGGAAAATGTTTAAAAATCCCCCAGAAAACCTTAGGCTCTGATACCAATTTGTAACACCCCCAAATTTCCCACCCAAAACGTTGATATAATTACAATAAAACTTTTATTTATTGATAATGAAAATTTAAAGAAATACAGCGGAAGTCTAAAATAGGGAAATGGGTGTTACCGCCACATCCGGTCATCTCTCAACCGGACGCACAGGCAACTAAAACATAACAACTAATTTAATAAAAATAAAGTGTTTGTAAAGTAAATGTTTATTTAATGACTAGTATAACTAAGGCGACTACTAATTCGCTCTCGGGCCATGCAAGCAATCATCAATCGACAAAATCATCCTCACCTGCACAAATAAAGTGCAGAAACAAAACAAGGAAAAGAAAACAAAAATTAGCTTTAGAGCTAAGTAAGTACTACCCAACCCCGTAAAATAATCATGTTTGACTAAAATAGATCTTTATATAATAATATATAAAAAAATACGCACACCATCGAAATTCTTTTCACTTTGATTTTTCTCAAAACTACTTCTTTACAAAAATCCTCAACCTCTCTTTAAAACTTCATAATAACTCTTCTCTTTGATTTCCTCAAAAAAATCACTTTTTCTCTAGCTTCCTAGTAATTTAGAAGGGCGGTGCTCAACCTTTCGGTAGAGCCCGGTGGACCGTGGTTACGGACGGCCATCCCGAACAAGTGCCGGTACCACAACTGCTCTGTTGGAAACGAAACGACTACCTTAAGTGTGCACACCCCCTAAAAGGGATTCCAAGCCCTCCGAGTAGTAAGTCGTGACGAGTAGTCGGGACTCAGTCTACCAACTACCCCTGAATAAGATATCTTGAATGATTAGGGACTACTACTACCATAACTTCTTCTTAAAAGGGATCATCGATCCAAATATCACTTTAAACTCAAACTATACTTCTTAGTAGTAGCAGACCTAATCACCCTCCACATTTATCCGGACGTGGAAAACCGACACCACGGATTTCTCCCGTGATGCTCACCTCTTAAAAAAATGTAAATTTTATCTTCAATAAATAATACTTCAAAAATACTTCTCAATTTCTCTAAAAAGTCTTGAAGGTATTTAAAAATAATAAATACCCCAAAAGTACTTAATTTATATTTCTCAACTACCATATATCTCTTCAAAAAGCACATACACAAAATTCAACAATTCACAATTATTCACATAATGCATAATAAGCATATAATACGAGGAAACAATTTTAGATTGGCAGAGAAACTTACCTTAAATTCAAGAATCTGTAATTGTCTCATCTACCTCGACTTCACCGAAATAACCTTCTAAGAATATAAAATTCTAAAATTAATAATTATTCTTATTCTTAATTAGCCCCTACCCAATTTAGTTACTCAATTTTAGGAGTTCATTACAAAATCTTATTCACGTATTATCATTTCTCAAATTCTTATTCTTGTCTGACAAATAACTCTATCCATCCATTAGTTTATAACTCAACTTAGCTTTGTTATCATCATTATTATTATTACTCATTTCATAATAATAATCATCAGTTTCGTCCAAGACTCCATGAAAGGAATTATTTAATCCGGCCAAGAGTTAACACCCGTCGTTTTAAAAGTTTGATGCAGTCAAATTATAACCAGCCCGACCTGCACTTAGAAATACTCCGTATCAAAATATTCGAAGAGCAGGCCTTACATTACCGATGAAGCTATGCGGGAGAACCTGGAAGCAGAGGAGATGGAAGCTCCAGACGCAGGCACGCAGTCCACTCACGATCGCGGTCGTTGACTCCCTCCACTTTCAGCGCGGTTCCTCCGGCACCTTTCAACTGTACTCCGACAGCCTCCTTCTTTCGACGGTGGCACGGCGTTTACTTCTCCGTCGATGATAACGGCAGCTCGATCCGGCGTGAAACATAGTCCGGCAACACTGGAACGATGTTACGCTAATCTTTCTCTCCTCTTTCTCGCTCTGTTTTCTTTTCTCACTTTTCTATTTTGATTTACGCAGGTTATGTTTTGTATAGAGGTTTGCGGGTTCGTTCGTTTAATTTGCAGGGTGGGATGCCGATCACGTTTAAATATATACTCGTATATTCACGTATGGAAAATTCTAGACTGTCCATTTTAATGGTTTTGTACGTTGAAAATCTTCTCCATTTAATGTATTTCCATATACGAAGTGTAGGTTGCGTTCGTTACTGCTGTTTTCTCATTATTATTGATATTACTAGGCATGTATGCGTATGTAAATATATCATGGATTCATGATGTATGTATGTGTTATGTGTGATATGCATGCATTAAGTATATACGTAGTATATGTGTATTATGGGTGTATGCCACGTATGTGTAGTATACATACGTATCTTGGTTTTATTAACAATAGTTACACAAATCTGATTAAAAATATAGTACATAATTTTTAATACGTATAGTATTATACGTAGGTATAGTTTATATATTTAGGAGTAAAAATGGAAATTGTGTTTTGTAAAAATAAAATATAGCTTTTACTTCTTATGTCATATGTAGAATTGATACTTGATATAAAATATTACTTCTTTTATCGGACCATTTTTATCTGACTAAAAATGTCACAATTGTTAATTTTCTATCTGGTTCATTTGTTTCATAAAATGTTGTTCCTATTACTGAAATATTTTTATCTGACTAAGACGTCATAAATTTTGAAATTTTTATCTGATTAGAATGTTACAACTGTTGAATTTTTGTCTGACTCAATTAATAATTAAAATGTCACTTCCGCAATATTTTATGATTTATCTGGCTAAAAATTATTTTTATTTTTATTTAAATATTTGGAGTGTCACAGGGTTATTCCTTACTTATGGCTAAAAGGGCGACTCGCTTCCAAATCAAGTTAATGACTGAGGCGAGATTTTTCAAAACCATAGTTCCGATTCCCCGGATGACAATCCGTACTTTATCCGAACGTCGCTCGGTTCGTCCATACTTATAGTCTTGACACCATCTTCAAGCCGTTTTGATCCCTTTGTCCGGTCGTAATTACAGGGTCAAATTCTGTTAGCTGAGTTGATGGCTCAACTCCCTCCAAACTATTAACCCGTTCCTCATTCGGTCATCCGGAATGATTCTGCGTGAGAACTGCTAACATGTTCCTCATTCGGTTGTCCGGAACGATTTCCATGTTAACCGCTCAGATGAGACTCTCTGAGCGTCAAACTCCAAGCCATTTTGATCCCTCTTATGATTGCAGGGTCAAATTCTGTTAGCTGAGAATGACTTTCCTTCCATGTTGTTAACCCGTTCGTCATTCAGTCATCCGGAATGACCGTGTTAACCATGGGTTGAGATTTTTTGAGCATCGATTCTCCAAGCCGTTTTGATCCCTTTATCCGTTCATAATTCTAGGGTCAAATTCTTTTATCTGAGAATGATTTTCCTTCCATGTTGTTAACCCGTTCGTCATTCGGTCATCCGGAATGACTGCGTGTTAACCATGGGTTAAAATTTTCTGAGCATCGATTCTCCAAGCCGTTTTGATCCATTTATCTGTTCATAAGTCTAGGGTCAAATTCTTTTAGCTGAGAATGATGGCCCTGTCCAAACTATTAATCCGTTCGTCGTTCGGTCCTCCAGAATGACCACAAATCAAAGTTGAGATGATCGCTTTCTGGAAGTTATGGCTCCCTCTATTTTTTTCCAGAGGTGGCAACAACCGTTTTTATTGATAAAACTTTCTTAAATTTTCCGTATTCCATGTGCCTGCCGGTCGACCTTCGGTACATTGTAGGCCAAACGTTTCTGAAGCATACTTCTTGCATATTTGATACGGGCCTTCCCAATTTTGTGCCATTTTTCCACCTTCGAGAGGTTTGCTTTTTTCTCGCTTCCTTAGCACCAGGTCCCCTACTTCGATTGAACGAATTTTAACTTGTTTTTCAAAGTATCTTCTCGTGGCCCTGTGATATTCTTCCATTCGTGCAGCTGCTAGATCCCTTCTTTCTTCTATGAAGTGCAATTCGGCCCGTAGGTTGTCCTCATTCCTCAAAAAAATCACTTCTTCTCTAGCTTCCTAGTAATTTAGAAGGGCGGTGCTCAACCTTTCGGTAGAGCCCGGTGGACCGTGGTTACGGACGGCCACCCCGAACAAGTGCCGGTACCACAACTGCTCTGTTGGAAACGAAACGACTACCTTAAGTGTGCACACCCCCTAAAAGGGATTCCAAGCCCTCCGAGTAGTAAGTCGTGACGAGTAGTCGGGACTCAGTCTACCAACTACCCCTGAATAAGATATCTTGAATGATTAGGGACTACTACTACCATAACTTCTTCTTAAAAGGGATCATCGATCCAAATATCACTTTAAACTCAAACTGTACTTCTTAGTAGTAGCAGACCTAATCACCCTCCACATTTATCCGGACGTGGAAAACCGACACCACGGATTTCTCCCGTCATGCTCACCTCTTAAAAAAATGTAAATTTTATCTTCAATAAATAATACTTCAAAAATACTTCTCAATTTCTCTAAAAAGTCTTGAAGGTATTTAAAAATAATAAATACCCCAAAAGTACTTAATTTATATTTCTCAACTACCATATATCTCTTCAAAAATCACATACACAAAATTCAACAATTCACAATTATTCACATAATGCATAATAAGCATATAATACGAGGAAACAATTTTAGATTGGCAGAGAAACTTACCTTAAATTCAAGAATCTGTAATTGTCTCATCTACCTCGACTTCACCGAAATAACCTTCTAAGAATATAAAATTCTAAAATTAATAATTATTCTTATTCTTAATTAGCCCCTACCCAATTCAGTTACTCAATTTTAGGAGTTCATCACAAAATCTTATTCACGTATTATCATTTCTCAAATTCTTATTCTTGTCTGACAAATAACTCTATCCATCCATTAGTTTATAACTCAACTTAGCTTTGTTATCATCATTATTATTATTACTCATTTCATAATAATAATCATCAGTTTCGTCCAAGACTCCATGATAGGAATTATTTAATCCGGCCAAGAGTTAACACCCGTCGTTTTAAAAGTTTGATGCAGTCAAATTATAACCAGCCCGACCTGCACTTAGAAATACTTCGTATCAAAATATTCGAAGAGCAGGCCTTACATTACCGATGAAGCTATGCGGGAGAGCCTGAAAGCAGAGGAGAGGGAAGCTCCAGACGCAGGCACGCAGTCCACTCACGATCGCGGTCGTTGACTCCCTCCACTTTCAGCGCGGTTCCTCCGGCACCTTTCAACTGTACTCCGGCAGCCTCCTTCTTTCGACGGTGGCACGGCGTTTACTTCTCCGTCGATGATAATGGCAGCTCGATCCGGCGTGAAACATAGTCCGGCAACACTGGAACGATGTTACGCTAATCTTTCTCTCCTCTTTCTCGCTCTGTTTTCTTTTCTCACTTTTCTATTTTGATTTACGCAGGTTATGTTGTGTATAGAGGTTTGCGGGTTCGTTCGTTTAATTTGCAGGGTGGGATGCCGATCACGTTTAAATATATACTCGTATATTCACGTATGGAAAATTCTAGACTGTCCATTTTAATGGTTTTGTACGTTGAAAATCTTCTCTATTTAATGTATTTCCATATACGAAGTGTAGGCTGCGTTCGTTACTGCTGTTTTCTCATTTTTATTGATATTACTAGGCATGTATGCGTATGTAAATATATCATGGATTCATGATGTATGTATGTGTTGTGTGATATGCATGCATTAAGTATATACGTAGTATATGTGTATTATGGGTGTATGCCACGTATGTGTAGTATACATACGTATCTTGGTTTTATTAACAATAGTTACACAAATCTGATTAAAAATATAGTACATAATTTTAATACGTATAGTATTATACGTAGGTATAGTTTATATATTTAGGAGTAAAAATGGAAATTGTGTTTTGTAAAAATAAAATATAGCTTTTACTTCTTATGTCATATGTATAATTGGTACTTGATATAAAATATTACTTCTTTTATCGGACCATTTTTATCTGACTAAAAATGTCACAATTGTTAATTTTCTATCTGGTTCATTTGTTTCATAAAATGTTGTTCCTATTACTGAAATATTTTTATCTGACTAAGACGTCATAAATTTTGAAATTTTTATCTGATTAGAATGTTACAACTGTTGAATTTTTGTCTGACTCAATTAATAATTAAAATGTCACTTCCGCAATATTTTATGATTTATCTGGCTAAAAATTATTTTTATTTTTATTTAAATATTTGGAGTGTCACAGGGTTATTCCTTACTTATGGCTAAAAGGGCGACTTGCTTCCAAATCAAGTTAATGACTGAGGCGAGATTTTTCAAAACCATAGTTCCGATTCCCCGGATGACAATCCGTACTTTATCCGAACGTCGCTCGGTTCGTCCATACTTATAGTCTTGACACCATCTCCAAGCCGTTTTGATCCCTTTGTCCGGTCGTAATTACAGGGTCAAATTCTGTTAGCTGAGTTGATGGCTCAACTCCCTCCAAACTATTAACCCGTTCCTCATTCGGTCATCCGGAATGATTCTGCGTGAGAACTGCTAACATGTTCCTCATTCTGTTGTCCGGAACGATTTCCATGTTAACCGCTCAGATGAGACTCTCTGAGCGTCAAACTCCAAGCCGTTTTGATCCCTCTTATGATTGCAGGGTCAAATTCTGTTAGCTGAGAATGACTTTCCTTCCATGTTGTTAACCCGTTCGTCATTCAGTCATCCGGAATGACCGTGTTAACCATGGGTTGAGATTTTTTGAGCATCGATTCTCCAAGCCGTTTTGATCCCTTTATCCGTTCATAATTCTAGGGTCAAATTCTTTTATCTGAGAATGATTTTCCTTCCATGTTGTTAACCCGTTCGTCATTCGGTCATCCGGAATGACTGCGTGTTAACCATGGGTTAAAATTTTCTGAGCATCGATTCTCCAAGCCGTTTTGATCCATTTATCTGTTCATAAGTCTAGGGTCAAATTCTTTTAGCTGAGAATGATGGCCCTGTCCAAACTATTAATCCGTTCGTCGTTCGGTCCTCCAGAATGACCACAAATCAAAGTTGAGATGATCGCTTTCTGGAAGTTATGTCTCCCTCTATTTTTTTCCAGAGGTGGCAACAACCGTTTTTATTGATAAAACTTTCTTAAATTTTCCGTATTCCATGTGCCTGCCGGTCGACCTTCGGTACATTGTAGGCCAAACGTTTCTGAAGCATACTTCTTGCATATTTGATACGGGCCTTCCCAATTTTGTGCCATTTTTCCACCTTCGAGAGGTTTGCTTTTTTCTCGCTTCCTTAGCACCAGGTCCCCTACTTCGATTGAACGAATTTTAACTTGTTTTTCAAAGTATCTTCTCGTGGCCCTGTGATATTCTTCCATTCGTGCAGCTGCTAGATCCCTTCTTTCTTCTATGAAGTGCAATTCGGCCCGTAGGTTGTCTTCATTCCGCTCTGGGCTATAATGCACCGTTCGGTGTGTAGGAACTAGGTCCTCCGTTGGTTCTTTGGCCTGGAAGCCATGAGCAAGGGCAAATGGAGTTTCTTCGGGGTGTGGTCCTGTAAGTCCATAGGATATAATTTAACTGATCAGGCCATGATGAGGAGTATTCTTCCAGCTTCTTCTTCATGCCGTCCATGATGGTACAGTTCATATTCTCTACTTGACCATTCGCCTGGGGGTATACCACGGATGCTCTGGAATGCTTGATTCCCCATTTGATAAGGTAGTTCTCAAAATCCCGGCTTACGAACTGCCTTCCATTATCTGTTATAATCTGTTAGGGGAGTCCGAAACGACAAATGATATTTTTCTAGACAAACTTTTGACATTTGACATCTGTGATGCTAGCCAATGGCTCGGCCTCCACCCATTTGGTGAAATAATCTATCCCAACGATGATGTACTTGTTGTTCCCAGGGGCAGTAGGTAGGGGACCTAGCAGGTCGATCCCCCACCTAGCGAATGGGAGGGCCACCGTCATTGGAGTGTAGAAAGTGGCTGGCCGTCCGGGGACCGGCGCGTATAGCTGGCATACTTTACATTTTCTAGTATGTGCAAAGCAGTCTTGTTGGATGATTGACCAATAATACCCTTGCAGGATGATTTTTCTGGCCAGTGTCTTGGGCCCTTGGTGGCTTGAGCAGATGCCTTCATGAATTTCTTCCATTACCGCCGCCGCTAGATCGGGTGGGAGGCATTTCAAATATGGCCCCCAAACGTCTTTTTGTACAACTGTCCGTCCACCAGCTCGAACAAGGAAGCCCTCCTCTCAATGCATTTTATCTGATAAGCGGGATTTTTATCTTGTGGGAGGGTTCCGTCTTTTAGGTAGTTGGTCATATCTATGACCCAAATGGGGACGGCATAAGATATGGCCTCGATCTGGAGCACCATGATTGCTGGGGTTGCCAAGGTTTCCCGATGGGCAAACCGTTGGATATGAGCTGGAATCTCCTGTGCCCGATCGTCGAACGCTGCATTTTCCAATTTGGATAAGATGTCTGCTTCGGTATTTTCTATTCTGGATATTTGGTCGAGCACCACCTGTTCAAATTTGTTTATCTGCTCCTCGACTAGCTCTTTGTAAGCCTTCATTCTTTCCTATTTAGCCTCAGCTGTGCCATTTACCTGATTTACCACCAATTGACTATCCGACCGGACTTTTAACCGATCGGCGCCCAGGGTCTTCGCATATTTTAAACCCGCAATAAGGGCCTCATACTCAGCCTCATTGTTGGTTACTTTGAAGTCGAAATGAATGGAGTAATATGCTTTGAACCCTACGGGCGATGTGATCACAGCTCCGGCTCCACAACCCTTGGCACTAGCTGCACCATCCACATACATCTCCCACCAGCTATCCAGAACATTGTTCTCTGAATCTATTTCCGAAGGCCAAACGGTAAATTCTGCAATGAAATCTGCCAGGGCCTGCCCTTTGATAGTAGGTCGAGGCCTGAAATCCACCTCATATTGCCCGATCAGGAGACTCCACTTTGTAATGCGCCCACTTGCCATTGGGTTTCTCAATATGGTGGCGAGTGACTGGGTAGTATACACAGTTACCGGATGGGTCTGGAAATAAGGTGCTAGACATTTAATAGCAGCTATTAGGGCTAGTACTGTTTTCTCCAGTAAGGTGTACCTGGTTTCCGGCCCGTTCAAAGCTTTGCTTACAAAATAGATCGGCCGCTGGATGCCATCCTCTTCTTTCAATAATACCGTGCTCACGGCCAGGTCAACTACAGCAAGGTACATATACAGGTGTTCCCCTGGATCGGGTTTTGTCAAGACCAGGGGAGAAGATAGGTATGCCTTGAAATCTTCAAAAGCCGTTTGACATTCGACAGTCCATTCAAAAGGGTTGGCTTTTTTCATGATCTGGAAGAATGGAATAGCTCGATCGGCTAGCTTGGATAGGAATCTGCTCAGAGCTGCTAACCGACCGGTCAATCTCTGCACCTCCTTGAGGTTTCTAGGAGCTTCCATATCCACAATTGCCTTTACCTTCTCAGGATTGGGCTCAATCCCCTTCTTGCTCATCATGTATCCCAAAAATTTGCCCCCTCTCACAACAAAAGCACATTTTTTGGGATTCAGCCTCATGTTCGCTTTCTGCATTATCCCGAACACCTTTTCTATGTCCAGGATATGATTCTCCTTCTTCCGGCTCTTGATCAGGATATCATCAACATAAGCCTCCATTGTGACCCCCAACACCTCTTTGAAGAGCATCCCGATCATCCTTTGAAACATAGTCATTCCGTTCTTTAACCCGAATGGCATGACAATATAGCAAAATACACCATCCGAAGTAACGAACGATGTTTTCTCTGCATCGTCTGGGTGCATGAAAATCTGATGATATCCCCGGAATGCATCCATGAAGCTCAACAATTCACACTCTTCGGTAACCGTCCTTCCTCTACAACAAGTAAATTGGAGTTGGGTGGACGATTTGTTACGTTACATAGGTGACGGGACCTTGCCCGATTAGGAACAGGAAGCCAAGCTCGTCTAGTGACGGGCTCCGAGCTATGTCGTCCTGGATGGTAAGCTGTATAAGCGGTCTTACAACGGCGCGTTATTGAAGTGTCTACAACCACACGAAGCTGAGATGATTGTCGCGGAGCTCCATGGCGGTGTTTGTTCGGCCCATCAAGGTGCATGCACCTTGGCCAGGAAAGTTGTCCTCCAAGGATATTTCTGGCCCACAATCATGAAGGATTGCGCCGATTACGCAAGGACGTGCGACACCTGCCAAAAGTTTCAGAGGAGCCCCGGAAGACCGATAACGATGTACATGCCTGTTAGCACTGCTCTACCGTTCACCCGATGGGGTATAGATTTGGTTGGTCCCTTACCAAATGGGTCCGGAAATAGAAAGTTTGTCATCGTGGACGTGGATTACTTCACAAAATGGGTGGAGACAGAGCCGCTCGCCAGCATAACACATCTGCAATGCAAGAAGTTTATATGGAAGAATATCTTTTGTCGCTTTGGAGTTCCTTTGCAATATATTTCTGATAATGGAAGGCAGTTCGATTGCGAACCATTTAAGCAATTCTGCACCGAGTGGGGCGTGGAGTCGAGCCGGGTGTCCGTTTGTTATCCCCAGGCGAACGGACAAGTGGAAAATACCAATCGCACGATTGTAGATGGCCTCCAAAAGAAATCGGAAGCTCTCGGGACAGTGTGGGTTGAAGAGCTAAGTAACGTGTTGTGGACATTCCGGACTACCCCCAGGAAGGCAACAGGCGAAAGTCCCTTCCCTCTATGCTATGGCTTTGAGGCAAGGGCCCCGTTTGAGGCGGTGATTCCTAGTCATCGGGTAGAGGAGTTTGAGCCGACCAGCAATGAGGAGAGGCTCAGGGCCGAACTCCACCTCATAGAAGAAAGAAGAGACCGAGCATTCATCAGGGCTAAGATTTACCGTAGACAAGTGAAGGCGTACCAAGATAGCAGGGCCGTGCCACGAAGCTTTGACGTAAGAGATTACGTGCTAAGGCGGAGGAAGGCAAGCAAACCCACGCAAGGGGGAAGGTCTCCATCAAGTGGGAAGGCCCCTATGTCGTCGAAGGTGTGATTGGACCAGGGACTTACAAGTTGAAGACTACAAAGGGTAAACTCATTGAACGTGCATGGAACGCGGAGCATTTACTTAAGTTTTATCAGTAGTGATGTTTAATAATTAATCCTTCCATCGCTTTAATACGGTTGCTTTAATAAAACTTTGTTTTTTTGTTCTCTATTGATTATTGAATTGATTGAGGTCCGACCTCACTTGGGAATGAACGGGCAGGGGCCCAAAAAAAAAAGAAAAAAAATCACGCCCTGTTCTCGGTGTTTAGTCGATCACGGCTAGATCCTCAGGAAAGGAAATGATCGAATTATTTTCCAAGTCCAGGACTAGCTGCTCGGTCAGGGCGACCGTTAGACCGGCCCCCGGGTCAAAAAGGTATGCGAGAGGTCATGCCCCGAGCCGCTTTCGTTTCGTACATCCATTGACCGACGTCGCTATCTAAACAGCCCGCCACTCATTTGATCTAATTGACGGTGCACCAACTATATGACCGGCCCTGGGCCGAAGGTATGCGAGAAGTCATACTCCGAGTCCTTCTCGCAAATCCGTTGTGTGACGTTGCTAGTCTTAACAACCTGTGTACTCATTTACTATGGTCAATGGTGCGGGTCCATTCTGGTCTGACCTTGAGGGCCTTGCTCTTATGTTTGGCTGACTTCAGTTCGACTCTCAGAAAAGGAAATCAGATTTTCCTAAGTATGAAACTAGTTGTACAAGTCAAGGTGCATGACCGGCCTCCGGGCCGAAGGTATGCGGGGAGTCGTGCTCCAACCCCTTCCCACACATCCGTTGTCTGACCACGGGCCAAACAACTCGCTCACTAGTCGGTCCTAGACCAATGGTGTGCGGGTCAGCCTCGCCTTACCAAGTAGGGCGCGGTCTAGGTTGGCCCAGCCGACCTTCCGCCCCTCATGGTTTAGGTGGGGAGCCAGATCCCCGACTAGTTCCTCAAGTGGTCTCGAATGAAAAATGATTAAGTGAATAGAAAAGATGAACCATGGCACGGATACAAAGTTACGCAAAGAGGAAAACTTATATGACTAAATGTGAGAATAAAAAAACACAAGTGTAGAATGTAAAGTGGAATGTCGAGCAAAAATGAAAAAATGACAATATAAGAGATCCATATCTACGATCTAAGGATCAGGCATGTTCTCAGGAACACCATTGAGGATAGTCTCAAAATCAAAGCCATGAATAGCACCTTCCAGGTCATCAGGGATATCTAGGTGCTGAAGGGACAACTCGTTAGCATGCTTCTCCTCCTCCTCGTCAGGGTCCGGCATGATCTCGGGCAAACCAAACTTTGCAGGATGGAAGTCGGAGTACAGTTCCGCCAGCCTGTCGTACAGTCTTCTGCATGTCGTATCGGCCGCACCTAAAAGACAGGAGAACTTCTTTAGCCCGCCAAAGCCGACCCTCCTGAGTTTCCAGCCATGATCGAACATGTTCCGATCGGTGACTTTCCATTCTAGAAGTCATAATCTGTAAGAACTCCGGGGAAGTTTGGAATGCCGCAACTGCCTGACGTCCCGCATATGTAGATGATGCTTCTAGTTGATCATACTTTGACTGTAGCAGGCCATACTTCAATTGAAGCTCGGACAGGGTAGCCTCTGCCGCGTTCGCCCGACACTGAGCCTCGTCAACTTGGTGCAGGAGCCCCTCGCGCTGGCGATCTATCCCTTGAAAGGCAGTGATGATATCCATTAGACCCTACATGAAACGTGGGGTTAGTGATAAAAAGTGAGACAACATTCAAGAGGCGGGGATAATATGACATACCGCGGTGTGAGATTCGATAGAGCGCGCCACCGAGTTAAAGAGATTGGAAGATATCAGATAATCACGGTTCTCGGAAATCAAAGATGGAACTACGACTAATGCCCATCCCACATCCGAGATCGATGGAATGCTAGTAGTGGGAGCCAAATAATCAACGGGAGGGACCTTGTGTTGCCTCCCCGCAACAAGTGGGATTGCCTCGGATTTGGAGGCACGAGACTTGGCATCTTCCTCATCGGCTAGGGTAGCGAGAGTGCCACGCAGACTTGTGCTCACATCTTTCTTCTTTTTCACAACTGGATTCCCATGAAGCAACATGCTCGCATCGATCAGATCCTCGTTCGCACCAGGAACCGAGGACTAGAAAGCAACATCCTGCTCCACGGCTAAGGGAGTCAACGCATCAGTCCCACCCGACATACCTGCAAGAAAACACACGAGGTGAGATAAATTCCTTCTAGCCGAGTCGTTCTCTCTTATTTAAATGGGGAAGAAGTTTGCACCTTTGCCATTCTTGGCGACCTCTTGACCGGGTGGGGAAGCCCAGTACCTCTCTTTAAATTCGAGCGGACCCGTACTTGCCCCAGGCGCCAAAGGTGGAAGCGTGGCCTCCGTTGGTGCCGTCGAGTCAGGAACCTCGTCCCGATTGCCGGTTGATTCTGCACTAAATCAACAAAGTAAGGGACAGTGATATGTGCTATACGAGACCTGCTGGGACAGAGAAATTACCTATGTACAAATTAATCGGGAAAGGCCCCCCTTGAAGCAAGGTGTTGATCTCCTCCTCAAGATCGGGGGTGGGAGAAGCAGGCTTATATTCACGCATCGATACACCCCAAGCGAACGTGACCGGGGACGAGATGGGAGCAGATGCCCACTGTAACACCCCGACCCCGTAAGACCCGAGGTAGTTACTCCAGACCTCTAGTACTGTCCTCACAAACCGCCACTAGCCTTTTCCGCGCACTTTGTCCTCACTCGTGCGCGCCCTGAGAAACTTCCCAGGGGGTCACCCATCCCAAGACTACTCCCGTGCAAGCACGCTTAACTTTGGAGTTCTTGGGTGATGAGCTCCCTTAAAAGGAGATGCACCTCTGTTGGTATGAGTAGTACTATTAATCCTCTTAAATTAATCTCGGGTATTACAATCACCCCCACTTAGGATCGCAACGTCCTCGTTGCGCCCTTAAACCAATCTCAATTAAACCCCAGAATCTTGCCCCACTTAGGTCACATACCTTATTAATTTGTAACACCCCCAAATTTCCCACCCAAAATGTTGACATAATTGAAATAAAACTTTTATTTATTCATCAAAGAGTTGAAGAAATACAGCGGAAGTCTAAAATAGGAAATGGGTGTTACCGCCACATCCGGTCATCTCTCAACCGGATGCACAGGCAACTAAAAACATAACAACTAATTTAATAAAAGTAAAGTGTTGGAAAAGTAAATGTTTATTTCATGACTAGTATAACTAAGGCGACTTCTAACTCGCTCTCGGCCGTGCAAGCAATCATCACTCGACAACATCATCCTCACCTGCACAAATAAAGTGCAGAAACAAAACAAGGAAAAGAAAACAAAAATTAGTTTTAGAGCTAAGTAAGTACTACCCAACCCCGTAAAATAATCACGTTTGACAAAAATAGAATTTTTATATAATAATATATAAAAATACTCACACCATCGAAATTCTTTTCACTTTGATTTTTCTCAAGACTACTTCTTTACAAAAATCCTCAACTTCTCTATAAAACTTCATAATAACTCTTCTCTTTGATTTCCTCAAAAAAATCACTTCTTCTCTAACTTCCTAGTAATTTAGAAGGGCGGTGCTCAACCTTTCGGTAGAACCCGGTGGACCGTGGTTACGGACGGCCACCCCGAACAAGTGCCGGTACCACAACTGCTCTGTTGGAAACGGAACGACTACCTTAAGTGTGCACACCCCCTAAAAGGGATTCCAAGCCCCCGAGTAGTAAGTCGTAACGAGTAGTCGGGACTCAGTCTACCAACTACCCCTAAATAAGATATTTTGAATGATTAGGGATTACTACTACCATAACTTCTTCTTAAAAGGGATCATCGATCCAAATATCACTTTAAACTCAAACTGTACTTCTTAGTAGTAGCAAACCTAATCACCCTCCACATTTATCCGGACGTGGAAAACCGACACCACGGATTTCTCCCGTGATGCTCACCTCTTATGAAATCATTCTTTTATCTTGAATTAATATACTTCAAAATATTTCTCAACTCCTAAAAAAATATTTACATAAAATATTTACCCCCAAAAGCACTTAGTTTCACGAATCATCTCAGAATCACATGCATAAAAGTCATACTTCACACTTAAAATCATGTATCACATAATACATATATAATACGAGGAAACGATTTTTGGATTGGCAAAGAAACTTACCTCTAGTCCGGGTGCTCCTAATTCTCTTCTTCTACTCCGGTCCCTAAATAATCACCTTTTTAATTAAGATGATATAATTAGTCACTTACTCTTTAATAATTATTTTACTCGATTTTTACCTTTTATTTTATTTTTCGAATTCACTAATTCAATTATTTTATTATCCGCGTTAATCACTTCTTATTAATTAAATTACCTTATTAATTCAGTCGTTAATACTTAAATTCTAAAATATACGAATATAATTAATTACAATATCAAATTTCTAAATTAATAATCATCTTTTTATTTACTCAACTCCTAAAGCATATGGTATGTCTTAATATTATATCCGAATTATTTTTAATCTAGCTAATCAAATATCGAAATTAGTTTATATTAACATTATTAGCATAAATAAATCCGAATTAACTAACATATTCTGATTTTATTAATTACTTAAACACTTAATAATTTAAAGTCCGTAATTATGCAAATTTTATATTACTCTACCTTAATTAGTCCAAAATTAGTGAAAACAAAATCTACCAACTTATTTAATCTAAATTATGATACCAAGTCCAAATAATTATTTTAATATAATATTCTTTAATGAATATTAAACTATAAATTCATTTCATCGATAATAAAAATTTTATTATTTAATTACTTAATTAGCTTTATATGGTCCAATTTAATAAAATAGCCAAGAGTCGACTTTATAAATTAATAACCGTTCATAACTACATTTTGGTTCTATATTTGGCTTAGGTTGTCCAAATATTTATTTTATAATTCATTTTCCTTAATTATTCATTTATTTTCGTATATCAAATAACCGGTCCATTTACAATTAAATATACTAATATTAATTTTTATTAATTATAAATGGTCCATAATGTCTTATTTAGTCTTATATTTATCCTAGTTTGCTCCAATATTTATTTCATAATTAATTTCGCCATTTACTTATTTATTTACTAATTGTGTACAAATTGGCCCAATTACCATTAAATCAATTAAAAATAGCTAAAAATATTATTTTTCAATTCTGGTTGGTCCGAACATGTATAATTACACCAGGTATTTAATTTATATTTTTCCAGATTTTATTTATTTCAGTTACTATTTTATTTTTAATTTTTATTGCAACTGGGCCGAACTGGCCCAAATTTACTTAAATCTACGATTTAACTTTATTAGTCAAATTTTACTTTTTTACTTAAATTTTAAATATTACTTTTTTATTGCAACTGGTCCGAACCATATCATTCGTACTCTATCACTCTTCACTTTTTTACTTAAATCTACGATTTAACTTTATTAGTCAAATTTTACTTACTCTTACCCTACTATAGTAAACGTAAAGGACAACTTAGATATTTATATCATTTCTATAATCCTCTCCTTAATAGCACTACAACTTTTGGGAAAAAATTCTCGCTCACCCGAACTCACATTTACGGCCGTAGATTTTAAGCACCTAATCTACTGCTTCTAACATCCTTCCCATTCCTTCTATACCTAAAATGGCTTAACACGCCTAAATCCCTCCACTCATATCACCATGGATGAATTCTTCTACTAAAATCTGAACAACCTCAACTAATCAGGAGAAATTCGCAAGATGGAGAAGGTACTGAGCACAAAGCTAGATCAATTCTTCCCGTTCCTTCATATTTTTACTGTACATTGAACACATTATTCCCGCTTAACCGAGCAACATCTTAACCATTCGATCAAAGGCATCTTTGCCGTCTCTTCACCTCTTTCCCTATTCCCAAAAATCCTTAGAGCTGCGGAAATAGCCAAAAAAGAGGATCTTTTTGAACTGAATTAAGGTTGGAAGAGGTGTGTTTGAGTTCAGCAAAAATTGGGCTATTTATAGCACGAAAAACCCCATAGGCGGCCAAACAGGCGGCCGCCTCTAACCCTCTACCGGCCGCCTTCCGTCACATCACCGACATATTTGACGCCGGTAACCATATCCGCCTGCCGTTCCATTCTGGCCGCCTGCCGTCAAATCCCACCGGCCGGTGGTTGCTTCGTCGCCTTGTGCCGCAGGTGGCCATCGAAGGCGGCCGCCTTCCGTCCAGTGTCAGCCGCCTTTCGTTTTTCTCCGATCCGGTCAAATTTGATCAAAATTGACTTTTTTCAAAAGTTGGTAGGCGGCCAATCTGGGCGCCTATTTGGGCGCCTGTGAGATTTTTTGTCCGGCTTGTTCTGAATTCTGTGCTCTTCAACTTTCCCTTCTGGACCACTTTGAAATTCTGCTTCCTTTTTTCGGTATGATATCATTTGTTACTCAAATTGACGCATTTTGTGCTAAATTGACCCGAAATTTCATCAAACATATCATGGATGTGATTTTTACCTGATTTCACAAAACTTGAACCAAAAAATATAAAACATGCCTTGTTTTTCTGTTTTTCAGTCCAAAATCACTTAAATTTGATAAGAAAAATAAGTACAAAAATGGACTTATCAATCTCCTCACACTTAAGCGTTGCTTGTCCTCAAGCGACAAATTAATTGCAAACACACTAAAAAAAGGTAAAACCTGACTGAATCATAATCGAATTGCTATTAAAGAAATAGAAACAAAAATCTCCCTTTTTATTGTCAATTTTTAAACATTTTAGAAAAATCACCCAAAATATAAGAATTTAAAATTATTATTAAAAAAAACTATTGATTATGTTAAACCACCAATCAATTCCTTATCCCAAGGTTTTCCTTATTCTAATTTGGACATTTATCTTATTCACAAATTATTATTATTATTATTATTTTTTGTGTGTCTCTTTTCCACTCATGTTGGCGGTGTTATCCCATGGTAGATGCATATTTCATTCTCACAGACTATGATTAACGAATGAAACAGAGCCCCTTTTCGGAGATGGAATTGTCCTATCACAATGAGTTTTGAAGAGATTTATTAATAAGTTTTTTTTTTGAATAAAATGAATGTCCAATTAAAACAAAATCGACCCCTTTCATTCGCAACCAAAAACCCATAACAATTTCAAGTTTTCTAAAAATAATAATAAAAGTAAATTCTTATAATAAGGGTGATCCTCTAAGCTATTATGTGATTGATAACAATTGAGAGGTGAATGTTTCATATCAAAAATAGTAAAAGGATTGATCTAAAACAAGGTTTTAACATTTTGAGTGTAAAACGCAACCTCCTCACACTTGAGCTGGACCTCGCCCTCGAGGTCTGCACAAAGTTTAGAAATAAAGGCACAATTTTTTTTTGGTTCTCTCCTCACACTTGAGTTTTGAAAAGATTTTGTGAAGAGGAATAATGAAAACAGGAATAAAAATGTTTTAAAAATTCTTACATCATTCATAGCTAGTTTGTGAGAGCATTCAAGTCAAAAGAGCAGCGCAATGTCCAATCCTGAATAAACAAACAAACAAAAATAAATGTCAAGGAAGAAGCAAATCTAGGCATCGCCTGTGTCATCTCGTGATCCATGACTAGGCCGCAGCCACTCTCGTATCTCCTCAATATCAAGTCGCTGGGTCTCTAGCTACTCCAGAATATCCCTGTTGGCTCCCTCCTGTGCCAGTCTATAATCTCTGAACTCTCCCAGGGCCGACGCATGTGCCTCTCGCATCTCCCGAAATGCTCTCTCCTGTGCACCCTGAAAATCTACGAATGAGGTCTGAAGACCCCTCATCGCGTCCATCATCGCACTCCAATCTGAGGCACTAGGCATGTCCGAGGCTGGCTCACCAGGTCTCCTGTGTGGTGGGGCTCGAGAAGAGCTACTCTGCTGTGTCGACTGCTCAATGCCCGGCAGCTCCTGAGTATTTCGCTTCTTCTTGATCCTCATGTTCCCAAAGGATGAGGATCTAAGAATGCGAATGCCATCCTGTAGTGGGAGTAGATCTGGAATGTCAAGGTCAGGATAGAAAGACCGGACGAGAGTAGTGACGAAGGGCCCTGCCTGGATCGTGCGGCGAACACTCTTCCCCTGACTCCGGAAGAAACGAGCCAAGAGGACTGCCATATTCACCGGGTGCGGTGAACCAGACTCCAAAAGAATAGGATGTCCTTTTTGGACAACCTGTTCGTGTTGTTAGGTCGTCCAAAAAAACCACAAGAGAGTACAAAGGAGAGTATATACCAGTGAGTCTGCCTCCACCGGCTAGACTGGGGGTGCATGCGGAGGAACGGTCTGGTGTCTGTGGAGTGCCTGTGCCAGAACTCATCAATATCAAATGCCTCAGGCAAACGTGTCGGGAGAGCACAGAACTCGTCTGTCTGTGTATATGCAGGAGCATAGAGCCCAATCCTCCATCCGAGCTCAGCCACAGTGATGGAGTGCTCGATGCCCATGATAGTGAATCTCATCTGAGTCGCTGGCCTAATGACAGATCCTGTGTGCACAGTGTGGCCGTAGTGAGTGAAGCGTAGAGAGCATAGGAACTCCATCGTCAATGGGAAGCTGGCTCTCTCCTGTATGGATAGAATCCTGTAAGGAATATTTGTATTTAGATTTTGATGATGCTAGATTAATTAGGACTTTAGAGTACCCCTATTTAGACTTAATGTATTAGAATTTTCATTTGTAAAGTTCTTAGTGTAATCGACTTGGCAGAATACCTTCAGAACAGAAGACCTTCTGAGCAGAAGGGCTCCAAGAGCAGAAGACCCTTGTAAGGCATTATTGAAACAGAGGACCTTTGGTTCTTTGCTCCAGAACAGAAGACCTCAGGGTCTCTGTTAGCCTTTACTCTGACAGAAACCCTTCTGGGTCTCTGTTGGATATATTCTCAACAGAAGTGCTCCAGACCTCCTCTGTTCAATTCTCAGTTAAATACACCAGAAGGTCTGACACTTAGAAGAATTCCACAAAACCGGGAAATCAACTGAAAGATTCCTTCAACGGCTAGGAGTATTGAACGGAAAAGCTACAGTACGCGCATTAAATACTCATTTAATGATCCCCATGCTCCGTAGAGTAATTGCAGATGATTGGCCGCAATGTCAGGAATACTTTATCCCAAAATAGTAACCCGCCAACTTTACCGGGCTCTACTGGTCAAGTCAACTGATCACTCATTTAATGCAGTTGTCCTCCTACTCCTCCAACGGGAAGACAACCTCAGTATAAAAAATACACTACGAAGAACAACCGGATAACTTTGCAATTTTCGCTACACGTTGCTACAACTCTTCATACAAGAAATTCAAACTCTGAAAAGCAAAAAGCCTCCTTGAGATTAACACTTCATCATCCTCTACAAGAGAAGGCAGAAGTCGGAAAAATACTTTTTCCAACTCAAGCAAAGTTCCAAGTGTTCTTCAACTCTTCAAGCTCATCACATACAAATCCTTTGTAACGAAGCTAGTTGGAGGAACCCCTGTGTTAACAGAAACTCTTCTTGCTACAAGAAGGACGTCCAAGTAACTGGAGTAGTGAAGTGGTGATACTTCCAGGAAGCTCAGTGAAAGGACCAGTCTTAAAGGAAGCCAGGTAGTGCATCCCAGGAGACATCTACACTTGAAGAAGACGTGGAGAGCTTCTTAAGTGATAGGGCTAAGGCATTGTAAACGGAAGTCTTTACAGCTTAGTGGAACAGTGGACTAGAGGAACAAGTTGTTCCTTGAACCACTATAAAAATCCCTGGTGTCATTTACTTACTGCTTTAATATTTGCACTTAGATAGAACTGTCTAACTCCTCAGACTTGGTATCTGTGTTCAGCAGAACTTGTCCTACGAGTTAACAGAAGGCCTACTGCCTTTGCTTCTCTGAGGCTAAATCAACAGAACTCCCTACCAGAACCCCATCCGCTGCCAGTCTGTTCTGTCAACAGAATAGGCTATTCTGTTAAATCTGGTACTTAGTTTTAAAAGCTAAAAACCAATACAGTCTATTCACCCCCCCCCCCTCTAGATTGTATCCAGTATAACCGGGACCAACAAGTGGTATCAGAGCCTCCTTGTTCTAATAATCTCTTAGGTTATTTGCTGAACAAAGATCCACTTGTTTTTCTGTTTGACCTCATTTCTATCTGATATAATGGATCACTCCTTGTCCAAGAATCTTATGTTCTCAGATCTTAAGTTTGATGACTGGAGGATCCGGATGAAAGCACATCTCTGTGCCCTGCATGATGAGATGTGGGAAGTTCTTGATATTGGCCCTTTCACAAGCTTCCAGAAGGTCAATCCTGAGCATGCTATTGACAACACCAGACCCCAGATGATCAGTAAAGCCAAGTCAGAATGGGCCACTGAAGAGAGAAGAAAGTACAACCTGGACAATATTGCTAAGGACATCCTCTACAAGTCCATTGATGATAGGTACTTCAACAGAATAAAGAAGTGCAAAACTGCAAAGGAAATCTGGGATACTCTTGAGCTCATTGGAGCTGGTGATGAGCAAGAGAAGGACAACAAACTGACTATAGCCAACAAGAAGTTTGATGACTTCAAACTTCTCCCTGGTGAAAGCATCTCCAAGATGTATGACAGGCTCCTCACTCTCACTGGAGAGATCTCTGAGCTTGGCAAGGAACTCACCACCAAGGAGATCAACCTGGAGGTGTTGAGGGGACTGCCCTCAGCATGGAAAATGAAGGTAGTTGTTGTCCAAGCCAGCAAGGATGTAAAGACTTATCCCACTGATAAGCTCATTTCAGATCTCAAAGCTCATGAGTTTGAAATGACTGAAGAAAAGGAAGATGTACCAGAAGAGAGGACCACTACAGCCCTCACTGCCAGCACATCAAAGGTAAATGATTTTGACCCTTCAGTACTTTTATCTGACGAATATATGGCTGCCTTTGCCAGGAGATTCAAAAAGTTTATGAAGAATCCCAAAGATGGAAGGAGTCCATCTTTCAACAGAAAGCCATACCAGAAGGTCAAAACAACAGAAAGCAGTGGTGAGCTTCTCTGTTACAATTGCAGACAACCTGGTCACTTCAAGGCTGATTGTCCCCATCCAAGGGTGTCCAAGAAACAAGGACAGGATGGAGAAAAGAAGAAGTACGAAGACAACTCCAGAAGGAGAAAGGCACTTGTGACAGAACAACTAGAGAAAGACCCTCTGTCAGAAACATAATCCAGTTCTGACTCAGATTCTGATGAGGCCTTCTGTTGCCTTGATACTGAGACAGAAGACCTTTGCCTCATGGCTCATTCTGATGATGAGGTAACCTCTACTTCTGAATCTAGTTTTTCTTCGGTAGGCTTAGCTTTTGATTCTGATTCAATGTCATAATTTTGGGAAGAGTTTAAGGCCATACAAGCCACTTATTCTTCTGTAACAGAAGAAAACAGTAAGTTAAAAGTTGAAATTCTTGACTTAAAGAAGGAGGTTGAGGTCAAAATCAATCTTCTAATTAAGGAAAGAGATCAACTGGAGACTGAAAATGTTTTTCTTCTCAAGAGAATAAGAGAAATAGAGCCTCTCGAGATTAAGTACAAAGCTTACCAGAAGGCCCAGTCTTCCAAGGAAAAGATTGTACTTGATCAACAGATTGGCACTGGTTTTGGTCTTGGTTATGGCTCAACAGAATCAAGTGAGCCTTCTGTAATGCCTAGCACCAGTGTTGCTAAGGCAGATAAGGTCATAGTGCCACTGATTTCTAGCCCCATTTGTCAAGCTGGTGTATCTGGCACCAAGGTTGTTCATGAGGAAGTCAGACCAGAAAAGGGAAAGATAAAGGTTCAACAGAAACCTTTTTTGAAAAATGATGAACCTGGCAGAAAACCTAACAACAGAAAAGGGTTTCAAGATAACAAAAATAAAAGACCATTCATTGACAGACAACCTCATGTCAATCGTGCCAGAAATGATCACCAGAAGGGTAAATATCAAGAGAAAGTTAACTTTAGGCAGAAGAGGTTGGCTGGTCAACTTCAGAAGCCCAAGGCTAACCTTTGGTACCAATTCTGATACCAATTCTGTGACAAAGGCTACACTGTTGAATTCTTTAAGGACTTCTGCTATGTGAAGCATGAGACAACAAAGGAAGTGGTTCTGACAGCATCAAGGAAGAAGAATATTTATGTAGTTGATTGGAACACAGCAAAGGATGGAGTTTGCCTGATAGCTAAGGGAGATTCAAAACTAAGCTGGGACTGGCACAAGAAGCTTAGCCATTTGAACTTCAAAACAATCAACAAACTGGCCAGAGAACACATTGTAGAAGGGCTACCAGACATTGTGTACAAGAAGGAGACCCTCTGCAGTGCATGCCAGAAAGGAAAGCAACAGAAGAACTCGTTCAAACCCATTGCTGGAGATCTTTCTACAAGTCCTCTAAATCTGATTCACATGGATTTATTTGGACCAGTTGAGACTCCAAGCGTTGGTGGCAAGAAATATACCCTAGTCATGGTTGATGACTACTCCAGATTTACATGGACTATTTTTCTATCAAAGAAAAATGAAACTCTTCAGAAGTTGCCATCTCTGTTAAAGCAACTTCAGACTGAGAAGAATTTGAAAGTGAAGACAATCAGATCAGACAGAGGAACTGAATTTGTCAACCAAGTCATAAAGGACTTCTGTGATCAGAATGAGACTTTTCATCAACTTTCTGCCGCCAGAACCCCTCAACAGAATGGCGTAGCAGAAAGAAGGAACAGAACTTTAAAAGAAGCTGCAAGAACAATGATTGCAGAATCTGGATTGCCTATGAGATATTGGGCTGAAGCAATCAACACTGCATGCTATACTCAGAACAGAAGCATGATCAACAAGAATCACCAGAAGACCCCTTATGAACTCTGGAAGGGAAGAAAACCTAACATAAGCTACTTTCATGTATTTGGATGCAAGTGCTACTTTCTTAACAATGGAAAGGAGCATCTGAAGGTCTTTCAAGAGAAGGCTGATGAAGGAGTCTTTATAGGCTATTCAAACACCAGTAAAGCCTATAGAGTACTCAACAGAAGGACCCTACATGTTGAAGAATCTATACATGTGAAGTTTGATGAAAGCATCTCTGTTAAAGAGGTAACAGAGATCCTCAAGGAAGTAAGCATAGAAGACAGAACACCAGAACCAACAGAAGAGGTGACAGACAACCCTGCATTTCCAACACCTGCACCAAGCCCCCTTCTGTTGAATAAAGATGAAGACTCTGAAGATGAGGAACCAGAGAGACCAAGACAGCAGCTGACAGAACCTGACCTAACATGGTTAAGAGATCATCCCCCTAACCAAGTGATTGGTCAAATCAGAAGTGGAGTTCAAACCAGATCCACATCAAGAAGAGAAGCAATGCTTGCCTGCTATATATCTCAAATGGAACCTATGACTGTTGAAGAAGCTCTTGCAGACTCAGATTGGATCAATGCTATGCAAGAAGAGCTTACTCAGTTTGAAAGGAACAAAGTATGGGAACTTGTTCCTAGGCCAAAGCACCAGAATGTCATTGGAACCAAATGGGTATTCAAGAATAAAGCTGATGAAGATGGCAACATTGTAAGGAATAAAGCAAGGCTGGTAGCTAAAGGATACTGTCAAGAAGAAGGAATAGATTTTGATGAGACCTTTGCACCAGTTGCCAGACTTGAAGCCATCAGAATCTTTCTAGCCTACGCTGCTTACAACAACATCAAGGTCTACCAGATGGATGTCAAGAGTGCATTTCTAAATGGAGATCTTGAAGAAGAAGTTTATGTGGTACAACCACCAGGTTTTGTCATTCCAACTCACTCCTCTTGTGTCTACAAGCTTAAAAAGGCCCTCTATGGTCTTAAGCAAGCTCCCAGAGCCTGGTATGACACATTGTCCCTTTTCCTAGTGAACCATGGGTTTACTAAAGGAAAGGTTGACAAAACTCTATTTCAAATCTCTGTTGCTAATCATATTCTGTTAGTACAAATATATGTTGATGATATTATATTTGGAAGTACTAATCCAGAACTGTGCAAGAAATTTTCTCAAGTGATGCAGAGTCAATTTGAAATGAGTATGATGGGAGAACTCAGTTACTTCCTAGGACTTCAAGTCAAACAAGTTCCAGAAGGAATCTTTATCAACCAAGGGAAGTATACCAGAGACCTGATCAAGAAGTTTGGAGTGGAAGGCAAATCCTCAGTGAAGATTCCCATGAACACCTCACAAGGAATTGGTCCAGATGATGAAGGAAAGGATGTTGATGCAACAACATACAGAGGGATCATAGGATCTCTGTTGTACCTGACTGCAAGCAGACCAGATATCTCATTCTCTGTTGGAATCTGTGCCAGATACCAATCAAAGCCTAAGGAAAGCCATCTAAGTGCTGCAAAGAGAATCATCAGATACATTAAAGGAAATCCAAATGCAGGCCTATGGTATCCAAAGGGAGGTAACTTTGAACTAATTGGTTATTCTGACTCAGATTTTGCAGGTTGCAGACTAGACAGAAAGAGCACCTCTGGTCACTGCCAATTGCTAGGAGGAAGGCTTGTTTCCTGGTTTAGCAAGAAGCAGAACTCCATCTCAACAAGTACAGCTGAGGCTGAGTACATTGCAGCTGGGAGTTGCTGTGCTCAGCTACTCTGGATGAAGCAACAACTGAAGGACTATGGAATTCAAGCAAAGGAGATCAAGTTGTTGTGTGACAACACCAGTGCCATTGCTATCACTCAAAATCCAGTTCTTCACTCCAGGACAAAGCACATTGAGATCAGACATCACTTCATCAGAGATCATGTTGAAAAGAAGCACATTTGCATGGAACATGTGCCAACAGAAGACCAGCTTGCAGATATCCTTACAAAGCCTCTTCCTGAGGCTAGGTTCAACAAACTAAGAGAGGAATTGGGAATGATGGATGAGATTCCAAGGGAAAGTTGAAAAGAAAGGCCCTCTGTTGCTAAATTCCTGTTAACAGAATACCTGTTGCAGAACCCCCTCTGTTAACCCCTTCTGTTCTCTACCCTGGCAGAACCCCTCAGTAACAGAAACCCTCTCTTTCTCCCTACAGAAAACCTCCTCTTTTGTCTAACAGAAGGTTGTGGACTTAGAAAAATCTGAAAACCGGGTGACCTAGTAAATCATTAAAGGTCTTTTACCCTTTTACCCATAAAACGGTATCCAACCGCATCATATTTACTGCGCCCCTTTTTACATTTATTGGTACCTTGGAACCGTAAATTATCTCAAACGACCACTAACCCGTACCCATAAAATCCCCTTTCGCAAACCTAAACCGTTACTGCTTTCATAACTCTCAAGCTTTTGAACTCTTATCTCTCCAAAACTCTCAAACCGCTAAAAACGTCCATGGCTTTCTTGAGCTTCTCCGATCTTTCCAAGGAACAAAAGGTAACTCTTCTCAAGAATGTACTGACAGGGATGAGATGCGAACTGGAAGTCCTACCCAGGTTCGCGGAGAAAACGGAGAGAATGACCACCATTGTTGACGGACTGTCACAGTGTCAACTGAGCAAGGTCATCACTCATGCTTATGGGGCCTACAGTATTATTGACACCGTTGAGTTCTATCTCAACGCATCCTTCAAGGATGAAAACATCTCCTCCATCGTCCAAGGAGAAGAAGTTTTGATTGATGCTGACGTCATCAACAAGGTCTTCAATATCCAACTAGAGGAAGGCAGGGCCTCTTTACTTGATTTGGAGGATACTGACATCCCTCTGCTGAATTCAAGAAGAAGTTTTGCAGAAAAGGTGAGGAAGTAGAGAAGGTCAACATCAAGAAGAACCTGCTCAAGAAGGAATTTGAGCTGCTCATTAACATTTTCCACAAATGTTTATAGTGCAAATATACCTCCACCGATGATGTCACAACTACAAATGCCAAGGCCTTCTATGCACTGCATCATGGGGTAAACATCAACTGGGGACAAGTCATGGTAAAGTCCCTGATTGAGGTTATAAAGAAGAAGAACCCAAAGACAAGCCTCTACTCTGGGAAGCTAGGGCATGGACTGCTCATCTCAGAAGTGCTCCTCAAACAAGGGGTAACCTTGAGGAAGGCCACAGCTTTGGATCACACCAAGGTAATTTTCCTGTCTGCCTCTCCAAACAGGGAAAAAGCTATAAAGGCAGAGCTGAAGAGACAGCTTCAGCTTGAGGCTAAAAGACAACAAGGAGAGAAGGTGCAGAAACCCCTCTCTGGAGCCCCTTCTGCTGAAAAGAAGAAGAAGAAGAAGACCAAGAAGGCAGAACCGGTTGCTCCTCCAACCATGAAGGCTGGACAGAAGAGGAAGAGGACCACAAAACCCAAGAAGAAGGTTGCTAAAACTGTGGTCTCAGTGTCTGAGGAAGTGGCAGACACTCAGGGGGAACCAGAGATCCCCACCTCTGCTGCATCTCCTGACCAGAATAGGGTGTCAACTCCAACAGAGCACCCTAGTCCTGTCAAAGATGGGTATCTGTCCTTGCTTGACAGACAGTTTACCCGGGTCCTTGAATGGAGAAGATGGAGAATGGGACCCCTCCACAAAATAATCCAGTATTTTGATCACTATGAGCCAGAAGAAGAAGCCATCCTGAATTGGGTTGGGACTGATGATGTCTCAAAATGCTTTGCCCTCAACTTTCTTCACTCTGTCCTTGAGAAGAAGAAGGCAAGCTACAAAGGAAAGGCTGTCCTCATTTCCTCACCCTCAGAGGAGACAGTCAAACCTCTAGAAGATGGAGAGATAGAAGCCTTTGAAGAATGGATGTTCACCAAGATGGCAACTGACTCTGTGCAACCCAACTTCAACCCATGAGAGCCCTCTGTACCCAAGACAGAAGGGCAAGCTATGATGGAGCATATCAAGGAGTGGAGGACTTCCTTGCTTGTGGATAACATCATTGAGGTAAACTCTCCAACCCCTTCTGTTAATATCTCAACATAACCCCATATTCCCTCACCTCCCACCAGCACAGAAACCCCTCCACCAGAAACCCTTCAACCTAAATCTCATGAACAGAAAACCCCCACCCCTCCTCACTCACCCAAACAGAAAATTGCATCACCTTGCAGAGCAATTGTTCCCTTCAGGAACCGCTCACCTTCACCTCCACCATCTCCTCCTGAACAAAATGCATCACCTCTTCAAACTTCACCCCAGCACCAGAACCCCTCATCCCAACAGAAATCCTCTTCATCTTCTGAATCTGAACATCAAACCCCTCCACCAGAATCACCTCCTCCACACCAACCCGCAGAGAAGCTTAAACCTGTATGGTTTCTCAGAGATTCTGACCCTACAACTATCTCCCCCATCTCTGCACCCCAAGGCCATTCTAGGCACTCTACTGCCCCCAATCCCTCCTTCCGAAAGAAGAAGAAGGTCATCAGGAACACAATACCCATATACTCTTCGTATGAAGATTCTTCTGACATGGATGGGTTCATGGTCAGCAAGTCATATCAAGCCACATCAAAGAGACAGAAGACCCCTCCTCTGACTCAACTTGAGCATGAACTGCGTGTCTAATCTCTCTCATCTGTCCAAGAACATCACCCCTTGCCTAAGGGAAGAGGTTTAGAGATGCCTCCATCTGATGGACAACAGAATAACATTCCCTTCAACAAATTTGTTGAATCAGCAGAAGACTTTGGTGGACAAATCCTCCAAGGCATGGACAAGTTGATAGAGATCAATGATAAACACTATGGGCACCTTGCTCATGTGAATGATAATCTCAATTCGGGAATGCAGTTCATATCTGATCGTTTTGAGAACCTCACAGGAACACTCAACAACTTCATAACCTCCTCCTCTGCCAGAACAGATGCACTGTCAACAGAAGTGGTAGGTATCCACAAAACACTCTCTATCTTTCAACAGACTCTCCTAGATCAAGGACAGGCAATCAACACTATCTCAGAGCATCTTGAGGCTCTGAAGAAATCTGATGCCAGCACTGGGAGGCAACTGACCTCCATTGAGGAAATGTGCAGAGCTCACCAAGAACAAGCTCAAGTTCTCCTATCTATTGACAGAGACAGATATCAAAAAATGGTGCTGCTTGAAGCCAATAACAAGGACATCTTCTCTGCCATTCAGAAGCAGCAAGGTTTCATTGAAGGCCTTACCTCTGTCACTCAGACTCTACCAGAGGCCCTAGAGCAGATAGCCTCCACTCAGGCCTCAGAGTTCCAAAAGATAAGCTTGATGATAGAGGATCTGCATGATGCCAAAAAGGGGGAAGAGGACCCTCAACAGACTAGGCCTCGATCCCACAGAACTCCTGCTAGGGCACCCTCCTCTGCTGAGCCCACAGTGGATCCTGCTCCCTACTTTGAAGCTGCCCTACAGAAGAAGAGAGCAGCAGGTATACCTCGACCCCCATCTCCAGTAAAGAAAGGCACCAAGAAGAAGAAAGTCTTTAACTTCACTGAATGGATATTGGGTGGATCTCAGAGAATTGACAGAGCCCAATTTGAAGATATGAAGGCCAAAATGACTCCCACCCAACAACAGCACCTCTATTTGGACAAAGATGGTGTTGTGAGAGTTAGGTATGGGGGATCCTTGGAAGAAGCTGAAGAATGGTATAAGAAGAATATTGTCCCAGGCAAGACAATACATGAAGGTGTTCTCAGCTATCTGGACTGCAAGCTTTCTCCCATTTGGGCATCTTATCAAAGCTCTGGCAACCTTTCCAAGATTAGAGCAGAAATCAATGAAGAACTGCTCAGGCTTCAAAGATTGGAGGAAGAAGCTCTGCAAGCAGCTAATCTGGAGAATGTGTAAGGTTTAACTCTGTAAAACTTATCTAATAAAATCACATCTCTGCCTTCTCACTTTGAAGTGCTTTTCCTCATTTCCTGTCTTTTCTGCCTTCTGTTTGTGTTTGCTTATTTCATTTATATTCTCCTATCTGAATGTACTGTACTCTTACTATTTTCCTATGCCAAGTTGCCCACCAAGATTTTAATGGAAGTTTTTAAACTTTAATCTTTCTTTATGGTGAAGGCACTTCTCTGGAAATAGTTAAAGGGTTTTGGCATCATCAAAAAGGGGGAAATTGTAAGGAATATTTGTATTTAGATTTTGATGATGCTAGATTAATTAAGACTTTAGAGTACCCCTATTCAGACTTAATGTATTAGAATTTTCATTTGTAAAGTTCTTAGTGTAATCGACTTGGCAGAATACCTTCAGAACAGAAGACCTTCTGAGCAGAAGGGCTCCAAGAGCAGAAGACCCTTGTAAGGCATTATTGAAACAGAGGACCTTTGGTTCTTTGCTCCAGAACAGAAGACCTCAGGGTCTCTGTTAGCCTTTACTCTGACAGAAACCCTTCTGGGTCTCTGTTGGATATATTCTCAACAGAAGTGCTCCAGACCTCCTCTGTTCAACTCTCAGTTAAAGACACCAGAAGGTCTGACACTTAGAAGAATTCCACAAAACCGGGAAATCAACTGAAAGATTCCTTCAACAGCTAGGAGTATTGAACGGAAAAGCTACAGTACGCGCATTAAATGCTCATTTAATGCTCCCCATGCTCCGTAGAGTAATTGCAGATGATTGGCCGCAATGTTAGGAATACTTTATCCCAAAATAGTAACCCGCCAACTTTACCGGGCTCTACTGATCAAGTCAACTGATCGCTCATTTAATGCAGTTGTCCTCCTACTCCTCCAACGGGAAGACAACCTCAGTATAAAAAATACACTACGAAGAACAACCGGATAACTTTGCAATTTTTGCTACACATTGCTACAACTCTTCATACAAGAAATTCAAACTCTGAAAAGCAAAAAGCCTCCTTGAGATTAACACTTCATCATCCTCTACAAGAGAAGGCAGAAGTTGGAAAAATACTTTTTCCAACTCAAGCAAAGTTCCAAGTGTTCTTCAACTCTTCAAGCTCATCACATACAAATCCTTTGTAACGAAGCTAGTTGGAGGAACCCCTGTGTTAACAGAAACTCTTCTTGCTACAAGAAGGACGTCCAAGTAACTGGAGTAGTGAAGTGGTGATACTTCCAGGAAGCTCAGTGAAAGGACCAGTCTTAAAGGAAGCCAGGTAGTGCATCCCAGGAGACATCTACACTTGAAGAAGACGTGGAGAGCTTCTTAAGTGATAGGGCTAAGGCATTGTAAACGGAAGTCTTTACAACTTAGTGGAACAGTGGACTAGAGGAACAAGTTGTTCCTTGAACCACTATAACAATCCCTGGTGTCATTTACTTACTGCTTTAATATTTGCACTTAGATAGAACTGTCTAACTCCTCAGACTTGGTATCTGTGTTCAGCAGAACTTGTCCTACGAGTTAACAGAAGGCCTACTACCTTTGCTTCTCTGAGGCTAAATCAACAGAACTCCCTACCAGAACCCCATCCGCTGCCAGTCTGTTCTGTCAACAGAACAGACTATTCTGTAAAATCTGGTACTTAGTTTTAAAAGCTAAAAACCAATAGAGTCTATTCACCCCCCCTCTAGACTGTATCCAGTATAACCGGGACCAACAAATCCCACACCACAAGGAATCTCCTAGTAGAGCATCAATGTCGGCCCAGTATCCCCATTCCTCGAGCATCCTCTGATCCAGGATCATGGGAGCTAGAAGAGTGCGGTACTGCCCCCACGTCTGGAAGCGTGTGCGGTCAGCATCAGTAGCGAATGGGATATCTGGTACGTGCAATGGGTCATGCCTAGCCAGTGGTGGCTCCTGAAAGATGGGACCGCCGCTTCCTCCTCCAGACATCTGCAAAAATCAAAATAACATTTTTTTTAAGGTTAGTTTTTTTGTGTGTGTGTGTTGGGTTGCCTCCCAATGAGCGCTTCTTTAACGTCACTAGCTTGACGAATTTCCTCCTTCGGTTCAAAATTTCTGGAGATTGAGAATCTCCTTGCTTTTTTCGACCGGGCCACCGTGGTAAAGTTTGAGTTGGTGGCCATTGACCTTAAAGGGACCCCCGCTTGCATCTTCGATCTCGATGGTGCCATAGGGGTAAGTTTTCACGACCGTGAACGGTCCGGACCATCTTGATTTCAGTTTTCCCGGAAAAAGTTTTAACCGGGAGTTGAACAGTAACACCTTGTCCCCAGCATTGAAATCACGGGCCTTGATGTGTTGATCATGATAGAGTTTGGCCCGTTCTTTGTAGAGTTTGGAATTATGAAAAGCTTGCGCTCTCCACTCTTCCAGTTCATTTAGCTGGTAAAATCGTTCTTTCCCTGCAGCGTCAAGTTTGAAACACACATTTTTCATCGCCCAAAGTGCTTTATGTTCGAGTTCAACGGGTAGGTGGCAAGACTTCCCGTATACTAGGCGAAATGGGGTGGTTCCAATCGGGGTTTTGTATGCGGTTCGAAATGCCCAAAGTGCGTCGTCAAGTTTAGTTGACCAGTCTTTCCTGGTCTGGGCAACTGTTTTCTCTAAAATGGACTTCAAATCCCTGTTAGCGTTCTCAACCTGCCCCTGAGTCTGGGGGTGGTACGCTACTCCGCTTCGGTGCTGGACTCCATATTTGGCCAAAAGTCGGGCCATAGGGTCATTATGAAAATGAGTCCCTCTATCACTGATCAAAACCCTAGGCACACCAAACCTCGTAAACAACTTTTTCAGAAAATTCACGACTATTCGAGAGTCGTTGGTGACGCAGGCCTGAGCTTCAACCCACTTAAAAACATAATCAATGGCCACAAGAATGTATTTGTTCCCCCTTGAGCTGGGAAAAGGTCCAACAAAGTCGATGCCCCAAACATCAAATACCTCACAAGTTAATATATAGTGTTGGGGCATCTCATTGCGCCCAGAAATGTTCCCGATTCGCTGACAATTATCACACGAGGAAAAAAATACATTAGCATCTTTAAAAATCGTGGGCCAGAAGTACCCACAGTCCAGAACTCGTCTGGCAGTTCTATTCCCTGAAAAGTGGCCCCCAGTAGGACCGCTGTGACAATGTTTCAGTATGTCTCTTCCCTCAGCTTCAGTAACACATCTTCTCACCACCTGGTCAGCACAAATTCGGAATAGATATGGATCATCCCAAAAATAGTGCCTTGCTTCTGACAGGAACCGCCTCTTCATGTGCCTTGTTAGGTCGGTAGGCTCGACGTTACCAACAAGGTAGTTGGCAATGTCGGCATACCATGGTGTTTGTTCCTTGGCGGATATTGCCATTAACCTCTCCGCAGGAAAAAGTTCCTCCACCTCGCATCTTCCAAAGGTTTCTGCTAATTCGACATCTAACCTTGAAAGGTGATCAGCTGCCTGATTAGCAGACCCTTTTCGGTCCCTGATTTCAATATCAAATTCCTGCAACAAAAGAACCCAGCGTAACAGTCTAGGCTTAGCATCATGCTTTTGGAGGAGATATCTAATGGCCGAATGATCGGTATAGATAATAACCTTCGAAAGAATGATGTAAGTCCTAAACTTCTCTAAAGCACAAACAATAGCAAGGAATTCTTTTTCAGTCGTGGTGTAGTTCAGTTGTGGTCCGGATAGAGTTTTACTAGCGTAGTAGATCGGGTGGAAGTTCTTGTCCTTCCTTTGGCCGAGAATGGCTCCCACTACTAAGTCACTAGCGTCACACATGAGTTCGAAAGGTAAACTCCAATCCGGGGCCACAAGTACTGGAGCATTGATAAGTTGTGTTTTAAGTGTTTGGAAAGCTTGGTGACATTCATCAGAGAATATAAAAACCGCATCTTTTTCAAGTAACCGGGTGACAGGTTTTGCGATTTTAGAGAAATCCTTTATAAAACGACGATAAAAGCCCGCGTGTCCCAAGAAACTGCGGATGGCTTTTACCGTGGTTGGTGGAGGGAGTTTCTCTATCGTTTCAATTTTCGCACGGTCAACCTCGACCCCGTTACTTGACACTTTGTGTCCAAGTACTATACCCTCTTTCACAAGGAAGTGACATTTCTCCCAACTTAAGGCTAAGTGGGTTTCCTTGCAGCGGATAAGTACCTTTTCCAGGTTTTCCAGACATTTTTCAAAGGATTCCCCAAAAATAGAGAAATCATCCATGAATACCTCCATGAAGTGGCCAATGTATTTTTCAAATATGGCAATCATGCACCTCATGAAAGTGGCAGGGGCATTACAAAGACCAAAAGACATCCTACGAAAAGCAAAGGTCCCAAAAGGGCATGTGAACGTAGTTTTGTCTTGGTCTTCCGGGTTGACATGAATTTGGAAGTATCCACTCATGCCATCCAGGAAACAATAATGACTATGGCCTGCCAACCTCTCTATTAATTGATCGATGAAGGGGAGGGGAAAATGGTCCTTCCGAGTGGCTTCATTCAATTTGCGGTAATCAATTACCATTCGTCACCCGGTAACAGTTCGACTGGGCAGAAGTTCACCCTTTTCATTTTTCGTGACAGTCATTCTCCCCTTTTTGGGGACAACATGAATCGGGCTTACCCATTGGCTATCAGAGATAGGGTAAATGATACTCGCATTGTAATACCCGGGATTAATATAAGACGATTAATAGTACTACTCATACCAACAGAGGTGCATCTCCTTTTAAGGGAGCTCATCACCCAAGAACTCCAAAGTTAAGCGTTACAGGTGGTCTAGAGTAACTACCTCGGGTCCGTGCGAGGCCGGGGTGTTACAGGTGGTATCAGAGCAACCCTGCGACAGTGTACTGACCCGTTAGATATCGGGCGGGCATTTAGCGGGGCAAGATTCTAGGGTTTGATTGAGATTGTTAAGGGCGCAACGAGGACGTTGCGATCCTAAGTGGGGGTGATTGTAATACCCGAGATTAATATAAGAGGATTAATAGTACTACTCATACCAACAGAGGTGCATCTCCTTTTAAGGGAGCTCATCACCCAAGAACTCCAAAGTTAAGCGTGCTTGCACGGGAGTAGTCTTGGGATGGGTGATCCCCTGGGAAGTTTCTCAGGGCGCGCATGAGTGAGGACAAAGTGTGTGGTAAAGGCTCGTGGTGGTTTGTGGGGACAGTACTAGAGGTCTAGAGTAACTACCTCGGGTCCGTGTGGGGCCCCGGGGTGTTACAGCTACTTCTAAGAGACAGAAGACCCCTCCTCTGACTCAACTTGAGCATGAACATCGTGTCCAATCTCTCTCCTCTGTCCAAGAACATCACCCTTTGCCTAAGGGAAGAGGTTTAGAGCTGCCTCAATCTGATGGACAAGAGAATCAAATTCCCTTCAACAAGTTTGTTGAAGCAGCAGAAGATTTTGGTGGACAAATCCTCCAAGGCATGGACAAGCTGATCCAGATCAATGATAAGCATTTTGAGCACCTTGCTCATGTAAATGATAATCTCAATTCTGGAATGCATTTCATATCAGATCGCTTTGAGAACCTCACAGAAACACTCAACAATTTCATGGCCTCCTCCTCTGCCAGAACAGATGCACTGTCAACAGAAGTGGTAGGTATCCACAAGACCCTCTCTGTCTTTAAACAAACACTTCTAAATCAAGGACAGACAATCAACACCATCTAAGAGAATCTTGAGGCTCTGCAAAAATCTGATGCCAGAACTGAGAGGCAACTGACCTCCATCGAGGAAATGTGCAGAGCTCACCAAGCTCAAGCTCAACTTCTCCTCTCGGTTGACAGAGACAGATATCAAAAGATGGTGCTGCTTGAAGCCAACAACAAGGACATCTTCTCTGCTATTCAGAAGCAGCAAGGTCTAATAGAAGGCCTTACTTCTGTCACTCAGACTCTACCAGAGGCCCTTGAGCAGATAGCCTCCTCTCAGGCCTCAGAGTTTCAGAAGATCAGCATGATGATAGAGGACCTACATGATGCCAAAAAGGGGGAAGAGGACCCTCAACAGACTAGGCCTCGATCCAACAGAACTCCTGCTAGAACACCATCCTCTGCTGAACCTATAGTAGATCTTGCTCCTTACTTTGAAGCTGCCTTACAGAAGAAGAGAGCAGCAGGTATACCTAGACCCCCATCTCCAGTAAAGAAAGGCACCAAGAAGAAGAAAGTCTTTAGCTTCACTGAATGGAGATTGGGTGGTTCCCAGAAAATTGACAGAGCTCAATTTGAAGAAATGAAGGTCAAAATGACTCTCACCCAACAACAGAACCTCTTTCTGGATAAAGATGGTATTGTACGAGTCAGATATGGGAGATCCTTAGAAGAAGGTGAAGAATGGTACAAGAAAAATATTGTCCCAGGCAAGACAATACATGAAGGTGTTCTCAGCTATCTGGACTGCAAGCTTTCTCCCATATGGGCATCTTATCAAAGCTCTGGCAACCTTTCCAAGATCAGAGCAGAAATCAATGAAGAACTGCTAAGGCTTCAAAGATTGGAGGAAGAAGCTCTGCAAGCAGCTAATATGGAGAATGTGTAAGAATTATCTCTGTAAAACTTATCTAATAAAATCACATCTCTGCCTTTTCACTTTGAAGGGCTTTTCCTCATTTCCTGTCTTTTTGCTTTCTGTCTGTGTTTGCTTATTTTATTTATTTTCTGCTATCTGAATGTACTGCACTCTTACTATTTTCCTATGCCAAGTTGCCCACCAAGATTTTAATGGAAGTTTTTAAACTTTAATTCTTTATGGTGAAGACACTTCTCTGGAAATAGTTAAAGGGTTTTGGCATCATCAAAAAGGGGGAAATTGTAAGGAATATTTGTATTTAGATTTTGATGATGCTAGATTAATTAGGACTTTAGAGTACCCCTCTTTAGACTTAATGTATTAGAATTTTCATTTGTAAAGTTCTTAGTTTAATCGACTTGGCAGAATGCCTCCAGAGCAGAAGACCTTCTAAGCAGAAGGGCTCCAAGGGCAGAAGACCCTTCTAAGACATTGTTGAACAGAGGACCTTTGGTTCTCTGCTTCAGAACAGAAGACCTCAGGGTCTCTGTTAGCCTTTACTCTGACAGAAACCCTCCTGGTTTCCGTTGGATATACACTCAACAGAAATGCTCCAGACCTTCTGTGATCAACTCTCTGTTAAAGACACCAGAAGGCCTGACACTTAGAAGAATTCCACCAAGCCGGGAAATCAACTGGAAGATTCCTTCAACGGCTAGGAGACTTGAACGGAAACGCTACAGTACGCGCATTAAATGCACATTTAATGCTCCCCATGCTCCGTAGAGTAATTGCAGATGATTGGCTGCAATGTCAGGATTACTTTATCCCAAAATAGTAACCCGCCAACTTTACCGGGTTCCACTGGTCAAGTCAACTGCTCGCTCATTTAATGCAGTTGTTCTCCTTCTCCTCCAACGGGAAGACAACCTCAGTATAAAAGATACACTACGAAGAACAACCGGGTAACTTTGCAATCTTTGTTAACCTTTGCTACAACTCTGCATACAAGAAATTCAAACGCTTAAAAGCAAAAAACCTCCTTGAGATTAACACTTCATCATCCTCTACAAGAGAAGGCAGAAGTTGGAAAAATCCTTATTTCCAAACTCAAGCAAAGTTCCAAGTGTTCTTCAACTCTTCAAGCTCATCGCATACAAACTCCTTGTAACGAAGCAAGTTGGAGGAACCCCTGTTCTAAATAGAACCTCTTCTTTCACAAGAAGGACGTCCAAGTACCTAGAGCTGTGAAGTGGTGATACTTCTGGGAAAGCTCAGTGAAAGGACCAGTCTTAGGGAAGCCAGAAGTGCATCCAAGAAGACATCTACACTTGAAGAAGACGTGGAGAGCTTCTTAAGTGATAGGGCTAAGGCATTGTAAACGGAAGTTTTTACAGCTTAGTGGAACAGAGGATTAGAGGAACAAGTTGTTCCTTGAACCACTATAAAAAGCCCTGGTGTCATCTACTTACTGCTTTTCATTCATAGTTTTTATTTGAACTGTTTGACTCCAAAGACTTGGTATCTGTGTTCAGCAGAACTGGTCTTGTGAGTTAACAGAAGGCCTACTGCCTTTGCTTCTCTGAGGCTATTAACAGAACTCCCTACCAGAACCCCATCCGCTGCCAGTCTGTTCTGCCAACAGAACAGGCTATTCTGTTAAATCTGGTACTTAGCTTGAAAAAGTTAAAAACCAATACAGTCTATTCACCCCCCCTCTAGACTGTATCCAGTACAACCGGGACCAACACCCGTTACCCGCTGACTTGGAAGTATACGTGGCACTAAACTACCCGACCACTTATCCTGCGTGTCAACCCGCTAAAAACAAACCCGAAATCCAACCCCAAAAGCATAACAACCCAATCCCTAACCCTTCTTCACCGTTCTTGAGCTTCTCCTCCAGTTGATGAGCAAGCGTGGACAAAAGAATTTCAATCTCACAGCGAATAACAGTAAGGTATGTATTTATAATGTACTGCACTCTCGTTCCCAAAGTGGTTTATATGTTTCATTCCCTTTCCCATACTCATTTATGTACTCGATTAACCCTAAGCGATGAGGTGGTTAGTATTTCATTTGGGCGAACATCTGAAATCAAATTTGGTTTTTAATCTGTAATGTGTATAGGATGTTTGAGACGGTGGAACTGATAATTCACCATGGGGGGGGGGGGGGGGGTTGTTGTTGTGCCTCATAAAATGTATGTTGGGGAGCAATAGATTCTATACCCGCTGATCCTGATGTGATAAGATATCCTCATTTGAAGAAGTTTTTACAAAGTGGGAAGTATGGGAACATCAGTGGTCTATACTATAAAAAAAGAAGTGCCCCATTGGAGTCCTTACATGAGCTCTTTGATGATAGGTCTGCTCTGCATCTTATTGATTTGGCCAGAAGTTGTGGTAAATGTGAGATTTATGTAGCACACACAATAGATGAGGTTGTTTTGGTGGAAGAAGTAGAATTAGCGGGACCAATTGGTACAACACAGGAAGAATCACAGCCAGAAGGTCATGAAGGTAATGTTGAAGGTCATGAAGGTAATGTTGAAGGTCATGAACCTTATGGTCATCATGGTATTGTTGAAGAAGGTAAATTGTATACTGATGATGAAGATGAGGAAGGTCTAATTCCTGAAAAAGAAATCAATGATGACACAAATGTTGGGAGTGATGCTCCAGGTTCTGATAGTGATTTTGAAGAACATGGTGAAGGTGGAAATGAAAGTGCAGATGGTACTGAGGAAAGAGGTCATGAAGATGATGGCCTGAGAGATGTGTCAGTCACTGCAGACCATACTTCCAATGCAACTGAGGAAATGGAGGTTATTCATATCGAACAAACTTCAACATGACATAACAGTGATTCTGAGGAACGAACTACAGAGTATGACTCATCCAACCCTGGTAGCTACTAGTCTGAGCAAGAAGATGAGAAGAGTTCCAAAAAGCCACCTGCCCACAATGCTTCTTATAACCCAGAATCTGATCCTCCCCATTTTGTTGTGGGGATGCTTTTTGAGGACGGTACTCAATTCAAAAATGCTCTGATTAAATATGTTGTTTATCATAAAAGAGATATTATTTTTGTTAAAAATGAGCTACATAGAGTACATGTCAGGCTTAAATGTGCCATTAATTGTCCCTTTGTTTGTACTGGAAGTTGGGAAAATAGGTTGAAGTGTTTTCAACTCAAGGTTTGGGTCTCACAACATTTGTGTAACTTGAAGTATAAACTTAGACTAGTGAGTCAGAAGTGGTTGTCAGACACATATGAGGATAAAGTGATAGAGAATCCTTCAATGGGTGCTGTAGAGTTGAAGAACCTTGTGAGAGCTGAACAAAAAATCAATATTTCCATCAGTATGGCAACTAGAAGTTTGAGAGCAATTCAAGAAAAAACTCTATCTTCTTTTAAGGACCAATTTAGAAAACTTAAAAACTATGCTGATGAAATATTGAGGTCAATTCTTGATAGCACTGTGGTTATCAAGAGTGACCGAGTTGTGGAAGAAGCTCCTATGGTTTTTCAACGCATTTATGTATGTTTTGGGCCTATTAAGAAGGGTTTTCTGTCAGGGTGTAGGAAGGCACTAGGTTTGGACGGTTGTTTCTTGAAGGGGCAGTTGAAGGGAGAGATTTTGAGTGCCGTAGGTAGAGATGCTAATAATCAGATGTACCCTGTAGCATGGGCAATAGTTGAAATTGAAAACAATTCATCCTAGACCTGGTTTTTAGAGCATTTGAGGGAGGATTTGCAGATCACTAACCCTTCAGATTGGATCATTATCAGTGATCAACAGAAGGTCAGTACATATTTTGTACTCTGAATGTTGTATTAAATAATATGCCTTAATCTTATTTTGGTTACTCAGAAACTCATTAAGTTCTTATTCTTATGTACTCACAATAATATGACTTTTTGTGTAGGGCCTGGCAAATGTAATAGCGAGTGTTCTCCCTCAGGCTGAGCACAGAAATAGTGCTAGACATATACATGCGAACTCGAGCAAAACTCATAGAGGCATGGTGTTGAAGAAACTATTTTGGCAGTGTGCTAAGTCTACCTCAGAACCTCAACTACAGGCTTCGTTAAGTGAGTTAGGCAAGGTTGATGTTGCAGCAGGTACAGAGTTGCGCAAATATGCACTGAAGTTCTGGTGCAAGGCCTTTTTTAAGACTGATGTGAAGCGTGACAGTGTTGATAACAACTTGTTTGAGGCTTTCAATAGCACACTGGTTCAGTTCAGAGACAAGCCATTGATCCCTATGCTTGAGTGTATGAGAGTGGCTATGATGAAGAGAGTAGCCAAAAAGAAGAAATATGTGAAGAAGTGGCCAGGTGGGGAACCTGCATAACACTTATTACCACTCATTGACAAATATGACCATTATTGTTTACCATTTTTTTCTTTTGTGTTTTCAGGTGCATTTGGACCATTGATAATGAAAAAGTTGAACAAGAACATATTATCAAGTCAAAACTGGAATGTTGACTTTAATGGGGATGATGGCTACAAAATTAAAAAAGGAAGGTCTCAGTTCAAGGTCGGTCTGAATGAAAGAACATGTGCATGTAGAAGATGGGATCTGACTGGTATTCCCTGTTGTCATGCCATATGTGCAATCCTGGATAAGGGAGAAGACCCTGAAGTATACGTGCACTCATGTTACTCCAAAGAAATGTATGTGATAACTTACTCCTAGACGCTGCATGCAATCAATGGTGAGATGTTGTGGCCAAGAAACCAGTATGAAGAGATTCATCCTCCCTTACCTAAAAAAATGAGTGGAAGACCAAAGAAGAAAAGGGCGAGAGAGGAATCAGAAACCCATGCACCTACAGGAGGAACACATATGCCGAGGAAGGGAAGAATCATGACATGCTCAAAGTGTAAAGGGGAAGGTCATAACAGAAAGTCTTGTGCACATGGAGAAATACCTACTACAGTTTATACAGGGGGTAGGTAAGGTGCAAGTGAGATAGGGGAGACAGCTGAGAGGGGTGGGAGAGGTGCCAGAGGGGGGAGAGGTTCTAGAGGGAGGGGTGGTGACAAGGGGGAAGACCTAGAAGGGGTGGGAGAGGTGAATGAGGGGGGGGGGGGGGGGGGGGGGGATGAAGAATGTGTGAGAGGTAGGAGGGGGAGAGGGAATAGGGGCAAGGAGAGAGTAAAGAGGGGGTATGGGGTGTATTTTAATGAGGAAAATGGTGTAAATATCTTGGATGTATGTTTTTTGGAATTGATTGTGTAATGATGGTTTTTGAATTTTTTAATAACTAATGAGACTGAATATAACTGTGATTGCAGCCGGGGCAGATTGGAGAAACACTGGTGCGAGGAGGCAGGTCTGGAGAACATGTGGAGGGGGTGAACTAGGAGAAGACCTGATGTGGAAGATGTTTATTGAAGTCCTTATTGTAATTTTCAAAGTGAAGAAACCATACCCTATGTTGCAAAGTGAATTTGATGTATTTGGCTGCACTGATATTTTGTATTTTGGAATTAGAGGCAAACATTGGCTTGTGTAATATATATGCAGGACCTAAACAATGTCTATATTTGGTTTTAAGCCATGCTCTTTCTATTTGATATTAATGAATGAATGAATTTTAAGGTGATGGTTCTCTTTTAAAGCTTACATATTGTGAATGAATGCATTATGCTAGCTTGTCATGTTTACTACATATTGTGAATGAATGCATTATGCTAGCTTGTCCTGTTTAGTCATAACATTTCACTACATTCATGCATTATGCATAATGAAAACACAGATTCATTTTGAACAAAACTATAACACATTGATGCCACAAGTACAACAATAACAAACTAAACAATCAAAAGAACAAAACAAAGCTTCCATTGCATGAATTTAGTGACACAAATATCAGTCTGAATATTCAAGAGAGCTTCCATTATTTTACCACTAAACAAAATGCTAAAACTTAACAATCCAACCCAAGTAACCAAGAACCACTGCATTACCTACCATCTCTGCCATTACAAATATTTATTACAACCTCAAATACACACTTCCTACTAAAAGAAGAAGTACAAGCATAGCAAAATCACACAGTTTCCTATTCTTTTTGTTGACCTTTGCCTCATCATCAACCATAGCTTTAACAGCACCAAGCTCTCTTCCTCTACATGTTGTAATTGTAGGACAAGGCCTTGAACTAGTATTTTGACTATTTTCACTTCATCTAAGACTTCATTCTGATCTACAGGCCTCACATATGGGTTCATTGAGTCCAGGCCTAATCAGATCATTTCTTGCAGCATCTTCCTTCCATAAAAAATAGTCACAACTACCAACCTGTGCGTACACCCTCATAAAACACCACCATTGTTGTAGTTAATGTGAATATATATTTCTTGCACCGAAAACAATGTGTTACACACTGTAATTGAACACAACACTACCAAATCAGTGAATTACCTTCCATTTTTGACATCCGAAAAACATTCTTCCTGTCTCGCGTCCAACACAAAGAGGGGCTTTCAATCCACACCAACAATACACAGGAGGCTCGTAATCCATCGTACGGCTTCGTTCTTTGCTACCCGCTGAGCTCGATAAACATGACATGGTTCTTCACAGACTTACGTATCGCACAGAGGGGAAGCTCAAGAACAGTGAAGAAGGGTTAGGGATTGGGTTGTTATGCTTTTGGGGTTGGATTTCGGGTTTCGTTTTAGCGGGTTGACACGTAGGATAAGTGGCCAGGTAGTTTGGTGCCACGTATACTTCCAGGTCAGCGGGTAACAGGCTGACCTGCTTGTAACCGGCTAAAAAGCCCGATTGGGTGTTTTTAGGAGTGAAAGGGTGTAATTGGGCGATTTCGGAGTGCGAGGGATTAATTGACGAAGTGGTAAGAGTACGGGGGCCTATTTGACAGTTTTCTCAAAAAGAAAAAAAACATCACACACATTTTTTGAAAATTTTAAATATTCATACATATTACTAGTATATATATTATGTGGTGATTATAATTTAAAATTTATGGACAGTTTAATTTTTTATCCATTAAGAAATGTGGTGACTCCATATACTCCCCCCGTCCCAAATTGAATTGCAAATTTGAGTTTTTGGGTCAAATTGACTCGTTTAAATCATTTAATTAGGATATCAATTCTGAATTAAATTTTAATTAGGATTTTTCATTTTTATAAATATTTTAAGGAAGTTTCTAAATATGTAAATTTTAATTATTAAAATTGAATTAATTATCAATAAGGGTGATTTAACTTTAACATTGGTTAACCAAAAAATGTTGACTTTGCAAAACAATTTGGGACAAAGATAGTATGTAAAGATAAGATAACACTCGGTGTAATTTGGATGACGAACCAAGTTTCACCATATTCACAAATGGTAATTGAAAATATTTCACGCGAACATTTTAGAATGTTTTTACTCAGACGGTTTTCAATTTCAGACTAGCCTAAAACAAATCAGACCAGACCAAATCAGATTACATTAGATTTAGACAGTTATAACATACACAGAGACTAGACATTTAACAAATTCAGACTAGACCAGATCGACCAGACTTGAAAGGTTCAATCCAGATAAAAACATCATTACTAATTCCTAGAATGTAGGTAGTATAAATTTATCTTTAACCGTGGGTTTCAAGACATTACACGGAAGCCTATATCATACAACCGGTTGTATGGTGCCAGCCGTACAGCCGGTGGCAATTTTGTAATTATGGTGAAAAACACGGCTTCTCTTGAATGAGCATTAACGCAATTTTGTTGAACATCAAGCCTGTTCTTTGGAGTATTAAGAGCCTAAGAATGAGCATATGCTACATGATATCTTCTAATTCACTTTTATTTTCGTTTATAAAAAGTTCTTAAATTATGTCTATACTCAATTCCAATTAATTTCAATATGTGAATCTAATGTAGTATGATACATAAAATATACAATATTTTAAAATGATCATGAAGCGGTACCAAATGAACATACATAACTTACAAAATGAGTATAAAACATTTCAAAAGCTCATTTGTGTAAGCTTATTCATTTTAACTTAAAAGTCATTTCTAATATGCTCAATATTCATTTGTGTATGTTCATTCCTTTTAAGCGTGTACTCATTTGAGTTTAATATAAACTCATTCGAGATTCGTCAACAAAGAAGTATGACTCCATTAAGCAATATATCGAACTCAAACTCAATCTCCTAAACCACCGGTCAATCTGTCGTCTCTATATACTTCTTCTTCCTCTTCTTGCAGCACCGGCCAACAAAGAAGATCCTGAGTAGCCCCTGTCTCTTGCGCAGCAAGAGGACGTTCGTGCTTGAGGAGAAGAGTGTGGCAACGAGGAGCAGTCTGCCTGGTCCTTAATCAAATTGAAGAAGCCAAGCGAGATCGAAGAAGCAGGTGCGAAGTCCAGAGCGAAGCCAGATCGGAGAAGTCTGGTGCGAAGCCATGAAGCGCAGAAGCCTAAAAAAGCTCGACTGTACCGTGTACACGGTACAACCGACTGTATAATACTCTCTCCGTCCCATTGGACTTTGCCAGCTTTCCCTTTTTTTGTTGTCCCAAAAAAACTTTGTTACTTTCCAATTAAAGCAACTATTTTGTGGTTCTGCACATTTCTCTCTCCTCTGCACAAATTTTAACCACAGAGTTTTTACTTTTCTTATTTCTCACCTACTTTGCACTTGGCAAAGTCCACTAGGACGGAGGTAGTATATTTTACCGACATTACACATGCCACATTCTTGCATGTTGTACGGAGCAACGTTTATTGGTTTTGCTTTTCTTTTGGCGTTGTACCCGAGAAACGGACAGGTAAAGTTACTTTTTTTGTCATGTACGCTTTTCCGCAAAAAGGATGACACCCCATCCCCGAGGACCCCCCAACCCTGACCGGACGATACATTGGGAGGATGTAAATTAGACTATAATCACAATCTGACAGATAGAGTAGGGTTCTGTCCCCGGTACTTGCACAGACCCTATGCATTTTTAGCATAGTAACTTCTCATCGCAGTTGCCGGGATTCGAACTCAGGACCTAACCCTTGTGGCACTCTCTTGCTACCAGTTGAGCTAGGTCCACTGGTATGTACGCTTTTCCGCAATTCAACACTCGTACGTTGTGTATATGTTAGCTTTTGTGAATTCTTTTGATGCCATATGAAGAGTTTTGGTCATTCCATTATTAATGAGTTTAAATAATTTTCTTCCATGAATTAGAATTGAATATTTGAGTGAGTTTAGTAGGTAGTTTAGAGTTGTACATATAGCGTAAACATTTTATTTTATATCTTGTCGATTAAAATTTACTAGAACAAATTTTAATGAAACAACGAGTCAATGACATACTTATGATGAGAACAAAAATGATGGATAAGATTATGATTTTATTACACTAATAATGAGAGTATATTTTGTATAAAGTAATTTAAATATTCTAAACTTTGAAGGGGTGAGAGATAAATACATCAAACTTGCGCATGTAATATATATCCCTCAAGCTTTATACTATGTATTAAAAACTATATTAGCACTATATTCATATATTTTTTCACAGATGTAATTTTATGGTGTTAAGCAAAATATTTGTGAGGATGCAATTAAAATTAAATTGTACTGCACTAATATAATTTATTTCACAAATGAAATTTTAGAATGATAGTTGCACTCTAACAATGCTTAGAGTTTTTTAAATTATGTAATTATTCCAGTAATTTTGTATTTGTAACAAACATACAATCATAATGCGAAAATTATTTTTTATATAAAATTTTGGTGTATATATGTATATGCAAGTTTGTGGTACTTATCTTACATCGCATGAAAATTTGAAGTTTTTAAACTATTTTGCATATATATTTTCTTCTTTGCCTATATAAATATTTTGCCCATATATTTTCGTGTTGAAGGAAGCTGGCATAGTGATGCATTCCGGCCCGCATGATCTAAAAAAATAGTGACCTTGTAATTGATACTTCATACTACATCCGTCCCATTTTATGTGTCTCATTTGATTTTGGCACAATTTTGAATAAAGTTATTGAAAAATAAAAGTTATGGTTGCAATTTGAAAATCATAAAGTAAAATGTTGTGAACTACATATTTCTTTCCAATAAGAGAAAGGTGACACTTATATTTGCCATTGTCTCACGAATTTCTTACTGCAAAACATAAAGACCATAAACAAGAAATCAAAATGGGACTGCAGATAGGAAACCAGAGTTATACCCGACAAAACTTCCCTGCTTACTAAACATTATCTTATTACTAGTGCATAAGTATGAATTGAGGTACTAAAACATTAAGAGAAAAATTAAATATAGGCCATTTATTATAAATGAAATAGATAGTATTACCAATTGGATCTTGGGGAAATATCGGATCTACCTCCGATTCATTAGCAAGTCATCACACGACTTCCTCTTGAAACCAGGACAGAGTTTCAGCCCTAGACAACATGATTGTGATAAGAAACCCACATATATTCTCTATCCTTGTAAGTGCTTAGCTATGGAATATGATAAACAGTATCTTACCACGCAGAGACTATTCATCAGATCTATGAGCTTCTGAATCACCACAGACTAATTGGTTAGAATTTTTTAGATCCTCCAATCCTGCAATTTCAAATCTACTAATGTCAAACTTCATACACATACTACACACGCATATTGGGAAAGGTTAAAGTGAGAACTCATTTTGTGATAACTCTCACACAAACATGGAAATAAGTGCTCTATCAACCTTCCTCTTATATTATGAATATGACTATATACTAATATAAGTATCTTAATATTCATCACAAACCTATACATGTGCTCAGCAAAGTCATCAATCAAGACACTAAGACAGGCCATGCTCCTGTCAGAAAAGGAAAAAAAGAGAGTTACAAACGGTTGGAACCTCAGCAGCTATACGCATCATCGGTTCAATGCCCTTATTAATGTTTTTCCTGGAGCATAAAGATTTCATGTGTCAAAAACCATTACACTTGTTGAATCTTCAGATTCACATTTACAGTCAAACAAAGACATGCTTCTGTAAATTATGTCTCACTTATATACTATCATACTAGTAGTATTTAAAGTTTAAAATGTAGACACATAGTACTTTGAAGTATTTCTAATCATGCAGGGAATGTTTTTATGCAAAGTTCCTATGTAATGCAGCAGGTTGAGCACTTTTGGCATCCAAGTGTCCATGACAACATGGACAGATCTCGAACCTTCTTTCATTAGAAAGTCACTACTCTTTTGCAATGTTCTAAAATTCGCTAGGCGCTAGTCGGGCAGCCAACCACCGCCTAGCGCCTAGGCGGATTAGGCGTCGATTAATCGCCGACTAGGCGGCCAACTCGGTTTCAACATAATGCAATAAATATAAATATTCTTGGCAAAAAATACTACCTTAGACAAATAAAGTTTAAATTGTAAACATTTTTTATCATTAAGTTTAAATTTCAAACATAATAAATATATTGCATATTACCTAGTATAATAAACATATTGCATATTACCTGGCAGGATTTCCACGTAGTATCTTTCAGCCATTAACTCAATCAACCTCCCAATAGAGTTATCTATTTATGCACTACTTAGTTTGGTATTCTCCCCAATTCAAAATACCTTCTTCTCATAACTCCTTAAAGAATCTATCTACACAGAGTTTTCCACAGCTAAAGATACAAAGAAATATTCAACTATGACGATTTTTAATAAACCCTTTTGTCAAATTTTAATAAACCTTGGTGTTAATGTAATGAGATGAAAACAAAAAAGCTCTTCTTAGTACTGATTTAACTAGTTTCATCACCATAGTCAACACCTCACATACAACATTACAAGGGAACCAAATATCAACTCTTAATGCCATTAAATGCTAAATGGTAACCATAAAAAACTATAAAAGGTTTGCAAGTTCTGAAACTTTAAGGAATAGAATGCCAAACTGGAACTATGAAATACACTACAAAATTCTTGCTGAATTTCATAGAAAAAATGAACAAGAATTCATGTACAAGTCAAAAAACAAATATTTTATAAATTATTTGGTCTCTACAATTTTGCATTTAATGCAAAAAAGTGATTAGTAGTACTTAGGCAGTTTCTTGGCTAGATCTATGCAAACTTTGGTCTATATTAGAAAATCTCAAAATCCTAAAGCAAATTTGAAAGAAGTGAAGCCTTTTTTCAAAATCTCAAAACTCAAAATCCTAAAACAACAAGGGAAGTAACTCTAACCATGAGGTAAAATCCAAAAATGAACCAAGGTAATCACCACATTTAGGCTAAATGAAAGTATGAAACAGAAAATGAAAAAAATGACTGCAGGGTTTCAAGCCTCAAGAATAAAAGGCTATTAATATAGCATACTCAGAGAAAGCAAAGGACATGTTTTGAATACTCAGAGCAAGCATAGGACTAGCTAAAGTTTTCATTTCTTCTTTGAGTAATTTTATCAAACACCATAGTTGCATTCCAAATTCCTATCAATATTAAGCAATAAATTTCTCAATCTACAAACAAACTATCTCTTAAGTATATATCTCAAGAAAAATCGAGAAATTCTCAAAATGTCTTAATAACAAATAAGTGAAGTAACTATAATGATACAATGAAAATATCCTTACTTGGACAGTTTGGATTGCTGGACACCGGAGAGTGTTGCTGGACACCGGAGAGTGCAGAGGCTATTCAATACTCAACAAAGAAGGGAATTAAAGAAGAAGACCCATCACCCGCCATCGTTGCATCGAAGAGAATGTCGTGTTAGGTCTGGCTGTAAAGAAACGCAGCTATAAGAGTCATCCTTATCATGAGCGCTAAAAAGGTCAAAAAACGCAGCTATTTATTAAAAGAACTGGGGCGACCAACATTGATCCCAGAAGTTGTGTCCATGGCTGAGTCCAGTTGTAAGGAGAGAAGACAGAGTAAGGCAGCCGGGCGTAGTAAAGCGTCGGAGTACGGCGACGGAGTACTGCGAGGGACAATCGATCGACCTCTTGTTCTAGCTCTGGACGAAGAATCGTTAACAGATATTAGTGACGGAGTACGGTGATGGAGTAAGGCAAAATTGGAGTAAATCGATCCATCTCTGGTCTGGAAGAAGACATAGAAGACGATCTTGAATAGGGTTAGTGCGGTGCGCTCTAGCTCGATCAGGAAGAAAATGGATAGGGATATGAAAATAACCTAAGTGTTAGGATGTTTTTATCTGGTATGGTCTGGTCTGGTCTTATCTGGTCTGGTCTGGTCCGGTCTGGTCTGTACGGGTCTGGTCTGGTTTCTTTGTATTTTTATAACTATCCAAGTCTGGTCTGGTCTGGTCTGGTCTGGTCTGGTCCGATCTGGTCTGGTTTGGTCTGGGACGAATTACAGTCCAAGTAAAAACATTATTAGGCGCTGCTAAAAAATCTTTACGCACCCGTACACCCTGGCCCAATAAGTGGAATAATAGTTCCATGTATTGAATAAAATAAGTGTCACTGAATTTTTTGTGTTAAAAATCAGTGATACTTGTGTGTCATTAATGGTATTTTATTAAAAAGTGTCACTATAAAAGTGTCACTGTAAACCTGTTTTTTACTAGTGAAAGAGTATGACATCCCATCCCTCAGGCGGAAAGTCTATATTTGTCCAACAACCACAGACTGCATCTAAGCATGTGTACAACCGCCGTACAATCAATTAACATCACCCGTGAGTCACACCCACTTGATTGAACAAGGCGTGTCACGCCCCAGACCACATCTAAGCGCGTGTACAACTGACGTATGACCAAGTGACGTCACTCGCAAATCAACATGTCTTAATCATACAAGGCGTCCATGAACATAATATATCCATACTCAGTAGTAAACATACATAACATCATCACAGTTTAGATTAATTGAATAGCGGAAATATTCAATAAACGATCGTGAGCCACACATGGCAAAAACGTAGGCTCGCAAGCCAAAAACAATGTAGCAATACAAAAGTATCCATGAGCATAGTTTATCGTTTGAAATAGTAAAAGAAGCACGAACCACGTCTTCCTCTAGATTCTCTTCACCCGTGCAAAGGTGTAGATGACAAGCCTTAGCTTCAACCTGAAATGGTGCCCCCCCCCCCCCCCCCCCCCCCCCCCGAAGGGGTCAGTACAAGTACCGAGCGAGTAGCAAGGTAAATATAGAATAACCAGTGTTTCAAATACAAAACCCAAACATAGGGTGATACTTATGTAAATCGTCCTTTCCCCCAAGTTAAGAAATACTTAATAGTATATATACACTTGGAAATACCCGATCCGTAGATCACTGTTTTATTTGGGGAAAATAGTAATAATCAATCTTCTTGACTAAAAACCCCAACCCACCAATATACTTATGAGTGTATAGGACTCCTCCTTATCCTTATTCCAATATCGTAATCTATGAGTTTTGAGGATAACATAATCCTTGGGTACTCCACCAAATTATAATTCGAGTGTTAAGGACTTAAAGTCCTAGGGTCCTCCACCAATTTATAATATGAGTGTTAAGGACTTCAAGTCCTAGGGTCCTCCGCCAAGTTTATATTTGAGTGTTAAGGACTTTTAGTCGTAGGGTCCTCCACCACGTTTATATTTGAGTGTTAAGGACTTTTAGTCCTAGGGTCCTCCATCAAGTTTATATTTGAGTGTTAAGGACTTTTAGTCCTAGGGTCCTCCACCAAGTTTATATTTGAGTGATAAGGACTTTTAGTCCTAGGGTCCTCCACCAAGTTTATATTTGAGTGTTAAGGACTTTTAGTCCTAGGGTCCTCCTACAAGTTTATATTTGAGTGTTAAGGACTTTTAGTCCTAGAGTCCTCCACCAAGTTTATATTTGAGTGTTAAGGACTTTTAGTCCTAGGATCCTCCACCAAGTTTATATTTGAGTGTTAAGAACTTTTAGTCCTAGGGTCCTCCACCAAGTTTATATTTGAGTGTTAAGGACTTTTAGTCCTAGGGTCCTCCACCAAGTTTATATTTGAGTGTTAAGGACTTTTTGTCCTAGGGTCCTCCACCAAGTTATAATATGTGCTCAACCTCCTATCAACCTAGATAGAGTCTATATCATATTCATAGCTAAATAACTTCATAAAGCTTAGTATCTCAATTCATGCAAGCCATGCATTTATATCAATTTATAATTAACTAATATCAACCGGTATTAATTAATCCATCATCAATCGGTCAACGTTTTCGTTAACCGTCATTTCAAGCCTTATACATATCAACTTAATCATATATATATATATGTATGTATATATATATTAACAACATTCATTTTATGCTCCCTTTACCTTTCAAACACAGCATGCATTTTCATAGAAATTCTCATATCATATTCCATGCATATTCATGTACTTCATTTGATACATGCTTAATTGTTTGGCTAATCCCATGTTTAAATATCTTTTAAACATCATTATGAACATATATAACATTTATTTTAGTAATCTCATAATTAACCCAAAAGTTATACTACCTTCGTCCAAATTTACTTAGCCAAACTTGACTTTTCAAATCAACAACCTCTAACTTTGATATTAGGACGGAGGGAGTAAGATATTAAGTCGGACGAACCGGTCATTTTGGCTTCTAAGTCCGTTCTTGGACTTAGAACTACATTCAGACAATCAGACCCATCACTCTACACTTTTAATATGGTAGAATACTACTTGGGTTATCCCTAAAATTTTGAATAATAATCTCTTAAAGAAAAGGAGGAAGAAAGTAAGTGAACTCATTACCTATCTTTTCCTCACTTTTAGCACCTTAGCCCCTTTCTTGAGTTTCCTTCTTGTTGATCTCTCTTCAACTATGGATAATGAAGAATGGAGAAGCTTTAGCTCTTGCTTGGGGGTGTGCTGGCCGCATGAATGAGGGAGAGAAAAGGTGAGGATAGTTCTTTTGTCTTAATGATCAAATGAGTGTGGATGAGGTCCACCTCCTTTTTGTTTGATGCCATATCTTTCATTTCAAAATCCCCTCCCATTCCCCCTATCCGGCCACCATCTTCATTTCCAAGACAAATTTCGTGGGTTGGCCCCCACCCATGTGGGAGGTCAACCCTTTATGCCCAAAAGTGTACAATCGATCCTGAAAGTTGTAATTTTCAGACTCCTTTGAATATATTTTATTTTATTGGGTCAAATAAAATATAACACATGTTCCTACCCATTACAGGCCTTTAGAATGGACGCACGTTCCCCAACTTTAATTTAGATGTCTCCGAAATTCGTTTCAGACTGTTATCCGATAAATCACCAATACCGGTAACTGGGCCTTGTTTGACTGACCGGTCAACCCTAAGCCCTTTCTATGGCCCGACTAAAATATCCACCACCATATAAATATTATCTAGACCGAGATGAATATAATATGTGATCTCGGGATTATCGGGTGGTCCCCGCTCCCGATGTGGGCCCCACATGCAATTTACTATTCACGCAAAAGAATTAACAAAAATTTACAACCTCGTAAGTTCATAAATCATTCTTCAAGGTCTATTACATGATTTACTAAAATTAAATATACTTGGGGACGGTGTTACAAGGCATCCATGAACATCGTTCATACCATACTCAGTAAGTAAACATACATAACAACATCACATTATAGATTGAATGAATAACCAAAATATTCAATAGTCAATCATGGACCACATATGGCAAAACGTGGGCTCGCAGAGTCGCATGCCCAAAACAAAGTATTCATACACAATATCCATGAGCAAGTGTTTGTAGTTTTAAAGATAACAAGGAAGCACGAACCACGTCTTCTTGAATATGACTTCACCCATCTGAAAGGTGCAAGTAGCAAGCTCTAGCTTCAACCTGAAAGAGTAGAACCCCCGAAGGGGTCAGTACGCGAATACCGAGCGAGAAGCAGGCTAAATGTAGAATAACTAACGGTTCAAGTATAAGACCCAAACATAGGGTGATATGTACGTTAATAGCTTCCCCAAAGTCTTTGAAATACATACTAGTATATATGCATCAGAAAATACCCCACTCGTAGGTCATTTGATCAAATCAATAAAATAATGGTGGACTTACCCCTTGACTTCCCCCATAACCGAACCATTGTTTAACTTTCCCGCAATAACCTAGTGTTCATTATATAACCGAGTGTTGATAGCCTTACTCAGCCACCGAGCCACTCTCCCATTAATATCAATTTATAGGCACCAGCTAACCCTGGGTACTCCACCCCCTAATATCCAAGTTTTAGGCACCGCCTGGTCCTGGGTAGTCCACCCGACACAACTGAGTTTTGAGGACACCGCTCATTCCCTAAGTTCTCCACCCAACATAACTGAGTTTTGAGGACACCGCTCGTTCCCTGGGTTCTGCACCCGACATAACCGAGATTTGAGGACACCACTCGTTTCCTGGGTTCTCCACCCGACACAACCTATGATCTACCATATACCTTACCGGGGCATGGTCTATATCCGAGCCTAACAGGCTAACGGCTAATGGCTAACGGCTAATCCGAGCCTTGGCATTTGAATCATCAAATATCAAGTCTTAGCATTTAAACATCATATTCCATGCAATGTCATGCAAAACACACACACACACACACACACACACACACACACATATATATATATATATATATATATAGAGAGAGAGAGAGAGAGGGAGGTTCAAATACAAAGTACTACTGATATGAAAAATGAGAAGTAATCTTAGCCGTTAAAATGAGAAAATGAATGAATTAGATCAGTTTTAAAGTGAAAAATTCGGTACCCATAGTGTAAATATTAGAAATTTGGTGCCAAAGGTGTAAATGATAAATGTGCATGACTATGGAGAAAAAGTGCATTGGAGTAACACAAAAGTGCATCACTTTTCGAGGAGAAAATCAACAAATAAAGAAATCGTTTGTGTTATTTTTTTAGGAGGTGAACATGCACTCTTACATATGACATATGCACTTTTACTATTATGTATTACACGTTTTGGTTTACCGTGAGTTTTGATCTATTCCATCCATTTCTAAGTAATCAAGGGCTTAGATCACTTATCATTTTTCATGGGAAGACCTCTTTGTATTAGAACTCACCCCTATATATATATATATATATATATATATATATATATATATATAGGGGAGGGTTCCAATGAGAAAGGAGTCCCGGGAGAGAAAAAAGAATGACATCTCACCATTCATATATTTAATCGGATGGTTAGGATTCTAGTGGAGTTAAAATATCCGTCCACTAATTTCGGTAAGGTGGAGAAGTTTTAAATGGAAAGAATTCATTTTAATAAATATGTAGGGGCTCGATGGTAATAAGGTAGTTTGGCACGCATGTAACACATTTGCTAAAATCATGGGTAGTTTCATGCCCATTAAAGTGATCGTCCATTAAATATTAGATATTTATTAATATAATAATGATTGTGCAAAATGATCGTGCATTATTCTATTGCAAAATGATCGTCCATTTTGTTAATATAATAGACAATGACAATGATCATGCACTATTCTATTGCAATACATGGTTATTAAAGTACATGTGCAAAATATAATTTATTTTATGTAAAGTGCAGATTTTATGCATACAAAGACCATTAGATTTTATATATAATTTAAAATATGTGCAATAACCAAATCATGAATGTGCATGTGGTAAATATTCAAAGTGCATTAATACATTTTTATATTACCGTGATAATTATATCCCAATGTTATATATATGATAAGTCCGTATTTAGACATGCATTTAATGCGTGTTGGGGTCGGATTTTGATGGTTTTCCTAGATTTAAGATGTTACAAGTCTCAATTTTAGTTCAAGTTTTGTTTACCGGACGTTGGTTCGAGTTTTGTGTTGTTTGGAGTCAAAATCAGGGAATTTGAGCCCAGCACCGGTGCTTGAGGAGCAAACGGGATGATTCAAGAAGCATTCAAGAGTGAATTGAGAGCATTGTAGGTCACCGGGAGGTTCACGATGAAGATTTGAAGGAAAAAAATTCTAGGATTGGCTACGGGATGAAAAGAAGACAAAGAGAACTTGAAAACGGTGTTCAGGATGACCTTCTGTCAATCGTTCAAGCATATATCTTTGTAGAAGCGTTCAAAGGACACGATTCAAGTTGCATCTGAAAGCCAACTTCAAGGGCTACAAATCATATGAATACATCATTCCTAGAATCTGAAAGGAAGAAGAGGAAACCAGACGATGAAGTCAGATGCCCCCTGTTGCGATTTCAGAATGAGACATTCCACCATTGTTTTCATATCTCTTGATTGGATGATTTAAATCCAATTCGGAAAAGTGGGGTGGATAGAGGACTTCATTATCTACAACTTTCATGAAGGAAGTTTTGTCAAATTCGGATTAGATAAGCCGGAAACGCACTGGTAGACACGCACGCGTGCGTGGTGGGACGCACGCGTGCGTCCAACGATTTTATGCGTTTCTCTGTCGGACGCACGGACGCAACTCACGCGTGCGTAGGCGCCGTGCGTACCTAATTTATTTCCTAATTTAGCCCAAATCACTATGTTTCCTATAAATATCACCCCCTTAACCCTAATGAAGGGGGATGGAACTTTAGAGAGAGATTAAGGACGAGATTAGAGAGCTTTTTCAGCCAGATTTTTCAATTCCTTAACATTCTTTGTAAATTCCTACTTTTTGATTAATGACAATTAATTCTATTTATCGCAATTCTATTGATTCTTCAATTATGAATAGGGAGTAGTTTTAATTAGGGATTTGGGGTTGATGAAGGGGTTAATCATGATGCATGGTTAGGTTCTTGATGGTGTAAATTGCATGAATGTCGTTTAATTTGTGTTTGAATAATTTAATTGATATCTTTTGTAAATTAGAATGGCCACTAGAATTACAATTGCATATAGAATAAATTAAGAGAGATCTAATTTGTTCTCGGACACATTCACACACACTTAATCGTTCGCTAAGAGATTAGTAGCGATTCAGGGGCCGTAAGCTCGTTCGTCTTGGCAATAATTTAGGATCCTGTCGAATGAGAGATCAGCCTGGTCCCCTAAATTATTGTACTCTACGCCGCGAGAGCGGTAAGAACTTAGTATTGATTAGCTAGGCTCAATTAATTTAAATTCATGTAATTAAGCATGATCTGCCAGAAATCTGATTACCCCGGAATCAATCCCTGATCCCTTCGTCGTTAATTAAGAAGAATCCAAATATTTATTTTTAGTCGTTTATTTTCAATTTTAGTTTTCTCAAGCAACCAATTCTCGCACGACCGCATTTGTTTTATTTATTCTTTATCGCTGATTTTAGTTAATTTTAATTCCCTTTTACCGTCCCTGTGGAGACGATACTCGTACTTTCACCGCTATATTACAATCTTTTTAAGTGCGAGAAAACTCACATCAGTTTTTGGCGCCGTTGCCGGGGACGGTGTCGGTCTTAAGGGTTAATTTTACTCAGCGATTCGTTTTTAGTTTTTCGTAGGATTTTTGTCAGCTAACCTTGCAGGTCAGCTCTGTTTATGCATACACGTTCTAAGAGGGGAGAACCGCTAATCCCTCTTAACCTTGAAATTGAAAAGCTCGCCAGACAAAACCGCAAGGCTCAAAAGGAAAAGAATAACATGGACCACCAGTCTTCATCTGGAACCGCAGGGATGTCGGGTAACCCTAACCCCACATCTCAGCAAGATTTCTATGTGAACACTTCACCCCAATCTTCACCATCAATTTCACCTAGAAACCCTTCAGGTTTTCAAAATTACCGCACTCCGATTTTTTCCCAAAATCAGCCTTCACCACAATTTAATCTCCCTCCATTATTTCATCTCTTTCAAAATACCCCTACTGGTCCTGAAACCAATTTTCAAAATCAAGTTTATGGGATGCAAGGAGCACGACAGAGTATTCCCGTTTTCCAACCGAGACAGAACCCACCTCCAATCAATCAACCTACATTCCAAAATCAGACTCAGTACCAAAACACATACCCCAATCAGTTTCAAAACCAAACCCAAGTCCCACCTACTCAGCCACAACCAGCCCCTCAACCTAGACATCAGGAGCCTCCACCCAATCCATATATACCGCACAACAATCCACTCTATCAGCGCCAGACCATTGCAGAGTTCCTTACACCAAACGTTTCAGAGTACGATAGTATTCAAGTGCCGGGAATTACTGCCAACCGTTACGAGATCAAGCCGACGGTGATAAGCATTGTATCCAATAATCAATTTGGAGGAGGCCCTACTGAAGATCCAGTGGCGCATATTACCCGTTTCCTGAGGATGTGCCAGTCATTATACTAAAATAGGCGAGTAAGAGTCTTCGGAACATCCCAAAGGAGCTGGTCGGTGCATAACTAAACTGAGTAAAGTGATCCTTTCCCTTTACCCCTTGTGCATAGTGCATATTTGGTCATCGAGGGCGATGCCAAAGTTCAAGTGTGGGGAAGTGAATTGGGCATCCGGGCAGTAGTTGTTACATGTGATTTTTAGAGTTAGCATGTGCAGGTGTTAGTTGTATATTCATAGGAAAGTCATGTCAAAATTTTTGAAATTTTTTCTTTAAACTGTGTCTTTGTGAGCTAGTTAGCGTTTGACTATGCTTTTAAAATGTCCTTGAAGTGTTTAGGCTTAAATTGCTTGCACTATAATCTAGTTGTTGAAAGGATGAAGGCATTAGTCACCCACATGATAATTAAAAAATTTCTCCATTGACCTGAATAAGTTCCTTTAGGAGAAGCCATTTTGAGCCTGATTGTTCTTTGTTTACCCAATTAATTGAGCTCCATAGCCAAATGGCCTTTGTTTTCTTACCCGTGAATATTTCTGACGTAGTCTTGATGTTTAGGGAACTAGGGGATGAATTTGCTAAGTTTAGGGAATTTTGATAGGAGCCAATTTTGGCACTGTTCCTATGCCCCAAACGGGATAAGAGCAATCACTTTTTAGGAACTTGATATTTTCGAGGATTGCATTGTAGGTATGGATTCACTTCTAAAATAAATGAACTTTAATTGCTACTTTTCCTTGGTGAGGCCGAGATTAGAATGGGGTAATGTCTAGTGAGAATCCGAAAGGTGAAAAATTAATATAACTAAACCTCTTATCTTGCGAAAAAGAGAATGGGAGACCCGGTCAAAAAGCGTAAGTGTTCTGCACAATAAGATGAAATTTGGGGATCTTTCGAAAGAAATGGCGTTCTCGTGCCAACATGACAAGGAAAAACTAAACTTAATTAATGAACTTGGAGGCTATTGCAAAAATTAGCTTTAGTCCTCCGCATACTTCAAGTATACGTCAAAGAACCAATGTGCCGCGGCGGTTTAGCTTAGTTGTACAACCATGTCTACTCTTTGCATAGGTTTAGATGATCGTTCCTAAATTGTGGCCTACTGAGTTCCTTGATCCTAAGAATAGCCCTGAAATTTATGAATGCATTGAGTCTTTGTTAGAATATTCCAATCTCTCAACAGAAAGGGACTGTTCATTACCATTCAGCATTCACCATCACCTTCACAAGTCCTTCTGATCAATAGCTAGTTTATTTGTGTATGCTGTCATTACTTTAAGGATGTTGTGAATAATTTTGTCAAATAGTTTAGCTTGAGTACAAAGATGTAGTTTAGGGAAGAATTTTCTTGGTTTAGATTGTCTGTTCTGTGAATATCCCTTTAGCTACGTGTGCATGCTAATTATTTTTTATTCCGTGTGGTGATTATCGTAATCCCGTTGTTCAGTTTGCTTGAGGACAAGCAAAGGCTTAAGTGTGCGGGAATCTGATAAGTCTGTATTTAGACATGCATTTAATGCGTGTTGGGGTCGGATTTTGATGGTTTTCCTAGATTTAAGGTGTTACAAGTCTCAATTTTAGCTCAAGTTTTGTTTACCGGACGTTGGTTCGAGTTTTGTGTTGTTTGGAGTCAAAATCAGGGAATTTGAGCCCAGCACCGGTGCTTGAGGAGCAAATGGGATGATTCGAGAAGCATTAAAGAGTGAATTGAGATCATTGTAGGTCACCGAGAGGTTCACGATGAAGATTTGAAGGAAAAAAATTCTAGGATTGACTACGGGATCAAAAGAAGACAAAGAGAGCTTGAAAACGGTGCTCAGGATGACCTTCTGTCAATCGTTCAAGCATATATCTTTGTAGAAGCGTTCAAAGGACACGATTTAAGTTGCATCTGAAAGCCAACTTCAAGGGCTACAAATCATATGAAGACATCATTCCGAGAATCTGAAAGGAAAAAGATGAAACCAGACGATGAAGTCAGATGCTCCCTGTTGCGATTTCAGAATGAGACATTCCACCATTTTATTCATATCTCTTGATTGGATGATTAAAATCCAATTCGGCAAATTGGGATGGATAGAAGACTTTATTATCTACAACTTTCATGAAGGAATTTTTGTCAAATTCGGATTACATAAGCCGGAAAACGCACTGGTAGACACGCACGCGTGCATGGTGGGACGCACGCGTGCGTCCAACGATTTTATGTGTTTCTCTGTCGGACGCACGGACGCAACGCACGCGTGCGTAGGCGCCGTGCGTACCTAATTTATTTCCTAATTTAGCCCAAATCACTATGTTTCCTATAAATATCACCCCCTTAACCCTAATGAAGGGGGATGGAACTTTAGAGAGAGATTAAGGACGAGATTAGAGAGCTTTTTCAGCCATGTTTTTCAATTCCTTAACATTCTTTGTAAATTCCTACTTTTTTTTATTAATGACAGTTAATTCTATTTATCATAATTCTATTGATTCTTCAATTATGAATAGGGAGTAGTTTTAATTAGGGATTTGGGGTTGATGAAGGGGTTAATCATGATGCATGGTTAGGTTCTTGATGGTGTAAATTGCATGAATGCCGTTTAATATGTGTTTGAATAATTTAATTGATATCTTTTCTAACCTAGAATGGCCACTAGAATTACAATTGTATATAGAATAAATTAAGAGAGATCTAATTTGTTCTAGGACACATTCACACACACCTAATCGTTCGCTAAGAGATTAGTAGCGATTCAGGGGTCGTAAGCTCGTTCGTCTTGGCAATAATTTAGGATCATGTCGCATGAGAGATCAGCCTGGTCCCCTAAATTATTGTACTCTACGCCGCGAGAGCGGTAAGAACTTAGTATTGATTAGCTAGGCTCAATTAAATTAAATTCATGTAATTAAGCCTGATCTGCCAGAAATCTGATTACCCCGGAATCAATCCCTGATCCCTTCGTCGTTAATTAAGAAAAACCCAAATATTTATTTTTAGTCATTTATTTTCAATTTTAGTTTTCTCAAGCAACCAATTCTTGCACGACCGCATTTGTTTTATTTATTCTTTATAGTTGATTTTAGTTAATTCTTAATTCTCTTTTACCGTCCCTGTGGAGACGATACTCGTACTTTCATCGCTATATTACAATCTTTTTAAGTGCGAGAAAACTCACATCAATATGCAATCTTATTATTTATGTAAGATATGCACTTTATAAAGTCGAAATTTGCCCTTTTGATAGGTTATTTATCTGTTTTAAGCAAAAATCTTATATTTTTTATGTGCACTATTAATAGTAATGAACACTTTTTTGCACTTTATCAAAATTCGTGATGCAATTTTATGATATGATTGTTCCTTTTAATTTACATTATTGGTTTTATAGACATAAATAAAAGTAGTTTTTTTGTTCAAGTGTAGAAATGCACATTTGTCATGTGTTAATTGCACTCTGGGAAGTAATAATGCAAACCCATTAATAATTCGATAAAGTATAATGTGTATTTGATGAAACTGAAGTGTGCTTTAGGTGAGATTGTAATGTGGAGAGTAAAAGGTAAACACAAATGTGCATTACGTGAAATTGAAATGTGTAGAATAAAAGGCATAAAGTGACACCGCATCGTAGTTTTTATTTTTGCACACTTTGGATTCACCTAATGCACATTTCAATTTCACCTAATACACACTTTAGCTTCACATAATGTCATTATGTCGTACCTTTTTTCCTGCACATTTTGATTTCATCACCTAATGCACATTTTAGTTTCACCTACTGCACATTCAATTTCACAGAATAAAATCTAATTGTTCAAATTTATTCTCATTTATCTCCTAAGATCTTTTCTCATTCTAACCTAATTCTGTAAACATGTACACTTTTATATTGCACATAGCTTCTAAAAATTTGCACGACAGCCAATTTAGGCAGACGAATTTTCTAGACAATGGAAATTAACATTTAATAAATATTTGGTATTTTCTCTCAAATAAATTAGACATGTTGATATTTTTTTATATCTAACTTTTTATAATGCAAATAATTATACAATAAGTGTGCATAGTTAAAATTAAAATACAATATCATAAATATATACGTAATATTCACTTGTGACAGTATGCAAAATTAATATGTTAAAAGTGCATATCTAAAAAAAAGTGCATAGCTAAATGAACAAAATTGATGAGCTTTTCATATAGCCTAACTAAAGAAAGAAACAATAAAATAAAATGGGGAGAATATGGTGAAACATGATTGTAATATTAAGAATTAATCATTTGAAGAAAAATACGTAGTACGTATGATTTAAGATGAACAAGAAAAAGATATGAAAAATATACTACGTGTAGTAAGACTAAGAAACTTAAACGGAAGAAAATAACTTTACCTATTTACATGGGTCAACACTCAACAATTAATGTGCATTAAATAAGGAACGTAAATTTCAAAAATACCCTTAACCGTTTATAATAAGATAAGATAATCTAAGGGTGGTAGTTCATTCTCATTTCTCTCCCAAGATGATTTTCTCACTTGATCATAAATCTATATATATATATATATATATATATATATATATATATATATATATATATATATATATATATATAGGGGATGGTTCCGGTGAGAAAGGAGTCACAAGAGAGAAAAAAGAATAAAATCTAGGCATTCATAAACTCAATCGGACGACCATAATATACACACGTATAAGTCTTACTTTAGTGTTATTAATGAAAAGCATTTAATGATAAGCAATACTATTCCAATTGGAACAACCGTTAGGGGTGTTTTTGTAAAGAGCCATGCTAATTAATTAAAACATCTACTCGTGCATACATCTTCAATGCAATATTTTCCTTTATTAAATTCCATATAATAAACGTATTAGTTGGAAGGTTAAGTTTTCATCTAAACGTGCAAAATCCGTACATACAAGTGCAATACATATGAACGTGTAATTCTTTGTCAAGCAATTGAACTTTTATTTAAATTCTTGTGCACTTACGGGTGCAATAAAAATTAAACTTCATATTGTGTATAAAATTTTATTTATTAAGTGGACAAACCTTTAGTTTAATCATATGCACTTTATTAAGTTACGCATTATACACTATAATGGTGAATCATAAGAAAACCCCTAATACACTTCAAATGTTTAATTAAGTGCACTTTATATTTTTTATTAAAGTCAATAATTGTGCACTTTTATACGTTTGCATTGCAAACATTAAATGAGTGCATCATGCACATTATGCATTTTATTATGCACTATATTTCAATTTACACATATTAATTTTTTAAGTCGGTAAACATATTATTAATAATTAATAGTTTGATAATTTTTTTAGATTCCTGAACATGTTGCACATAGTCATGGTATTTGCTTTTTAAAATATGTTCTCAAAAGTGCATAATTTCAATAGTAAAAATTCATCAAACGATCTCATCATGTAAATTGATAGTCACAAAGAATATCCATGGTGATGCACATTTAATCTATTAAAGGATATGAAACATAAAAAAAGAAAAATAAATGATAGATAAATAAAAGAGAGAAAAGGAAGTAATAATTAATTAACTACCAAACGGTTAAAGTAGTGGTAACCATTCCGGCACTTGGTTTTAAAGTTAATTAATGCATATATGAAATGACAAAAAAGCCTTCTACGTATGTATACGGGTGCTTGGAAAAAAATGTTAATCTAATGGTTGTAATTCATTCTTTTTTCTCTCCTAAGATGATTTTCTCACTTGAACCTAAATCTATCTATCTATATATATATATATATATATTGGCCGAGGCCGGTTCTACCTCGAACCAGGTCGCGAAACGAATTTTAGCAAAAACCGGACCTGAAAATCATAGTCGGACCGGCGCTGGTTGACTGTGTATTTCCATGAACCGGGCTGGCAGTAGCTTAACCAACGCTCGTTCAGGCCTCTGGCCGGCGCCAGTCCGCCGTCTGCCCGGTGGTTGCAGTCCGTTGACCCCCCAAACGATCTTCGGTTGATCCGAAACTGTTATACAATGTGTATTAAGTCCTAAACAATAAAAATATACCATTTTGGCCATCCAAAACATCACATATGTTTTAAAAACATTTTATACTTTTTACATGACTATTCATGTTGATTTATTCACGTAAGCCTAATCACTTTGTCTAATCACAAGTTTAAGCTCTTTTTTTAAGCAAGAATTTTATATTGAGTTGCTCGGAAGAGATGAGATTCCCAAAATATCCATAAGTAAAGATGGAAGTGACCCTATGTTTCAGCCAATTATTTAGCCTTGAGATGAGCACTTCATCGAGGTAGCAATCTAGAACTGGCCGAGTCCCATTCAGTGTCAGTAACACGATCTAGTAGCTCACGATCTGAAAGTACCCTTTGCAAAGGCGTAACTTCAAGATCTTTCCCACCCGAAGCATTAGATTCCGAGACAACCAATCCATCCGCTAACAGAGGTTTAGAGTGAGGTGAAAAAGAAACCCGAAAGAGAGTAGTTTCAAGAATATCAGTCACATCAATGACCGTCTTCTCATTGCAAACACTCTCTTCGGCTTTACCACCAGCCAAGGACGTCTCCTCAAACATCTCACCCACATCTTCCGCAATAATTCCCCCCATAATGTTTCTCCCAGATTCCTCTATACTATGGTCTTGGCAAATAAAAAGCTCTATATCGTTATGCATTTTCTCTGAATTAGGAACAGAATTATTATATAAAAGCAAGTCTTGCTCAAAAAGCCTTGAAGAGATTGATCCCAAACTTATGGTCCCTGAATCCTCAAATAAAGAATCGGCACAAGCTACCCCATGATCAATCAAAACAGTTTCCAAAACCTCTTTCTCCACCTTTTGTAACAAATCAACTTGACTTTGTAAAGTAGAACTAAACAGTTCAAAACCCCATCCATTTCTACCCTCGGGTATAATCATGGTAATGATGGTATTTCTACCCCTATTATCAAATATAACCAAACGAAAAAAGGCTCCAAATCTATTTGTTTCCAGAGATAAGCTTAGCTTTCTTGAATTTTCATATCGAGTGATTGTCCATGAACTCTGGGATTGAAAACGATAAAAAGCTTCACAAAGCCATTCAACTCCATTTGCATCCAGATCCAGAGAAAAACAATGACGATCCTTGATTTGACTAATTCGAAGCATGGTAGATGTTAAATAGAAGCAAAAAACTTTACATTCTATTCTAATTCGTTGAAAGTGTTTTCAAGTAGTCAAATTTGAACTTGTGTTTCTGGTCAAAGCAGGATTTTGATGTTCTTGCGGATGGCCGTCTCTAATCTTCTAGAAATCAATCAGCTGCTCATTCTGTCGCTGATTCCAGATTTTGACCGCCGAAGAATTGAACTTTCCGCCTTCTTCATTCTTGAAAAAGTCTCTCTCTAATGCAGCACTGCTCCCCCAATTCTGTCGCCCAAAGGTCTGTCATTTTTCCAAGCAAAATTGATGGTTATTCCTATCTCCAGCCGAAAATCTGTAAGCTGTTAATTTATCACGAAAACCGCGACCGGAACACTGTGCGCAACGCTGAGACGAACCCCATCCGGAGAATTCCAGTCGTGGCTGGTCCCGATCTTGCGACTCTGCACCAGATCGACCATGCATGCTCCAACGCTGCTGCTCCCAATCGGCGATGTCCCCAAGTGGACCGCGTTCCGGATCGGCGAAAACCCCCCTTCCCCGATTTAAAAATTGCCATCCCCTTTCACCCTTTTGGCTTCCCCCGCCCCAGAATTCAAAATGGATATCAAGTTTAAGCTCTTTTAAACATCATTCTAATACATTAAGCCGTTCACTCACATCGAATGAGCTTTAATATGTTCTACCCTTCTCGGTTGAACTCCGATTAAGCTCTGACGAGCTTTGTTGAACTCTGGCGATAACTACGGCGACTCTTTCAACTCTTTGAAAGATATATGAGCATCTTATACAAGTTCCTAACAAGGTTTCATAATCATAAAACCATATCAACACAATTAACCTCTAAAATGTTATTTTCCGACGAACCAGTCACTTTGGCTTCTAAGTCCGTTCTTGGACTTAGAACTACCTTTTAACCCCTCATTCTACACTTCTAAACATGTAGAACAATCCTAGAGTTCCTTCATATGATATACAAGTCATGAGAATCAAATGATGGAAGAAAGGTTACTAAAGAACTTCAGACCATAATCCCCAAGGTTTCCCTCTCTTTTCTCTATTCTTCCTTCTTCCTCGGACCTTCCTTGGTTTGAGCTCAAGATTCTAGCTATGGAGGTGAATAATGAATAGCACCTTTCTCTCTCCTTGTGTGTTTGGTCGAAGTGTGCGATAGGGGAGGGAGTAGGAATGATCATATCTTTGTCTCATTGAACAAATGAGTGTCGAAAGAGGCCCACAACTTATTTGATTCCATAAACCTCACCTCAGCCACCTATCCTCCAAGTTATGCAGCTCCCATTGAAAATTTGATGTCTAAAAACGTGGGGTGGCCCCCACTCATGTGGGAGGTCATCCCTTTTATGTCACCGAATGTACATTCGAACCCGAAAGTTGTATTTCTCGAACTGTTTTAATTATATTTTATTTTATCAGGACAAATAAAATATATATCATGTTCCCCATCACTATATGCCTTTCAAATGAATATACATTCCCCAACTTTAATTTTGATGTCCCCGGAATTTACCACGGGATGTTATCTTACGAAATATCGATACTAGTATACGGGCCTTGTTTGACCAACCGGTCAACTATATGCCTTTTCTATGGCCCAACTAGAGTATCCACGACCATATACATATTATCTAGACAAAGATGAATATAATATGTGGTCCTTTTAATATCGAGTGGTTCTCGCTCCCGGTGTGGGCCCCACGTGAAATTTACTATTCACGCAAAAGAAATAATAAAAATTTACAACCTCGTAAATTCACTAACCATTCTTCAATATAAAATTCATAATTTACATAAAAGTAAATATACTTGGGGACGGTGTTACAAGTTCACCCCAAAATCAATGTGTCTAGTAAAAAACAAACGGGTATCGCTCCCTCATTGAGACCTCGGTCTGCCATGTTTCTTCTTCGACTCGATCACTCCTCCAAAGTAGCTTTACCATAGGAATCTCCTTTTTCCTAAGCTTCTTTACCTGTTTGCCCACTATCTTCACCGATTTTACTGCATATTGTAAGTCCTCACGGATCTCAACCGGTGGTTTCCCAAGAATATGTGACGGGTCTTGTACATACTTCTTGAGCATCGATACATGGAACACATCATGAATCTTGTCAAGTTCAGATGTCAACTTTGGGCGGTAAGCCACGGTCCCAATCCTTTCAAGGATTTCAAATGGACCAATGTATCGAGGGTTAAGCTTACCCCTCGATATGAATCGGGTGATGTCTTTCCAAGGAGAAATCCTTAGAAACAATTTACCTTAGCCTTAGTGATTTTAACGAGTTCTATACCTTCGATTTTAGCCTCGCCAACCTTGTCCCAACACAACGGTATCCTATACTTTCTCCCATACAATGCCTCGTATGGAGGCATGCTAATTCTTGCCTAATAACTGTTGTTATAGGGAAACTCTACTAAAGCCAGATGGTTGTCCCAACTCTCTTGGAACTCCAAAGCACATGCCTTTAGCGTGTCTTCCAAAATCTGTATCACCCACTCTGATTGCCCATCCGTCTACGGGTGAAAAGTCATGCTGAACTTCACTTTAGTTCCCGAAGATGCTTGAAGTTTTGGCCAAAATTTGGATGTGAATCGTGGGTCCCTATCCGAGACAGTAGATATCAGAACCTCATGCAATCTCACAATCTTTTCCGTGTATAGCTTGGCCAATCTTTCAAGAGAATAAGTAATGTTGACAGGCAAGAAATGTGCACCGTTGATGAGCCTATCAACCACTGCCCATACTGCATCATAGTTTTTCGTCGTCCGTGGTGGTCCAACCACGAAATCTATGGTTTCATGTTCCCAATTCCATTCTGGAATGGAAAGTGGTCGCAAACGCCCCGTTGGGTGCTAATGCTCCGCCTTAACTTGCTGACGAGTAAGGCGTCGACTCACATACTTTACGATGTCTCTTTTCATACCTGACCCCCAATAACTTTCCTTCAAGTCCCGGTGTATCTTAGTGTAAGGAATATGTACCCCTTTAGCAATTTTGTATTAGAAATATTCCTTTGTAAGTATTAGCATAGTCGACTGGCTAGAGACCCTCTTTGTCTTTCTGATCAGAGTTGCTCTCAGAGTTGCTCTCAGAGTTGCTCTCAGAGTTGCTCCCAGAGTTGCCCATCAGAGAAGCTACCAGAGTTGGGTACCAGAATTGGCATGAGAGGCAGACATCAAAGTTTGAACCAGAGAACCTCTTCGGACTTGCTCTTACTTAGCAGAATTCGAAGACTCTTACAACGGCCGTGAAACTAACGGGAATATCCCTAACGGCTAGGATCCATTCGACGAAACATGGTACTATACATGCATTAAATGCTCAATTAATGTTGTACGTACAAAGAGATATTTAAAGCTGATGATTGACCATGCGGACATCCTTTCGCCGCCAAAATAGCAATCCGAAGGTCCAACAAGTCAAATCAACAGTACAAGCATTTAATGAAGCTGTCTTCTACACTCCAACGGGAAGACTGCTCCCAGTATATAAGATACACTTCGAAGGATTGTAAAAACAACGATTCAACAATCCTACTACGAGAAAATATTCAAACGCTCAAAGACTTCAACCTCTACTCATCACGAGCAGCACACAAAACATTGGAAAAGATTTAAACGTCATATCTTTTCTTTCCAACGTAACAGAATCGTTCCTCCAGTTCTTCAACACTTCGAAAGCCTCATCTATACATCCTTTGTGAAGAAGTTACGTTGGAGAAAACTGATATTGAATCAAACACTTCTTGAAAAAGAAGGGACGTCTCAAACTAACTGGAGTAAGTGAAGTGGGGATACTTCCAAGAGACTCAGTGAAACGAGACCAGCCATCAGGAAGATGGACTGCATCCCGGGTGGTAACTAGCCTTGAAGAAGACGAGGAGTGCTTCTTAAGCTCTAGGGACTAAGGCATTGTAAACTGTTGTTTTTGCAAGCTTAGTGGAACAGTGGATTAGAGGAACACGTTGTTCCTTGAACCACTATAAAAATCCCCGGTGTCATTTACTTTACGCATTTAATTCTGTACTTAAGATTCTGACTGTATAACTCCCAAGAAATTGGACTCTGCATTCAGGAGATCTTGTTCTAAGAGTTATCAGAAAGGCATTTGCCTTAGTGTTTTCCTGAGGCTACCCGGACAGAACTTTATCCGCCGCCAGGTCCAGTTCTGCCATCAGAACTTGACCTTCTCTGTCACCAGAATCAGACTATCTCTGATAAGTTAGTGTTGACTCAGATAAGAGTTTGAAAAATCCAGAACAATCTATTCAACCCCTCTAGACTGTTCCCATTATAAACGGGACCAACAAGTGGTATCAGAGCCTCCTCGTTCTTGTAATCTTTTAGGTTACTCACTGAACAGAGATCCACTTGTTTTAGCCTCTTTTAATCTCTTACTATGGATAACACTCTTTCAAAGAATCTGATGTTTTCAGTTACCAAGTTTGATGACTGGAAGATACACATGAAGGCCCATCTCTGCGCACTAAACGATGAAATGTGGGAAGTCCTAGATGCAGGTCCTTTCACTGAGTTCACCAAGGTGAATCCTGAATACACTGCTGGTAGTGGTCAACACCAAATGATCATTAAGCTTTGTCATGAATGGTCAAATGAAGAAAGGAGGAAGTACAACCTGGATAACATAGCGAAGGACATCCTGTACAAGGCTATTGATGACAAGTACTTCACCAGAATCAAGAAGTGGACCTCTGCCAAAGCTATCTGGGATACTCTTACCCTGATAGGAGCTGGTGATGAGCAGGAGAAAGACAACAAGCTCACAATTGCCATGAAGAAGTTTGAAGACTTCAAGCTTCTCCCCAAGGAATGCATAGCTGAGATGTATGCACGCCTGCTCACCCTCACTACTGAGATTTCAGAACTTGGGAAGGATCTGACTCCCAAGGAGATCAACTTAAAGGTTCTCAGAGGTCTACCTTGACCTTGGAAGATGAAGGTCACTGCCATGAGAGACAGCAAGGATCTCAGAACCTACAGCACTGAGAAACTCGTCTCTGATCTCAAGTCTTATGAGTTCGAGATGAATGAAGAACAAAAAGAAGAAGCTGAGGACAGGACAACTACTACCCTCACAGCCAGCACCTCACAGGTAAACAACTTTGACCCTTCCATACTTTTAACTGACGAATATATGGCTGCTTTTGCCAGGAAGTTCAGAAAATTCATGAAGCCCAAGGATGGCAGAAGTCCATCCTCCAGCAGAAAGCCACACCAGAAGACCAAGTCTTCAGAAAGCAATAGAGAGCTTCTCTGCTACAACTGCAGACAACCAGAGCACTTCAAAGCCAATTGTCCACACCCTCTAGTGTCCAAGAGACAAGGCCAATAAGGAGAGAAGAAGTACGAGCACATAAGGAGGAAGACACTCATCACTGAGCAACCAGAGAAGGACCGTCTCTCTAAGACAGAGTCCAGCTCATAATCAGAATCTGATGAGGCATTCTGTTGCCTGGATACAGAAACTGAAGACCTATGCCTTATAGGTCAATCTGATGATGAGGTAACCTCTACTTCTACATCTAATTTTTCTTCGGTAGGCAAAGATTTTGATTCAGAATCAATGTCTGAATTTTGGGAAGAGTTTCAAACCATCCAAGCCACTTATTCCTCTGTCAAAGAAGAAAACAGTAAGCTGAAAGTTGAGATTCTTGACTTAAGAAAGGAGATTGAGACCAAAATCAATCTTTTTATTAAGGAAAGAAATCAGCTGGAAGCTGAAAATGTTTCTCTTCTAAAGAGAGTAAGAGAAATAGAGACAGTTGAGATCAAGTACAATACCTACCAGAAGGCCCAGTCTTCAATGGAAAGGTTACTACATGACCAACAGATTGGCGTTGGTTTTGGTCTTGGTTATGGCTCAACAGAATCAGGTGAGCCTTCTGTAATGCCTAGCGCCAGAGTTGCTAAGGCAGATAAGGTCATAATGCCACTGATCTCTAGCCCCATCTGCCAAGCTGGTGTATCTGGTACCAAGGTGGTTCTTGAGGAAGTCAGACCAGAAAAACAAATGATAAAGGTTCAACCCAAACAAATTTTGAAGAATAATGAACCTGACAGAAAACCTAACAACAGAAAAGGTTTTCAAAATAAAAGAAATCAAAGACAAAACTCGACCAGACATCCTCATGACTACCTCACCAGAGATGATCACCATAGAGGCAAATATCAAGAGAGAGTTAACTTCAGGCAGAAGAGGTTGGCTGGTCAACTTCAGAAGCTTAAAGTTAACTGTTCCTCTGCTCTTGATAGCATATGGGACTTCTACCCAACCAAAAAGGCTATGCAGAAGTACGTAAACAGGAAGCATGATCCTCACAAGCATCTGCCTAAAGTGAATCATACTTTGTTTACTATGACTACCAGGTGGACAATGGGTACCACCCACCAAGGTTTCACTTGATGAGACCAAAGTGGTACCGGCTGCCAAGACTGCATGACCCCCTAGGACCCAACATAGCTTGGGTACCTAAATCTTCCTTTTAACTTTGCAGGAACTGTGTGCTGGAGCCATCTCTGAGAAAGATTGGTATACTGATAGTGGATGCTCCAGACACATGACAGGTGACAAGAGTTGCCTAACAAAGTTCCAGAGATGTAAAGGGCCAAAAGTTACTTTTGGTGGCAATGATAAAGAAGGTCAAACAAAAGGAAGAGGCAAGTTGATCAAGAACCAGATAATCATTGATGATGTCTCATATGTTAAAGGCCTGAAATTCAACTTGCTAAGTGCTAGCCAATTCTGCGACAAAGGCTACACATTTGAGTTCTTCAAATAAGGTTGTTCTATCAAGCATGAGAAAACTATGGAAGTAGTTCTGACGACTACCAGAAAAAGAAACATATATGTTGTTGATTGGTCTACTGCAAAAGAAGGAATTTGCCTGATAGCCAAAGGAGATTCAAAACTCAGCTGGGAATGGCACAAGAAGCTGAGTCACTTGAATTTCAAAACAATCAACAAGCTAGCAAGGGATCACATTGTTGATGGACTGCCCAACATTGTGTACAAGAAGGAGAACCTGTGCAGTGCATGCCAGAAAGGAAAACAAGTGAAGAACTCCTTCAAGCCCATTGCTGGAGATCTTTCTACAAGTCCTCTAAATCTGATCCACATGGATTTATTTGGACCAGTAGAAACTCCAAGTGTTGGAGGCAAAAGATACACTCTAGTCATGGTGGATGACTATTCAAGATACACTTGGACAATCTCTTTGAAGAAAAAAAAATGAAACTCTACAGAAGCTACCATCTATGTTGAAACTTTTGCAGAATGAACAAAATCAGAAAGTCAAAACAATCAGATCAGATAAAGGAACAAAGTTCGTCAACAAGGTCATAAAGGACTTTTGTGACCAGAATGGAACCATGCACCGAATCTCTGCAGCCAGAACTCCTCAACAAAATGGAGTTGCAGAAAGAAGGAATAGAACATTGAAGGAAGCTGCAAGAACCATGATTGCTGAATCTGATCTACCCCTCAGATATTGGGTTGAAGCAATCAACACTGCTTGCTATACTCAGAACCGAAGCATGATCCACAAGACTCACAGGAAGACCCCCTATGAACTTTGGAAAGGAAGAAAACCCAACATCAGCTACTTTCATGCATTTGGATGTAAATGCTATGTACTCAACAATGGCAAGGAACATCTCAAAGTGTTCCAAGAGAAAGGTGATGAAGAAATGTTCTTAGGCTACTCAAGCACAAGCAAAGCCTATAAAATACTCAACAAAAGGACTCTACTTGTTGAAGAATCTATTCATGTCAAGTTCGATGATCACAACTCTGTTAAAGAACTAACAGAAAACCTGAAGGAAGTGAATCTTGAAGAAACACCCGAAGTGGTCACACAGAAATGGTCACACCAGAGTTGGTTACCAACTCTGTTATACCAACTCATATTCAGAATCCCATTTTGCAAGACAAAGATAGTGATGAAGATTCAGAAGAGGAACAAGAAAGACCCATAAAACCGTTATCAGAACGCGATCTAACTTGGCTAAGAGATCACCCTCCAAACCAAGTGATTGGACAAATCAGAAGTGGTGTACAAACCAGATCTGCTACGACAAGAAGAGATGCATTGTTTGCATGCTACATTTCTCAAATAAATTTATTAAAAATAAATTAATACAAAGTAATATCCGGGGGGACCACACCTGACACAGATAAAAATTAAAATCTAAATGTCGGAATGCCAAAAAAATCCATCCAAAAGGACCTACGAACAAAAATAGGAAGCTGATCCATATCGGAGTATTGAATTAAACGATCCACCGGGCCCATAGCCAAATGGTGCGCAGCCCAATTGCCTTCACGCCTCGTATGCCCAAATATTACCCTTTCCTAAAAGCCATCTGTATAGTTTCCTGAAGTTCCTCCTTCCACCTCCTCGACTTCCTGCCCTGAAAAAACTCCAACGCCAACGAAGAATCCATTTCTACCTGAAACCGCTCGTATCCTGCCGCAATAGCCCACCAAAAACCAACGAAGACTGCTCGGATCTCAGCCTCTAATGGGGAAGAAGCTTCGATCGGGAAGGTTATAGCAACAGCGAAATCTCCCTTTCTCCCTCGCATGATGGCTCCTCCTGCTGCCCTTTCAAGTAAGAAACTGGCGTCAATGTTTAATTTCCATTCTAACTTCGGCCTTCTCCACCTTACAATGTGAAACCATACTCTTTGAATATGAAAATTGTTAGGAATCAGGTTTTCTTCAAATAAGATACTCCCAATGTTATGCAGTTTACTTTTCGTCAAGCTAAAAGCCCACTGCTGAGTGTAGATTTTAATTTGATGTATGAACTGTTCCAAAGTAAGTATAGAGCCCCCCAGATCCCCAAATTTGAGCTGTGTATAATTTCCAAATGTGCCAACATATGATTCCAGGTAAATTATGCTTAAAGGTCAGAACCAAACTTTTCCTTTTAGAACTGGACCACCAATCTCTAAAGGAACTGTTAATCAATCTATTCCTATTGTTTATGCCCATAATTCCCTGAAAGTACCTCCAAACTTGTTGAACCATAGAACATTGGAAGAATAGGTGCTGCATAGAGTCAGAATTTTGTTTACACAATGGACACATAGAGGGTTGAAGAACCCTATTGAATCTGGCCAAGTTTATCCACAGTAGGGAGAATTCCTTTATGCAATTTCCAGAGTAATAGTTTCATTTTCAACTCCAATTGGGATTCCCATATATGCTGATAAGTGTCAGAACTGAAACCTAACTCCCTTACTTTTTCAAATGCAGATTTGAAGGAGAAATTTCCATCAGTTTCCTCGGACCATATAATGTTACCATTATGATCTTCTGTACAGAGACTCATAGCATGATCATGGACAGAACAAATCCTCTTCCATACTGCAGAATCTGTAATTCTAGGTATCATACTGCCATTTCTTTCATATTTAGATCTCATAAAATTGGCCCATATAGACTGCCCTACCTTCCACTTCCACCACATTTTAAGAGAAAATGTCTTTTCAATATCCACAAGAGATCTGATTCCCAAACCACCTTCAATAGTAGGAAAGCATAATTTTGACCATCTAATCCAGTGATACTTGTTCTTATAGGCAGATGATCACAAAAAAAAATGCCATCTTGCTATTAAGAATTTTAATCACTTTCTTGGGTAAGTTGTCAACAACCAAGAGATGTAAAGGGATAGAATTAAGCACATACTTAATTAGAATAAGCCTTCCTCCCTGAGATAGGTTTTTTTGCTTCCATGGAGTAAGCTCATTCTCAAATTGACCGATGGTACTCCCCCAAAACTGGAATCTATTTATACCTTTGTGTAAATTAACTCCAAGGTATTTCAAAGGCAGCTCCCCTAGTTTCATTCCCAAAAGGTCTCTAATCTTTGTTTTCCTTGCAGGTGATGTTTTGCCACATAACACTGAGCTCTTTGAAAAATTGACAGCTTGACCTGAGGCCTCCTGGTAAGAATCCAAAAAAGCTTTAAATTTTTTAATAGACCTGGCATTCCCATTTAAGAAAACCAACAGATCATCTGCAAAACCCAAATGAGAAATAGCTGTACTAGCAGGTCCCCCATAATACTGCTTGATCCTTCCTTCCTCCACCAACCTTTTTAGTCCTCTAGAAAAAGCTTCAGAGGTGATAATGAATAGAAAGGGGGATAAAGGGTCCCCCTGCTTTAACCCCCTAAAAGGCTTGAAAAAACCATGTGGTGAACCATTAATCATAACTGATAAGAAAGTGGCCTTAAGATTATTCATAACCAGGTGTATAAAATGAGGAGAAAAACCAATTTTGATAAGAATTTCTGAAAGAAATTTCCAAGAAACCCTGTCAAATGCCTTTTCCATATCCAATTTAACAACCAAATTAGTACCCCTGACTTTATGATCAATGCTATGAACCATATCCTGAGCTAACAGAATTTGATCAACCATGTCTCTATCTGCCATGAAACCAGCCTGCTCAGGGGATATGATTTTAGGTAGAATATCTTTCAACCTAGTTGCCATGACCTTAGTACAGACTTTACAAATGAAATTTGAAAGACAAATTGGCCTAAAATCACTGAAAGTGGAAGGTCTATCAGTTTTAGGAATGAGAACAAGCAAGGAACTGGATATTCCTTTAGGAATTGGATGTCCAAGAAAGAAATCCTGAACGGCTCTAACCACATCCTCCCCCACAATATTCCAACACTTTCTAAAGAACTTGCCATTGAATCCATCTGGACCTGCTGCACTATTTTGATTTAGATCCCACACAGCCCTTTTCACCTCTTCTAGTTCTGGCAACTTTGACAGAAGGTAATTATCCTCATCAGTTATCAGAGTTGGAATGTATTGTAATAAAGTATTGTTATTGTTTACAGGTTGATCTTCTGAGTAAAGAGAGGAGAAGAAGTCCACTGCAGCATTCCCAATCTGAGTGGGGGAGTCAATAACCTGACCAGCATGATTTTTGATAGAGGTAATGGCCTGTTTTCTCTTCCTAATCTGCACAAAAGAGTGATAGAACCTAGTATTGTTGTCCCCTTCTTTAATCCAGTTAATGTGAGCCTTTTGCTTCCAGAATTTCTTTTCAAGCTTGTGCTTATGAATGAGAATCCCCCTTTTAAAGTACCAGTCCTCCCTGTTCTTTTCAGTAGGATTGTCCTCAAAAGCTTTTTCTGCATTTAAAACCTCCAATTCACATTGTTTAATGCTATCAAAAATGTTTCCAAAGACTTCTTTATTCCATCCAGACAAATCCTTCTTAAGATGTTGCAATTTAGTTACAATACCCCTCCTCCCACCCCGTGTTTTAACCAAACTCCACCTTGATTTCACAAAATCCATAAAAGAATCATGTTTAACCCACATGTTTTGAAACCGGAAGGCTTTAGGAGAAGAAATACCCAGATTTCTACCTCTCATGAGAATAGGGTTATGATCAGAAGGTGTTTTGTTAAGAAGAGAAATTTTAATATCATCAAAAAGGTCAAGAAACTGGTTATTGACCAAAACTCTGTCCAATCTCCTCCAAACTCTACCATTTGCTCTATTCCCTGTCCAGGTATATTGAGGCCCCTCATATGGAAGATCAACCAATCTGCATTCAGCCAGGCAATCAGTGAAGTCATTTACACCCCTTAGTAAAGGTAATGAATTGCCCTTATGTTCACTATATTTTGCAATCTCATTAAAGTCTCCCCCTATCATCCAAGGGTTGTCTAAACGGGACGCAATAGAAGTCAAACCAGCCCACAGATCTCTTCTAATAATATAATTATGCCCACCATAGATGCCGGTAACCCAACCCTTATAGAAACTACTCAGAACTTTAAAATGTACAAACTGAGCATGCTAGGTGAAATCAGAAACCTCCATTAAAGAGGAATCCCAAAACACCCTATTTTATTCACATCAGAACAAACAGCTTGAGTAAAACCAAAATGAATTTTGTACCTTTCCATCTTATTTTTATTCACCATAGGCTCAATAATAATCATCAAACTAATCCTCCACTGTTGGACTAGGGAACTAAGTCTGCAACTGGAGGATTCCAGACCCCTAGTATTCCAAAATAGACAATTCATTGAGAAACACTAGGAATCAAAGCCTGCCCCCTAGCTGTACTCCTAGTTGTCCTTGAAGATTGTGTCTCTTATCCCTGGTTCTTTTTGGATTTTCTATGAACTTTAATGAACCCTTCCTCATCCTGATCCTAATGACCAGTACCTTGTATGCCAGTCTCAGTTGATGCATCTGTCTTATTAGAGAAATCTTCCTGAACCTCCTCAGTAGCAGTAGATGCATTGTGTATTTGGTTGGCCTTATCTGCTTGTTCTCTTTTATTATTATGTTGCATAACAATATTATTAACCTTGAGACAGTTTTCAGTCCAACTCTCTAACAAATTTTCAGGATCCACTTCCAGGTCATTTTCTCCCCCATAATGGCATTCCCTAGGCGCCACTAGAGAATCTTCAAAAGCTTTGTGCATCTTGTTAAGATAAACATCATCTTGGATCCCTTTTATATCTTTAGGATCGGAGCATATTATCCTAGCAAATTGTTTAGAGACTAACTCCTTTATGATGTGTCTATCTTCTTCTGCAAGTGGGTCCAAAGGATCAAGAAAAACCTCCTCCACATCTGTTTCAACATCAGAGTGAATCTCCTGAATCTTTACATTGGAAGTAGACTGATAATTAACATATGTAACTTTAGCTTTCCCTTTTTCCTCCCTTGTATACTTTGTAGTCTTTTTTTCCTTCTGAATCCATATATCCTTATTGATTGCTATTTGTCTGGGCTGTTCCACTTGCTTCTTTGGGCATTTCCCTAACGAGTGTCCCAAATGAAGACAAGCAGTGCAGTATTCAGGCCTATTTTCATAGGCCACTGATTGAGAAAAACCAAACTTGCCACTATTTATCCAGATCTTATGGGGCATCTCCTTGGTGAGATCAAGCTCAACACAGATTCTAGCTAGAGCAGGCCTAGATAGCTTGCTTGTAGCTTCATCCAATTTTAAGGGGTTTCCAACCAAGCTCGCTATACTAAAAAGAGCTTCCTTGTCCTGAAGGTGCAAAGGTAAACCTTCCAAAGCTATCCACACCGGGACAACCGGTGATTCAACATTAGGCCTGAATTCCGGTGTCCATTTAGTGACCCGCATCATAACACCTTGAATAGACCATGACTGACGATTCCAACATCTAATGAAATCTTCCTCCAATTCAAATCTGATCAACACATGTTTTGGATCTAACACCCCCAAGTGAAACGATCCTTTAAAACCGATAATCTCAAATGATTTTATCAAAGTAATTAGACTCGGATTACCCTTAAAGAAGTACCCAATCAGAGCTCGCTTGTGCTTGTCTGCTAAACCCCGAACTTCCTCCTCAGAAAAAGAAATTGTCGGCATCCCTTTGAAACGAGAAGGGGTTTTTGCTGATAGAGTTGTACGATCCGCCACCACATCAGCAAAGGATTTACCCTCCCAAGCCCGGCCTGGTGGCTTGGAAGCCACCGCCGCAGAAGCCATCGCCATGGATCCTGAGCACTCTTGGTAAGAGTTCAAGAACTTTTTTCCGCTCCCAGAGCATGGTATGACACTTTGTCCATATTTCTAATGAACCATGGGTTTACTAAAGGAAAGGTTGACAAAACTCTATTTCAAATCTCTGTTGCTGATCATATTCTGTTAGTACAAATATATGTTGATGATATTATATAGATCAAGGTCTCAAATTAGGGTGAGAGCTGACGGCGATCTTCTATGACGGCGATCTCTTCGGTGGCGGCTGAGCCGCCACCATAACATAATGCTTGGGCTCGGAAATCTTTTGCAGAGGTTGTGGGAGGAAAGGAGACTCTCTCGGCGAAAACACCTTCAAGGCATAAAGGGATGCCTGCGATTTCTTTCACTGAAGGAGACATCAAGCTTCTAGCGGATCAGCATAATCGTGCGTTGATTGGGTATTTTTATAAAGGCAAACCATCCCTTACTATTATGCGTAAATCGTTTGAAATAATTGGTTTTAAAGGGAGTTTCAATCTGGGAGTTTTAGATCAGAAGCATGTTCTTATTCGTTTCAATTTGGAGGAAGATTTTCTACGATGTTGGACACGACAAGCTTGGATTATTCAAGGCCATACAATGAGAGTCACAAGGTGGACTCCGGAGTTTCGACCTAATGTCGAATCTCCTTTGGTTCCGGTTTGGATTGCTATGGAAGGGCTGCCTTTACATTTGCAGGATAAAAGGGCGCTGATGGAAATTGCTAAACTTGTAGGAAAGCCTCTATCAATTGATTCAGCTACTGCAAATTTATCTAGGCCTTCTGTTGCGAGGGTCTATGTTGAAATTGATCTTACTAAGGAAATGCCTCAGAAGATATGGATCAATTGTGGGTCGTATGGCTTTTCTCAAAGTGTTATCTATGAGAATTGCCCTGAATATTGTACCTTATGTTTACACTTAGGGCATTCTAAATCTAAATGCCCCAAGAGGACTGTGGAGCAACCTAAAAATCTAGCATTACAAAAGGATAAATGGGTGCAGAAAGTAATCTCAACCAAGGAAACTCAGGACAGGAAGTACACTACAGAGGAAAAAGGGAAAGCTAAGATTACAGAGGTTAATCTTTCAAATACACAATCTACATCAAAGCTACAGATTGAGCAGATTGATTTAGTTCCAGAGATGGTATCTCTAGAGATTCCAAATGCAGGGGAAAAGGAAGAAATCAAATCTCTCATACAGATGGAAATATCTGGTATTTGCAATTCATCTCCTGGGGACATTACAATGATCCAAGATGATTTTCAGTTGCTGCATTTGAACAAACAAATAGATAAGGATCTGTCAATTCTCAATAAAGGGTATCATTCAGAAGATGATCAATATAATAAGATGTCTACAGATAGCATTGAACAATTAGATCCTTTTATACTGAAAACAGTGGAGGCTATGGCTATCAGATTAGAAGCAGCAGAGGCAGAAAATATTACCAATTCAGCAAAGGCTATCAATCTGTCTAAATCTGGAAATGCTATGCAATCATCTCAAATTCCTGAGCCACAACAACCTGTTTTAAACTACACACAATCAGAAGAGGAAGAGGAGGGTTTTACTAAAGTTGAAAGGAAAAATGTTAGGAGAAAAGCACCTACTGATCCAGCATTTAGGAGGGCAACAAGAAGTGCAGCTAGGGGTGAAGGGGCTGATATCCAAACAGTCCAATGAATTGCTTAATTTGGAATGCTAGGGGTCTGGAATCCTCCAGTTCCAGATTAAGTTCCCTAGTTCAACAATGGAGGTTGGTTATTGTGGTGGTTATTGAGCCTATGGTGGACATGCTTAAAATGAGCCATTACAAATCTGTTCTAGGTTTCGATGAAGCAGCCTGTTCTTTTGGTACTAAAGTTTGGATTTTTTGGAATTCTAATGCTGTTCAGATTACTCAGATCCAATGGCACAATCAATTTGCTCATTTTAAAGTTACAGGCAGTTTATATAATGGTTGGTTTACTGGCATTTATGGTCAGCATAACTATATTTCAAGAAGAGATCTGTGGTCATCTCTTAAGGCTATTTCTGGTAATATGGTCGAACCTTGGATCTTAGGGGGGGATTTTAATGAAATAACTAAACATTGTGAGCATAAGGGGAATTCTTTACCAATACTTCGAGGGGTTAATGATTTTGTTGAATGTATATCAGCATGTGAGTTGATTGATCTGCCAGTTTCAGGACCTAAATACACATGGACTGGTGTTAGATCAAACGGTAGAGTTTGGAGAAGATTAGACAGGGTGTTGTTTAATCAAAAATGCATTGATTGTTTTGACCATATACAAGTCTCCCTATTCAATAAAACTCCTTATGACCACAATCCCCTTCTTATTCAGTGTGCTAATAAAGGTCATACTGGACCAAAGCCTTTTAGATTCCAGAATATGTGGTTCTCTAATGCTTTGTTTATGGATTTTGTTAAGAAGAGCTGGAACACTTATGAATATGGAGGAGGGATGAGGGGCCTGGTATCTAAGCTACAGTATCTTAAAAAGGAACTCAAGGTATGGAACAAGGAAGTTTTTGGCAATATTTTTGATGATATAAAACAATGTGAAAATGAGGTTCTGCTGGCAGAAAAAGCTTATGAAGAAAATCCTGGAGATGATACTAAGGAAGATTGGGCTCATAAAAGGGGTTTGCTTCTTATTAAACTTAAGATTGAAAGAAAATTTTGGAAACAGAAAGCTCACATCAAGTGGATTAAGGAAGGGGATTGCAATTCCAAATTCTTTCATTCTTTTGTCAAAACTAGAAACAGAAAGCAGTCTATTACCTCAATCAAAGATGGTGCTGGAAACACTATTTCTTCCCATGATCAGATAGGAGAAGCTGCAGTTGATTTTTTCAAGGGCTTGTATTCTGTTCAGAGCAATGTAGCACATAATGAGATTCTGAACCATATTCCTTCCCTCATTACTCAGGAAGATAATTACATTCTCACCCACCTGCCAAGTCATGATGAAGTTAAGAAAGTGGTTTGGGATTTAAATCAAAATAGTGCACCTGGACCAGATGGGTATAATGGAAATTTTTTAAGAAATGTTGGGATATTGTTGGCAAAGATGTGACTAGTGCAGTTCAAGAGTTCTTCTTGGGCATTCCTATCCCTAAGGGAATGTCTAGCTCTTTTATTGTCTTAATCCCTAAGACTGATAACCCTAATTCCTTTGCTGAATTTAGACCTATTTGTCTGTCTAATTTCATTGGCAAAGTCTGCAGTAAGGTTCTTGCTTCCAGACTTGGTACTATTCTTCCAAAGATTATCTCTAAGGAGCAGGCTGGGTTTATGGCTACTAGAGACATGGCAGATCAAATCTTGATTGCTCAAGAAATGGTGCACAGTATAGATAAAAAGGTGAGAGGGTCCAACATGGTGATTAAGCTTGATATGGCTAAGGCTTTTGATAGGTTATCTTGGGCCTATCTTAATGAAGTTCTTTTCAGATTTGGGTTTTCCTCTCAATTCATTCATTTGGTAATGAATAATCTTAAGTCCACTTACTTATCTGTTCTTGTTAATGGCAGTCCTCAGGGATTTTTTAAACCTACTAGAGGGGTTAAGTAAGGTGATCCCCTTTCTCCTTTCTTGTTTATTATTGCATCTGAAGGCTTCTCAAGAGGGCTTAATTGGATTATGGAGAAAGGTTGTATTAAACCCTATTGGATGGGCATTTTTGGGTACCCCTTTTCACATCTGGGTTTTGCTGATGATCTACTGGTTTTTCTTAATGGGGACTCTAGATCACTTCTTAATTTTAAACACTTTTTAGAGTGCTATCAAGAAGCTTCTGGTCAGCTTGTGAATTTAGACAAGAGTTCTTTTATTTGTGGAAAAACCTCTCCATCTAGACAGGTTAGAATTAAAAATCTTCTGGGTATGAAGATGTCTTCCTTACCCTTGAAATATCTGGGAGCTAATTTACATAAAGGGATGAACAGGTTTCAATTTTGTGGTCAGATTATCAAGCAATTTGAAAATAAGCTAACCCCTTGGAAGCAGAAACATTTGTCACAAGGTGGGAGGCTTATTTTAATCAAACATGTTCTTAATTCTATTCCACTTCATATGCTAGCTGTGGATTTGCTTCCTAAGAAGGTGGTTAAGATATTGAATAATAAAATGGCTTCTTTCTTTTGGGGTTCTTCTGATATTAAAAAGAAGCACCATTGGATCAGTTGGAAAAATCTTTGTAGACCTACTTCTGAAGGTGGATTGGGTATAAGATCCCTAAGTGATATTGAAAAAGTTTTCTCTATTAAACTCTGGTGGAAGTGGAAAACTAGCAATTCTATTTGGGCAAATTTTGTTAGAGACAGATACAATAGAAGTGGATGTATGATACCTAAGGTCTCAGATTCAGCAATATGGAGAAGAATCTGTGAAATCAATGATTATGCTACATCTTTATGCTCAGATAGCCCTTCTGGTCACCTTACCTGGAATGCAGAAGATAGTGGTAAGTTTTCTTTTAAAACAGCATATGAAGAGGTTAGGGAGCAGACCTACAATGATTTCTCATTTCAACATATATGGCATCCAAGACAGGAATTAAGAATTAAAATCTTTCAGTGGAAAGTTTTAAGGAAGATTCTTCCTTTCACAGATAATTTGGGCAAATTTAATATGATGCTAAATCCATCAATATGTCCTCTCTGCAAGAATCACTCTGATAATCAGAATCATGTGTTGTTACAATGTTCTGTGGTAAAACCAATTTGGCAGTATTTCATGGGAATATTGGGTATTCCTTTCTTTAATAACCAGATTTTTCAAGTTTATAGAGATTGGTGGATCAAGGCTGGTAAAAGGAGTCTGACTGACATATTTAGACATAATTTAGCTGGAATTATCAGTTGGCATATTTGGAAGGTTTATGCAAATCAGATTGGGGGAGACGGGGGTCCTATCCCTAAGTCGGAAAGCATCATTCTACAGATAAAATTTTACACTCAAGACTGGGTGAGAAGCTTTTCTGGGTTAAAAGTTCGAACAATAGGCTCGGTATTGTTTGAGGATGGTCTCATTCCAAGGAATTTCAGATTGGCTAGCCCTGGGTTTCAAATTATACGATGGAGGAAGCCTAAGAACAACAATAAATTGAACATTGATGCGAAATACTTATCTGGGAATGCTTCAGGGGGAGCGATTATGCGTGATTCAACTGGGAAGATGCTTGGGGCCACGTCGTTTCCTCTTCAAGCGTCCTCGTCCTTAGATGCTGAGATTCAGGCTATTGGGGTTGCTGTGCGTTGGGCGGTGGCAGAAGGTTTTGATAAATTTCTGGTGGAATCCGACTGCTACCTGGCGTTGGAGTATATCTCTGGAAGGGAGACGAGGAGATGGCTTGGTCTAATTCAGGAAATCACGCAGACAGGTTTTAGGAAAGATCTGGCTTTTGGGCATACTTATCGGGAGGGGAACTGGGCTGCGCATTTTTTGGCTGACCTCCAGGCCCGGCAGATGATTTCTTTTAATAGTCCGACCCAATTACCGACTTTGGCAAAAAGAGCTTATTTGATGGATTTTTTTGGTATTCCCTCTTTCCGGTATTAATTTTCTTTTTTGATTTTCTTTGCTTTGTTGTCTGATTTTTCTGAGAGTTTTGGTTTGGTCCCCTCTCAGATGTATCTTTTCTCTACTTAATAATACATGGCAACTGTCCCCCGGCTTTTGCCCCACTGATTTTGGTGGTTTGCCTTCCGGGGTAAAAAAAAAAGTTGATGATATTATATTTGGAAGTACTATTGCAGAATTGTGCAAGAAATTTTCTCAAGTTATGCATAGTCAATTTGAAATGAGTATGATGGGAGAACTGAGCTACTTCCTAGGAATGCAAGTAAAACAAATACCTGAAGGAATTTTTATCGACCAAGGGAAGTACACCAGAGACCTGATCAAGAAGTTTGGAGTAGAAGGAAAATCTTCAGTGAAGATTCTCATGAACACTTCACAGGGAATTGGACCAGATGATTAAGGAAAGGATGTTGATGCAACAACATACTGAGGAATCATTAGATCTCTTCTCTATCTAACCGCAAGCAGACCAGATATATCCTTTTCTGTTGGAATCTGTGCCAGATACCAATCAAAGCCCAAGGAGAGCCATCTAAGTGCTGCAAAAAAAATCATCAGATACATCAAAGGAAATCCAAATGCAGGCCTATGGTATCCGAAGGGAGGTAACTTTGAACTAATTGGTTACTCTGATTCAGATTTTGCAGGTTGCAGGTTAGACAGGAAGAGCACCTCTGGTCATTGCCAATTGCTAGGTGGGAGACTTGTCTCCTGGTTTAGCAAGAAGTAGAACTCTATCTCAACAAGTACAACAGAAGCTGAATACATTGCTGCTGGAAGTTGTTGTGCTCAACTTCTGTGGATGAAGCAACAACTAAAGGATTATGTAGTTCATGCAAAGGAGATCAAGCTGCTGTGTGACAACACCAGTGCCATTGCAATCACTCAGAATCCAGTACTTCATTCCAGGAACAAACACATTGAGATCAGACATCACTTCATCAGAGATCATGTAGAGAAGAAGCATATCTGTATGGAGCATGTACCAACTGAAGATCAGTTAGTGGACATTCTAACCAAGCCTTTACCTAAGGTAAGGTTTAACAAGCTGACGGAAGAATTGGGAATGATGGATGATCTTCCCAGAGATGCTTGAATCAGAGTTGCCCTGGACCAGAACTACTATATCTGGACCAGAGAACCACCCATCAGAGTACCTCGTTCTCTGATCCATCAAAGAATTCTCTTTAGTCATTTTTTGAGGAACGGGAAAGACCTAATTACTTGAACAGGTTTTTTTACTTCTTTACCCCTGATTATCACTCCTTTAACGGAAACGTTTTTCCGCCCGCATTTTATTAAATGCAACCTCGAAACCACCAATAATATCAAACGTCCACTAACCCAAAACCATTTATACCCGCCTTCTTCAACCTAAACCACTACTGCAACTTTATCTCTCTAAACTGCTTTTGCTTTTCAAACCCTCCTAGAACTCTCAATCTCCAGAAATTCTCAAAACCTCTCAATATCTGAAAATGAACTTTCTCAACATCAACGACTTCACTAAGGAGGAAGTGAAAGCTCTCTTTAACAACATTGTTACAGGCATGAAGGTTGACATGTCTGCACTACCACTTTTGGCGGAAAACCAAAAGAGGATGACTAAGATTATGTAGGGGATGATTGATTCCCAACTGAACAAGGTTGTTGCTCACCCCTATGGAAGCTTCATCACCAAGGATGTGGCTGAATTCTACCTCAACGCCACTATCACCAAGAACGTTGTTCACTCCCAAGTCAGGGAAAAAGCATCACCTTGAATGCAAATGCTCTAAACGAATTCTTCCGTGTCCAACTGGATTCTCAAGACCCGGAAACACCTACTCTCATAGACCTAGAGTCTGTAAATGTTTCTGTTGAAGGATTTGTGAAAGCCTATTGCCATCCTAAGGCCGCCGGTCTGGAGAAGCTGTACATGAAGAAGTTTCTTCAGAAAAAGGACTACGAGAAACTGGTTGGTTGTCCCGTTTGTAATGGGAACAGTCTAGAGGGGGGGGGGGGGTGAATAGACTGTTCAGGATTTTTCAAACTTTTCTCTAAGTCACAACTGACTTATCAGAGATGGTCGATTTCTGGTGACAGAGAAGGTCAAGTTCTGATGGCAGAACTGGACCTGGCAGCGGATTGGTTTATGTCCGGGTAGCCTCAGAAAACACTAAGGCAAGTGCCTTTCTGATAACTCTTGAGGGAGATCTGCTGAACACAGAGTCCAACCCTTTGAGTTAAACAGTCAAGTTCTTAAGTGCATAAATAAATGAGTAAAGTAAATGACACCGGGGTTTTTTATAGTGGTTCAAGGAACAACGTGTTCCTCTAGTCCACTATTCCACTAAGCTTGCAAAAACGATAGTTTACAACGCCTTAGTCCCTAGAACTTAAGAAGTACTCCACGTCTTCTTCAAGCCTAGTTTCCACCCGGGATGCAGTCCTGCTTCCTGATGCCTGGTCTCGTTTCACTGAGTCTCTTGGAAGTATCACCACTTCACTTACTCCAGTTAGTTTGAGACGTCCCTTCTTTTTCAAGAAGTGTTTGATTTAAGATCAGTTTACTCCAACGTTGCTTCTTCACAAAGGATGTGTAGATGATGCTTTCGAAGTGTTGAAGAACTGAGGAACTTTGCTACTTGTTAGTTGGATGAAGGATAAGAAAGTATATCTTCCAACTTGAGCTTTTCTTGTTGAGGTAAGTGAGTCTTTGATCTCAAGAAAGCTTGAAGGTTTTTAGTTCAGAGCAAATAAATTGAGAAAGGTTGTGTAGCATGTGTTCCTTTTGTAGTCCTTCAAAGTGTATCTTATATACTGGGAGCAGTCTTCCCGTTGTAGTGTAGAAGACATCTTCATTAAATGCTTGTACTGTTGATTTGACCGGTTTGACCTTCGACTTGTTATTTTGGGGGCGTGAAGATACTCGCATGGTCAATCATCAGCTTTAAATATATTTTCGTACGTACAACATTAATTGAGCATTTAATGCGTGTACAGTACCATGTTCCCGTCGAATGGCTTTTAGCCGTTACAGGATTTCCCGTTAGTTTAACGACCGTTGTTAAGTGCCTTCGAGTTCTGCTAGGTAACAGCAAGTCTGATGAGGTTTTCTGGTCTGAACTCTGATGACTGCCTCTGATGCCAACTCTGGTATCCAACTCTGGTAGCTTCTCTGGAGAGCAACTCTGGGAGCAACTCTGCTAGATATTCTGATCAAGAAGACCAAGAGGGTTTCTGGCATGTCGACTATGCTAATACTTACAAAGACATTTTCTAATACCAAAATTCTATAGGTGTACTTTCAAATTCTAATAAACCTTGCATCATCAAAATCTAGTTACATTTATTCCTTACAATTTCCCCCTTTTTGATGATGCCAAAACCCTTTAACTATTTCCAGAGAAGTGCCTTTCACCATAATAGAATAAAGTTAAAAAAAACTTTCATTAAAATCTTGGTGGGCAACTTGGCATAGGAAAATAGTAAGAGTACAGTACAACCAGATAGCAATAAAAGGAAATAAGGTAGCAGAGCAAACGAAAGGAGGTCACAGAAAGTAAGGAAGAATAGATAATTTAAGATACCATGCAAAATAGAGGCAGAGATGGTATCTTATTATCATAAGGTTAAATACAGAAATAGAGATGGAAAATTAAGTATCTTCTTCATCTACCTGGGGTCCTGCTTTGTCAATCCTCTCAAGCTCTGCATTGACCTTTGCTCTGATGGAGGCTAAGTCCCTTGGATTCTGATAGTCTGCCCAGTGAGGTGCTAGCTTGGAATCCAAGTAGTTCCTGATCGCTTCTGATATATTTTTGCCAGATAGGACTCTCATCTGCCACCATATTTCGGCTTCTTGTATTGATCCACAATGATTGATTTGGACAAGTCCATCACTGTCCATAAACAAATTTTCTTGTTGCAGTGGAGTCATAAGCATCTTCATCTGAGTAAATTGAGCGCTGTCAGGCCTAGACATCCCACTTTTCATCCACTCATTAAAAGTAAAGTTTGAGGACTTCTTCTTAGAGCTTCTGGAAGGTGGAGGAGGAGGTCTGGTGCCTGCAGTAGCTAGCTTTTTCTTCTTTGCAACTTCGAAATAAGGAGCAGGGTCAACAGTAGATGAGGGTCCTCTGATAGATATGGCTCTAGAGCTTGGACCTTCCTCTTCTCTAGTCTCTTCCCCCTTTTTGGCATCAACAAGATCACCAAGGAGGAGCTCAATCTTAGAGAACTCTGACGCCTGAGCATCTCTGATCTCATCTAGAGCTTCTGGCAGAGTCTGGGTAACAGAGGCCAGTCCTTCAATCAGGCTCTGTTGTCTCTCCATGGTTGATTGGATGCTCTGAGTACTGGCTTCAAGGAGTACCAACTTCTGGTAACGCTCCTTGTCCTTTTGAAGAATATCTAAAGCTTGCGCTTTGTGTTCTGTACAAAGAGTTCCTATTTCCATAAAGCGCTCTGAGGCTTGATCAGCATTCCATTGTACAATGTCTACGGCTTCAGTTATCTCCTTTAGTGTCTCGTTCTGAGTATTCAGAGATTGGGAGTGAAAGTAGAGGACAGAGTTGATTCCATCTACTTCCCTGGAGACTGCATCAATCTTTTTATTGGATGAGTTCATGAATGCGTGCAGGGACTCTGTCAGAGTGTCAAGCTTCTCTGATAGCTGCTGTAATCCCTGGTTGAGATTGATGTTGGTGTGAGTCAGATGCTCATAATGCTTGTCATTTATGACTATAAGCTTGTTCATGTTGTCCAGCATCTGGCCACCAAATTCTTCTGCAGATTGCACAAACTGGTTGAAGTCTATCTGAGGCTCTTCTGGAGCAAACCCGGGCATCTCCAAACCCCTTCCCTTAGGGAATGAAGTATTGTTGCCAGTGGGTTCAGTAGAGTGAACTCTAGGAGGTGTCTTCCTCCTTTTGGATGTGAAATCAGCCGCAAGAGAAGATGTGAGGAATCCATCATTGTCAGCATCCGAGGAGAGTATGCGGATGAGAATCTCTCTCTTGGGCGTTGAAGCTACAGAGAGCTGAGGAGAGATTTGGGGTGTGGCAGCTTTGGTGTTGGACAAGGGTTTCTGCTGAGGGGGTGAACTCTGGTGAGAGGGGGTTTTCTGATGGGGAGAGTTCTGATGAGTAGGGGATCTCTGATGGGTGATGGATTTCAGAGGTTTAGGGGAGGGTGGAGGTGAGGGTGATCGGTTTCTTGGAGGTGAATGTTGTTTGCAAGGTGATGGAGATTTTGATTTGGTTTCCTGGGGTGTGGGATTTCTGGTGGGGGATAGTGGAGGAGAAGAGGTTTTCTGTGGTGAAGGGTTTATCTGTTTGAGTGGGGATGGGGATTTTGGAGGTGATTTGGAAGGTGAGGGGGATCTGGGTGAAGGGATTTTAGGTGGGGGTGATTGATGAATAGTAGAGGATTTGGGAGGGGAAGGAGGATGTGTAGGGATTACCTCAAGAACAATTTCTGAGAACAAGGATTCTCTCCATTCCTTGATCAGCTTTTCCATTGCCAGAGGAAAGTTATTTGCAGTGGAGGGTTCCCCTTCTTCATGAGCGCTGTTGCGAAACTTGATAAGAGATTCCTTCCTCTTTTTCCCAATCAGCCATTCATCAAAGACTGCCATTTCATGCTCCTCCAGGGCTTTGACATGCTTCTCAGGAGATGATGAAGTCAAAGGTGCCTTACCTTGATGTTTCTCTTTCTTTTTCTGCAGAACAGAGATGAGAAAGGCAAGATCAAAGCACTCGGACACATCTTCTGTGCATACCCAGTGAAGAACTGCAGCTTCTTCTGCTTCATAGCTGTCAAAGTATTGTATTATCTTCTGGAGTGGCCCCATTCTCCATCTTCTCCAGGCCAAAACTCTCTCAAACTGCTTCTGAAGAATTGTGTTGTAGTCAGTCTCTGGTGCTTTGTCAGAGATGACTTGAGGTTCTGATAGATCAGCAGTGATGAGCAAGTCTGGTTCAGAAGAGGGTTGTGCAGCAGATTCAGGTTCCCCCTGAGTTTCTGATCTCTGTGCAGGTAAAACTGCTTTCTTCTTCTTTTTCTTCATGGGTTGGAGACCAGAGTTGTCAGAGTCCTCACTCTGAACAACTAGCTTCCTTCTCCTTTTGATTTTCTACTTCTTAGCAGGAGAGGATCTGATAGGCTTTGGGGGAGCCAACTCTGATGCGCCCATCTCTGGTGCATCCATTTCTGGTAGAATCCTCCTATCATTCTTCTTCTTCCTTACATCCCTTGCAACCTATGACTGCTCAGATTGTTCTGAAGTCACAGTGGCCTTCTTGGAGGTCTTCCTGGGAACATGTTTAGGTTTTACAGCCTGTTGTTCCCTCTTCTTCTCTAGCCTTTCTTCTCTTTTCAATTCAGCAGAGATGGCTATATTAAACTTGGGGGATTCAGTCAGGAAGATGGTTTTGGAGTGGTCAACGTGGGAAGGGTCCCTGAGTTGAACTCCATGGGCAGTGAGGATGGCAGATAGAAGAAGACCATGGCCCATCTTGGTTGAGAAAAGGCCTGTTTTCTGATCCTTCTTCTTGATAAATTCAGTTAAAGAACCGAAAATTACCTCGCCCCAGTTTATGTTCATTCCATGATGAACAACAAAGATTGCTTTGCAGTTGGCTTTGTTGATCTCGTCAGTTGAGCCAGTTTTGCACCACAAGCTTCTGCGCAAGATGCTGACCAGCTTCTCATAGTCCTTCTTCAGTAAGAACTTCTTCATGTACAGTCTGTCCAGATTGGCGGCCTCAGGGCGGCAGTAGGTCTGAGCAAATGCTTCAACCGAGACATCCACTGACTCCAGGTCAATGAGAGTAGGAGTTTCAAGATCTTGAGAGTCCAGTTGGACTCCAAAGAATTCATTGAGGGCATCAGCATTGAGATTGATGCTTTTTCCCTGCACCTGGGAATGAACTCCGTTCTTGGTGATGGTGGCATTCAGGTAGAATTCAGCCACATCTTTGGTGCTGAACTCTTCGTAGGGATGAGCAACGATCTTGCTCAGTTGAGACTCATTCATCCCTTGGATGATTTTTGTCAAACGTTTTTGGTTCTCTACAAGTAGTGATAGTGCTGACATGTCCACCTTCATGTCAGTCACAAAGTTGGCAACAATAGCCTTAGTTTCCTCCTTAGTGAGGTCGTTGACGTTGATGAAGTTCATTTTCTGAGGGATTTCTAAAAGATTCTGGAGATTTAGGAGTTTGAAGATTTGAGAGCAAGTGTTCGTTTAAAGAGATGAAGAGCAGTAGCGATTTAGGTTGAAGAAGGTGGGTATAAATGGTTTTGGGTTAGTGGACGTTTGAGATTATTTACGGTTTTGAGGTATCATTTAAAAAAATGCGGGCGGAAAAAAGTTTCCGTTAACAGAATAATAATCAGGGGTAATCTGGTAAAAGACCTGTTCAAGTTAAAAGGTCTTGCCCGTTCCTCGAAAAATAACTAAGTCCACATGGATCTATGTAACACTTGAGATTTAATTTAAACGGATTAATAGTACTACTCATACCAACAAGGTGCATCTCCTTTTAAGGGAGCTCATTAGCCAAGAACTCCAAAGTTAAGCGTGCTTGCACGGGAGTAGTCTTGGGATGGGTGACCCCCTGGGAAGTTTCTCAGGGCGCGCACAGGTGAGGACAAAGTGCGCGGAAAAGGCTAGTGGCGGTTTGTGAGGACAGTACTAGAGGTCAGAAGTAACTACCTCGGGTCCGTGTGGGGCCCGGGGTGTTACAGGTGGTATCAGAGCAACCCTGCGACAGTGTGCTGACTCGTTGGATATCGGGCACGCACTTAGTGGGGGAGGATTCTGGGGTTTGATTGAGATTTGAGATTGGTTTATGGGCGCAACGAGGACGTTGCGTTCCTAAGTGGGGGTGATTGTAACACTTGAGATTTAATTTAAATGGATTAATAGTACTACTCATACCAACAAGATGCATCTCCTTTTAAGGGAGCTCATCATCCAAGAACTCCAAAGTTAAGTGTGCTTTCACGGGAGTAGTCTTGGGATGAGTGACCCCCTGGGAAGTTTCTCAGGGCGCGCACGAGTGAGGACAAAGTGCGCGGAAAAGGCTAGTGGTGGTTTGTGAGGACAGTACTAGAGGTCTGGAAGGTGTGTTGGAGTAACTACCTTGGGTCTTAGAGGGCCGGGGTGTTACAAATGGTATCAGAGCAACCCTGCGACAGTGTGTTGACCCATTGGATATCGGGCAAGCACTTAGCGGGGGGAGGATTCTGGGATTTGATTGAGATTGGTTGATGACGCAACGAGGACGTTGCGTTCCTAAGTGGGGGTGATTGTAACACTTGAGATTTAATTTAAATGGATTAATAGTACTACTCATACCAACAAGGTGTATCTCCTTTTAAGGGAGCTCATTAGCCAAGAACTCCAAAGTTAAGCGTGCTTGCACGGGAGTAGTCTTGGGATGGGTGACCCCCTGGAAAGTTTCTCAGGGCGCGCACAAGTGAGGACAAAGTGCGCGGAAAAGGCTAGTGGCGGTTTGTGAGGACAGTACTAGAGGTCAGAAGTAACTACTTCGAGACCTACGGGGCCGGGGTGTTACAAATTGGTATAAGAGAAATCGTTTTTTTTTCGGGGATTTTTTTTCAAAACGTTTTTCAAAATATATTTTTAAACAATTTTTGAAAATATTTTTATAAAAAAAAATTAGGAAATGAAGACGACTAGGAAAATAACTTTTATCTAGGAACGTGGTGAGGATGTGAGACTTTAAAATTATTGTTTGTATATAGTTCACTATGTTACTTGCTTATATGAAGTATGTGGAGTTATTATGCATCCTTGAATGTGTATATGAGACAGAACTTGAGTATGACCTTAGTGTAGGACTTATCTGTTTAAGATAGCGTAAATACCTTACAAATGCTTAGTACTTAAGAAAGTTGTGAGATTAGAAGTTAAGTGGTCAAATTGACGAAAGTGTTATGGTCAAAATTTGGACCAAAGATGTTACTTGAGAAACCAAGAATGATATGTGCAAGTAGTATCTGGAGTTATTTGATTAAGGTAATATTTAGTTGTGAGGGTGTAACCTCTCTTTAAGGGGGTAGAATGTAATACGTAAGAATTTGGTCATTTGATTTTTAGTTAATGTTTCGGGGCGAAACATCTTTTAAGGGGGGTAGAATGTGACACTCCAAAAATTTTAATTAAATAAAATAGTTAATTTACTAATTAGATAAAATTTTAGTATATATAAAAAAAAATTGACGTTCTTAGAAAATAATAATAATAATAATAATAATAATATGAATAAGATAAAATATACCTTATTACACTTTTTACACCAACATGTTTTTATATGGAACCATATACTAGCACACCAAATTTGACTTTTCTACTAATATAACCATGCGGCCGCATACACAATACCATACATGGGCATACATATAACATAGCATACTTACATGCTACATACATAAGGATACTGCTGTATTAATATTACTCACATATGCGTATTGGTTGTATACATACGAACCATGCGTAGTAATCCTAATAAGGAAACCTATGAACAGTCTAGAATTCTCGTTCATAATTAAGTATGAATCCATATACTATGTATGTACGTATCACACACATGTGTGTAAACCATAGGAATTACACACATGCGTAACGGATGATTAAAAGACAGAGATTTAATGTTTGGCCTAGAACCTTCGGGCGTGAGTATAAATACCGGGAAACCCTACACAAACGTCATTGGTGGACTGCCTTGACCCATCCCAAGCCGCGCTGAAGAAAGTGAAGCCAAACGCCATGGAGAAATTCGGACATCTTAGCCGGATGAACGATGACGTGTTGTACGTGTTCGCTCCGGAGAAGATGAGTCAAGTCCACCGCCGTCGCACGCCTCAACTGCTTTCGAATGCCGCCATCATCGCCGGAGTACAATAGGATCCGGAGGTTCACCGGACTGATACGCTCTACGCCGGAGAAATCCAAGTGTCCATACTGTACGCCGGGACGCCGTAGCAAGACATCACCGGAGTTTCTACGAACTGAGTTTACAAGCATTGGAAGGGAAATCTATGCTGCTGCTCCCCTGAGGCACTGCCGAGTATTGCCGGAGGGGGGAATTCACCGGAGAAGACATCCGGGCGTACACCAGACTACCGGAACACACAAACGCCGCTGCTGGATATCCTCCGTCGACGGCAACCTGCTGAGGAAGAAGGCGACCGACTCTCCCAGTGTACGTAGCATTATACTCCATATTACGTTTATTATTTGGGCTACTGAACTAAGATGTGCGTAGTTTATTCCACTGGACCGTATAAGCTTTAACTGTTGGACTGTTTTGGTTGGACCGAGAGGTATTAAAAATTAACAATTAAACAATGGACTTATAATGATTAATTATTATTGAAACAATAGAATTATAAAAAGAGGAATTTAAAAATAAAGGGTAGATAAAATTAACTAGTATGAATTGGAAGATATTGATTGTTGAATTTTAATAAAAGGTGAAAATCGAGTAAAATAATTATTAAAGAGTAAGTGACTAATTATATCATCTTAATTAAAAAGGTGCTTATTTAGAGACCGGAGTAGACGAAGAGAATTAGGAGCACCCGGACTAGAGGTAAGTTTCTCTGCCAATCCAAAAATCGTTTCCTCGTATTATATATGTATTATGTGATACGTGATTTTTAAGTGTGAAGTATGACTTTTATGCATGTGATTTTGAGATGATTCGTGAAACTAAGTGCTTTTGGGGGTAAATATTTTATCTAAATATTTTTAAAGCAGTTTGAGAAATTGAGAAATATTTTGAAGTATATTAATTCAAGATAAAAGAATGATTTCATAAGAGGTGAGCATCACGGGAGAAATCCGTGGTGTCGGTTTTCCACGTCCGGATAAATGTGGAGGGTGATTAGGTCTGCTACTACTAAGAAGTACAGTTTGAGTTTAAAGTGATATTTGGATCGATGATCCCTTTTAAGAAGAAGTTATGGTAGTAGTAGTCCCTAATCATTCAAGATATCTTATTCAGGGGTAGTTGGTAGACTGAGTCCCGACTACTCGTTACGACTTACTACTCGGAGGGCTTGGAATCCCTTTTAGGGGGTGTGCACACTTAAGGTAGTCGTTTCGTTTCCAACAGAGCAGTTGTGGTACCGGCACTTGTTCGGGGTGGCCGTCCGTAACCACGGTCCACCGGGCTCTACCGAAAGGTTGAGCACCGCCCTTCTAAATTACTAGGAAGTTAGAGAAGAAGTGATTTTTTTGAGGAAATCAAAGAGAAGAGTTATTATGAAGTTTTATAGAGAAGTTGAGGATTTTTGTAAAGAAGTAGTCTTGAGAAAAATCAAAGTGAAAAGAATTTCGATGGTGTGAGTATTTTTATATATTATTATATAAAAATCTATTTTAGTCAAACATGATTATTTTACGGGGTTGGGTAGTACTTACTTAGCTCTAAAGCTAATTTTTGTTTTCTTTTCCTTGTTTTGTTTCTGCACTTTATTTGTGCAGGTGAGGATGATGTTGTCGAGTGATGATTGCTTGCATGACCCGAGAGCGAGTTAGAAGTCGCCTTAGTTATACTAGTCATGAAATAAACATTTACGTTTCAAACACTTTACTTTTATTAAATTAGTTGTTATGTTCTAGTTGCCTGTGCATCCGGTTGAGAGATGACCGGATGTGGCGGTAACACCCATTTCCCTATTTTAGACTTCCGCTGTATTTCTTTAACTCTTTGATGAATAAATAAAAGTTTTATTTCAATTATGTCAACGTTTTGGGTGGGAAATTTGGGGGTGTTACAATCTATGATGGACTACGGATAGGGATCCCTGTATCAGAGAATGGGGTTCTCTGATGAAGGGTACTCTGGTGATCAGAGATGGGGGTACTCTGATGTAAGGTTCTCCGTTCCAGAAAGCAGTTCTGGTCCACAGCAACTCTGGTTCATGCATCTCTGGGAAGATCATCCATCATTCCCAGTTCTTCCCTTAGCTTGTTGAACCCTGCCTCTGGTAAAGGCTTGGTTAGAATATCCGCTAGCTGATCTTCTGTAGGCACGTGCTCCATACAAATATGCTTCTTCTCCACATGATCTCTGATGAAGTGATGTCTGATCTCAATGTGCTTTGTCCTGGAATGAAGTACTGGATTTTGAGTGATTGCAATGGCACTGGTGTTGTCACGGAGCAGCTTGATCTCCTTTGCTTGAATGCCATAATCCTTCAGTTGTTGCTTCATCCAGAGTAACTGAGCACAGCAACTCCCAGCTGCAATGTACTCAGCTTCTGCTGTACTTGTTGAGATTGAATTCTTCTTTTTGCTAAACCAGGAAACAAGTCTCCCACCTAGCATTTGGGAGTGACCAGAGGTGCTCTTCCTGTCTAACCTGCAACCTGCAAAATCTGAGTCAGAGTAACCAATTAGTTCAAAGTTACCTCCTTTGGGATACCATAGGCCTGCATTTGGATTTCCTTTGATGTATCTGATGATTCTTTTAGCAGCGTTTAGATGACTCTCCTTGGGCTTTGATTGATATCTGGCACAGATTCCAACAGAGAATGAGATATCTGGTCTGCTTGCAGTAAGATAGAGGAGAGATCCTATGATTCCTCTGTAGGTTGTTGCATCAACATCTTTTCCTTCATCATCTGGACCAATTCCTTGTGAGGTGTTCATGGGAATCTTCACTGAGGATTTGCCTTCCACTCCAAATTTCTTGATCAGGTCTCTGGTGTACTTTTATTGATTTATGAAGATTCCTTCTGGAACTTGTTTTACTTGAAGTCTTAGGAAGTAGCTCAGTTCTCCCATCATGCTCATTTCAAATTGACTCTGCATTACTTGAGAAAATTTCTTACATAACTCTGCATTAGTGCTTCCAAATATAATATCATCAACATATATTTGTACTAGCAGAATATGATTAGCAACAGAGATTTGAAATAGAGTTTTGTCAACCTTTCCCTTGGTAAACCCATGGTTTACTAGGAATAGGGACAACGTGTCATAAGACCATAAAGGGCCTTTCTAAGCTTGTAGACACAAGAAGAGTGAGTAGGAATGAAAAAACCTGATGGTTGTTCCACATAAACTTCTTCTTCTAGGTCTCCATTCAGAAATGCACTCTTGACATCCATCTGATACACCTTGATGTTGTTGTAGGCAACATAGGCTAGGAAGATTCTGATGGCTTCAAGTCTGGCAACTGGTGCAAATGTCTCATCAAAATCTATTCCTTCTTCTTGGCAGTATCCGTTGGCTACCAGCCTAGTCTTATTCCTTACAATATTGCCTTCTTCATCTGCTTTGTTCTTGAATACCCACTTGGTTCCAATGACATTCTGATGTTGAGGTCTAGGGACAAGTTCCCACACTTTGTTTCTTTCAAACTGAGTGAGTTCTTCTTGCATTGCATTGATCCAATCTGAGTCTGCAAGAGCTTCTTCTACAGTCATAGGTTCCATTTGGGAGATATAGCAGGCACACATTGCTTCTCTTCTGGTTGTAGCAGATCTGGTTTGTACGCCACTTCTGATCTGTCCAATCACCTGGTTTGGGGGATGATCCCTTAACCAAGTTAGGTCAGGTTCTGATAAATATTGCCTTGGTCTCTCTTGCTCTTCTTCAGGTTCTTCATCACTATCCTTGTCTTGTAGAATGAGATTCTGAAGATGAATTGGTATGGCAGAGTTGGTGACCAATTCTGATGTTACCATTTCTGGTGATTCTTCTAGATTCGTTTTCTCCAAGTTCTCCGTTATGTTCTCAACAGAGTTGAGATCATCAAACTTGACATGAATCGATTCTTCAACAAGTAGGGTCCTTTTGTTGAGTATTCTGTAAGCTTTACTTGTGCTTGAGTAGCCTAAGAATATTCCTTCATCAGCTTTCTCTTGGAACGCTTAGAGATGTTCCTTTCCATTATTGAGTATATAGCATTTGCCTCCAAATGCATGAAAGTAGCTGATGTTGGGTTTCCTTCCCTTCCAGAGCTCATAGGGGGTCTTCTGATGAGTTTTGTGAATCATGCTCCGGTTCTGGGTGTAGCAAGCAATGTTGATTGCTTCAGCCCAGTATCTGTGAGGTAGACCAGATTCAGCAATCATGGTCCTTGCAGCTTCCTTGAGTGTTCTATTTCTTCTTTCTGCAACTCCATTCTGTTGACGAGTTCTGGCCGCTGAGAGTTGATGCATTGTTCCATTTTGGTCACAGAACTCTTGTATGACTTTGTTGACGAACTCTGTTCCTCTATCTGATCTGATAGATTTGACTTTCTGATTCTGCTCATTCCGTAGTAGCTTCAGCAGAGATGGTAGTTTCTGCAGAGTTTCATTTTTCTTCTTCAGAAAGATTGTCCAAGTGTATCTTGAATAGTCATCCACCATGACTAAGGTATATCTTTTTCCACCAACACTTTGTGTTTCCACTGGTCCAAATAAATCCATGTGGATCAGATTTAAAGGACTAGTAGAGAGGTCTCCAACAATGGGTTTGAAGGAGTTCTTCACTTGCTTTCCTTTCTGGCATGCACAGCACAGATTCTCCTTCTTGTACACAATGTTAGGTATACCATTAACAATGTGATCCCTTGCTAGTTTGTTGATTGTTTTGAAATTCAAGTGACTCAGCTTCTTGTGCCATTCTCAGCTGAGTTTTGAATCTCCTTTAGCTAATAGGCAAATTCCTTCCTTTGCAGTAGACCAATCAACAACATAGATGTTTCTTTTCCTGGTAGCTGTCAGAACCACTTCCATAGTTGTCTCATGCTTGACAGAACAACCTTCTTTGGAGAATTCAACTGTGTAGCCTTTATCACAGAACTGGCTAGCACTAAGCAGGTTGAATTTCAGGCCTTTGACATAAGAGACATCTTCAATGATTATCTGGTTCCTGATCAGCTTCCCTCTTCCTTTAGTTTGACCATCTTTGTCATTACCACCAAAGGTAACTCTGGGCCCTTTGATTCTCTGGAACTCTGTAAGGCAACTCTTGTCACCTGTCATGTGCCTGGAGCATTGACTATCAATGTACCAATCTTGCTCAGAGATAGCTCAGCACACAGTTCCTACAAAAATTAAAAGGAAGATTTAGGTACCCAAGCAGTGTTGGGTCCTAGGGGGGGTCATGCAGTCTTGGCAGCCAGTACCACTTTGGTCTCATTAAGTGAAACCTTGGTGGGTGGTACCGATTGTCCACCTGGTAGTCATAGTAAGCGGAAGTGTGATTCACTTTGGGCAGATTCTTGTGAGGATCATGCTTCCGGTTTACATACTTCTGCATAGCCTTTTTTGTAGGGTAGAAGTCCCATATACTATCAAGAGCAGAGGAGCGGTTAGCTTTGGGCTTCTTAAGTTGACCAGCCAACCTTTTCTGCCTAAAGTTAACCTTCTCTTGATATTTGCCTCTCTGGTGATCATTTCTGGTGGGGTAGTCATGAGAGTGTCTGGTCAAGTTCTGTTCTTGTTTTCTGTTATTTTGAACACCTTTTCTGTTGTTAGGTTTTCTGCCAGGTTCATTAGTTTTCAAAATTTGTTTTGGTTGAACCTTTATCTTTTCTTTTTCTGGTCTGACCTTCTCATGAACAACCTTGGTACCAGATACACTAGCTTGGCAAATGGGGCTAGAAATCAGTGGCACTATGACCTTGTCTGCTTTAGCAACTTTGGTGCTAGGCATTACAGAAGGCTCACCTGATTCTGTTGAGCTATATCCAATACCAAAACCAACTCCAATTTGTTGATCAAGCACAAACCTTTCCATTGAGGCCTGGGCCTTCTGGTAGGTTTTATACTTAATCTCAAGAGGCTCTATCTCTCTTATTCTCTTGAGAAGAGAAACATTTTCAGTTTCCAGCTGATCTCTCTCCTTAATCAGAAGATTGATTTTGACCTCAACCTCCTTTCTAAAGTCAAGGATTTCAACCTTAAGCTTACTGTTTTCTTCTTTAACAGAGGAATAAGTGGCTTGGATGGCTTGAAACTCTTCCCAAAATTCTGACATTGAATCAGAATCAAAAGCTTTGCCTACCAAAGAAAAACTAGAGTTAGAAGTAGAGGATACCTCATCATCAGATTGACCCATAAGGCATAGGTCTTCAGTCTCTGTATCCAGGCAACAGAATGCCTCGTCGGATTCTGATTCTGAGCTGGACTCTGTCTCAGAGAGGGGGTCCTTCTCTGGTTGCTCAGTGATGAATGTCTTCCTTCTTCTGTGCTCATACTTCTTCTCTCCTTCCTGGCCTTGCCTTTTGGAGACTATAGGGCGTGGACAGTTGGCTTTGAAGTGCCCTGGTTGTCTGCAGTTGTAGCAGAGAAGCTCTCCACTACTTTCTGATACTTTGGGTTTCTGGTGTGGCTTTCTGCTTGAGGATGGACTTCTGCTGTCCTTTGGCTTCAAGAATTTCCTGAACTTTCTGGGAAAGGCAGCCATATATTCGTCAGTTAAAAGAATAGAAGGGTCAAAGTTATTTACCTGAGAGGTGCTGGCTGTGAGGGCAGTAGTTGTTCTGTCCTCAACTTCTTCTTTCTCTTCTTCATTCATCTCAAACTCATAAGATTTGAGATCAGAGATGAGCTTCTCTGTGCTGTAGGTTCTGAGATCTTTGTTGTCTCTCATGGCAGTGACCTTCATCTTCCAGGGTGAAGGTAGACCTCTGAGAACCTTCAGGTTGATCTCCTTGGGAGTAAGCTCCTTCCCAAGTTCTGATATCTCAGCAGTGAGGGTGAGCAGACGTGCATACATCTCAGCTATGCACTCTTTGGGTAGAAGTTTGAAGTCTTCAAACTTCTTCATGGTAATGGGCAGTTTGTTATCTTTCTCCTGCTCATCACCAGCTCCTATCAGGGTGGGTGTATCCCAGATTTCCTTGGCAAAGGTGCACTTCTTGATTCTTGTGAAGTATTTGTCATCTATGGCTTTATAGAGGATGTCCTTGGCAATGTTATCAAGGTTGTATTTCCTCCTTTCTTCATTAGACCACTCATGTCGTAATTTGGTGATCATCTGAGGTAGACCACCACCAACAGTGTATTCAGGATTGATCTTGGTGAACTCTGTGAAAGGACCAGCAACAAGAACTTCCCACATTTCATCATGGAGTGCGCAGAGGTGAGCTTTCATGCGAATCCTCTAGTCATCAAACTTAGTCACTGAGAACATAAGATTCTTTGAAAGAGTGTTATCCATGATATAAGATTAAAGAGGCTAAAACAAGTGGATCTCTTGTTCAGCAAGTAACCTAAAAGATTACAAGAACGAGGAGGCTCTGATACCACTTGTTGGTCCCGTTTGTAATGGGAACAGTCTAGAGGAGAGGTGAATAGACTGTTCAGGATTTTCAAACTTTTCTCTAGGTCACAACTGACTTATCAGAGATGGTCGAATTCTGGTGACAGAGAAGGTCAAGTTCTGATGGCAGAACTGGACCTGGCAGCGGATTGGTTTCTGTCCGGGTAGCCTCAGAAAACACTAAGGCAAGTGCCTTTATGATAACTCTTGAGGGAGATCTGCTGAACACAGAGTCCAACCTTTTGAGTTAAACAATCAAGTTCTTAAGTGCAGAAATAAATGAGTAAAGTAAATGACACCGGGGGTTTTTATAGTGGTTCAAGGAACAACATGTTCCTCTAGTCCACTGTTCCACTAAGCATGCAAAAACAACAGTTTACAACGCCTTAGTCCCTAGAACTTAAGAAGCACTCCACGTCTTCTCAAGCCTAGTTGCCACCCGGGATGCAATCCTGCTTCCTGATGGTTGGTCTCGTTTCACTGAGTCTCTTGGAAGTATCACGACTTCACTTACTCCAGTTAGTTTGAGACGCCCCTTCTTTTTCAAGAAGTGTTTGATTTAAGATCAGTTTACTCCAACGTTGCTTCTTCACAAAGGATGTGTAGATGATGCTTTCGAAGTGTTGAAGAACTGAGGAACTTTGTTACTTGTTAGTTGGATGAAGGATAAGAAAGTATATCTTCCAACTTGATCTTTTCTCGTTGAGGTAAGTGAGTCTTTGATCTCAAGAAAGCTTGAAGGTTTTTAGTTCAGAGCAAATAAGTTGAGCAAGGTTGTGTAGCATGTGTTCCTTTTGTAGTCCTTCAAAGTGTATCTTATATACCGGGAACAGTCTTCCCGTTGGAGTGTAGAAGACAGCTTCATTAAATGTTTGTACTGTTGATTTGACCGGTTGGACCTTCGACTTGCTATTTTGGGGGCGTGAAGATACTCGCATGGTCAATCATCATCTTTAAATATATCTTCGTACGTACAACATTAATTGAGAATTTAATGCATGTACAGTATCATGTTCCCGTCGAATGACTTCTAGCCGTTAGAGGATTTCCCGTTAGTTTAACGACCGTTGGTAAGTGCCTTCGAGTTCTGCTAGGTAAGAGCAAGTCTGATGAGGTTTTCTGGTCCGAAATCTGATGACTGCTTCTGATGCCAACTCTGGTATCCAACTCTGGTAGCCTCTCTGGAGAGCAACTCTGGGAGCAACTCTGCTACATATTCTGATCAAGAAGACCAAGAGGGTTTCTGGCATGTCGACTATGCTAATACTCACAAAGACATTTTCTAATACAAAAATTCTATAGGGGTACTTTCAAATTCTAATAAACCTTGCATCATCAAAATCTAATTACATTTATTCCTTACACTGGTCAGTATTCTGCACAGGTGCTTATGGTGCAAAACTGGATCAACTGATGAGATGAATAAAGCCAATTCCAAAGCAATCTTCGCAGTTCATCATGGCATGAACATCAAATGGGGCGAGGTAATTTTCGGTTCTTTAACTGAATTCATAAAAAAGAAGGACAAAGACACTGGCCTATTCTCAACCAAGATGGGTCATGGTCTCCTTATCTCTGCAATCCGCACTGCCCAAGGAGTTCAACTCAGGGTCCCTTCCCCAGTTGACCACTCCAAATCAATATTTCTCACTGCCTCTCCTAAGCTAAATATTGTTGTTGCTGCTGAGTTGAAAAGAGAAGAAAGGCTTGAGAAAAAGAGAGAACAACAAGCTGCTAAGCCTAAACCTGCTCCCAAGAAAACCATCAAGAAGCCCATTGAGACTTCTACTCAACCTGAGTAGACAAGGGTTGAAAGGGAAATCAGAAAGAAGAAAACAAACGATGGGAAGGCTATACCAGAGAAGGATGCACAAGAGGAGGTTGCATCAGAGTTGGTCTCCCCTAAGCCAACCAGAAAGTCTCCTGTCAGAAAGCAGAAGTTGAAGAGAAGAAGGAAGTTAGTCAATCAGAGTGAGGACTCTGATGGTTCTTGACCTCACCCAATCAAGAAGAAGAAGAAAGCTCTTATTCCCTCCTAGAAATCAGAGATTCAGGGGGAACCTGAATCAGAGGTACAACCATCCTCTGTACCAAACTTACCCAACCATGTCTCTACACCAGAACGCTAAACTTCACCAGAGACAGAGATCATGACTGATTACAACGTTGTCCTGGACAAACAGTTTGCAAGGGCACTCGCCTGGAGAGAGTGGAGAATGGGTCCTCTCATCAAGATCATTCAATTCTTTGATCATTATGAGGAAGAAGCAGCCGTGCTTAACTGGGCAGGTACTGATGATGTTTCCCAGTGCTTTGATCTCAACTTTTTGACATCTGTCCTAGAGAGAAAGAAGGCAAACTTCAAAGGCAAGGCTATTCTGGTAGTCTCTTCACCAGAAAAGCATGTTAAAGCCTTGGAAGACCATGAGATGGGTGAGTCTGATGCTTGGCTGATAGAAAAGAAAAGGAAGGAATCCTTGATTAAATTTCGTCCAAGCACTCATGGAGAAGGAGAACCATCAACAGCTAATGATCTACCATTGGCCATGGAGAAGCTGATCAGAGAATGGAGGGACTCACAGTTCGAGGAAACTATCATGGAGGTAATCCCCAACTCCTCACCTGTTAACACTCCACCAAAACCCTCCTCTCCTCCCCAGTCACCTTCCCAGCAGAAAACCCCAGCCAAATCTCCTTCCCCACCTAAACAGAAAACCCCTTCGCCTAAATCATCTCCCCAAACATCCAAATCCCCCTCTCCTTGCAAACAACCAACCCCAACCAGGAACCGCACACCTTCACCTCCTCCATCTCCTCAACCTCAGAATTCCAAGCAACATAAATCCCCCACCCATCAAAGCTCCCATCACCAGAGAACCCCTACTCACCAGAGCTCACCGCATCAGAAAACCTCACATCAGAAAACCAAATCTGCCACTCCTCCTCAACAGAAAACGAATTCCAACTCCAGAGCTGCTACCCCACAGAGGTCCACTCAAAACTCTGTAGCCTCATCGCCCAAGAAGGAGATTCCCATCAGAATTCTCTCCTCAGATGCTGATAATGATGGATTCCTCCCATCCTCACTTGCTGCTGATCTTACCTCAAAAAGGAGAAGAACACCTCCAAGAGACTAATCTCCTCAACCCACCGACAGAAATCCTCCACCACCTAAGGGTAAAGGGTTGGAGATGTCAGGGTTTACACCAGCAGAGCCTCAGATCACCTTAAACCAATTTGTTGCATCTGTAGAAAAATTTGGTGGCCAGATGCTTGATAACATGAATAAGATCATTCTAATCAACGACAAGCACTATGAGCATCTCACCCACACCAACATCAACCTTGAGTTTGGGCTACAACGATCTCTGAGAAGGTTGCAACTCTATCAAAGAACATGAGTGCCTTCATGGAGTCGTCAAATGCCAAAATTGATGCAGTCTCCAGGGAAGTAGATAGTATCAACTCTGTACCTTACTACCATTCCCAATCTCTCAACAAGCAATATGAGAAGATCAAAAGTATCTCTGTGGATATAGAAACCCTCCAATGGACTGATGAGAAGAGCAGAGAGCAACTGCTAGATATTGAAGAACTCTGCAAGTCCCACAAGGAGCAACCTCTACACTTCTGAAGAATGATAAGGAGAGATACCAGAAGCTGATACTCCTTGAAGCAAGTACACAGAGTATCCAATCAACAATGGAGAGACAACAGAGTCTGATTGAAGGACTGGTCTCTGTTACTCAAACTTTGCCAGAAGCTCTTGAAGAGATCAGAGATGCTCAAGCTTCAGAGTTTTCCAAAATTGAACTCCTTCTTGGCGATCTTGTTGATGCCAAAAAGGGGGAAGAGACCAGAGAAGAAGACATCAGAAAGGCAGAAGGTGCTAGCTCCAGAACTCTGACTATCAGAGATCCAGCCTTTATTGACCCTGCTCCCTACTACGAAGCAACTAAGAAAAAGAAGCTTGCTGCTAGAACCTACAGACAACCACCTCCACCTCCCAGAGGTTCTAAGAAGAAGTCATCTAACTTCTCATTCAATGAGTGGATGAAGAGTTGTTTGTCCAGACCTGACAGAGCTCAATTTGAGCAAATGAAGAAGCTCATGACCCCACTTCAGCAAGAGAACCTTTTTATGGATAGTGATGGACTTGTCCAGATCAATCATGGTGGATCCATCCAAGAAGCTGAAGTCTTGTGGCAAATGAAGGTCATTCCAGGAAAAAATATTTCAGAAGCAATAAGGAAATACCTGGACTGCAAACTTGAGCCCCACTGGTCAGAATACCAGAATCCGAGGAATCTAGCCTTAATCAGAGCCAAAATCAACGCAGAACTCAAGAGAATTGATGATGCATGACCACAGGTAGATGAAGATGAATCTTAATTCTTCTATATCTTGTATCTGTACTCTCTAATAATAAGATATCATCTCTGCCTCTAATCTGCATGGGAATTTCAAATTTATGTCCTTTATTGCTTTCTGCATTTATGTTTATGTTGTACTCTGATACTTTATTGCTTGCTATCTTGAATGTATCTTACTCTTACTATTTTCCTATGCTAAGTTGCCCATCAAGATTTTTAATTAAAAGTTTTTAACTTTATTTGTTTATGGTGAAAGGCACTTCTCTGGAAATAGTTTAAGGGTTTTGGCATCATCAAAAAGGGGGAAATTGTAAGGACTAAATGTATTTAGATTTTGATGATGCTAGGTTAATTAGAATTTTAATGTACCACTTTAGCAATTTTGTATTAGAAATTTTCCTTTGTAAGTATTAGCATAGTCGACTGGCCAGAGACCCTCTTTGTCTTTCTGATCAGAGTTGCTCTCAGAGTTGCTCTCAGAGTTGTTCTCAAAGTTGCTCCCAGAGTTGCCCATCAGAGAAGCTACCAGAGTTGGGTACTAGAATTGGCATCAGAGGCAGACATCAGAGTTTGAACCAGAGAGCCTCTTCAGACTTGCTCTTACTTAGCAGAATTCGACGACTCTTACAACGGTCGTGAAACTAACGGGAAATTCCCTAATGGCTAGGAGCCATTCCACGGAACATGGTACTGTACACGCATTAAATGCTCAATTAATGTTGTACATACGAAGAGATATTTAAAGCTGATGATTGACCATGCAAACATCCTTTCGCCCCTAAAATAGCAAGTCGAAGGTCCAACCGGTCAAATCAACAGTACAAGCATTTAATGAAGCTGTCTTCTACACTCCAACGGGAAGACTGCTCCCATTATATAAGATACACTTCGAAGGATTGGAAAAACAACGATTCAACAATCCTACTGCGAGAAAATATTCAAACGCTCAAAGACTTCAACCTCTACTCATCACGAGCAGCACACAAAACATTGGAAAAGATTTAAACGTCATATCTTTTCTTTCCAACGTAACAGAATCATTCCTCCAGTTCTTCAACACTTCGAAAGCCTCATCTATACATCCTTTGTGAAGAAGCTACATTGGAGAAAACTGATATTGAATCAAACACTTCTTAAAAAAGAAGGGACGTCTCAAACTAACTGAAGTAAGTGAAGTGGGGATACTTCCAAGAGACTGAGTAAAATGAGACCAGCCATCAGGAAGCAGGACTGCATCCCGGGTGGCAACTAGGCTTGAAGAAGAAGAGGAGTGCTTCTTAAGCTCTAGGGACTAAGGCGTTGTAAATTGTTGTTTTTGCAAGCTTAGTGGAACAGTGGACTAGAGGAACACATTGTTCCTTGAACCAATATAAAAATCCCCGGTGTCATTAACTTTACGCATTTAATTCTATACTTAAGATTCTGACTGTATAACTCTCAAGAACTTGGACTTTGTGTTCAGCAGATCTTGTTCTAAGAGTTATCAGAAAGGCATTTGCCTTAGTGTTTTCCTGAGGCTACCCGGACAGAACTTTATCCGCTGCCAGGTCCAGTTCTGCCATCAGAACTTGACCTTCTCTGTCACCAAAATAAGACCATCTCTGATAAGTTAGTGTTGACTCAGAGAAGTGTTTGAAAAATCCAGAACAGTCTATTCACCCCCCCTAGACTGTTCCCATTATAAACGGGACCAACACTTAGTACCTCTGGATGCATAACATAGGCTGAATAATGAGCCTCCTATAGTATATACTTTTGGAGCTCTTCATTCTTTGGTATGTATATGCGATCCGTTCGTACTCGAAAATCCTCAATGGGTCCTGCAAAGATCCGTTCGCGGATCTTCTGACATAACTCATAAATGCCCTCACATCTCTTGATTTCATCAAGTATAGTAGGTCTAACCTCGAATCTCGCTATTAGGGCCCCGTCTGTGGACACCTCCACACGTGCCCTCAATGCGCGTAGGCATGGGAGTAACGTCCCTGACGTACTCCTTCTGCTAAGCGCATCGGCCACCACATTGGCTTCCCGAGATGATAGTCGATGATCAAGTCACAATACTTGATCAACTCCATCCATCTCCTTTGCCTCATATTCAACTCTTTCTAAGTGAATACCTACTTCAAGCTCCTATTATTGGTATAGATGTGACATGTGTCCCCTTAGATATAATGTCTCAAAACATTAATGCGAACACTACCACCCCCAATTCTAGATTATGGGTATGGTAGTTGACTTCATGTTTACTCAATTGCCTAGAAGCATAGACAATTACCTTACCGGTTTGCATCAACACACATCCATGCCCTTGGATGCTAGCATCACTATAGATATCATACCTTATCCCTTGTATGGGTACAAGAAGCACATGTGCCTCAGTAATTCGTTTCTTTAGTTCAAGAAACTCTTTCTCACACTTGTCGTCCCATATGAACTTAGCCCCTTTCTTTGTGAGCTTCATAAGTGGGGACGCCAACACAGAGAACTTCTCAACAAATTAAACTTACGATAGTACCCCGCTAAACCAACGAAACTATGTATTTTCTTCACGTTCTTGGGTCCCTCCCAATCTATGATAGCTTCTATCTTTGCATTGTCTACGACAATGCCCGATCTGAATATCACATGTCCGAGAAAGCCAATTTCTTTAAGCCAAAACTCACATTTGGAGAATTTGACAAAGAGTTGCTTCTATGTTAGTCTTTAGAGTACAAGTTTCAATTGATGATCATGTTCCTCCTCATTCTTTGAATATATCAGGATAAAGGAACTTGTAGTGACCATACTTAGTGCGAAATGCACTCTTAGGTATGTCACTCTCTTTGATCTTCAATTGATGATAGCCCAACCTCAAGTCAATTTTTGAGACACCATAGCCCCCGAAGTTGATCAAACAAGTCATCAATCCTCGGTAAATGATACCTATTATTGATTGTGACTTTGTTCAGCTGTCGGTAATCTATACACATTCTTTATGTACCATCTTTCTTCTTAATGAAGAGTACTGGTGTTCCCCACGGTGAATGGCTAGGCCTAATGAACCCATTATCCAATAGTTCTTGCAATTGGACCTTCAGTTCTTGAAGTCTGTCCGGTGCCATTTGATAAGGAGGAATCAAAATGGGTTTGGTCCCCAGCTCTACCTCAATCACGAACTCGATCTCTCATTCGTTTGGAAGCCCCGACAAGTCTTTAGGAAAGACACCGGTATACTTGTACACCGTTGATATTAGTTTCTTTCTTCGTCTCATCCACCACGTAAGCAAGGTATGTGTGGCATCCCTTTGTCATCATCTTTGGTACCCTCATCACAGATATGATACAACCTTGAGATCTTCCCTGATCACCCTCGAAACGTAAGACGTTTCCGTCATCGTCATCAAGTTCCCAAAACTTTGGCGTAGCAATCTACTCGAGCATGATGCTCCTTAAGCCAATACATCCTTAAGCGAATTCCAACATACTAAGAGGCACGAAGTCACAAGTCAAGAGTTGACCCGTCATTTCTACCTCGTAGAAAGGATGATGATGTTTCCTCTCCATGTCGTCTCCCACGGTGTGGAGACCAACAAGGGTTGCGTCATCACTATCAATGGCACGTCTAACCCTTCGAAAAACGCTTCACTCATGAATAAACATTGTGCCCGGGTATCAATGAGAATTCTTGCATTTCTGCCATTGATCTTTAGTGTTCCGACATATATAAGCCATGTAAAGACACATTACCCAACTAACCGGACCAAAATCATCCCAAACGAAATTGTTCAGCCGAAAATACACTAGACTTGCGCCGGTTCTGGGCCTGACCGGCACTGGTTCACCTACTGGAATCCAAAAACCCAATTTTTTTGAACCGGATAGGCACCAGTTTGGGTACCACCTGGCACCGGTTTGCCCGTGGATTGATCACGCTGGAAAAATTTAACTGGACCGACGCCGCTTCTAACCTAGACCGGCACTGGTTCACTTTCTGCCAGCTCCGGGAAATAATCTTTTACACAAGATCGACGCCGATTTGAGCCCTGACCGGCGTCGGTTCATCACTGAGCAACATATTTTTTGTTCTTTGCTCAAAATCGGGCCGAAAATGTCATCGTCCGGCCCGTACATGCTTCATAAAGCTTATAACACCTACGTGCATGAAAGATACAAGTGTTAACAAGGAGTCACCTGTAACGGAGTCGGAGTTGGACCGAGAATCGGGCTCGGTCATCGCGTAGACCCTCTCCTGGGTCCCGCCTTGGCTGACAGACATAACATTGCTAGCCATAGGCTCCGCGTGGTTTCTTTCTGCGGTGGGCCCTTCCCCGACTTCTGATGCCTCTCTTTACCTCCTCAGTGGGAAGTTTGTTTTCATATGGTCTGTGTTCCCATATTTGAAACACCTTCGGGGTTCATTGCACCTCCCTATATGCTTTTCAGACCAATTGGGACATTTCGATGGCCCAAAAGTGAAAGACCTTGATGTATGGCAGTTTAAGTCCATTCTCTTTTTTACTGGTGGTGCTGGTGCATTAAAAGAACCTCCTCCCCCTGTTTGCTTCTCCAGGAATGATCTTGGCGTAGCGAACTACTCCCTCTTCTCTTTTTCGTTCTCTCGTTCTGTTTAGTTTCCATAAGAAGGTCCTGCTCATCAACTTGATTGGATGTCATATTGCGTTGGTAAGCAGCCCGATCACGCCTAGCTTGGTGCCTATGTTCTCTTCTTTTCTTCCTCTTTTTGTACTACTCAAGTACCTCCACCATTTGGTGAAAGCATGTGTCATTATCCTTGTCATTGACGCAATAATCCCCCATCGTCCCCCTCTGTATTGGGCCTGCTCATGTCCAATTTCTGGGACATGAGTCTCATCATTCCCCCGGTGTTTTTATCACATACCGAGTTCACGTGACCATAAATCACCATTTGGCGTGGGAAGCCCCAACGACCTCTTCCTCTCCCCCTAAAGGTTTGCGACACAGCCCGGCTAGCCCCAATGGAAGCTACCGACGCTTTTCCCCTAGGGTCATTCCTTGTTGCCATGTGTTTACAATCCATTTCTGAAAGAAATTTTGGATGAGTTGTTGGACTCCTATCAATGTCAATTGATGGAATAACACTATAGACACCCATTGGCCCAAGTCACCAACATACAAATTGTTAAGGGTACCATCTTAACAACTAGAGACATTGCAACTTGAGTAACAATAGTCCTTGACGTGCACTTGTCGTGAGGTGCACTCAAAATAATTAATCAATACAACACTAATACGTAGTATAGTGAAGTAAGGTTCGTATCCACAGGGAAAGGAATACTTTTCTCTTATATCAATAGTAACAAGGGGGGTTTTAAGTTTGATTTGATTGAATTTAATTAACACTAAGATAAACAACTTATATGAGTTTAATTTAATGAGACGAGGACTTGGTTTTGCTTTTATCCACTTAATGAAATGATCGTCGATCCCGGTTATATCTTTAACTATCTTCCTCTCGAATACTCAATCGAGGAGTATATCCAGTTCATCGAGGGTAGTTATTAATAACAAGACGCGTTCATTAATAAAACTTACTACCGAGTCAATATAGAACACGCGCCGTTTTTTTTTTACCCCGGAAGGCCAACCACCAAAATCAGTGGGGTAAATGCCGGGGGACATTTACCGAATTTTATTAAAAGTATAGATTTTTACAAGTAAAATCCGGGGGGACCACACCTGACCCAGATAGAAATTAAAATCTAAAAGTCGGAATGCCAAAAAAATCCATCCAAAACGATCTACGAACAAAAATTGGAAGCTGATCCATAACTGAATAATTAATTAAACGATCCACTGGGCCCTTAGCCAAATGGTGCGCAGCCCAGTTTCCTTCACGCCTGGTAAGCCCAAAAATTACCCCTTTCCTAATAGCCATCTGTAGAGTTTCCTGAAGCTCCACCTTCCATCTCCTCGACTTCCTCCCCTGAAAGAATTCCAACGCCGATGAAGAGTCCATTTCCACCTGAAATTGTTCGTATCCTGCCTCAATAGCCCACCAGAATCCGACGAAGACTGCGCGGATCTCAGCCTCTAGAGGAGAAGAGGCTTCGATCGGGAAGGTTACAGCAGCGGCGAAAGCTCCCTTTCTCCCACGCATGATGGCTCCTCCTGCTGCCCATTCAGATAAGTAACTGGCGTCGATGTTTAATTTCCATTCTAGCTTCGGCCTTCTCCACCTTACTATCTGATACCAAACTCTTTGTAGACGAAAGTTTTTAGTAATCAGATTTTCTTCAAATAAAATGCTCCCAATGTTGTGCAGTTTATTTTTTTTTTCAAGCTAAAAGCCCACTGCTGCGTGTAGATTTTAATTTGATGTATGAACTGTTCCAGAGTAGGTATAGAGCCCCCAGATCCCCAAATTTGACTCGTGTATAATTTCCAGATGTGCCAACATATTATCCCAGGTAAATTGTGCTTAAAGGTCAAAACCAAACTTTTCTTATTGGGACTAGACCACCAATCTCTAAAGGAACTGTTAATCGATCTATTCCTGTTGTTTATACCCATAATTCCCTGAAAGTATCTCCAAACTTGTTGAATCATAGAGCATTGGAAGAATAGATGCTGCATAGAATCAGAATTTTGTTTACACAATGGGCATATAGAGGGTTGAAGTACTCTATTGAATCTGGCCAAGTTATCCACAGTAGGAATAATTCCTTTATGTAATTTCCAGAGTAGTAGTTTCATTTTCATCTCCAATTGAGAGTCCCATATATGCTGATAATTGTCAGAACTGTAACCTAACTCCCTTACTTCTTCAAATGCAGATTTAAAGGAGAAGTTTCCATCAATTTCCTCCGACCATAGCAGGTTACCATTCTGATCTTCAGTACAGAGACTCATAGCATGATCATGGACTGAACAAATCCTCTTCCATACTGCAGAATCTGTGAGTCTAGGTATCATACTGCCATTTCTTTCATATTTAGCTTTCATAAAGTTGGCCCATGTAGACTGCCCTACCTTCCACTTCCACCACAGTTTAAGGGAGAATGTCTTTTGAATATCTACAATAGATCTGATGCCCAGACCACCTTCAATAGTAGGAAAGCATAATTTTGACCATTTAATCCAGTGATACTTGTTCTTATAGTCAGATGAACCCCAAAAGAAAGAATTAAGTACATACTTGATAAGAATAAGCCTTCCTCCCTGAGATAGGTTTTTTTGCTTCCATGGAGTAAGCCTATTCTCAAACTGATTGATGATACTCCCACAAAACTGAAATCTGTTAATACCTTTGTGTAGATTAACTCCAAGGTATTTCAAAGGCAGCTCCCCTAGTTTCATTCCCAGCAGATCTCTAATCTTTGTTTTCCTTGCAGGTGATGTTTTGCCACATAACACTGAGCTCTTTGCAAAGTTGACAGCTTGACCTGAAGCCTCCTGGTAAGAATCCAGAAAAGCTTTAAATTTTTTTATAGACCTGGCATTCCCATTTAAGAAAATCAACAGATCATCTGCAAAACCCAGATGAGAAATAGTTGTACCAGCAGGTCCCCCATAAAACTGTTTGACCCTACCTTCCTCCACCAACCTTTTTAATCCTCTGGTAAAAGCTTCAGAGGTGATAATGAATAAAAAAGGGGATAGAGGGTCCCCCTGCTTTACCCCCCTAAAAGGCTTGAAAAAACCATGTGGTGAGCCATTAATCATAACTGAGAAAAAGGTAGCCTTAAGATTGTTCATAACCAGGTGTACAAAATGAGGAGAAATACCAAATTTGATAAGAATTTCAGAAAGAAATTTCCAAGAAACCCTATCAAAAGCCTTTGCCATATCCAATTTAACAACCAAATTAGTACCCCTGACTTTGTGATCAATGCTGTGAACCATCTCCTGAGCTAGCAGAATTTGATCAGCCATGTCTCTATCTGCCATGAAACCAGCCTGCTCAGGGGATATGATTTTAGGAAGAATATCTTTCACCCTAGTAGCCATGACCTTAGTACAGACTTTACATATGAAATTTGAAAGACAGATTGGCCTAAAATCACTGAAAGTAGAAGGTCTATCAGTTTTAGGAATTAGAACAAGCAATGAACTGGACATTCCTTTAGGAATTGGATGTCCAAGAAAGAAATCCTGAACTGCTCTAACCACATCTTCTCCCACAATATCCCAACACTTTCTAAAGAACTTGCCATTGAAACCATCAGGACCTGCTGCACTGTTTTGATTTAGATCCCACACTGCCCTTTTCACCTCTTCTATTTCTGGCAGCTTTGTTAGAAGGTAATTATCCTCCTCAGTTAACAGGGTTGGAATGTTTTGTAACAAAGAATTGTTAACAGGTTGATCTTCTGAGTAAAGATAGGAAAAGAAGTCCACTGCAGCATTCCCAATCAGATTGAGGGATTCAATAACCTGGCCATCTTGATTTTTGATAGAGGTAATGGCCTGTTTTCTCCTCCTAATCTGCACAAAAGAGTGATAAAAGCCAGTATTGCTGTCTCCTTCTTTAATCCAGCTAATGTGTGCCTTTTGTTTCCAGAATTTCTTTTCAATTTTGTGCTTTTGAATGAGAATCCCCCTTTTAAAGTACCAATCCTCCCTTTTAGTTTCTGTAGGATTTTCCTCAAAGGCTTTTTCTGCATTTAAAACCTCCAATTCACACTGTTTAATGCTATCAAAAATGTTTCCAAAGACATCTTTGTTCCAACCAGACAAATCCTTCTTGAGATGTTGCAATTTAGTTACAATACCTCTCATTCCACCCCCTGTTTTAACCAAACTCCACCTTGATTTCACAAATTCCATAAAAGAATCATGTTTAACCCACATGTTTTGAAATCTGAAGGCTTTAGGAGAAGACAAACCCAAATTTCTACCTCTCATGAGGATAGGGTTATGATCAGAAGGCGTTTTATTAAGTAGAGTAATTTTAATATCATCAAAAGTGTCAAGAAACTGTTTGTTGACCAAAACTCTATCCAGTCTCCTCCAAACTCTACCATTTGCTCTATTCCCTGTCCAGGTATATTGAGGCCCCTCATATGGAAGATCAACCAATCTACATTCAGCCAAGCAATCAGTGAATTCATTTACTCCCCTTAGAAGAGGTAATGAATTTCCCTTGTGTTCACTATAATTAGCAATCTCATTGAAATCTCCCCCTATCATCCAGGGGCTGTCTAGGTTGGAAGCTATAGAAGTCAGCCCAGCCCATAGATCTCTTCTAATAATATAGTTATGACCACCATAGATGCCAGTAACCCAACCCTTAAAGAAATTACTCAGAACTTTAAAATGTACAAACTGGGCTTGCCAGTTGAAATTAGAAACCTCCATTATAGAGGAATCCCAAAACACCCAAATTTTATTCACATCAGAACATGCAGCTTGGGTAAAACCAAAATCATGTTTGTACCTTTCCAACTTATTTTTATTCACCATAGGCTCAATAATAATCATCAGACTAATCCTCCACTGATGGACTAGGGAACAAAGTCTGGAACTGGAGGATTCCAGACCCCTAGTATTCCAAAAAAGACAATTCATTGAGAAACTCTAGGAATCTCAGCCTGCCCCCTAGCTGTACTTCTAGTTGTCCTTGAAGATTGTGTCTCTTTTCCCTGGTTCTTTTTTGCTTTTCTATTAACTTTAGTGAACCCTTCCTCTTCTTCCTCCTGATTGCCAGTACCATGTATGCCAGTCCCTGTAGATGCCTCAGTGTGAACATCCTCAGTTGCTGTAGCTGCATTTTGAATTTGGGCTTTAGAATGTTGCATAACAATTTTATTAACTTTGAGACAGATATCATTCCAACTCTGTAGCAAATTTTCATGATCCACTTCCAGATCATTTTCTCCATCTGAATGGCATTCTCTAGGTGCCACTAGAGAATCTTCAAAAGCTTTGTGCATGTTGTTAAGAAAAACATCATCTTGGACCCCCTTTATATCTTTAGGATCAGAGCATATCAAATCTGCAAATGTTTTCGAGACCAACTCCTTTATAATGTGTCTATCTTCTTCTGCAGGTGTATCCAAAGGTTCAAGAAGAACCTCCTCCACAACATTTACATTGGAAGTAGACTGAAAATTAGCATCTGTAACTTTAGCTTTCCCTTTTTCCTCCCTTGTGAACTTTGTAGTCTCTTTTTCCTTCTGTATCCATGTATCCTTAATGGTTGCAAATTGTTTGGGCTGTTCCACTTGCTTCTTTGGGCATTTCCCTAATGAGTGACCCAAATGAAGACAAGCAGTGCAGTATTCAGGCCTATTTTCATAGGCCACTGATTGAGAGAAACCAAACTTTCCACTATTTATCCAGATTTTATGGGGCATCTCCTTTGTGAGATCGAGCTCCACACAGATTCTGGCTAGGGCAGGCCTAGCCAGCTTAGTTGTAGCTTCATCCAATTTTAAGGGTTTTCCAACCACACTCGCAATACTAAATAAAGCTTCTTTGTCCTGAAGGTGCAAAGGTAACCCTTCCAAAGCAATCCACACTGGGACCACCGGGGATTCAACATTAGGCCTGAATTCCGGTGTCCATTTAGTGACCCGCATCATAACACCATTAATAGACCAGGACTGACGATTCCAACATCTAATGAAATCTTCCTCCATTTCAAATCTGATCAACACGTGTTTGGGATCTAACACTCCCAATTGAAAAGATCCTTTAAAACCAATAATCTCAAACGATTTTCTCATAGCAATTAAACTCGGTTTACCCTTAAAGAAATACCCAATGAGAGCCCGCTTGTGCTTGTCCGCTAAACCCCTAACTTCCTCCTCAGAAAAGGAGATTGTCGGCATCCCTTTGAAGCGAGAGGGGGTTTTCGCAGAAAGAATTGTACGATCCGCCACCACATCGGCAAAGGATTTCCCCTCCCAAGCCCGGCCTGGTGGCTTGGAAGCCACCGCCGCAGAAGCCAACGCCATGTAACGTCAAAATCGCCAAAAATGCCAGAGCTCGCCCAGCAACCTAGAACACGCGCCGTATATTAACACGATAGTAGCAATAAACTTGAGATGATAACGATTGAGATTGATAACCTCAACACGAGCGGTTTATCGGTTTAATCAATATAATTAATTCCCCTTAGATTATTAATCATGAGACACATGCATTAACAATCCAAGTTTACTACCGTTGAAGGAACCGAATTAATAACAAGCGTATTAATCGATTGATTCTAGTAATAATTAATATATGAAACAAAACTAGTTGATTCTTTAAGTAATGTTCAAAATATTAATATGAAATATCAATAGGAATTAATTAATACTCAAGGAAAAATATTAAAGAGTATGAATCCTACTATAGTTAATATCAAGATGTTAACTAATTGTCATCTTAGTAACTGATAGTCCATGTTTCTGTAACAACAATGAATAGCAGTATAACAAAGAAGATTAAACGTAAGGATGAACACAGATGAATCGATGTAAAACCCTCTTTGATATACCGTGAACTCGTACACAGAAAGATTTGCGCTTAAGGCTATAATGAATAAGTACGAAAGTTAACCTAGTCCTGAACCCTTGGCTCCCTTTTTATAGGCGAGGTTCAGGTAGGCGTGAAAGGCTTTTAGCCTGTTTGTATGGGCCTAACACTTGGCCCATATTCTATCTAATAAATGCACTTATTTAATACAAGGAATAATAATAAAGCTAATCTATTACAAGATAGATGACAAACTTGATTCACAATTAAATGATCTTCAACAATCCCCCCCTTTGTGATCAAGTGCCACTTAGTTATTGCTTCTGTGATTTGAAATAGTGCTTCCTCATATTCAGTGCATGCTCGTATTGCCTTAGCATGTTTCTCTTTTATAGGCGATCGTCGATGGCTTTTAAAATGGTCTCCACTGTAGAGTGTTCCTTTTGAACGTATGACGATGCCTCCTGAAGATTTTGCTCTAGCTGTTCCTTCATCTTTAGCAGTTGTTCTTAGATTATCTTCAGCATTCCATCACAATATTTCTCAATTTCATTAACCACCATCAGACGTTTTTCGTTCTTGTGGTTGAGATATGTGACTGTTGGCGGTGTGAAGAAGATGTGGTAAGCTGGGGAGTCTTCGAGTTCTGGACCATACAGTCTTGGCTTTGTAAGATTTGTTTGTGTCAAGTTGCACTCAATAGCCATCTGTAGGTCATGAGATGAGTGCACTCTGATTTGTCTGAGCATGAATCTTTTGATTGCTGCAAGGCCTTCGCTGTATGTTTTGCTTTGTCTGACTGGAAGGTATCGATAAGCCATAAACATTTGATAGATGTCGTCTGGTTTAAGCATGATGAAATCATTTTCTTGGCAAGTAAATTCACTCCCATCAGTGCGTTGAAGCTTGTAAGAATAGAATCTCACTCCGTGATAATCCTCGGCCTTAACCTGCATGATTTGATGAATAGGGAGAATATTGGATTTCAAGTCTTGTTCCATCAGCTCTCTTTGAGTACCGGTTGACCTTTGCAACAGCATATGTAGATGACCTCCAGCCTGCTTTCCTTTGAGATGGGTAAGGCCTCGTAGCTTCAGTTCATTCAACGGTTTGACTTTGTCTGGTCTACGCCATATACGCTCTCTGATTTCCTCTTGGAAGGGGGCTTTGATTCGTACGTTGTCCCAAGGTTTCTCAGTCTTGGGAAGTCTTCCCGCTGATTGTCTGACGACAGATTCAAGTGTTTTCTGAGATTCCTTATAGTTCTCCCATCCCTTTCGTTCATCGTCCTCGGGCCTGATTATATCTTCAGCACATTTGTTGATGAGTTCTCGTAGGAACCAGTTCCTCTGCATATCTTCACATTCTTCATCCTGCATGATTTGATCCATCTCCGTCCACTGCCTGGGCCATTTGTCGTGAATGATAATATCTTCTAGTTGATCATGCATTTCATCTGACGACAGAATGGTAATTGCTGGTTGACCTTTTGGAGACGGAGGCCTGTTAATTGGAACACCGGGTTCACTAGGATTTCCCCTTGTCATCAGCTTTGAACGAGGTTCTAACTGATGGCCTGATGTAAAAGATGTACCAGTGGTAGCATCATCAGGACTTCCATCCCCTCCTCGGTTGGTATCTCTAGGAGATACGCCTCAGGATGTTGCGTCTTGCTCGACCAGGCTAGAGATTTTGGCTGCGGGTGGTGACTGTTGGTTGGTAGAGGTTTCTGGTTGAATGGGCTGTGGAGTTTGGCTAGCTAAAGCAGTTTGCTCAAGTGGTCGTGGCCGCTTGTTCTCCCCCTCATGAGGATCCGAATCGTCGGGGTCCTCATGGGAACGTTTGCGACCACGAGGACTGTTCTTGCATTTGCTTTTGGTTTCAGGGGAAGAAAGGAGGGCTTCGAGAATGGCTCAGCAAAGCCGATGCCAGGGTTTCGAAAGGTAGTGAGGAGAGATCGATGGAGGGTGTGGTCGGGTGTGGGAAGAATACTAGTTCTGTATCCTGGGTTCCCCGAGAATGTGAAGGAATGGGTATTTGGTTGATGGATTGGTGAGATAGAGGGGTGGAGGATACTGGTTGTGTATGGGAGATGAAGGGTTCGGGTGAAGGTTGGGGTGGGGGCTGTTCAGACTGAACCGCTTGGGTGGTCCTAAATTCCTGTGCTAGAGCGGTCATTGCATCTTGCATCCATGGTTTGATGGTGGAATCTAGGAAGCGATTTAGTAGAACGTTAACGTCTTCAAAGGTTGGGTGTCCAGTTACTGGGGTTGTAACTGTTGTCACAGCATCAGTGAAGATAGCTGATGTGTGGCCTGCGTGCAATGATGGAATCATTGAAGGCGTAGCAGGGCTTCCAACCGTCATAGCTTGCGCTCTGGTTGTTGCTTTCAGGGTGTGTGCACCTGTATGTGCTGTGAAAAGTGTAGGTGTCCTAGAAAATGAAGAAAATGTAGGAAATGTGACACCTAGACTCGATGTGTTTGAAAGAGGGGTTTTGACCTCGGGCGATAGGTCAATAGTACGCTCAACTGATTCGGAAGGAACCAGTGAGGGGGTTGAGTCCCGTGCTTTTGAAACGATAGCCTGTTGAGAGGCTATCGAGTGGCTAGGTGAGGGCTGTGCTTGCGCAGTTGATTCAGATGTTGCGACTTCTACCCGGGAACCGAAAAGACTGGCTCCTGTACTTAGGGATTCGGCTCGGCTTATCTGGATAAATGGATCGCAGCCGGCGAATATGTGCTCGTCAGCCTTATCTATGAGGCTCTTTCTGACGTGAGGCTGGGGCTTTGACTTAGCACCTTTGTCATTTTTAATCTTAGCCCTTTTCTCCCGGATAACGACATCTTTGGAATTCTTGATAGTATGGGCTGCTTCATCATAGTCATCCTTGGAGCAGTTTGTTTCTCTAGGATCGCTTTTTGATTTTTTCTGCTCTTTGATGGTGAAGACTTTGGGTCTGCCTGCGATTATTGGTGTTGCGTCTTCAGCAGTGATCTTCTTTGGAGAGTCGACAGGCAGCTTTCCTTTTCGGATTAGAGCATAGGTGTGCTCAACGTCTTCACTGTCATTATCATCACCATCAGAGCCAGACTCCTCGCTATCCGTACCCAGGCTCTCGGATGCCTCATCGTCAGTGTTAGTTTGGGCATCACTTGACAACTCATCGGCAGATTCCTCAGCGTCTGTTTCGGTGCCCTCAGCCGTCTGACTCGTCTCTAGAGAGTCGTCAGACTTTCCTTCATAGGGCAAACCGGCCACTGGTTTCTGTGGCTTCTGGACTTTCTTAGGACCCTTACCTACACTCGGCTTTGTCCTCGGGGGAGGTCCAGCTGGGTTTTGCTGAACCATAGGGACAGTTCTCTCAATATTTTCTTGGTACTGTTGGACTGCCGGATTTGATGATTTGACGAGTTGGAGCAGAAACCCAGGAATCCGCAGACCGAAGACAGGGTTTTTGTCTGCTTTGAAGTACTGCAGCTTCAGGGCGGTGTAGTGTGGATCAGCACTGCGTCTTGGGATGTTGGTGTGCTCTGCCATGCAATTATGAATGATCAGCCCTAGCCACCTTGCGTATGGGATGGTACCTGGCCTGTTTTTCTCCTTTGCTTTGACCAGGTCCATGAGCTCTGAGAAGAAGAGCTGTGCCACGTCGTAGTTTTTGTTGTATGCAATGCCGTGAAAGATTAGAAGGATCTGCTTGTTGCACTTGTCAAACCCGGCATGCTTTGGTGACAGGCATTTATTCACCAGCCCGAATAGGCTCTTCCACGGATGATGGAGATAGGCTCCGTTGAAATTTGACAGTTGTGGCAGTAGTGAGGTGTAGCCGAGAGCTGCCACGTCTTTGAGTAGATCAGGGATGGATGGCAGTGCATCATACGTGTCGTGAACTGGCAGCGCTAGTGTAGATCGTAGAGTTGATGGCGTCAGGATTACGCGCATGCCATTCAGCTTAGTCTTGATTTTGGAGCGATCCTTCGCTGATTCAGTATGCATGTGGCCCCAAAATTGTTGTAGGTATATCTCTGGCACTGGTTTTGCGTTGTGAAGTGCAGGCCAGAGATAGTGACCTTTCATTATGGCCGGAATGATCGGGTTCTGGCACTTGAAGACGGTGAGGTCTAGCTGGAAGTTGTTGTCCAGCACCTTGATCCACTTGCCCTTAGGGTAGATGGCATCATCAATCTATGGTTGAGGTGTTCCTGCCATTATGAACTGTAAAAGCAGGGGGTCTGCATATTAATTCATTGGTTTGATTGCTCTGAGATTAGATTGAAAGAGTTTTGGTTTTTGCAGGTTTCAGACAATTTGTGCAGGTGGATTTTTGTTAAAAAAATTGCTTTAAGTCCAAATCTCGAGATCCGAATCTCGAGATCATGATTTCGAGATTCAAATCTCGAGATCTTGATGTCGAAATTCAAATCTCGAAATCTTGATGTCGAGATTCAAATCTCGAGATCTTGATTTCGAGATCCAAATCTCGAGATCTTGATTTCGAGATTTAAATCTCGAGATCAAGATTTCGAGATTCAAATCTCGAGATCAAGATGTCGAGATGCAAATCTCGAGATCTTTCTCGAAGATGAATCGACGATCTCGATATCTGGAGAACTAAATCTCGAGATCATAGATTTCGAAGAGACGAATCCACCTGCAAAAACATAAACAAGAGATACGAAAAATGATAAACAATACGATTTCGACCTTGAAACAAACGAAAACCCTTTTGTTTTTGAGAGATTACGAACGATTTGCGAGAACATTTTTTCGTTTGAATTCGATTTAAAGGATTTCGATTTCGAACGATGAACTACCTTCGTAAGGATAGTCGAGAAGAAGAAACGGGAGATGGAGAAGAATTAGGGAGCTCTGAGTTGCGAAGAAACAATTTGCGAAAAAAAAAACAGTGAGATAGGATCGGAAGGGTTTTTCGCGAGGCTTATAAACGCGTGAAGGTTGGGCCTTATCAGTTCAGCCCGAATTTATGGGCTGGCAAAGAATTTTAGAGCCCCAAAGTCAGTAAAAATAGAGCTCCCCCTCAAATAGTGAAACATTTGTCTCTTTCCCCCTAAACAGAATGCAACAAACAATATGTTCAAATGCAACGCACACACACTATTTTTGTTCTTTTTCAGATTTTCTCCCCCTCAACACATGCAACGCGCACACACTATTTTTTGTTCTTTTTCGGATTTTCTCCCCCTCAACACATGCAACGCACACACACTATTTTTTGTTCTTTTTCGGATTTTCTCCCCCTCAACACATGCAACGCACACACACTATTTACAGATCACACTCACACATGCTTTTTACAAGTCCCACACACACACTTTTCAGACCAGTGGAGACGAAATTTAAACAGGATCGAGGTTCAACATGCCCAACTTGGAGACCAGGAACTGGAATCTTTTTTCATCCAATGCATTAGTAAACAAGTCAGCCAGTTGAAGCTCTGAGCTTACAAAGTACATATCAATGTCTCCTTTCTCCACGTGATCCTTGATGAAATTATAGCGCAGATCAATGTGTTTGGTGCGGGAGTGGTGAACAAGATTGCTTGTGATGGCGATGGCGCTTTGAGAGTCACTGTAGATCGGGATATGGCGGAATGTGTAACCGTAGTCCTGGAGCTGAGTCTTCATCCATAATATTTGTGAACAACAACTAGCAGCCGCGACGTATTCGGCCTCAGCTGTAGATGTTGACACACAGTTCTGCTTTTTGGAAGACCAGCAGACTAGCTTCTCACCCAAGAATTGGACGGATCCCGATGTACTTTTGCGGTCCATCCGGCAACCAGCAAAATCAGCGTCCGAGTATCCGACTAGATCAAAGCCTGAATGCTTGGGATACCAAAGGCCTAGATTCACCGTGCCTTTGAGGTATCTTAAAATTCGACGTACAACGGTCAGATGAGATTCCTTCGGATTAGCTTGAAACCGAGCACATAAGCATGTGGAGAAAACAATGTCAGGCCTGCTCGACGTGAGATACAGCAAAGATCCAATGATGGCCCTGTAATTCGTAGCATCAACTTTCTTCCCGGAGGGGTCTGAGTCCAGTTTATTATTTGGGGACATAGGGGTCGTCATGGAAGATTTGCCTTCAATGTTGAATCTCTTTAGCATATCCAGAATGTATTTGGACTGATTGATGAAAATGTCATCAGAGAGTTGTCTTACTTGTAGGCCTAAGAAGAAGTTAAGTTCACCCATCATGCTCATCTCGAACTTTGTTTTCATCAGTTTCTCAAAATGTTGGGAAAGGCGCGGATTTGATGAGGCAAAGATGATGTCATCGACATAGATCTGAATCAGAATGATGTCAAATTTCTGTCGCTTGATAAACAGAGTAGTATCAATCTTTCCTTTGGAGAAACCTGAATCAATCAAAAATTCGGTCAAGGCATCGTACCAAGCTCTGGGTGCCTGTTTCAGCCCATAGAGAGCTTTCTTGAGCTTGTATACATGGTCTGGGAATTTTGGATCTACGAATCCTTCAGGTTGTGAAACATAGACTTCTTCCTCTAAAGTCCCATTTAGAAAAGCTGTTTTCACGTCCATCTGAAAGACGGTGAAGTTTTTGTGCGCCGCGTACGCAAGAAAGAGGCGGATTGCTTCAATTCTAGCTACGGGCGCAAACGTTTCATCGTAGTCTATGCCTTCCTGTTGATTATATCCCTTTGCGACCAACTTTGCCTTGTTCCTTACAATTGTTCCTTCTTCATCCCTTTTATTTTTGAATACCCACTTCATGCCAATGATAGTCTTTCTCTGAGGCTTGGGTACCAGTGACCATACATCCAGTCTGTCAAACTGATTGAGTTCATCTTGCATCGCAATCACCCAATCTGGATCAAGTAGTGCATCGGAGACCTTTGATGGTTCTGACTGACTTAGGAAGCATGCGAAGTGGCATTCATTCATTGTTGCGGATCTTGTGCGCACACCTTGACTCGGATCACCTATTATCTGATCAACGGGATGTGCTCTCGTCCATTTCCTCTCATGAGCTAGAGGAGTTAGAGTAATGATTGGTTGATCCGAGTCCTGATAGAAGTTTGAGGGCTCTGGAGCAGCTGTAGTGTGCAGTGGAGATGATTCTGGACTTGTAGCAAAACCGTGATCATCCACACCTCTGAGATTGGATTGAGGGGTTGAGGGTTTGTATGGTACATCGTCTGGACTTGTGAGGAGCGGAGTCTCTGCTGTTGGAGTTGATGTTGAAGCTGGTGAGCATGGAGAAGGTGTAGATTGTGAGTTCTCGTAGAAATCTTCGTGTTCTGTGTTTGGTTCAGCTTTATCAGAAGCCACTGGTACAACATGTGATGGATCAGCGTGTAGATGTTCAATCGTGAAGTCTGCCATTTCATAGAATGTAACATTTACACTCTCGATGACAGTGCGCTTGTCTCTTAGATAGACTCTGTAAGCTTTGGACTGCAGTGAGTAGCCAATAAACACGCCTTCTCTGGCTTTGGGGTCCAGCTTACTTCTCTCTGTCCGGTCATTTAGTATGAAGCACTTGCAGCCATAAACCTTGAAGAAAGAGATGTCGGGAGTTCTGTTGAAGAGAATTTCATAAGGAGTGTTGGTCCCGGTTGTACTGGATACAGTCTAGAGGGGGGGTGAATAGACTGTATTGGTTTTTAACTTTTTCAAGCTAAGTACCAGATTTAACAGAATAGCCTGTTCTGTTGACAGAACAGACTGACAGTGGATGGGGTTCTGGTAGGGAGTTCTGTTAGTAGCCTCAGAGAAGCACAGGCAGTAGGCCTTCTGTTTACTCACAAGACCAGTTCTGCTGAACACAGATACAAAGTCTTTTGGAGTTAAACAGTTCAAATAAAAACTATGAATGTAAAGCAGTAAGTAAATGACACCAAGGCTTTTTGTAGTGGTTCAAGGAACAACTTGTTCCTCTAGTCCACTGTTCCACTAAGCTCGTAAAAACTTCCGTTTACAATGCCTTAGCCCTATCACTTAAGAAGCTCTCCACGTCTTCTTCAAGTGTAGATGTCTTCTTGGATGCACTTCCGGCTTCCCTAAGACTGGTCCTTTCACTGAGTTTTCCAGAAGTATCACCACTTCACAGCTCCAGGTACTTGGACGTACTTCTTGTGAAAGAAGAGGTTCTAAACAGAACAGAGGTTCCTCCAACTTGCTTCGTTACAAAGAGTTTGTATGTGATGAGCTTGAAGAGTTGAAGAACACTTGGAACTTTGCTTGAGTTGGAAATAAGGATTTTTCCAACTTCTGCCTTCTCTTGTAGAGGATGATGAAGTTTTAATCTCAATCAGGCTTTTTGCGTTTTTGGTGTTTGAATATCTTGTATGCAGAGTTGTAGCAAAAGTTAGCAAAGTTATCCGGTTGTTCTTCGTAGTGTATCTTTTATACTGAGGTTGTCTTCCCGTTGGAGGAGAAGGAGGACAACTGCATTAAATGAGCGAGCAGTTGACTTGACCAGTAGGACCCAGTAAAGTTGGCGGGTTACTATTTTGGGATAAAGTAATCCTGACATTGCGGCCAATCATCTGCAATTACTCTACGGAGTTTGGAGGGCATTTAATGCGCGTACTGTAGCTTTTCCGTTCAAGACTCCTAGCCGTTGGAGGAATCTTTCAGTTGGTTTCCCGGCTTGGTGGAATTCTTCTAAGTGTCAGGCCTTCTGATGTCTTTATCAGAGAGTTGATCAGAGAAGGTCTTGAGCACTTCTGTTGAGAAGATATCTAACAGAGAACCAGGAGGGTTTCTGTCAGAGTAAAGGCTAACAGAGACCCTGAGGTCTTCTGTTCTGAAGCAGAGAACCAAAGGTCCTCTATTCAACCAAAGCCTTATCAAGGGTCTTCTGCTCTGGAGGCTTTCTGCTATGAAGGTCTTCTGCTTTGGAGGTCTTCTGCTAAGTCGATTATACTAAAGAATTTTACAAAGGAAAATTCTAATACATTAAGTCTAAAGAGGGTACTCTAAAGTCCTAATTAATCTAGCATCATCAAAATCTAATTACAAATATTCCTTACAATTTCCCCCTTTTTGATGATGCCAAAACCCTTTAACTATTTCCAGAGAAGTGCCTTCACCACAAAGAATTAAAGTTTAAAACTTTCATTAAAATCTTGGTGGGCAACTTGGCATAGGAAAATAGTAAGAGTGCAGTACATTTAGATAGCAGATAATAATTCAAAAAGCAAACAAACATAAGCAGAAAGACAAGACGAAGATTGAGGAATTGCCTTACAAAGTATGAGGTAGAGATGTTCTTTTATTAAGATGGATTACAAGAATATCTGATTACATAATAGTCTTTGCAGCTTCAGCTCTTGCTTGTTCATCCAGTCCTTGTAGCCTCTTTAGCTCTGCATTCACCTCTTCTCTGATTCCAACCAGATTTCCAGATCTCTGATAAGAAGCCCAAACGGGTGAGAGCTTACAGTCTAGGTAGTTTAGAACACCTTCATGAATATCTTTTCCTGGTACAATGCTGTTGTGAAACCAGAACTCTGCCTCCTCCAGAGATCCACCATGTCTAACCTTTACATGACCATCATGGTCCAGATAAAGATTCTGTTGTTGTGTGGAGGTCATCTTCTGCTTCATTTCCTCAAATTGTGTTTTAGTCATCACCTGAGATCCTCCCAGTCTTCATTCTTTAAAGCTTAAAGCTTTCTTCTTCTTAGTTCCTTTCTTCTGTGGGGATGGGGGTCTAGGGATACCAGCTAGCCGTTTCTTCTGGAGGACAGCTTCAAAATAAGGAGTGGGATCAACAGCTGGTTCAGCAGATGATGAGGTTCTGGTGGTCCTGGGTTTTGGCAGATGAGGGTCTTCTTCCCCCTTTTTGGCATCATCGAGATCACCAAGCAGAAGGGAGAGTTTCTGGAATTCTGTGGCCTGAGTAGAGGCAATCTGTTCCAGGGTTTTTGGTAAGGTTTGAGTGACAAATGTGAGACCTTCAATCAGCCCCTGTTGTTTCTGAATGGCAGACAGGATATCTTTGTTGCTGGCTTATAAGAGAACCATCTTCTGATATCTCTCTTTGTCTGCAACTAGGAGGAGCTGTCCTTGAGTAGTATGGTCATTGCAGAGGGTGTTTAGATCTTGTAACCTTGCATGAAGTACTGAATCCGATCTTTGAAGAGATGTCATTGCCTGGGAAAGGGTTGAAAGTGTGGTATGTTGGGAATTCAGGGTCTGATTCATGGCAGTCAGAACAGTCTTGATAGAGTCCACTTCAGTGGAGACAGCATCAATCTTGAGATTTGATGAACTCATGAAATCCTTAAGAACATTTGTCAGAGTGACATACATGTGTTTGAAGCCAGACTTGACATCATCATCCACATGTTGCAGACCCTCATAGTGTTTATCATTAATCAGAATGAGTTTGTTCATACCTTCTAATATCTGTCCTCCAAAGTTCTCTGCTGCAGCGACAAAATCATTGAAGGGTATCTGATTCTCTTGTCCAGCAGAGCGAGGCAGCTCTAAACCTCTTCCCTTAGGCAAAGGGTGATGCTCTTGGACAGAGGAGAGGGATTGGACAAGGAGTTCATGCTCAAGTTGAGTCAGAGGGGGGGTCTTCTGTATCTTTGAAGTAGCTTTGTAGGACTTGCTGACAATGAAGCCATCCATGTCAGAGGAGTCTTCATAAGAGGAGTAGATTGGGATTCTGTTCCTGATTACCTTCTTCTTCTTCCGGAAGGAGGGATTGGGGGCGGTAGAGTTCCTAGAGTGACCTTGTGGTGCAGAGATGGGGCAGATAGTTGTAGGATCAGAATCTCTTAGGAACCAGACAGGTTTTAGCTGAACTGGAGGTTGGTGTGGTGGAAGGGATGCTTGTGGAGTGACTTGATGTTCAGACTTGGGAGATGAAGGGGATTTCTGTTGAGGTGGTGGTGATGAGGAGATAGTCTGTTGGGGTTGATGAGGAATAATTTGTCTTTGAGAAGATGGGGGAGGGGAAGGGGATCTGTTCTTAGGGGGGAGAACGGTTTGCAGGGTGAAGGAGATGGAGATTTGGAGATTGAGGGCTTTTGGGGTGTGGGGGTTTTCTGTTCAGAAGAGGGGTTCTGATGATGTGAGGAGGTGTTCTGTTGGGGGGTTGGGAGTGTATGCACAGAGGGGGATAATGGAATCAGGGGTTCTATTGGAATAAGTACAGAAGGGGTTGGAGATATTACCTCAAGTACACTCTCTTCAAACACATAGGTCCTCCATTCCTTGATAAGCTCCATCATAGCTTGACCTTCAGTCTTTGGTACAGAAGGTTCTGTAGGAGTAGAAAAGGGCACAACAGATTCCCTTGCCTTTTTGGCAAACAGCCAGGTGTAAGGAATAATTGTAATTAGATTTTGATGATGCTAGATTAATTAGGACTTTAGAGTACCCCTTTAGAAATTATGTATTAGAATTTTTTCCTTTGTAAAATTCTTAGAAGTATTCGACTTGACAGAAGACCTTCAAGAGCAGAAGGACTTCAAGAGCATAAGTGCCTCTTAAGGCATTATTGAAACAGAGGACCTTTGGTTCTCTGCTCCAGAACAGAAGTCCTCAGGATCTCTGTTAGTCTTGACTCTGACAGAAACCCTTCTGAGTCTCTGTTGGATACTCCCAACAGAAGTGCTCCAGACCTCCTCTGTCCTACTCTCAGACAAAGACACCAGAAGGACTGACACTTAGAAGATTTTCAAAGAACCGGGAAGTCAACTAAAAGATTCCTTCAACGGCTAGGAGTATGGAACGGAAAAGCTACAGTGCATGCATTAAATGCTCATTTAATGCACCCCATGCTACGTAGAGTAATTGCAGATGATTGGCCGCAATGTCAGGAATACTTTATCCCAAAATAGTAACCCGCCAACTTTATCGGGCTCTACTAGTCAAGTCAACTGATCGCGCATTAAATGCAGTTGTCCTCCTACTCCTCCAACGGGAAGACAACCTCAGTATAAAAGATACACTACGAAGAACAACCAAATGACTTGGAGATAACCTTGATATAACTGTGCTACAACTTTGCTAACCACAAGCAAGATATTCAAACTCTGAAAAGCAAAAAGCCTCCTTGAGATTCAAACTTATTATCCTCTACAAGAGAAGGTAGAAGTTGGAAAAATACTCTTTCCAATTCAAGCAAAGTTCCAAGTGTTCTTCAACTCTTCAAGCTCATCACATACAAATCTTTTGTAACGAAGCTAGTTGGAGGAACCCCAGTTTCAACAGAAACTCTTCTTGCTACAAGAAGGACGTCCAAATAACTGGAGTAGTGAAGTGGTGATACTTCAAGGAAACTCAGTGAAAGGACCAGTGTTAAAGGAAGCCAGGCAGTGCATCCCAGGACACATCTAGGCTTGAAGAAGACGTGGAGTGCTTCTTAAGTACTAGGATTAAGGCTTTGTAAACGGCAGTTTTTACAGCTTAGTGGAACAGTGGATTAGAGGAACGAGTTGTTCTTTGAACCACTATAAAAATCCCTGGTGTCGTTTACTTACTGCTTTTAATACTTGCACTTAGTTAGAACTGTATAACTCCTTGGACTTGGTATCTGTGTTCAGCAGAACTTGTTCTACGAGTTAACAGAAGGCCTTCTGCCTATTGCTTCTCTGAGGCTAACAGAACTCCCTACCAGAACCCCATCCGTTGCCAGTCTGTTCTTACAACAGAACAGGCTATTCTGTAAATCTGGTACTTAGTTTAAAAAGCTAAAAACCAATACAGTCTATTCACCCCCCCCTCTAGACTGTATCCAGTATAACCGGGACCAATAAGTGGTATCAGAGCCTCCTTGTTCTAATAATCTCTTAGGTTATTTGTTGAACAAAGATCCACTTGTTTTTCTGTTTTACCTCATTTCTATCTGATATAATGGATCACTCCTTGTCCAAGAATCTTATGTTTTCAGATCTTAAGTTTGATGACTGGAGGATCCGGATGAAAGCACATCTCTGTGCCCTGCATGATGAGATGTGGGAAGTTCTAGACATTGGCCCCTTCACAAGCTTCCAGAAGGTCAATCCTGAACATGCCATAGACAACACCAGACCCCAGATGATCAGCAAAGCCAAGTCAGAATGGACTACTGAAGAGAGGAGAAAGTACAACCTAGACAATATTGCCAAGGACATCCTCTACAAGTCCATTGATGATAGGTACTTCAACAGAATCAAGAAGTGCAAGACTGCTAAGGAAATCTGGGATACTCTTGAGCTCATTGGAGCTGGTGATGAGCAAGAGAAGGACAACAAACTAACCATAGCCAACAAGAAGTTTGATGACTTCAAAATTCTCCCTGGTGAAAGCATCTCCAAGATGTATGACAGGCTCCTCACTCTCACTGGAGAGATCTCTGAGCTTGGCAAGGATCTCACAACCAAGGAGATCAACCTGAAGGTGTTGAGGGGCCTGCCCTCAGCATGGAAGATGAAGGTAGTTGCTGTCCAAGCCAGCAAGGATGTAAAGACTTATCCCACTGATAAGCTCATTTCAGATCTCAAAGCTCATGAGTTTGAAATGATTGAAGAGAAGGAAGATGTACCAGAAGAGAGGACCACTACAGCCCTCACTGCCAGCACATCTAAGGTAAATGATTTTGACCCTTCAGTACTTTTATCTGATGAATATATGGCTGCCTTTGCCAGGAGATTCAAAAAGTTTATGAAGAATCCCAAAGATGGAAGGAGTCCATCTTTCAACAGAAAGCCATACCAGAAGGTCAAATCAACAGAAAGCAGTGGAGAGCTTCTCTGTTACAACTACAGACAACCTGGTCACTTCAAGGCTGATTGTCCCCATCCTAGAGTGTCCAAGAAGCAAGGACAGGATGGAGAAAAGAAGAAGTACGAGGACAAGTCCAGAAGAAGAAAGGCACTTGTGACAGAACAGCTGGAGAAAGACCCTCTGTCAGAAACAGAATCCAGTTCTGACTCAGATTCTGATGAGGCCTTCTGTTGCCTGGATACTGAGACAGAATACCTTTGCCTGATGGCTCATTCTGATGATGAGGTAACCTCTACTTCTGAATCTAGTTTTTCTTCGGTAGGCTTAGCTTTTGATTCTGATTCAATGTCAGAATTTTGGGAAGAGTTTAAGGCCATACAAGCCACTTATTCCTCTGTAACCGAAGAAAACAGTAAGTTAAAAGCTGAAATTCTTGACTTAAAGAAGGAGGTTGAGATCAAAATCAATCTTCTAATTGAGGAAAGAGATCAACTGGTGACTGAAAATGTTTCTCTTCTTAAGAGAATAAGAGAAATAGAGCCTCTCGAGATTAAGTACAAAGCTTACCAGAAGGCCCAGTCTTCCATGGAAAAGATTGTGCTTGATCAACAGATTGGCACTGGTTTTGGTCTTGGTTATAGCTCAACAGAATCAGGTGAGCCTTCCGTAATGCCTAGCACCAGAGTTGCTAAGGCAGATAAGGTCATAGAGCCACTGATTTCTAGCCCCAGCTGTCAAGCTGGTGTATCTGGCACCAAGGTCGTTCATGAGGAAGTCAGACCAGAAAAGGGTAAGATAAAGGTTCAACAGAAACCCTTTTTGAAAAATAATGAACCTGGCAGAAAACCTAACAACAGAAGAGGTTTTCAAAATAACAAAAATAAAAGACCATTCATTGACAGACAACCTCATGTCAATCGTGCCAGAAATGATCACCAGAAGGGCAAATATCAAGAGAGAGTTAACTTCAGGCAAAAGAGGTTGGCTGGTCAACTTCAGAAGCCCAAGGTTAACCGTCCCTCTGCTCTTGATAGTATATGGGACTTCTTTCCAACAAAGAAAGCTATGCAAAAGTATGTAAGTAGGAAGCATGACCCTCACAAGCATCTGCCCAAAGTGAATCACACTTCAGTTTACTATAACTACCAGGTGGACAATGGGTACCACCCACCAAGGTTTCAATTGATGAGACCAAAATGGTACCAACTACCCAGACTCCATGACCCCCCAGGACCCAGCATTGCTTGGGTACCTAAATCTTTCTTTTGATCTTGCAGGAACTGTGTGCTGGAGCCATCTCTGAACAAGAATGGTTTATTGATAGTGGATGCTCCAGGCACATGATAGGTGACAGAAGTTGCCTAACAGAGTTCCAGAAATGCAAAGGACCTAGAGTTACCTTTGGAGGTAATGACAAAGAAGGTCAAACAAAAGGAAGAGGAAAGCTGATCAAGAACCAGATAATCATTGATGATGTCTCATATGTCAAAGGACTGAAGTTCAACCTGCTGAGTGCTAGCCAATTCTGTGACAAAGGCTACACTGTTGAATTCACAAAGGACTTCTGCTATGTGAAGCATGAGACAACAAAGGAAGTGGTTCTTACAGCATCAAGGAAGAAGAACATCTATGTAGTTGATTGGAACACTGCAAAAGATGGAGTTTGCCTGATAGCCAAGGGAGGTTCAAAACTGAGCTGGGACTGGCACAAAAAGCTCAACCATTTGAATTTCAAAACAATCAACAAACTGGCCAGAGAACACATTGTAGAAGGGCTACCAGACATTGTATACAAGAAGGAGACCCTCTGCAGTGCATGTCAGAAAGGCAAACAAGTGAAGAATTCCTTCAAACCCATTGCTGGAGATCTTTCTACAAGTCCTCTAAATCTGATTCACATGGATTTATTTGGACCTGTTGAGACTCCAAGCGTTGGTGGCAAGAAATACACCCTAGTCATGGTTGATGACTACTCCAGATACACATGGACTGTTTTTCTGACAAAGAAAAATGAAACTCTTCAGAAGTTTCCATCTCTGTTAAAGCAACTTCAGACTGAGAAGAACTTGAAAGTGAAGACAATCAGATCAGACAGAGGAACTGAATTTGTCAACCAAGTCATAAAGGTCTTCTGTGATCAGAATGGAACTTCTCATCAACTTTCTTCCGCCAGAACCCCTCAACAGAATGGCGTAGCAGAAAGAAGGAACAGAACTTTAAAAGAAGCTGCAAGAACAATGATTGCAGAATCTGGATTGCCTATGAGATATTGGGCTGAAGCAATCAACACTGCATGTTATACCCAGAACAGAAGCATGATCAACAAGAATCACCAGAAGACCCCTTATGAACTCTGGAAGGGAAGAAAACCTAACATCAGCTACTTTCATGTATTTGGATGCAAGTGCTACATTCTCAACAATGGAAAGGAGCATCTGAGAGTATTTCAAGAAAAGGCTGATGAAGGAGTCTTTATAGGCTATTCAAACACCAGTAAAGCCTATAGAGTACTCAACAGAAGGACCCTACATGTTGAAGAATCCATACATGTGAAGTTTGATGAAAGTATCTCTGTTAAAGAGGTAACAGAGATTCTCAAGGAAGTCAGCATAGAAGACAGAACACCAGAACCAACAGAAGAGGTGGCAGACAACCCTGCATTTCCAACACCTGCACCAAACCCCCTTCTGTTGAATGAAGATGAAGACTCTGAAGATGAGGAACCAGAGAGACCAAGACAGCAGCTGACAGAACCAGACCTAACATGGTTAAGAGACCATCCTCCTAACCAAGTGATTGGTCAAATCAGAAGTGGAGTTCAAACCAGATCCACATCAAGGAGAGAAGCAATGCTTGCCTGCTATATATCTCAGATGGAACCTATGACAGTTGAGGAAGCTCTTGCAGACTCAGATTGGATCAATGCTATGCAAGAAGAGCTCACTCAGTTTGAAAGGAACAAAGTATGGGAACTTGTTCCTAGGCCAAAGCACCAGAATGTCATTGGAACCAAATGGGTATTCAAGAACAAAGCAGATGAAGATGGCAACATTGTAAGGAACAAAGCAAGGCTAGTAGCTAAAGGATATTGTCAAGAAGAAGGAATAGATTTTGATGAGACTTTTGCACCAGTTGCCAGACTTGAAGCCATCAGAATCTTTCTAGCCTATGCTGCCTACAACAACATCAAGGTCTACCAGATGGATGTCAAGAGTGCATTTCTGAATGGAGATCTTGAAGAAGAAGTTTATGTGGAACAACCACCAGGTTTTGTCATTCCTACTCAATCTTCTTGTGTCTACAAGCTTAAAAAGGCCCTCTATGGTCTTAAGCAAGCTCCCAGAGCCTGGTATGACACATTGTCCCTTTTCCTAGTGAACCATGGGTTTACTAAAGGAAAGGTTGACAAAACTCTATTTCAAATCTCTGTTGTTAATCATATTCTGTTAGTACAAATATATGTTGATGACATTATATTTGGAAGTACTAATCCAGAACTGTGCAAGAAATTTTCTCAAGTGATGCAGAGTCAATTTGAAATGAGTATGATTGGAGAACTCAGTTACTTCCTAGGACTTCAAGTCAAACAAGTTCCAGAAGGGATCTTTATCAATCAAGGGAAGTACACCAGAGATCTAATCAAGAAGTTTGGAGTGGAAGGCAAATCATCAGTGAAGATTCCCATGAACACTTCACAAGGAATTGGTCCAGATGATGAAGGAAAGGATGTAGATGCAACAACATATAGAGGAATCATAGGATCCCTGTTGTATCTAACTGCAAGCAGACCAGACATCTCATTCTCTGTTGGAATATGTGCCAGATACCAATCAAAGCCCAAGGAAAGCCATCTAAGTGCTGCAAAGAGAATCATCAGATACATCAAAGGAAATCCAAATGCAGGCCTATGGTATCCAAAGAGAGGTAACTTTGAACTAATTGGTTATTCTGACTCAGATTTTGCAGGTTGCAGACTAGACAGAAAAAGCACCTCTGGTCACTGCCAATTGCTAGGAGGAAGGCTTGTTTCCTGGTTTAACAAGAAGCAGAACTCCATCTCAACAAGTACAGCTGAGGCAGAGTACATTGTAGCTGGGAGTTGCTGTGCTCAGCTACTCTGGATGAAGCAACAACTGAAGGACTATGGAATTCAAGCAAAGGAGATCAAGCTGTTGTGTGACAACACCAGTGCTATTGCTATCACTCAGAATCCAGTTCTTCATTCCAGGACAAAGCATATTGAGATCAGACATCACTTCATCAGAGATCATGTTGAGAAGAAGCACATCTGCATGGAACATGTGCCAACAGAAGACCAGTTTGCAGATATCCTGACAAAGCCTCTCCCTGAGGCTAGGTTCAACAAACTGAGAGAGGAATTGGGAATGATGGATGAGATTCCAAGGGAAAGATGAAAAGGAAGGCCCTCTGTTGCTCTTTTGCTGTTGACAGAATTCTTGTAGCAGAACCCCTTCTGTTAACCCCCCTCTGTCAACCTCTTCTAATCCCTACCCTGGCAGAACACCTCAGCAACAGAAACCTCCCCTTCTTACTGAAAGACCCTTTCGTGTCAAACAGAAGGTGGTGGACTTAGAAAATCTTGTAAACCGGGTGACCTAGTAAATTATTAAAGGTCTTTTACCCTTTTACCCTTAAAACGGTATCAAGCCGTATAAAATTTACTGTGCCCCCGTTTATTTACTGCGCCCCTTTTTACATTTATTGGTATCTTGGAACCGTAAATTATCTCAAACGTCCACTAACCCATATCCATAAAACCCCCCTTTCGCAAACCTAAACCGTTACTGCTCTCATAACTCTCAAGCTCTTGAACCCTTATCTCTCAGAAATCTTCTAACCGCAGTAAACTCCATGGCCTTCTTGAGCTTCTCCGATCTCTCAAAGGAACAAAAGGCAACCCTCCTAAAGAATGTTTTGACTGGACTGAGATGCGAACTGGAGGTACTACCCAGGTTTGCAGAGAAAAAGGAGTGGATGACCGCCATTGTTGATGGTCTATCTAAATGCCAACTGAGCAAGATCATCTCCCATGGTTATGAAGCCTACAGCAACGTGGACACTGTTGAGTTCTATCTCAACGCATCCTTCAAGGATGAAGTCATCTCCTCCGTCGTCCAAGGAGAAAAGGTGTTGATTGATGCTGACGTCATCAACAACATCTTCAACATTCAGCAAAAGGAAGGAAGGGACTCTCTACTCGACTTGGAGGATACTGACATCCCTCTGACATAATTCAAGAAGAAGTTCTGCAGAAAAGGGGAAGAAGTAGAGAAGATCAACATCAAGAAGAACTTGCTCAAAAGGGAATTTGAGCTGCTCATAAACATTTTCCACAAATGTTTATGGTGCAAGTACTCTTCCACAGATGATGTCACAACTGCCAATGCCAAGGCCCTGTATGCAGTGCATCATGGAGTGAACATCAATTGGGGACAAGTCATGGTGAAGTCCCTGATTGAAGTCATCAAGAAGAAGAACCCAAAAACTAGCCTCTACTCTGGGAAGCTAGGACATGGGCTACTGGTTTCAGAAGTGCTTCTCAAACAAGGAATCCACTTGAGGAAGGCTTTAACCTTGGATCACACCAAGGTAATCTTCTTAACTGCTTATCCAAATAGGGAGAAAGCCATAAAGGCTGAAATGAAGAGACAGCTTCAACTTGAGGCTAAGAGACAACAGGGAGAGAAGGTACAGAAACCTCTCTCTGTAGCCCCTTCTGCTGAGAAGAAGAAAAAGAAGAAGAAGAAGAAGACTGAAGGGGAAGCACATGTTGCCCCCCCTCAGGCCGGACAGAAGAGGAAGAGGACCACCAAACCAAAGAAGAAGGTCTCTAAACCTGTGGTTTCTGAATCTGAAGGAGTGGCTGACACTCAGGGGGAACCAGAGATCCCCACCTCTGCTGCATCTCCTGAACAGAACAGGGTGCCTACTTCAGCAGAACACCCTAGTCCTGTCAAAGATGGGTATCTGTCCTTGTTAGACAGAGAGTTTACCCGGGTTCTCGAATGGAGAAGGTGGAGAATGGGACCCCTCTCCAAAATCATCCAATATTTTGACCATTATGAGCCAGAAGAGGAAGCCATTCTGAACTGGGTTGGGACTGATGATGTCTCAAAGTGCTTTGCCCTCAACTTCCTTCACTCTGTTCTTGAGAAGAAGAAAGCAAGCTACAAAGGGAAGGCCATTCTCATCTCCTCACCTTCAGAAGAGGCTGTCAAACCTCTAGAAGAGGAAGAAATTGAAGCATTTGAGGAATGGCTGTTCACAAAGATGGCAACAGACTCTGTGCAACCCCATCTCAACCCAGGAGAGCCCTCTGTACCCAAGACAGAAGGGCAAGCAATGATGGAGCATATCAAGGAGTGGAGGACTTCTCTGCTCAAGGAGAACATCATTGAGGTAATATCTCCAACCCCCTCTGTTAATATCCCAACAGAACCCCTCATTCCCTCACCTCCTTCCAGCACCAGAACCCCTCCACCAGAACACCCTGAACCTTTATCTCCTAAACAGAAAACCCCCACCCCTCCTCTTTCACCCAAACAGAAAATTGCATCTCCCTGCAGAGCAATTGTTCCCTTCAGAAACCGTTCACCCTCACCTCCACCATCCCCCCCTCAACAGAATGCCTCACCTGTTCACTCTTCACCCCAGCACCAGATCCCCTCCCCCAACAGATCTCCTCCTCCTCCTCTGAATCTGATCATCAATCTCCCCCTCCAGAATCTTCACCTCCACAACAACCTGCAGAAAACCTTAAACCTGTATGGTTTCTCAGGGATTCTGACCCTACAACTGTCTCCCCCATCTCTGCACCTCAAGGGAATTCTAGGCATTCTACTGCCCCCAATCCCTCCTTCAGAAAGAAGAAAAAGGTCATCAGGAACACCATACCCATATACTCCTCTTATGAAGACTCATCTGACATGGATGGATTCATGGTCAGCAAGTCTTATCAAGCCACATCCAAGAGACAGAAGACCCCTCCTCTGACTCAACTGGAACATGAACAGGCTGTCCAATCTCTTTCATCTGTCTAAGAGCATCATCCTTTTGTGACACTCCAAAAAAAAATGTAAAAATAAAATAATTTTATTAATAAGATAAAACGTTACAAAGGTAAGATTTTAATAATTAAGTGAATCAGATAAAATTTTAACAGTTATGACATTTTTAGTCGAATAAAAATGTTTTAATAATAGGACTAACATCTTTATATGACATAAATCATAGAAGTGACATTTTAGCAAAGGCTATTAAGTTAAGAAATACCATTGAAACGTAATTTAAAACTATGTACATTAATTGTGCGACTAAAACATACTACGTATGAGGTATAAATCATAGAATATTGTTTCACTATTCAACTTAATATATATGGAACAACTGCACCCGATTAATGTTAATTAATATATTAATGCTCATACACACGTTTATGGAAACTTAACATATACGAACCAATGGAACCATATTACTTATTGTACGCGGAGTATATCATTCTTATAATACCGAAATATTACGCAACTCCGTTGTCCGATGTTTTTAGACTACGCCATATATAGGTGTAGAATTTAACTAGGAAAGCTGTTAAATAAGGAAAGTATAGGCTATATAGTAACTTCCAAGATTCCTAACCTAACATACGTATATATGTTAATAGAACCGCAGGTCGACTTACTATGTATACACGCATGAATATCACGAACCTGGTCGTATCTATGCTTAAAATACACACTACGCCCCAGCTGCAACCCATGTAATGCCGTTACATACTTGGACTCTAAGCCTCCAAGGAACCCTACGAGATCATCGGATAAATTATAGAAGCTAAACTCTAGGATCTTAATTATAAGCTAGAGCCTATAAATAGCACACTAAACACCCGAATCCTTTCACTCCCAAAGTTTTTGTTCGGCATATACATATACGTATATATATATATATACGAAAATCCAAGCCTTCTTTTTGCCAAAAACCAGAGCTTTAAACACCCTAAAAATCTCCCCCTTCGTGAGAGGAATCCAACGGTGAAGAAATCGTTGAAAACGATCGTCGGACGAGGGAGATATCATCCGCCGGAGTAGCCGCCGCCAGACTGGTTTTACGCCGAAGAACGACGGAACTCTGCTGCCGCCTCCAGCCAACTTCTGAAAGTCGCACCCATCTGTCTTAGATCAGGTAAGGCTGTAATTCCCCCCTAAATTTGTAGCCATGCATTTGTTCGTTGTTTTTCCGGTGTTAGTCTGCGGAAGAAGATGAAGTATACGAAAGTTGTTTTATAACTTTGGGCTGGATATTGGACTGCTATATTAAAATGTAGGGCCGATGGTTAAATGGACCTCGACTAGTATAATTATTGATAACAGTATAATCATAAATACCAATGATATAATGAGGATAAATGGGTTAGAAGAATGGGGTTACGTACCGTCAAACTAAAACATTAGTAAAACCTTTCATAGCTTCGAATTGGGAAGAGTACTCGCAAACTTGAATAAATAGACGAAAATATCAATGGACCGATTACTCTTAATTATATACTTAGGCTGGACTGAATATTAATTAGAACTAATAATACATAATAATGACTTGGATAAATTTGTCACTTTTTAGTTAAGATAATTCCATAATGTAAAATAACAAGGTTAATGGACTAATTGAGTAATTTGAAATAATAAACAAGTTAATCAATATTTTAAACCTGTTATTATCATAACCCATTGAATTATAACTTTATGATTATTTCGAATAGGATAAACTGTAATTGAGGTTTAGGGCATGTAATTATAATGAACTAATGTTACTAACATAATGATTCGGATAGTTTAATAATAAAAATATTGATCCGTATTTTTTTCTTTCGAATATTAGATTTCATCAATTAAAAACGGTAATGAAGAAAGTGAAATAAGAAATAAAGTGACAAGATTAATTATAAAGGTTATTAATTAATTAACGAATAATAATGAAACATCATAAAATAAAAGGATGGAAATCGGATAAATTATTGAAAATAGAATAAGAGACTGATTATATCATCTTAATACTATTTAGAGGCCGAAATCGAGGAGGAAAATTAGGAGCATCAAGACTTGAGGTAAGTTTCTCTGCCAATCTAAAATTGTTTCCTCGTATTATATGTTTATTATGCATTATGTGAATAAGTGTGAATTGTTGAATTTTGTGTATGAGAATTGTGAAGAGATATTATATATGGTTGTTGAGAAATATAAATTAAGTACTTTTGGGGTATTAAATATTTTTAAATACCTTCAAGACTTTTTAGAGAAATTGAGAGGTATTTTTGAAGTATTATTTATTGAAGATAAAATTTACATTTTCATAGCAAGTGAGCATCTCGGGAGTAATCCGAGGTGTCGGTTTTCCGCGTCCGGATAAATGTGGAGGGTGATTAGGTTTGCTACTACTAAGAAGTATAGTTTGGGTTTAAAGTGATATTTGGATCGATGATCCCTTTTAAGAAGAAGTTATGGTAGTAGTAATCCCTAATCATTCAAGATATCTTATTCAGGGGTAGTTGGTAGACTGAGTCCCGACTACTCGTTACGACTTACTACTCGGAGGGCTTGGAATCCCTTTTAGGGGGTGTGCACACTTAAGGTAGTCGTTTCGTTTCCAAAAGAGCAGTTGTGGTACCGGCACTTGTTCGGGGTGGCCGTCCGTAACCACGGTCCACCGGGTTCTACCGAAAGGTTGAGCACCGCCCTTTTAAATTACTAGGAAGTTAGAGAAGAAGTGATTTTTGAGGAAATCAAAGAGAAGAGTTATTATGAAGTTTTAAAGAGAAGTTGAGGAGTTTTGTAAAGAAGTAGTTTTGAGAAAAATCAAAGTGAAAAGAATTTCGATGGTGTGAGTATTTTTATATATTATTATATAAAGATCTATTTTAGTCAAACATGATTATTTTACGGGGTTGGGTAGTACTTACTTAGCTCTAAAGCTAATTTTTGTTATTTTTCTTGTCCCTATCTCCCCCATTAAATTTTAACAGGTGATGAGTTGGATGCTTATGATGATTGATGGATTGCATGCGATTGAGAGCGAATTAGAAGATGCCTTAGTCAAACCTAGTCAAGAAATAAACATTTATTTATTATGACATTAGTTTTATTGTTTTACTTTGAGTTGCCTGTGCATTCGGTTAAGAGATGACCGAATGTGGCGGTAACACCAATTTCCATATTTTAGACTTCCGCTGTATTTCTTCAACTCTTTTATGAATTAATAGAGTATTTCTTTTAAATATATCATTGTTTTGGGTGGGAAATTTGGGGGTGTTACAAATTGGTATCAGAGCCTTTGGTTTTCCCGAGAGGACTAGAACACGAGGTAATAGGTCGTAGGGAGAAATTCTGTCACAAAGACGATAACAGTCTAAGCTGGTTGGTGCATAATTGAGTCTTTGCGCTCGTCCAACTAACTGGGAATTTCTCCTTGTGCTGAAACTTCGTTGTTCGAAATCTTTGACGAAAACTATGGGTTGATGCGGGATTTTCAAAAATGTTTTCCTAAAATTAGGAGAATGAATATACCAGGAAAAAGGCCTTTTAGGAACGTGGTGAGGATGTGATGTTTTAACGTTATGGATCTATGTTATTGAGCTGTGAAGTTCATAAAGTTGCTTGCTTATATGTGAAGTATATGAAATTAGATGGTTTCCTTGAAAGCTTATATGAGATAGAACTTGATTATGACCTTAGTGAAGGACTTACCTGTTTAAGATAGCGTAGAGACTTTACAAATGCTTAGTACTTAAGAAAGTTGTGAGATTAGAAGTTAAGTGGTCAAAATGACGAAAGTGTTATGGTCAAATTTTGGACCAAAGATGCTACTTGAGAAACCAAGAATGATATGCACAAGTACTATCTGGAGTTATTTGATTAAGTAGTATTTTAGTTACGGGAACGTAACCTCTCTTTAAGGAGGGTAGAATGTAATACTTAAGAATTCTGTCATTTGATTTGACTTAATGTTTCAGGACGAAACATCTTTTAAGGAGGGTAGAATGTGACACTCCAAAAAAAATGTAAAAATAAAATAATTTTATTAATAAGATAAAACGTTACAAAGGTAAGATTTTAATAATTAAGTGAATCAGATAAAATTTTAACAGTTATGACATTTTTAGTCGAATAAAAATGTTTTAATAATAGGAGTAACATCTTTATATGACATAAATCATAGAAGTGACATTTTAGCAAAGGCTATTAAGTTAAGAAATACCATTGAAACGTAATTTAAAACTATGTACATTAATTGTGCGACTAAAACATACCACGTATGAGGTATAAATCATAGAATATTGTTTCACTATTCAACCTAATATATATGGAACAACTGCACCCGATTAATGTTAATTAATATATTAATGCTCATACACACGTTTATGGAAACTTAACATACACGAACCAATGGAACCATATTACTTATTGTACGCGGAGTATATCATGCTTATAATACCGAAATATTACGCAACTCCGTTGTCCGATGTTTTTAGACTACGCCATATATAGGTGTAGAATTTAACTAGGAAAGCTGTTAAATAAGGAAAGTATAGGCTATATAGTAACTTCCAAGATTCCTAACCTAACATACGTATACATGTTAATAGAACCGCAGGTCGACTTACTATGTATACACGCATGAATATCACGAACCTGGTCGTATCTATGCTTAAAATACACACTACGCCCCAGCTGCAACCCATGTAATGCCGTTACATACTTGGACTCTAAGCCTCCAAGGAACCCTACGAGATCATCGGATAAATTATAGAAGCTAAACTCTAGGATCTTAATTATAAGCTAGAGCCTATAAATAGCACACTAAACACCCGAATCCTTTCACTCCCAAAGTTTTTGTTCGGCATATACATATACGTATATATATATATATACGAAAATCCAAGCCTTCTTTTTGCCAAAAACCAGAGCTTTAAACACCCTAAAAATCTCCCCCTTCGTGAGAGGAATCCAACGGTGAAGAAATCGTTGAAAACGATCGTCGGACGAGGGAGATATCATCCGCCGGAGTAGCCGCCGCCGGACTGGTTTTACGCCGAAGAACGACGGAACTCTGCTGCCGCCTCCAGCCAACTTCTGAAAGTCGCACCCATCTGTCTTAGATCAGGTAAGGCTGTAATTCCCCCCTAAATTTGTAGCCATGCATTTGTTCGTTGTTTTTCCGGTGTTAGTCTGCGGAAGAAGATGAAGTATACGAAAGTTGTTTTATAACTTTGGGCTGGATATTGGACTGCTATATTAAAATATAGGGCCGATGGTTAAATGGACCTCGACTAGTATAATTATTGATAACAGTATAATCATAAATACCAATGATATAATGAGGATAAATGGGTTAGAAGAATGGGGTTACGTACCGTCAAACTAAAACATTAGTAAAACCTTTCATAGCTTCGAATTGGGAAGAGTACTGGCAAACTTGAATAAATAGACGGAAATATCAATGGACCGATTACTCTTAATTATATACTTAGGCTGGACTGAATATTAATTAGAACTAATAATACATAATAATGACTTGGATAAATTTGTCACTTTTTAGTTAAGATAATTCCATAATGTAAAATAACAAGGTTAATGGACTAATTGAGTAATTTGAAATAATAAACAAGTTAATCAATATTTTAAACATGTTATTATCATAATCCATTGAATTATAACTTTATGATTATTTCGAATAGGATAAACTGTAATTGAGGTTTAGGGCATGTAATTATAATGAACTAATGTTACTAACATAATGATTCGGATAGTTTAATAATAAAAATATTGATCCGTATTTTTTTCTTTCGAATATTAGATTTCATCAATTAAAAACGGTAATGAAGAAAGTGAAATAAGAAATAAAGTGACAAGATTAATTATAAAGTTTATTAATTAATTAACGAATAATAATGAAACATCATAAAATAAAAGGATGGAAATCGGATAAATTATTGAAAATAGAATAAGAGACTGATTATATCATCTTAATTAAAAAGGTGACTATTTAGAAGCCGAAATCGAGGAGGAAAATTAGGAGCATCAAGACTTGAGGTAAGTTTCTCTGCCAATCTAAAATTGTTTCCTCGTATTATATGTTTATTATGCATTATGTGAATATGTGTGAATTGTTTAATTTTGTGTATGAGAATTGTGAAGAGATATTATATATGGTTGTTGAGAAATATAAATTAAGTACTTTTGGGGTATTAAATATTTTTAAATACCTTCAAGACTTTTTAGAGAAATTGAGAGGTATTTTTGAAGTATTATTTATTGAAGATAAAATTTACATTTTCATAGCAAGTGAGCATCTCGGGAGTAATCTGAGGTGTCGGTTTTCCGCGTCCGGATAAATGTGGAGGGTGATTATGTTTGCTACTACTAAGAAGTACAGTTTGGGTTTAAAGTGATATTTGGATCGATGATCCCTTTTAAGAAGAAGTTATGGTAGTAGTAATCCCTAATCATTCAAGATATCTTATTCAGGGGTAGTTGGTAGACTGAGTCCCGACTACTCGTTACGACTTACTACTCGGAGGGCTTGGAATCCCTTTTAGGGGGTGTGCACACTTAAGGTAGTCGTTTCGTTTCCAACAGAGCAGTTGTGGTACCGGCACTTGTTCAGGGTGGCCGTCCGTAACCACGGTCCACCGGGTTCTACCGAAAGGTTGAGCACCGCCCTTCTAAATTACTAGGAAGTTAGAGAAGAAGTGATTTTTGAGGAAATCAAAGAGAAGAGTTATTATGAAGTTTTAAAGAGAAGTTGAGGAGTTTTGTAAGGAAGTAGTTTTGAGAAAAATCAAAGTGAAAAGAATTTCGATGGTGTGAGTATTTTTATATATTATTATATAAAGATCTATTTTAGTCAAACATGATTATTTTACGGGGTTGGGTAGTACTTACTTAGCTCTAAAGCTAATTTTTGTTATTTTTCTTGTCCCTATCTCTCCCATTAAATTTTAACAGGTGATGAGTTGGATGCTTATGATGATTGATGGATTGCATGCGATTGAGAGCGAATTAGAAGATGCCTTAGTCAAACCTAGTCAAGAAATAAACATTTATTTATTATGACATTAGTTTTATTGTTTTACTTTGAGTTGCCTGTGCATTCGGTTAAGAGATGACCGAATGTGGCGGTAACACCAATTTCCCTATTTTAGACTTCCGCTGTATTTCTTCAACTCTTTTATGAATTAATAGAGTATTTCTTTTAAATATATCATTGTTTTGGGTGGGAAATTTGGGGGTGTTACACCTTTGCCTAAGGGAAGAGGTCTAGAGATGCCTCAACCAGATGGACAACAGAACAACGTTCCCTTCAACAAATTTGTTGAATCTGCTGAAGAATTTGGAGGACACATCCTCCAAGGCTTGAACAAACTGATTGAGGTCAATGACAAACACTATGGGCACCTTGCTCATGTGAATGACAATCTCAACTCAGGTATGCAGTTTATCTCTGATCGTTTTGAGAACCTCACAGGAACTCTCAACAACTTCATAGCCTCATCAACTGCCAGAACTGATGCCCTGTCAACAGAAGTGGTAGGCATCCACAACACTCTGTCTATCTTTCAACAGACTCTCCTGAGTCAAGGCCATGCTATTCACAATATCTCAGAGCATCTTGAAGCTCTGAAAGATTCTGATGCCAGGACAGAGAGGCACTTGACCTCCATTGAGGCAATGTGCAGAGTGCATCAAGAACAGGCTCATGCACTTCTGTCCACTGACAGAGATCGTTATCAGAAGATGGTGCTCCTTGAAGCCAATAACAAGGACATCTTCTCTGCAATACAGAAGCAGCAGGGTCTGATTGAAGGCCTTACCTCTGTCACCCAGACTCTACCAGAGGCCCTGGAGCAGATAGCCTCAACCCAGGCCTCAGAATTCCAGAAGCTCAGTCTCATGATTGAAGATCTGAATGATGCCAAAAAGGGGGAAGAGGACCCTCAACAGACCAGGCCTAGGTCTCACAGAACTCCTACCAGAGCACCCTCCTCTAGTGAGCCTGCAGTAGATCCGGCTCCCTATTTTGAAGCTGCCCTACAAAAGAAGAGAGCAGCAGGCATACCTAGACCCCCATCTCCAATAAAGAAGAGCCCCAAGAAGAAGAAAGTTTTCAACTTCACTGAGTGGAGATTGGGTGGCTCTCAGAACATTGACAGAGCTCAATTTGAAGAGATGAAGGCTAGAATGGAGGATCTCTACAGGCAGCTAATCTGGAGAATGTGTAAGGCTTAAACTCTGTAATATCTATCTAATAAAATCACATCTCTGCCTTCTTACTTTGGAGTGCTTTTCCTCAAATTCTTGTCTTTTTGCCTTCTGTTTGTGTTTGTTTATTTCTGTTATATTCTTCTATCTGAATGTATCGTACTCTTACTATTTTCCTTTGCCAAGTTGCCCACCAAGATTTTAATGGAAGTTTTTAAACTTAATATTTTTTTTATGGTGAAGGCACTTCTCTGGAAATAGTTAAAGGGTTTTGGCATCATCAAAAAGGGGGAAATTGTAAGGAATAATTGTAATTAGATTTTGATGATGCTAGATTAATTAGGACTTTAGAGTACCCCTTTAGAAATTATGTATTAGAATTTTTTCCTTTGTAAAATTCTTAGAAGTATTCGACTTGACAGAAGACCTTCAAGAGCAGAAGGACTTCAAGAGCAGAAGTGCCTCTTAAGGCATTATTGAAACAGAGGACCTTTGGTTCTCTGCTCCAGAACAGAAGTCCTCAGGATCTCTGTTAGTCTTGACTCTGACAGAAACCCTTCTAAGTCTCTGTTGGATACTCCCAACAGAAGTGCTCCAGACCTCCTCTGTCCTACTCTCAGACAAAGACACCAGAAGGACTGACACTTAGAAGATTTTCAAAGAACCGGGAAGTCAACTAAAAGATTCCTTCAACGGCTAGGAGTATGGAACGGAAAAGCTACAGTGCATGCATTAAATGCTCATTTAATGCACCCCATGCTACGTAGAGTAATTGCAGATGATTGGCCGCAATGTCAGGAATACTTTATCCCAAAATAGTAACCCGCCAACTTTATCGGGCTCTACTAGTCAAGTCAACTGATCGCGCATTAAATGCAGTTGTCCTCCTACTCCTCCAACGGGAAGACAACCTCAGTATAAAAGATACACTACGAAGAACAACCAAATGACTTGGAGATAACCTTGCTATAACTTTGCTACAACTTTGCTAACCACAAGCAAGATATTCAAACTCTGAAAAGCAAAAAGCCTCCTTGAGATTCAAACTTATTATCCTCTACAAGAGAAGGCAGAAGTTGGAAAAATACTCTTTCCAATTCAAACAAAGTTCCAAGTGTTCTTCAACTCTTCAAGCTCATCACATACAAATCTTTTGTAACGAAGCTAGTTGGAGGAACCCCAGTTTCAACAGAAACTGTTCTTGCTACAAGAAGGACGTCCAAATAACTGGAGTAGTGAAGTGGTGATACTTCAAGGAAACTCAGTGAAAGGACACAGTGTTAAAGGAAGCCAGGCAGTGCATCCCAGGACACATCTAGGCTTGAAGAAGATGTGGAGTGCTTCTTAAGTACTAGGACTAAGGCTTTGTAAACGGCAGTTTTTACAGCTTAGTGGAACAGTGTATTAGAGGAACGAGTTGTTCCTTGAACCACTATAAAAATCCCTGGTGTCGTTTACTTACTGCTTTTAATACTTGCACTTAGTTAGAACTGTATAACTCCTTGGACTTGGTATCTGTGTTCAGCAGAACTTGTTCTACGAGTTAACAGAAGGCCTTCTGCCTATTGCTTCTCTGAGGCTAACAGAACTCCCTACCAGAACCCCATCCACTGCCAGTCTGTTCTTACAACAGAACAGGCTATTCTGTAAATCTGGTACTTAGTTTAAAAAGCTAAACACCAATACAGTCTATTCACCCCTCCTCTAGACTGTATCCAGTATAACCGGGACCAACACCAGGCTTCGAACATATCAACCTCTTCATCTGCGAGGGGTTTCACTAGCTCATCAGAAGGAGTAGAGACCAGGACTGCCTTGCCTTTGTAGTTGGCCTTCTTCTTCTCAAGCACAAATATGAGGAAGTTCATGGAAAAGCACTTAGAGACGTCATCTGTGCCTACCCAGTTAAGTACTTCTGCCTCCTCTGATTCATAATGATCAAAGTATTGGATAATCTTCTGTAAGGGACCCATCCTCCAGCTTATCCAAGCTAACACACGCTCAAACTGCTTGTCAAGAGCTGTTCTGAAATCTGTCTGAGGTCCTGGAATGAGGGGTGTTAGATGTTCTGGAGAGTGAGCAGCTCCATGGTCTTCTGTCATGTGTGCAGACTTGACAGAAGTCTCAGATCCCCCCTGAGATGTAGCAACCTTTTCCACTGACTCACTCTTGGAGTCACTAGATTCAAAGGTGATTTTCTTCCCTTGCCATAGAGAGCTTTTGGCTTGAAGGGGTAGAGCAGGTTCTGTTGGTTGTTCCCCCTGAGTTTCTGAGTCAACCTTGGGGATAGGAGTACTGACCTTCTGTTTCTTAGCAGCTGGGGGTGCAGAAGGGGTAGAAGATCTGGATTCTGAAGAGGATATCTTCCTCTTGGGTTTCCGATTCAATACCTTCTTGATCTTCTCTGGTGCAGCTTTCTGGGTAACTGCTTTCTTCACTGCTTTTCTCACCAGAGGTGCTTCCTCAGAGCTGCTGGAGGTATTCTGTTGGGAGGGTCTCTGTTGAAGCTTCTGTCTGTTAAGGTCTAGCTTGGCTAACCTCTTGACTTCAGCTCTTATAGCTGCTTCTCTGTTGCTGGTGGATGACAGAAAGATCACCTTGGAGTGATCTACCATAGTTGGTTTTCTGAGCCCAGTTCTCCCCACTAGAAGCTCAGAGATGAGGAGAGCATGACCTACCTTCCCAGAGTAGATCCTTGTCTCCTTGCTCTTTCTCTTGGCCACTGTAACACCCCCAAATTTCCCACCCAAAACGTTGATATAATTGAAATAAAACTTTTATTTATTGATAATGGAAATCTAAAGAAAGTACAGCGGAAGTCTTAGTAAGGGAAATGAGTGTTACCGCCACATCCGGTCATCTCTCAACCGGATGCACAGGCAACAAAAACATAACAACTAATTTAATAAAAATAAAGTGTTTGTAAAGTAAATGTTTATTTCACGACTAGTATAACTAAGGCGACTTCTAACTCGCTCTCGGGCCATGCAAGCAATCATCAAAAATCACAATCATCCTCACCTGCACAAATAAAGTGCAGAAACAAAACAAGGAAAAGGTAACAAAAATTAGCTTTAGAGCTAAGTAAGTACTACCCAACCCCGTAAAATAATCAGGTTTGGTGAAAATAGATTTTTATATAATACTATATAAAAATAACACACTCCATAAAAATCCTTTTCACTTTGATTTTTCTGCAAACCACTTCTTTACTAAAACCCTCAACTTCTCTTCAAAAAATCTTATAGTAACTCTTCTCAAAAAATCACTTCTTCTCTAACTTCCTAGTAATTTAGAAGGGCGGTGCTCAACCTTTCGGTAGAGCCCGGTGGACCGTGGTTACGGACGGCCACCCCAAACAAGTGCCGGTACCACAACTGCTCTGTTGGAAACGAAACGACTACCTTAAGTGTGCACACCCCCTAAAAGGGATTCCAAGCCCCCCGAGTAGTAAGTCGTAACGAGTAGTCGGGACTCAGTCTACCAACTACCCCTGAATAAGATATTTTGAATGATTAGGGATTACTACTACCATAACTTCTTCTTAAAAGGGATCATCGATCCAAATATCACTTTAAACTCAAACTGTACTTCTTAGTAGTAGCAGACCTAATCACCGTCCACATTTATCCGGACGTGGAAAACCGACACCACAGATTTCTCCCGTGATGCTCACCTCTTATGAAATCATTCTTTTATCTTGAATTAATATACTGCAAAATATTTCTCAACTTCTCAAACTGCTTTAAAAATATTTAGATAAAATATTTACCCCAAAAGCACTTAGTTTCACGAATCATCTCAGAATCACATGCATAAAAATCATACTTCACACTTAAAATCACGTATCACATAATACATATATAATACGAGGAAACGATTTTTGGATTGGCAGAGAAACTTACCTCAAATCCAATGCTCCTAATTCTCTTCCTCTACTCCGGTCTCTAAATAATCACTTTTTTAATTAAGATGATATAATTAGTCACTTATTCTATTTTTAATAATTTATCCAAATTTTCCCTTTTTATATTTCTGCCTGATTTGATCAGCTTTTAACCAAATCTGTCCGGCCCAGCTAATATTTTTAAAGTAACCCAGTTCATTATTTAAGCTATTCAGCCCAAAAAAACAAAAAATCCAGCCCATTCTTAAATAAAAGAAGAGGAGCAGCGTATAATAGATAAAAGAAGAGGGGCAGAGCTACCACTTACGAACGTAACGACGTACGTCTTCTTCCCCTCCCAGCCAGCGAACGCCGCACTCACGGCGAACTCCAACCTCCAGGATTTCGTCTCACTTCCGCAGCAGCGAGTCGGTCACCCAGCAAAGAGACCCGGCGTCCACGAGTCGACAGTCCAGGCTCCGGCAGTGTGGTGCAGTAGGTGGTTGTCTTCTCCGGCGGGCTTCCTTCTCCTCTGGTTCGTGCAGCAACAGTTTTGTCCGGCGGCAATGACATGTCCTCTCCGGCGTGGTTAGTACGAGTTTCTCCGACGCGGACGCGCAACCTTAGATGACCGGAGAAGCTTCTCCTCCCGACTCCCGTCATCCACCACAAGCAGTTGCAGGTTTCCCCTCCCCGGCGATGGTAACGGCAGCTCCGGCGAGTATTGCTACTGCACTCCGGCGTGAGCTAGGGGACAATCTGCGTCGGATATTCCTACGGCGGCTATCTTCTTACTCTGGCGATGCTGAGAATGAAGGGAACGACAGGACGTTGCGAGCCGGCGGCACAGTCCAACTCCGGTGACTGCAGCTTGGTGGCGACATCCAGCGTTGGTCCCTCCAAGACTTCTCCTTCACAGTTATAACGAACTAAATGTCGCTCCTTCCTTTTCTTCAGCTGCGAGTGTGTACGGCGTATGTATATACAAGTAAGGTTTGCGCAGGGAGGTATATATACTACTATACATAGGTTTGGCCGTTCGATTTGTACGTTACGGAGGTCTTTTTGCATTGATTTTTATTTACTAGCTTTCCTTGTTTATGTGTGTAGTACTCCGTATGAGTTAAGAGCAGGCTGGGATTTCCTTGCATAGCCTTTACGTATTAATTAGTGCGTAGTATTAGCAAAGGTATAATAGGTTAGCAGGTCAAATAGAAGTGTATATATATACGGAGTATCTATTTATATTACTATACGTACATGCATGTGGCTATTATGTTTGAGAGTCAATCCATCCGTTATGCGTACATCCATTATGTACGTATGTCTCATATGTATGTTATGTATGTAATTCATGTATTCATTCCCTATATGCATATATGGGTGTATTACGTATGTATGTATGTCGTATATGTATGTATATTGTGTGTATATATATGCTACGTGTGTGATATGAGTAGAATAGTATACATTTTTATTATGGTTACTTTTTACTATAGTATACATTTTTATTCACTTTTCTTTTATTTAGTTAATATTATTAGTTTATGTTGGATAATGATAACATCACTTATTTCATATTTAATTTATTTTTATGAGACTAATTATATCCCATTTATTTTTATTATATTTTATAATTATATTTCTATTTTCAAATTATACGGTGTCACAGCCACCTTGACAAACTCTATCATGGACCTGACAATCACTTGGCCTCAGTTGATGTTTGCCTTGTGCATCACAGCATAGACTGCCTTGGCCTGCGAGATGGTGAACTCATCAGTGGATGTGTATTTGCACCATACACATCTGTGAAGTATATTCACTAGAAGTTCAATGTCCCTTTTTAGAGAATGTTTCTTCCCCGTCAGCTTTGGAAGGTTGGCCCCAGGTCTACCATAGTTCATGGCGAATTCCTCAGCAGTGAGGTCAGCATCTTCCAGGTCAAGGAAACCGCTGGATTCGTTGACAGCCACAATCTGGAAGAGACTATTTATGGCCCCAGCATCAATGGTGATTAGCTCTCCATTCACAGTAGAGGTGATGACCTCATCCTCAAAGTTAGCGTTGAGATAGAACTCAACCACTTCAATGCAACTGTACTGAGTGTAGTTGTAGGAGATGACCTTTGCCAGTTGGGAATCGTTGATGCATTCCACTATGAGCTCCATCAGTGACTCATTTTCAGCCAGTCTAGGGAGTGCGAATAGGTCGCATTTCATCCCTGTGAGGACATTTTTGGTTAGGGTTTCCTGTTGATTCTTTGGGAGTGAGTTGAAGTTGATGGGAGCCATTAGAGCAGAACAAATGAGTTTTGGAAGCTTGAGAGCTATGGAGGTTTGAGGGTTTGAGAGTAATGAAAGTAGTAACGGTTAAGGTTTGAGAGACGAGAATATATGGGTTCGGGTGAGTGGACACTTGAGATTATTTACGGTTTCGAGGTACCAATAAATGTAAAAAGGGGCGCAGTAAATATTGTGCGGCTGGATACCGTTTTAAGGGTAAAAGGGTAAAAGACCGTTAACAAGTTACTAGGTCACCCGGTTTTCAAAATATTCTAAGTCCACAACCTTCGGTTAGATATAAGAGGAGGTTTTCTGTAGGAAGGAAGGGAGGGTTTCTGTTGCTGAGGTGTTCTGCCAGGATAGAGAACAGAAGGGGGTTAACAGAAGGGGTTCTGCAACAGGTACTCTATTAGCAGAGATTCTGCAACAGAGGGCCTTCCCTTTCAACTTTCTCTTGGGATTTCATCCATCATTCCCAATTCCTCTCTCAGTTTGTTGAATCTAGCCTCAGGAAGAGGCTTTGTCAGAATGTCTGCAAGCTGGTCTTCTATTGGCACATGCTCCATGCAAATGTGCTTCTTTTCAACATGATCTCTGATGAATTGATGTCTGATCTCAATGTGCTTTTTCCTGGAGTGAAGAACTGGATTCTGAGTGATGGCAATGGCACTGGTGTTGTCACACAGCAACTTGATCTCCTTTGCTTGAATGCCATAGTCCTTCAGCTGTTGCTTCATCCAGAGTAGCTGAGCACAACAACTCCCAGCTGCAATGTATTCAGCTTCTGCTATACTTGTTGAGATTGAGTTATGCTTCTTGCTAAACCAGGAAACAAGCCTTCCTCCTAGCACTTGGCAGTGACCAGAGGTGCTTTTCCTGTCTAATCTGCAACCTGCCAAATCTGAGTCAGAGTAACCAATTAGTTCAAAGTTACCTCCCTTTGGATACCATAGGCCTGCATTTGGATTTCCTTTGATATATCTGATGATTCTCTTTGCAGCACTAAGATGGCTCTCCTTGGGCTTTGATTGGTATCTGGCACAGATTCCAACAGATAATGAGATGTCTGGTCTGCTTGCAGTCAGATACAGCAGAGATCCTATGATTCCTCTGTATGTTGTTGCATCGACATCCTTTCCTTCATCATCTGGACCAATTCCTTGTGAGGTGTTCATGGGAATCTTCACTGAGGATTTGCCTTCTACTCCAAACTTCTTGATTAGGTCTCTGGTATACTTCCCTTGATTGATAAAGATTCCTTCTGGAACTTGTTTGACTTGTAGACCTAGGAAGTAGCCGAGTTCTCCCATCATACTCATTTCAAATTGACTCTGCATCACTTGAGAAAATTTCTTGCACAGTTCTGGATTAGTACTACCAAATATAATATCATCAACATATATTTGTACTAACAGAATATGATTAGCAACAGAGATTTGAAATAGAGTTTTGTCAATCTTTCCTTTAGTAAACCCATGGTTCACTAGGAAAAGGGACAATGTGTCATACCATGCTCTGGGAGCTTGCTTAAGACCATAAAGGGCCTTTTTAAGCTTGTAGACACAGGAGGAGTGAGTAAGAATGTCAAAACCTGGTGGTTGTTCCACATAAACTTCTTCTTCAAGATCTCCATTCAGAAATGCACTTTTGACATCCATCTGGTAGACCTTGATGTTGTTGTAGGCAGCATAGGCTAGAAATATTCTGATGGCTTCCAGTCTGGCAACTGGTGCAAATGTCTCATCAAAATCTATTCCTTCTTCTTGGCAATAACCTTTAGCTACGAGCCTTGCTTTATTCCTTATAATGTTGCCATCTTCATCAGCTTTGTTCTTGAACACCCATTTTGTGCCAATGACATTCTGGTGCTTTGGCCTAGGAACAAGTTCCCATACTTTGTTCCTTTCAAATTGAGTGAGCTCTTCTTGCATAGCATTGATCCAATCTGAGTCTGCAAGAGCTTCTTCCACAGTCATGGGTTCCATCTGAGATATATAGCAGGCAAGCATTGCTTCTCTCCTTGTTGATGCTGATCTGGTCTGAACACCACTTCTGATATGCCCAATAACTTGATTAGGGGGATGGTCTCTTAACCATGTCAGATCAGGTTCAGTCAGTTGCTGTCTGGGTCTCTCTGATTCTTCATCTTCTGAGTCTTCATCTTCATTCAACAGAAGGGGGTTTGGTGCAGAATTTGGAAATGCAGGGTTATCTACTACCTCTTCTGTTGGGTCTGATGTTCTATCTTCTATGCTGACTTCCTTGAGGGTCTCTGTTACTTCTTTAACAGAGATGCTTTCATCAAACTTCACATGTATAGACTCTTCAACGTGTAGAGTCCTTCTGTTGAGTACTCTATAGGCTTTACTAGTGTTTGAATAGCCTATAAAGATACCTTAATCAGCTTTCTCTTGAAAGACTTTCAGATGCTCCTTTCCATTGTTAAGGATGTAGCACTTGCATCCAAACACATGAAAGTAACTGATGTTGGGTTTTCTTCCTTTCCAGAGTTCATAGGGGGTCTTCTGGTGATTCTTGTTGATCATGCTTCTGTTCTGAGTATAGCATGCAGTGTTGATTGCTTCAGCCCAATATCTCATAGGTAGTCCAGATTCTGCAATCATTGTTCTTGCAGCTTCTTTTAAAGTTCTGTTCCTCCTTTCTGCTACGCCATTCTGTTGAGGGTTCTGGCGGCAGAGAGTTGATGAAAGGTTCCATTTTGATCACAGAAATCCTTTATGACTTGGTTGACAAATTCAGTTCCTCTGTCAGACCTGATTGTCTTAACCTTCAAGTTCTTCTCAGTCTGAAGTTGCTTTAACAGAGATGGCAACTTCTGAAGAGTTTCATTCTTCTTTGACAGAAAGATAGTCCATGTATATCCGGAATAGTCATCAACCATGACTAGAGTGTATTTCTTGCCACCAACGCTTGGAGTTTCAACAGGTCCAAATAAATCCATGTGGATCAGATTTAAAGGACTTGTAGAAAGATCTTAAGCAATGGCTTTGAAAGATTTCTTCTGTTGCTTTCCCTTCTGGCATGCACTGCAGAGGGTCTCTTTCTTGTAGACTATGTCTGGCAGTCCATCAACTATGTGTTCTCTTGCCAGTTTGTTGATTGTTTTGAAGTTCAAATGGCTAAGCTTCTTGTGCCAGTCCCAGCTTAGTTTTGAATCTCCCTTGGCTATCAGGCAAACTGCATCCTTTGCAGTGTTCCAATCAACCACATAGATGTTCTTCTTCCTTGATGCTGTAAGAACCACTTCTTTTGTTGTCTCATGCTTCACATAGCAGAAATCCTTTGTGAATTCAACAGTGTAGCCTTTGTCACAGAATTGGCTAGCACTCAGCAAGTTGAACTTCAGTCCTTTAACATATGAGACATCATCAATGACTATCTGGTTCTTGATCAGCTTTCCTCTTCCTTTTGTTTGACCTTCTTTGTCATTACCTCCAAAGGTAACTCTAGGTCCTTTGCATTTCTGGAACTCAGTTAGGCAACCTCTGTCACCTGCCATGTGCCTGGAGCATCCACTATCAATAAACCATTCTTGCTCTGAGATAGCTCCAGCACACAGTTCCTGCAAGATCAAAAGAAAGATTTAGGTACCCAAGCAATGCTGGGTCCTGGGGGGTCGTGGAGTCTGGGTAGTTGGTACCATTTTGGTCTCATCAAGTGAAACCTTGGTGGGTGGTACCCATTGTCCACCTGGTAGTTATAGTAAACTGAAGTGTGATTCACTTTGGGCAGATGCTTGTGAGGGTCATGCTTCCTATTTACATACTTTTGCATACCTTTCTTTGTTGGAAAGAAGTCCCATATACTATCAAGAGTAGAGGGACGGTTAGCTTTGGGCTTCTGAAGTTGACCAGCCAACCTCTTCTGTCTAAAGTTAACTCTCTCTTGATATTTGCCCTTCTAGTGGTCATTTCTGGCACGATTGTCATGAGGTTGTCTGTCAATGAATGGTCTCTTATTTTTGTTATCTTGAAAACCTTTTCGGTTGTTAGGTTTTCTGCCAGGTTCATTATTTTTCAAAAAGGGTTTCTGTTGAACCTTTATCTTTCCCTTTTTTGGTCTAACTTCCTCATGACCAACCTTGGTGCCAGATACACCAGCTTGACAAATGGGGCTAGAAATCAGTGGCACTATGACCTTAACTACCTTAGCAACACTGGTGCTAGGCATTACAGAAGGCTCACCTGATTCTGTTGAGCCATAACCAAGACCAAAGCCAGTGCCAATCTGTTGATCAAGTAAAATCTTTTCCATGGAAGACTGGGCCTTCTGGTAAGCTTTGTACTTAATCTCGAGAGGCTCTATTTCTCTTATTCTCTTGAGAAGAGAAACATTTTCAGTCTCCAGCTGATCCCTTTCCTTAATTAGAAGATTGATTTTGATCTCAACCTCCTTTTTCAAGTCAAGAATTTCAGCTTTCAACTTACTGTTTTCTTCTGTTACAGAGGAATAAGTGGCTTGGATGGCCTTAAACTCTTCCCAAAATTCTGACATTGAATCAGAATCAAAAGCTAAGCCTACCGAAGAAAAACTAGATGCAGAAGTAGAGGTTACCTCATCATCAGAATGAGCCATGAGGCATAGGTCTTCTGTCTCAGTATCAAGGCAACAGAAGGCCTCATCAGAGTCAGAACTGGATTCTGTCTCTGACAGAGGGTCTTTCTCGAGCTGTTCTGTCACAAGTGCTTTTCTCCTTCTGGAGTTGTCTTCATACTTTTTCTTTTCTCCATCATGCCCTTGTTTCTTGGACACTCTTGGGTGTGGACATTCTGCTTTGAAATGTCCAGGTTGTCTGCAGTTGTAACAGAGAAGCTCACCATTTCTTTCTGTTGTTTTGACCTTCTGGAATGGCTTTCTGCTGAATGATGAACTTCTTCCATCTTTAGGATTCTTCATGAACTTCTTGAATCTCCTAGCAAAACCAGCCATATATTCGTCAGATAAAAGTACTGAAGGGTCAAAATCATTTACCTTTGATGTGCTGGCAGTGAGGGCTGTAGTGGTCCTCTCTTCTGGTACATCTTCCTTTTCTTCAATCATTTCAAACTCATGAGCTTTGAGATCTGAAATGAGCTTATCAGTGGGATAAGTCTTCACATCCTTGCTGGCTTGGACAGCAACCACCTTCATCTTCCATGTTGAGGGCAGTGCCCTCAACACCTTAAGGTTGATCTCCTTGGTGGTGAGTTCCTTCCCAAGCTCAGAGATATCTCCAGTGAGAGTGAGAAGCCTGTCATACATCTTGGAGATGCTTTCACCAAGAAGAAGCTTGAAGTCATCAAACTTCTTGTTGGCTATGGTTAGTTTGTTGTCCTTCTCTTGCTCATCACCAGCTGCAATGAGCTCAAGAGTATCCCAGATCTCCTTTGCAGACTTGCACTTCTTTATTCTGTTGAAGTACCTATCATCGATGGACTTGTAAAGAATATCCTTGGCAATGTTGTCGAGATTGTACTTCCTTCTTTCTTCTGTTGTTCACTCAGATTTGGCCTTATTGATCATCTGAGGTCTAGTGTTGTCAATAGCATATTCAGGGTTGACCTTCTGGAAGCTTGTGAAGGGCCCAATGTCAAGTACTTCCCACATCTCATCATGCAGAGCACAGAGATGTGCCTTCATCCGGATCCTCCAGTCATCAAATTAGAGATCTGAGAACATAAGATTCTTGGACAAAGAGTGATCCATTATATCAGATAAAAATGAGGTAAAACAGAAAAACAAGTGGATCTTTGTTCAGTAAATAACCTAAGAGATTATTAGAACAATGAGGCTCTGATACCACTTGTTGGTCCCGGTTGTACTGGATACAGTCTAGAGGGGGGGTGAATAGACTGTATTGGTTTTTAACTTTTTCAAGCTAAGTACCAGATTTAACAGAATAGCCTGTTCTGTTGACAGAACTGACTGGCAGCGGATGAGGTTCTGGTAGGGAGTTCTATTAGTAGCCTCAGAGAAGCACAGGCAGTAGGCCTTCTGTTAACTCACAAGACCAGTTCTGTTGAACACAGATACCAAGTCTTTTGGAGTTAAACAGGTCAAATAAAAACTATGAATGTAAAGCAGTAAGTAAATGACACCAGGGCTTTTTATAGTGGTTCAAGGAACAACTTGTTCCTCTAGTCCACTGTTCCACTAAGCTCGTAAAAACTTCCGTTTACAATGCCTTAGCCCTATCACTTAAGAAGCTCTCCATGTCTTCTTCAAGTGTAGATGTCTTCTTGGATGCACTTCCGGCTTCCCTAAGACTGGTCCTTTCACTGAGCTTTCCAGAAGTATCACCACTTCACAGCTCCAGGTACTTGGACGTACTTCTTGTGAAAGAAGAGGTTCTAAACAGAACAGAGGTTCCTCCAACTTGCTTCGTTACAAAAAGTTTGTATGTGATGAGCTTGAAGAGTTGAAGAACACTTGGAACTTTGCTTGAGTTGGAAATAAGGATATTTCCAACTTCTGCCTTCTCTTGTAGAGGATGATGAAGTTTTAATCTCAAGGAGGCTTTTTGCGTTTTTGGCGTTTGAATATCTTGTATACAGAGTTGTAGAAAAAGTTAGCAAAGTTATCCGGTTGTTCTTCGTAGTGTATCTTTTATACTGAGGTTGTCTTCCCGTTGGAGGAGAAGGAGGACAACTGCATTAAATGAGCGAGCAGTTGACTTGACCAGTAGGACCCGGTAAAGTTGGCGGGTTACTATTTTGGGATAAAGTAATCCTGACATTGCGGCCAATCATCTGCAATTACTCTACGGAGTATGGAGGGCATTAAATGTGCATTTAATGCGCGTACTGTAGCTTTTCCGTTCAAGACTCATAGCTGTTGGAGGAATCTTTCAGTTGGTTTCCCGGCTTGGTGGAATTCTTCTAAGTGTTAGGCCTTCTGGAGTCTTTAGCAGAGAGTTGATCAGAGAAGGTCTTGAGCACTTCTGTTGAGAAGATATCTAACAGAGAACCAGGAGGGTTTCTGTCAGAGTAAAGGCTAACAGAGACCCTGAGGTCCTCTGTTCTGAAGTAGAGAACCAAAGGTCCTCTATTCAACCAAAGCCTTATCAAGGGTCTTCTGCTCTGGATGCTTTCTGCTATGAAGGTCTTCTGCTTTGGAGGTCTTCTGCTAAGTCGATTATACTAAAGAATTTTACAAAGGAAAATTCTAATACATTAAGTCTAAAGAGGGGTACTCTAAAGTCCTAATTAATCTAGCATCATCAAAATCTAATTACAAATATTCCTTACAAGGAGTCTTGTCGAAGCGTTTATGAATGGATGTTCTGTTCTGGGTGAAGCACGCAGTATTGATTGCCTCTGCCCACATGAAGTGAGGCAGTCTGGATTGGATTAACATGGTGCGTGCTGCTTCAACAAGGGTTCTGTTCTTTCTCTCAACAACTCCGTTCTGTTGGGGAGTTTTAGCTGCTGCAAATTGCTGAGTGATACCGAGAGATTCATAGAACTCAGTGAGAGTTTGATTTTTGAACTCGGTACCATTGTCAGTTCTTACAACTCGAACACTGTGCTGTAGCAGTTTCTGGATGGTCCTGATAAAGGTCATAATGTTTTCTGCAGCCTCGTCCTTTGAACGGAGAAATTTTGTCCATGTGTACCTAGAGAAGTCATCAACGATCACCAGAGTGTATTTGCGACCGTTGATGCTTTGGAGTCTCATAGGTCCACACAGATCCATGTGAATTAACTGCAGCTGGTGTGTAGATGATGGTACTGTTTTCGACTTGTGGGAGCTTCGCGTCATTTTGCCCATTTTGCAGGCACTACAATGATTTTCAGCGGAAGACTTTAACATAGGAAGCCCCTTTACAAGTTTCTTGGAGGACGGGATTGAAAGATGCTTGAAGTTCAGATGGGAGAGACGTCTGTGCCAAAGATTGTTCTGTTCAGTTGAAGCTTTGAACAGCAGACAGATGGAAGTGGTGGATTGAACGCTTTTCAGATCAATAGTGTACAGATTTGATGTTCTGTAACACATTAATAATGTATTCCCCATGCTGTCTAGAACACAGCATTGCTTTGCAAAGAACCTCACTTCCATCCCGTTGTCACAGAAATGTCCTATGCTCAGTAAGTTGTGTTTGAGCCCTTTGACAAATGAAACATCTTTTATAGTAACACTGGCACAGATGACGTCCCCATACCCAAGAATAGGAGATGAGGCGTCATTCCCAAATCTAACATTGCCTCCGTAATAGTTGGTGTAGTTGCTCAATAGGTGTTTTATTCCGGTCATGTGGGTTGAGCATCTTGAGTCTAAGTGCCACACATGACCGTCCTGCAAAACAATCAAACAGGTTTAGGTACCCATCTTGGAGTGGGTCCTTCCTTATTAACAAAAAACACCTTTCTAAATCTTGCTTTTAGCTGTGATCCAAGGTCAAGAGCTTTTTCAACAAAAGATCTTTCTCTTGTGGACTCTCTAATAGCCAGATCTGCTTTTGCAGTGGGTCTGGTTTTTGGAGCCCACTTAGCAGTTTCCATTTTGGTGGGTCTGATTTTGTGGACCCACCTTTCCGTTTTAGTCTTGGTGGGTCTGTTCTTGGGGACCCACCTTTCAGGTTCAGTTTTGGTGGGTCTGCGTTTGGGGACCCACCTATATGTTTCAAGCTTGGTAGGTCTCATCTTGGGGACCCACCTTTCGGTTTCAGTTTTGGTGGGTCTTATCTTGGGAACCCACCTTTCTGTTTTAGTTTTGGGAGGAGAGTAGACATGAGCTTTGTGATTGAATGGTTGTTTCTTAAGTTTGGTTTTAAAAATTTCCTCTTTAGAAAGCCGATTAAGATGTTTCCTTGAATGAACTCGAAGAGCATATTTCATATCAGGTATACAAAATATTCCCTTAGAAGTTCTGTTCTCGGTTTCCCTTTTTGGTTTGAGCTTTCTGTGAGGTTTTGTTTTAACAACATTCACATCACATTCATAATTATGGGGGTCTGGAACAGAATAACCATAAGCAATACTTGAATTATGAATTGAACGATGTCTAGAAGAGGTCTCAGAAATATTCAGCTTGGGACTCAAGACTGAACTACTAGAAGTTTGTTTCTCAGATACAGAATTACAATTAACTTTAGAGTAAAAAATAGAACTAGATCTAGGGCTGGCATTATTCTCAAAAACTTTCTTGTTGCCTTCTGCGATTTCCTTCCTCTTCTTCCTCCACTCACTCTTCTCTTCTCCTTCCTTCTTCACTTCTTTACCTGTAAGCAAAGGAGAAGAGAGATGAGTGGACGAACCTTTTAAAAACTTTGTTTTCTCAGGTGAGGTGTGTGAATTGTCGGACTTATTATTAGAAGTAGAAGGGGCTGCTTTAGCATGATACTGCTCACTTAATTCATTGAACTTTTGAAGAAGTTCCTGCCAGTTGCTCTCAAAACCTCTCTTTTCAGTTTCAAATCTCTCTCTCTCTCTCGTTATCAAGAGTTTTCTGGAGGTTTTTGAGTTTTTGAGCCATAGGAAAAATACAAGGTTCCTCTCCACTTTTAGAGATACCTACTCTTGGGGGTGGGTCTAGAGGATGTCCTATGTGTGGAATATCTTTTGCATAAGGGTCAAGACATTCACTAAAGCAGGAACTAGATTCTTCTTGTGAAAGTTGTTTTTCATTAACAGAGGGATAATCACAAGAAATCACAGCTTTAGGGTTCTTTCTCTTTTCTTCTTCTGCTTCAGCATTTTCATCATCACTTCGAAAATACATTTTCTCACCAAACCCTAGTCCCATGTAATCTTTGTTATAGATTTGAAGACACATAACCATGGGTTGGTTATGCCCAGTCCTATTCTAGGATTGTAAAATCGGTCATCCTTTATTCGATTAAGAAAAATTGTCTGTTCAGACTGACCTCTCTTAGCAGCTAGATCCTCTAGTTCTTTTATTTTATTTAAAAGTGTTCTTCTCTTATTATGCAAAAAGTCGCATTCAGCTTTTGATGTGCTTTTTTCTCGTTCACTATCCTCAAATTTCTTAGTTAATTCAGCTATCTTAAGTTCAAAACTTTCAAAATCTGAGGACACCTTTTTGACCTGATCTTTCGCAATTTCAAGTTGAACACTTAGAGAAGACTTTTGGTCTAGATTCTGTTTCAGTACCCTGTGATTATTGTCTAATCTCTCCTTTAGTTCCTTAATTAGATTGTCCTTCTCAAGTAAGGACTGATTTGAATTATTTAAAGGAATATGAGAGGTACTTACAGAGCTTTTTGAGCATTCACTTTCGGGGATCGCATCATCACCCTTTCTTTCTTCTTTTTCCTCCACTCGTGCCATCAGAGCATAGTTTTCTTCCTCCTCCTCCTCATCAGAAGTATCTTCTGCCCAGTTATCATTCTCAGTAATCATTGCAGAAGTTTCTTCTTCTTTCTGCACCATCAACATTTTCTGCTTATTCCACAGCATTTTCTGCTTGTAGAAGTTTGCATCCTTCTTCTTTGGGAGGCGGCAGTCTTTGATGACATGTCCATCCTTTCCACAATTGTAGCATTTGGGGGCATCTTCAGCTGATGGTGCCTTTCTAGAAGATCCTTGTTCATGGTTCTTCTGTTTGTAGTTTGAGGAGGAGGTTCTAAGCTTGTTGGAGGAGCTATTCTTCTTTGCAAATCTCTTGGCAAGCAGTGCCATCTTCTTCTGTAAGTCTGCAAGCTCAGCTTCCAGATCAGATTTGTCATCGTCACTTTCATCATCATCTGATTTAACCACCTTCTTCTTCTTCTTTAGTGGTGTGGTTGTTCTTCGGGGCTGAGCTTCCATCACTGGAGCTAGGGGATTTGTGCTGTGATTATCCTCGGCACAAGCAACCTCATTGACAAGTTGCTTCAAATGTTCATATAGAGTGCAGAGGTCAATTTCATCCAAGTCATGGCGAAATCTAACATCCTTCACTGTCTTTTCCCATGCAGGATGCAGGCTGGATAGAAATCTTATATTCATTTCCAAGTTGGACCTGAATACTTTGATTTTTCTAAGTTCATTGACCAGTTGGACGAGTCTGTTGTAAGTCTCGTTCAATGGTTCTCCTGGGCCTGCTTTGAAGGAATCATAAGCAATAAGAATTGTTGTCTTCTTGGTTTTAAGGCTAATGCTTGTGCCTTGGAGCAATTTCTCGATCTCATCCCACATTTCCTTTGCTGTTTGAATGCTGTCGATGAGAACATATACTTCGTTAGGGATTGCTTGAAGGAGGTACGTCTTGGCCATGAGATCACCTCGAAGCCTGAGCCTGTCAGCTTCGGTATATTCAGATGCCACTTTTCGTCTTATTTCTGGAAGAATAGGTGGGTTGTTTTCTGGATCACCACCAACTGAAATCATCAGTTCAGCTGGTCCTACAAGCAACGATTCAAGCATCGCAGCGGAGTTTTCTTTGTGCTCAAAGAAATTAAGGAATCGATTTCTCCACATTTGGTATTCTCCTTTCCTGAGACTGGGAGGAGTACTGATGTTCCCTTGAGCATTGAATTCTGAGGCTATTGCTATATAAAACTGACCGTTCGAGATAATTGATCAAAAGATTTTCAGAGACAGAATGTCGAAAATCAGATGTCGAGATCTGAATATCGAGATCTGGGATTTCGATAAAGGAGGCCCGGTTTCGAGATTTGATATCGAGATTAGGATGTCGAGTTTTGAAATCTCGAGATTTCAAATGTCGAGATGTAGATCTCGAGATTTGAGATGTCGAGAAGTTAAGCTCGAAATCTTATTTCGAGAAGTCAAATGTCGAGACCAGATGTCGAGACCTTAAAATCGAAATCTTGATCTCAAGATTTAGATGTCGAAATCCTCAATGTCGAAATCCTGCAAACTGTAAAAATCAGATAAGCAAAATCTGAAGGTAGTTTCTTGTAGAGTATGATGTCGAGATCCTCAGGTGAAGTTTTCAGCTCGAAATACTTGGCAGAACCTGTTTAAAACCTAGATGTCGACATAGCTACTCGAAATATCTCAAGTACAGAAATTGCAGAAAACGAAATCTGAAGTATACCCCTTGATCGCTTCGAAACGATGATTCTAAGGGTGTAACTTTTACAACTTTTTAACAAGAAACAAGATTACAGAGTAAAAAATCGACAGAAAGAACAACGTAAAGAAAAACAGAGTTCTTCTTCAGGCGTTCTTCTGATCGGCTCTCGATCGGCTCTGATACCAATTGATAGTCCCTGTTTCTGTAACATCAATGAATAGCAGTATAACAAAGAAGATTAAACGTAAGGATGAACACAGATGAATCGATGCAAAACCCTCTTTGATATACCGTGAACTCGTACACAGAAAGATTTGCGCTTAAGGCTATAATGAATAAGTACGAAAGTTAACCTAATCCTGAACCCTCGGCTCCCTTTTTATAGGCGAGGTTCAGGTAGGCGTGGAAGGCTTTTAGCCTGTTTGTATGGGCCTAACACTTGGCCCATATTCTATCTAATAAATGCACTTATTTAATACAAGGAATAATAATAAAGCTAATCTATTACAAGATAGATGACAAACTTGATTCACAATTAAATGATCTTCAACAATAACACTCCCCAATATTAACATAGAGGAAGAAATAACAATTATTATAACTAATGTCAAGATGTTAACTAATTGTCATTTTAGTAACACTCCCCAACATTGATATAGAAATAGTATTTAAAGGGAGAATTAATATTCAAGGAAGAAAATTAAAGAGAATAACTCACAACTTACAAATTCATTAAGCTTCAAAGTAGCAAAACCAAGATGGAAGAGTTTAGCTCCTCATTTGGAGACTAAACATGAAGAAAATATAAAGAAAGAACTATTCTAGACTGAGCTTAGAAGTATATAGGAATTGGTGATCTTTGTGGGAAGGAAAGGGGGGTATTTATAGGTTTTTTTAGGCTTGCAGGGTCTTGTACCCGATCGGGCTGTAAGGGCACTCGATCGGGTACTTGGTTGCTTCGCGGAAGTATAAAAAACTGGGTTATACCCGATCGGGTATGTCGGCCACCCGATCGGGTATGAACACTCGATCGTGCCAAAATCTCCCCTGCATGTTGCCTTGTCCCGGATCCGATCCGATTTGATTTTTCAACAAGGTACCCGATCGGGTATAGGTCATACCCGACCGGGTACAACACCAAAAATCAGAATCTTGAGAGTTTTGCACCTTCCTTCCATTTGTGATGTTCACCAATGGTCCCTAGAGTGATCTTGGACCTGTTTGAGCTCAGTATAAACCTAATCTAAACAAATTACAAACATTTTTACAACTTAAACTCATACACCAAAAGTGTGTAATTTCCAAAGTAATAATCAATCAAAACTAATTAAAAACATAGAAATAAATATGTAATTTACATGAATGTCAACTACATATAAAAAATTTGGCGCCGTTGCCGGGGAAATCGTTTATTTTGGGCAAAGTCAAATTTGGCACCGTTATCGGGTACCACTACCCACCCGGTCGGGTATTGCTCAAAAAAATTCAAAAAAATTCTCGTAGCAACTTACCCGATCGAGTACCCGGCCTATTCGATCGGGTATCAACTCATGGGCTGAATTTAATAAAACAAGCACATACCCGATCGGGTGTACACATGTACCCGGTCAGGTGTATTTTGAAAAGGCTAATTTAGTTCGTAGCAAAGTACCCGATCGGGTACACCCATACACCCGGTCGGGTAAATTAAATTTTTAACAGGGAATTAGTTCGCACCAATTCGCCCGATCGAGTATACCCCAACTCGATCGGGTAGGAGCCCGGATTTTGAAGAATTACACGCATACCCGATCAGGTATGTCGGGCCACCCGATCGAGTACACCAACTTTTAACCCAAATCAGACCCAAAATCGGCCACTTCATCTTCTCCAACTTCCCAAATTCGAAACCCCTCTCCCAAACCCACCATTTTCGAACCTTCTTTCTTCAATTACTCCCTCATCTCTCACCCAAATCACCTCATACAACAACCAAAATCTTCCCCTCACTCTCCTCTACAACCTCATACCCACAAAACCATCTCTCTCACCATATACCACAAAAACCGAAACCCTACCCATCTCACCCCTTCTCCGAAAATCAAGCTTCAACAAGCACACCAATGACACCCAAAAGAGACAGGGCTGAGAGTTCAACTGCAATGGGACCAATTCCCGGATTTGAGGATGTCCGGTTCGGCCCGGGGAATCAAAGGCAACGGTTCTTGGCTCAAATAAAAAGGCAAGTAATCCCCTCCAAATTTCTATGTCATGATGCTCTCACTGCTTTAGGCCTGTTGAAAAAAATGCGCAATTTATTTCATGAGTTGGATATGAACTTGATTTTTGATATGAAGTATAATTGTAATGAGAGAGTGATTTATGAATTCTTGAGCTCAGCTAAGTTTGTTGAACGTGAGGAAAGGGAGGAGTTCAATAACGACACACTCACGTTTCGTTTATTCAACAATGATTACAGAATAATGAGATGTGAGTTTGCCCAACATTTTGGCATCCCTGTGGCCCATGAGAGGGGAATACCGGAAAATACAATAGATGGCCACACTCGGATGTGAGCGCGTCTAAACTTTCAATTAGTCACGTTCAACATCCTATTCTCCGTCTTTTCCTAAAGTTTTTGGCCAATTGTTTGCTCGGTCGCCCTAACAACCACCACACTCGGATGGGGGACGTAGCCATCCTCACCCTAGCCCTCTTTCAAATACCCGTGCCATTCAACCTTTGCAACCTAATGTGGGATCATTTGGAGAAAACTTGCAACAAAACGGGTAATATTGTTGTCGGGGGGGTCATTATGCATTTGGCCTCCAAATTCGGCTATGTGGATAATGAACCAATAGCCGATCATTGTTTGATGAATTTGACTTGGCTTGGAAACGCGGGGTGCATCTCCTTCGCCCACAAAGACTACAACGGGAGAAACCACTACAAGTGGCATATCCTACCCAAACCAACCATCTACTTCCCTATCCCCTTCCCTATACTTTGAAATCACGCATTACCTACTTCCTAATGCCATACCACCACATTTTCAAGCCCAAGCCGAACAACCCGAACAAATTGAGCATCAAGAAGCCCAAGGAAATGCCCAACATGATATTCCCGACCCCCTTCAAAACCCACCACCACAAGACATCCCCAATCCTCCTTACAACCCTCCTCCGACCGACTATTTCCAACAACTCTTGGAGGGCCAACAAGCACTACTTGCCGGGTTCAACACAATGAACCTCAACTACACAAACATGGGTGAACAACTTGCACAAGTCCGAGAGGAGCAACGGGCGGGCTTCCAAAGAATGGAAGAGCTACGGCAAGCCGACCTCCACCGCTATGAAGAGAACTATCGTAGGACTTATGGTCCTATGTACTCATATATGGCCCATCATGGGAATTTCTCTTCTATGGCCACTCCTCCTCCAACACCGTCTTGGTATGACCCCTCTCAATGGGGTAACTTTGGAGGTTCGAGCTACGGTGGTGGGGGCTATGATGACGGGATGGGAGATGACACTACCATGGGTGAAGGGGGCAATGAGGGCGGCACCGGTGGAGGCTTTGGAGGAAGATTTTATGGCGGTGAAGGCGGGCACTAAGGATAGTGCCTTGATCCAAGTGTGGGGGAGGAAGACTCATTTTTTGGTATGTTAAAATCCCTTTTGTTTTACCTCATACTAAGCATTATTTTCTTGTACTCTTTGTACACACACACACCAAAAAAAAGGAAATAAATGCTAGTTAGGTTGAAAACCCAAAAACGGGCAATCTAAGCAACAAGGGCTTAAAAAAAATGAGTGAGTCGGAAAGGAAGGAAAAACAAAAAGAGATGCTAGGATGAAAACCTGAAAAGGCTCCTAGGCAAAACGAGAGGTATGAGAGAAATTTGTTTTTGCAGGACATCATCTATTGAAGAAAAGAAGAAGAAAAGGAGAAGAGGAAAAGAAGAAGTAAGGAGCATAGAATACCCTTAAACCCAAGGAAATGTTGTTCTGTAAACTCATTTACAATACTTGGTGGTCTTAGTTTCTTATTTCTTACTATCTTTGAACTTATGATCTTTTGATGAACATTGTATAAACATTTGGTTTTACTCGAGGTCGAGTAAAGAAACTAAGTGTGGGGAGTTGACATTCATGTAAATTACATATTTATTTCTATGTTTTTAATTAGTTTTGATTGATTATTACTTTGGAAATTACACACTTTTGGTGTAATAGTTTAAGTTGTAAAAATGTTAGTAATTTGTTTAGATTAGGTTTATACTGAGCTCAAACAGGTCCAAGATCACTCTAGGGACCATTGGTGAACATCACAAATGGAAGGAAGGTGCAAAAATCTCAAGATTCTGATTTTTGGTGTTGTACCCGGTCGGGTATGACCTATACCCGATCGGGTACCTTGTTGAAAAATCAAATCGGATCGGATCCGAGACAAGGCAACATGCAGGGGAGATTTTGGCACGATCGAGTGTTCATACCCGATCGGGTGGCCGACATACCCGATCGGGTATAACCCAGTTTTTTATACTTCCGCGAAGCAACCAAGTACCCGATCGAGTGCCCTTACAGCCCGATCGGGTACAAGACCCTGCAAGCCTAAAAAAAAGCCTATAAATACTCCCATTTCCTTCCCACAAAGATCACCAATTCCTATATACTTCTAAGCTCAGTCTAGAATAGTTCTTTCTTTATATTTTCTTCATGTTTAGTCTCTAAATAAGGAGCTAAACTCTTCCATCTTGGTTTTGCTACTTTGAAGCTTAATGAATTTGTAAGTTGTGAGTTATTCTCTTTAATTTTCTTCCTTGAATATTAATTCTTCCTTTAAATACTATTTCTATATCAATGTTGGGGAGTGTCACTAAGATGACAATTAGTTAACATCTTGACATTAGTTATAGTAATAGTTATTTCTTCCTCTATGTTAATATTGGGGAGTGTTACTAAGATGACAATTAGTTAACATCTTGATATTAACTATAGTAGGATTCATACTCTTTAATATTTTTCCTTGAGTATTAATTAATTCCTATTCATATTTCATATTAATATTTTGAACATTACTTAAAGGATCAACTAGTTTTGTTTCATATATTAATTATTACTAGAATCAATCGATTAATAGGCTTGTTATTAATTCGGTTCCTTCAACGGTAGTAAACTTGGATTGTTAATGCATGCGTCTCATGATTAATAATCTAAGGGGAATTAATTATATTGATTAAACCGATAAACCGCTCGTGTTGAGGTTATCAATCTCAATCGTTTTCATCTCAAGTTTATTGCTACTATCGTGTTAATATACGGCGCGTGTTCTATATTGACTCGGTAGTAAGTTTTATTAATGAACGCGTCTCATTATTAATAACTACCCTCGATGAACTGGATATACTCCTCGATTGAGTATTTGAGAGGAAGATAGTTAAAGATATAACCGGGATCGACGAACATTTCATTAAGTGGATAAAAGCAAAACCAAGTCCTCATCTCTATAAATTAAACTCATATAAGTCGTTCATCTTAGTGTTAATTAAATTAAATCAAATCAAACTTAAAAACCCCCTTGTTACTATTTTATAAAAGAAAAGTATTCCTTTCCCTGTGGATACGAACCTTACTTCACTATACTACGCATTAGTGTTGTATTGATTAATTATTTTGAGTGCATCTCACGACAAAGTGCACGTCAGTCCTATAAGCACCAAAATACTTCAGTCATGGTTTTCTGTAAACTATTTTTTTGTAAAAATGCTTGTGAGCAGTTGATTACATAGTTTTGAAATTGAGTGGGTTTGATACTACTTAATTATCACGCCCCAGACCGCATCTAAGCACGTGTAGAACCGCCGTACAATCAAGTGATGTCACCTGCTAGTCACACCCATTTGATTGTACAAGACGTCCATGAACATCGTTCATACCATACTCAGTAAGTAAGCATACATAACAACATCAGACTATAGTTTTAACCACATCATATAGTTTTAACAGGAAGACGTGGTTCATGCTTCCATTTTAAGCACGTCTTCCTGAATATGACTTCACCCGGCTGAAAGGTGCGGCTAGCAAGCTCTAGCTTCAAGCTAAAATGGTGGAAGCTCCAAAGGGGTCATTACGCGAATACCAAGCGAGAACCAGACTAAATGTAGAATAACTAACATATCAAGTATAAGACCCAAACATAGGGTGATACATACATTTATGGCTTCCCCCAAGTCTTTGAAATACATACTAGTATATGCGCATTGGAAAATACCCGACCCGTAGGTCATTTGATCAAATAAAAAAAAATGGTGGACTTAGTCCTTGACTTTCCCCATAACCAACCCATTGTTTAGCTTTCCCGTTATAATCTAGGCTTCATTATATAACCGAGTGTTGATAGCCTTACTCAGTCACCGGGCCACTCTCCCGTTAATATCAAGTTTTAGGCACTGCCCAACCTTGGGTACTCCACCCCCTACATAATATCCAAGTTTTAGGCACCGCCCAGCCCTGGTACTCCACCCGACACAACCGAGTTTTGAGAACACCACTCGTTCCCTGGGTTCTCCACCCGACATAGCATATGATTTACCATATACCTTACCAGGGCATGGTCTGTATCATATCACCACTAACGACTAATCTGAGCCTTAGCTTTTAAATCATCATATATAAAGTCTTAGCATTTAAACATCTATTCCATGCAATTTCATGCAAAATATACATATAGAGGATGGCTGAGGCCGGTTCTACCTCGAACCGGGCCCCAAAACGAATTTTAGCAAAAAAGAGACCTGAAAAGTGGCGCCGGGCCGGCGCCGGTTCACTGTGTATTTCCATAAACCGGACTGGCAGTAGCTTAACCGACGCTGGTTAAGGCCTCTGGCCAGCGCTTGTACGGCGTCTGCCCGGTGGCGGCAGTCCGTTGACCCCCAAACGATCGCCGATTGACCTCCCGAATGTTATATGTAAGTCCACAATCAAAATATACCATTTTGGCCATCCAAAACAACAAATATGTTTTTATATACATTTTATAGTTTTTACATGCCTATTCATGTAGTTTTGTTCACGTAAGCCTAATCACTTTGGCTAATCACAAGCTTAAGCTCTTTTAAACATCGTTATGAATACATATAACATTTATTTAAGTAATCTCATACTTATCCCAAGAGTTATAAGACTTAAAACTACCTTCCAACCCCTCATTCTACACTTCTAAGCATGTACAACAATCCTAGGGGTCCTTCATATGATATATAAGTCTATGAGAATCAAATTATGAAAGAACGGTTACTAAAGAGCTTCTTACGTTAATCCCCAAGGTTTTTCAAGGGGAACCCATAATTGACAGTGAGCCGCCTCGCACTGATAGCCCTTGCACGTTAGGTCTTGTGTCCACTATCCCAAATGTTTTACCATTTTCTAGGACACAACCTACTGCACACACCACTACATGTGCATTACATCCTGTCATAACAACCAGAGGCACGCCTATGATGGTTGGAAGTCCTGCCACTCTGAACTCCCCAGCAGGCCACAACACTATTATTTTTAGTGATGTTGTGAGAACTGATGCTAATTTTAGATCAGGTTTCTCTTATTATGCTAGTTTAACTAGGGAGGATCTGTGGTCTGAGCTTCTAACATTTAAACTCTCACTTCCACCCACTCCCTTCAATAGGAACTCTTCCATCTATCATACCTAAAACCACAACCATACCCATTACCACCCAATCCACACCATCTACCTCTCAAACCAATCCCGCAAACCTAAACATTCTTGACCTATCCGAATATTTCCTTGACTGCCTCCTTTCTGAACCTAACCTACCATCACACCTTATACAACTCTGCAACATTTTAGCCATCGCCCCACCCTATATCCAAGCCACTTGCCGTGATCAAGAACGTATGCCTAAGTGTAAGCATGATGACGCTGATTATTCAGATCATCATGAGGGGGAGAAAAGGCCACATACTTGTGAGCGAACAACATCCCTTGATTTAGTTCCATATTAATCAAACTCTGAACCTTCACCATCCACACAACCTGAACCCTCATCTTCGGAAGCCCCTCAACCATCACTGGTGTTAACTGTTTTCCAACCAATCCCATTTTTGCCCTCACCAATTGTGTCAGGACTTTGTGTCCTCACGAGAACTTCTATAGCCTCACCCACCATGGATGTTGACCAAGGATTAGAAGGAAGTCATGACAATGCAACATTGATATCACCATTGTCTTCAGGCCATCAGAAAGAGCTTGTATCTAGTATGATGAAAACGGTAAGTCTTTGTGACTCCGACGTTATGTTACCCATTGCTACATCTGTTTCTACAGTTCCACAGGTTCCACAAGCACAAATCACTACATCTGCTTCATCTGCTTTAGTCCCTACATCATCAAAGCCCCCATCTTCTAAGAAAAGATCATCAAAGAGAAAAGCGCCATAAGCATCATCTGAGAAAGTTAAAGCTCCATCTACTGCTGATCTGTTGTTGCTTGAATGGGTTAAAAGAAATGAAAAGGATAATCTTCAAGGAATAAGCAATGAAGAAGCTCTCACCAAGCTGAATTACATCAGAGAGTTAAAGAAGAAAGCTGCTGAAGAGGTCATTGATAAGTCCATATTTAGACACGCATTTGATGCGTGTTGGGATTGACTTGTGATGGTTTTCCTAGCTTTAAAGGTGTTACAAGTCTCAATTTTAGCTTAAGTTATGTTTACCGGGCGTTGTTCGAGTATTGTGTTGTTTGGAGTCAAAATCAGGAATTTAGAGTCCGGCACCGATGCTTGAGGAGAAAACGGGATCATTCGAGAAGCATTCTAGAGTGAATTGAGAGATTTGGAGATCACCGGGAGGTTCAAATTGAAGATTTGATGACAAAAGAGCTCTAGGATTGGCTACGACATTAAATGAAGATGAATAGAGCTTGAAAACGAAGTTCAGGATGACCTTCTGTCAATCGTTCATACATATCTCTTTGTAGAAGCATCTAAAGGACAAGATTAAAGTTGCATATGAAAGAAAACTTCAAGGGATATAAATCATATGAAGACACCATTGCATGAATCGGAGAGGAAGAAGGTGAAACCAGATGATGAATTCAGATGATCCCTGTTGCGATTTCAGAATGATACCTTCTACCATTATATTCATATCTCTTGATTAGATGATTCAAATCAAATTCGGAAAGTCTTGTTGGGTAGAGGACTTCATTATCCACAACTTTCATGAAGGAAGGTTTGTCAAATTAGGAATAGAGAAGCCGGAAAACGCACCGGAAGCCACAAACACGTGCGTGGAGAGGGACGCACGCGTGCGTCCAACAATTTTACGCGATAGTCTGTCGGACGCACGTGTGGCACGCACGCGTGCATGGGCGCCGTGCGTGCCCCGTTTCAGTCCTAATTCAACCCGAATTTCTTTGTTTCCTATAAATAATTCCTTCCTAACCCTATTTTTTTTTGGGGGGGGGGGGGGGGGGGGACTTAGAGAGATGGCCTAGCACGAAATTTTGAGAGCTTTTCAGCCTTGTTCTTCAATTCTTTGAGATTCTTTGTAAGTTCCTATTTTTCAATTAATGACAATTATTTCTATTCTTCCCAATTCTATTGATTCTTCAATCATGAGTCGGGAGTAGTTTTAATTAGGGGTTTGGGATTGATAAATGGATTAATCGTGATGTATGGCTAGTTTCTTGATGGATTAATTGCATGAATGTCGTTTAATTTATGTGTGAATAATTTAACTGATATCTTTTGTAACCTGGAACCACGGCTAGAATTGCAATTGCTTGTAGAATAAATTAAGAGAGATCTAGTTTATTCTAAGACACCTTCACACACACTTAATCGTTCGCTAAAAGATTAGTAACGATTAAGGGGCCGTAAGCTTGCTTGATTTTGCAATAATTTAGGATCTTGTCGCATGACAGATCAGCCTGGTCCCCTAAATTATTGTACTCTACGCCGCGAGAGCGGTAAGAACTTAGTAATGATTTGTTAGGCTCAATTAAATTACTTTCATGTAATTAAGCCTGATCTGTCAGGAATATGATTACCCCGGAATCAATCCATGTTCCCTATCATCATTAATTAGAAAGAACCCGTTAGTTTAATTTCTTTATTCGCAATTTAATTTTCCAATCAATCGAATCTCGCACAGTTTATTTTATTTTATTACTTTTCAATCGATGAATTTAATTAATTCTTAATTCCCTTTTACCGTCCTTGTGAAGACGATACTCGTACTTACACCACTATTCTACGATCTATTTTAAGTGCGAGAAAACTAACATCAGTTTTTGGTGCCATTGCCGGGGACGGTGTCGGTTTCAAGGGTTAATTAATTTCAGCGAGACTTTTTTTTAGTTAGTTTTTTTTTAGTTTATCGTAGGATTTTTTTGTGCTAACCTTTCAGGTAATTTTCAAAAAGGCATGAGATGAACCCTTTCATCTCAATTCCTAGAGGAACACCATTCCCTCAAACTTCCACGGAATATTCCTTAAATACGCCATGCCCAACTTACACTCCTCACCAATATCATTCTTCTACACCACAAAATTTTCAGTCTTCTTATTCTTACCCTCCTCCATATACGCAACATTCCCAAACTCATTCCCCTCATTATTATCCTTATTCACAATATCCTAAGGCAAGACTAGACTTCATTCTTGAATATCTTATTCAGACTAAAAGTCCTGAGGAATTGACTGATTACTTTCCTGAGAATAGCATTTGTTCCTTCTTTGGAGGAGGTTACCATTTATACCTTTGCCCCATTCCTCCACATGATCATCCTTACCAGGCAACTACATATCTCACTTCTTCCTCCTCACACTATATGAGCACAAATGTTCCAGTCATTCCTACATTATCATTGCCGAGTAATGAGCCACAGAATCAACAAGAGGAGGTAGATTTAGAGAGACTTTCTAACTTGGAAGAGAAGCTCTTACAATTCATGCAGACCACTTCAACGAGAATACAGGATCTCAGTAACATGTTGAGTCAGGTGGCAGAAGCCCTATCCGAGGAGTCCGAGAGATCCCATCCTAGCGACACTAAAAACAATCTGGGTGAACACGTCGAAGCTGTCTTGCATACAGATGAGAAGAACCTTGAGGGAGCTGATTACAATAAAGAATGTCTCTCCTCGTGAAAGAAGAACTGTCATGTACATATTCAGATGTTCACCCATGCATTGTCTCAGATCTGGATTTGTTTTGTTTGATTCAACGATGAAGGATGATCATGGGACTGAGTCAGACTGCGAAGGTGGGAATATGATGGATGATACACTTCCACACGCTTTTGAAGACCCACCTATGATTGAACTTGAATAAAATTATAGTAGTCTCGAGATGTTTTTCCATGAGTACAGGCAAAAATTTCAAACGGTACAAGCTGTAACTGACAAAGTCACAGATCACTGTGATTTCCATACAAAACCTCCCCAGCCGTTTGATTTACCATTAGTCTCAGCCCCTGACGAGGGAGGAAAGGGGCAGATGATTCATGACATTGAAGATGAGTTGGGAAGAGATAATCACGAGCTCCAAGAGAGTGGTAGCAAGGTAGATGGACTCCATGACGAAGAAGTGCCGCTCCACATATAAGATTACTCCTCATGTGTGGTTTCAGATTTGGATTTCTTTGATTCACTCCTTGATGATGATATTCCTTTTTGTGTGGAGAGTGACAACGTCACCCGAGAAGATATTAATGAGAGTGGTGACGATAGAGTTGGGATGCCTTCATGGAGAGTGATATTGAGTCAAAAGTAGGTGCTCCGAATTTCCACAGTACATTTGAGAAAGGAAATGATGTGTTTGTGATGCATTTGGAACCAAAGGATGTGAGGGGCGTTCTACCCTTGTTTGCTGATGATGTTCATGAAGACCACATGATTCCTACGTGGTTCCAAGAGTTTAAGAATTTGCGCCACCTAATGGAATTTGTTAAGGGAAAGCTGGATAAGTTAATGATTAGAGCCCCGTTGTAGTCTTTGCTATTTGAGAGCATATGAGGTATCGATTGAAGTCAAAGAGGATGAACAACAATACTACCAAGCAGGGTACACTTTGTTGGAAAAATGTGTTAAAAAATTGCATTAAATGGTCATTTTGGGGCAATTATTTTAGTGGGGTCCACTTCCGATTTGGGTCGGGTCAAAGTGGTTTCGGATTGTCCTTGTTAAGGGCTACAATTCAATATGTGGTACACTCAAAACGGATAACGGGTGAATGAGAAATTAATTCTCGAAGTTCACTCGTTGAAATGGAAAAACTGGGAAAAATGATGAGTTTCTAGTGTGTTTTATCCCACACCGAAAAACTCAAGGGATTTTCACCCCCTTATAAAGGGAAGCCTCTTTTAAGGAGTTAAGATTCCTAAAGGGAAAGGCTCTCTCTTACGCGCAGGGGGGGTGCCGATCAAATCCCGAAACGGAGAAGAAAAACCGCGACTCGTGTGTGCGGGCGACCTGCGGACACGAATGCCGTCCAAAAATCTATATCTCAAGAGATACGGTTAATTTTTGTTTTCTTCCCGAAACGTTTATTTTTTCCCAGAAGTGCTCCGGACAGAAGGCCTCGAACAGAACCCCTCGAAGGGGTGTTCTGCTGGCTTCGAACAGAAACCCTCCGAGGGGAGTTCTGTTGGCTTCGGACAGAAACCCTCCGAGGGGAGTTCTGTTGGCTTCGGACAGAACCCCTCCAAGGGGTGTTCTGTTGGCTTCGGACAGAACCCCTTCAAGGGGTGTTCTGTTGGGGTCTTCTGCCGCGCACTTCTTCCGTTACAACAATTAATGCCCAACGTTCTTATCTTTTAATGCTGCGTTAAATGGACAGTTTATGGACGATTCAATGCCCAATGGACTGGTCATTGATGTCCAACGTTCAGGTCCATTAACACCCCATTTAACACACAACAAATCCTCCTATAAATAGCTGGCAGGTGCTTTGCAACAAACACACGGTTTGACAACGCACAACACTTTCCTCACGTTTTCTTGAGCTAAAAACTCTTCCAGCTACTTCCAAAATCCTTATGTGTTCATATTTGGTTCTCGTTCGCTGGAACTCTTGTTTGTGTGCTCAAACATTAGTTCGTAGTCATCGTATCCTGGGAAACGATTGTTGCAACGCTCCTAGCACCGTGGGAGGCAACAAATACGTTTTAAGGAAATCGTGCGTAGCACGAGCTTTGGCTAATTCTGCTTCATCTCCTTTCTTGTTTTTCTCTAGTCATTTTATTTAATTAATTTATTTTAATTAATTTTCTTTATTTTCCGAAACACACCCAACAATCTTAAAACGTATTTGCCTTGGTTGTTGTACTGCGGTAAACAATCTAAAAACGTAGTTTGTCACTTTGGTGAACGAACTTAATTTTTGTGTTTTCGGAAAAACGTTAAAGAACGAAAATGACTTCTCAAGAAAACGAGATTGGTGTTGGGCAGAATGTTCTGAACGACAATCGCTCTGAAAGCGGAGCACCGGTGAACAATAGTTCACAACGCGGTGCATCTGCTTTGGCCAACCAAAGGGCTATCCCTATGGTGACCGTGCCAAGCAACTCTGTGGAGAAACCCGAGAAATTGATTCTCGAAGTTCACTCGTTGAAATGGAAAAACTGGGAAAAATGATGAGTTTCTAGTGTGTTTTATCCCACACCGAAAAACTCAAGGGATTTTCACCCCCTTATAAAGGGAAGCCTCTTTTAAGGAGTTAAGATTCCTAAAGGGAAAGGCTCTCTCTTACGCGCAGGGGGGGTGCCGATCAAATCCCGAAACGGAGAAGAAAAACCGCGACTCGTGTGTGCGGGCGACCTGCGGACACGAATGCCGTCCAAAAATCTATATCTCAAGAGATACGGTTAATTTTTGTTTTCTTCCCGAAACGTTTATTTTTTCCCAGAAGTGCTCCGGACAGAAGGCCTCGAACAGAACCCCTCGAAGGGGTGTTCTGCTGGCTTCGAACAGAAACCCTCCGAGGGGAGTTCTGTTGGCTTCGGACAGAAACCCTCCGAGGGGAGTTCTGTTGGCTTCGGACAGAACCCCTCCAAGGGGTGTTCTGTTGGCTTCGGACAGAACCCCTCCAAGGGGTGTTCTGTTGGGGTCTTCTGCCGCGCACTTCTTCCGTTACAACAATTAATGCCCAACGTTCTTATCTTTTAATGCTGCGTTAAATGGACAGTTTATGGACGATTCAATGCCCAACGGACTGGTCATTGATGTCCAACGTTCAGGTCCATTAACACCCCATTTAACACACAACAAATCCTCCTATAAATAGCTTGCAGGTGCTTTGCAACAAACACACGGTTTGACAATGCACAACACTTTCCTCACGTTTTCTTGAGCTAAAAACTCTTCCAGCTACTCCCAAAATCCTTCTGTGTTCATACTTGGTTTTCGTTCGCTGGAACTCTTGTTTGTGTGCTCAAACATTTGTTCGTAGTCATCGTATCCTGGGAAACGATTGTTGCAACGCTCCTAGCACCGTGGGAGGCAACAAATACGTTTTAAGGAAATCGTGCGTAGCACGAGCTTTGGCTAATTCTGCTTCATCTTTTTTCTTGTTTTTCTCTAATCATTTTATTTAATTAATTTATTTTAATTAATTATCTTTATTTTACGAAACACACCCAACAATCTTAAAACGTATTTGCCTTGGTTGTTGTACTGCGGTAAACAATCTAAAAACGTAGTTTGTCACTTTGGTGAACGAACTTAATTTTTGTGTTTTCGGAAAAACGTTAAAGAACGAAAATGACTTCTCAAGAAAACGAGATTGGTGTTGGGCAGAATGTTCTGAACGACAATCACTCTGAAAGCGGAGCACCGGTGAAGAATAGTTCACAACGCGGTGCATCTGCTTTGGCCAACCAAAGGGCTATCCCTATGGTGACCGTGCCAAGCAACTCTGTGGAGAAACCCGAGAAATTGATTCTCGAAGTTCACTCGTTGAAATGGAAAAACTGGGAAAAATGATGAGTTTCTAGTGTGTTTTATCCCACACCGAAAAACTCAAGGGATTTTCACCCCCTTATAAAGGGAAGCCTCTTTTAAGGAGTTAAGATTCCTAAAGGTAAAGGCTCTCTCTTACGCGCAGGGGGGGGGTGCCGATCAAATCCCGAAACGGAGAAGAAAAACCGCGACTCGTGTGTGCGGGCGACCTGCGGACACGAATGCCGTCCAAAAATCTATATCTCAAGAGATACGGTTAATTTTTTTTCCTTCCCGAAACGTTTATTTTTTCCCAGAAGTGCTCCGGACAGAAGGCCTCGAACAGAACCCCTCGAAGGGGTGTTCTGCTGGCTTCGAACAGAAACCCTCCGAGGGGAGTTCTGTTGGCTTCGGACAGAAACCCTCCGAGGGGAGTTCTGTTGGCTTCGGACAGAACCCCTCCAAGGGGTGTTCTGTTGGCTTCGGACAGAACCCCTCCAAGGGGTGTTCTGTTGGGGTCTTCTGCCGCGCACTTCTTCCGTTACAGCAATTAATGCCCAACGTTCTTATCTTTTAATGCTGCGTTAAATGGACAGTTTATGGACGATTCAATGTCCAACGGACTGGTCATTGATGTCCAACGTTCAGGTCCATTAACACCCCATTTAACACTCAACAAATCCTCCTATAAATAGCTGGTAGGTGCTGTGCAACAAACACACGGTTTGACAACGCACAACATTTTCCTCACGTTTTCTTGAGCTAAAAACTCTTCCAGCTACTCCCAAAATCCTTCTGTGTTCATACTTGGTTCTCGTTCGCTGGAACTCTTGTTTGTGTGCTCAAACATTAGTTCGTAGTAATCGTATCCTGGGAAACGATTGTTGCAACGCTCCTAGCACCGTGGGAGGCAACAATTACGTTTTAAGGAAATCGTGCGTAGCACGAGCTTTGGCTAATTCTGCTTCATCTCCTTTCTTGTTTTTCTCTAGTCATTTTATTTAATTAATTTATTTTAATTAATTTTCTTTATTTTCCGAAACACACCCAACAATCTTAAAACGTATTTGCCTTGGTTGTTGTACTGCGGTAAACAATCTAAAAACGTAGTTTGTCACTTTGGTGAACGAACTTAATTTTTGTGTTTTCGGAAAAACGTTAAAGAACGAAAATGACTTCTAAATAAAACGAGATTGGTGTTGGGCAGAATGTTCTGAACGACAATCACTCTGAAAGCGGAGCACCGGTGAACAATAGTTCACAACGCGGTGCATCTGCTTTGGCCAACCAAAGGGCTATCCCTATGGTGACCGTGCCAAGCAACTCTGTGGAGAAACCCGAGAAATTCAACGGGTTAAACTTCAAGAGGTGGCAGCAAAAGATGCTATTTTACCTCACTACTCTCGGTCTTGCTAGATTCTTGACCGAAGATGCGCCGGTAGCAACCGGGGGTGAGGTGGATGCGCAATCTTTCAACGCGGTTGAAGCTTGGAAGCATTCTGACTTCCTTTGCCGAAACTACGTGTTGAACGGGCTGCATGATGCTTTGTACGACGTTTATAGCAAATTAGCTACGGCTAAGGAGCTATGGAATGCTTTGGACCACAAATATAAGAGCGAGGATGCCGGCGCAAAGAAATTTGTTGTTGGTCGATTCCTTGACTTTAAAATGGTGGATTCGAAGACGGTCTTGGGTAGAGTTGAGGAGATGCAAATGATCTTCAACGAAATTCGAGATGAAGGAATGACGGTTAGTGAGTCATTCCAAGTTTCGTCAATTATTCACTTATTGCCGCTGGCTTGGAAGGTTTTCAAGAACTACCTTAAGCATAAGCGAAAGGAAATGAACTTGGAGCAATTGATCCTCCGTCTGCGGATTGAAGAGGATAACCGGAAGAACGATGGGAAACTCCCAATTGTTCATGGCGCCAAGGCCAACGTGGTGGAGCATGCTAAAGGCTCCAAAAATAAAAATAATGGGAAGAGCAAGCTCGGTCCCAAGGGAGGCGTTTCCAAGACGAAGTTCAATGGAAAATGCTTCAATTGCAATAAAAACGGACACAAGTCCGTGGATTGCAAGGCACCCAAGAAGAAGAGGGACTCTCAAGTCAACTTGGTGCAAGGTGGGCAAAAGGATGAAGACATCATCCTAGCGGCTGTGGTTATGGAAGTCAACCTCGTTGGATCCAATTCCAAGGAGTTATTCGTGGACACCGGTGCTACCCGGCATATTTGCTCAAACCGGGAGTTATTCACAACTTTTGAGCCATCAAATGGTGAGAAAGTGTGGATGGGTAACTCGGCTCATTCCGCGGTTGAAGGCGTGGGCAAGGTGGTCCTGAAGATGACTTCGGGCAAGGAGCTGACTCTAAACCAAGTTTTGTTCGTTCCGGAAATACGCAAAAACCTGATTTCCGGTTCGTTGTTGAACAAACATGGCTATCGCATGGTTTTTGAGTCGGACAAATTAGTTTTGTCTAAATCGGGAATGTATGTGGGAAAGGGGTATACATGTGATGGGCTGTTTAAGCTCAATGTAATGACTATTATTAATAATAATAATAATAAAATCCCTTCTGCTTACTTGCTTGAGTCTTCCAATGTGTGGCATGGTAGACTAGGACATGTTAATTTTAATTCTATACGTAGATTAATTAACATGGAGCACATTCCTAAATTCACAATTGATGTGAAGCACAAATGTGAAGTTTGTGTAGAGGCAAAACTAACGAAAACGTCTTTCAAATCGGTTGAAAGAAAAACGGAACCACTTGAATTAATTCATAGTGACGTTTGTGATTTTAAATCAATACAAACACGCGGCGGTAATAAATATTTTATTACCTTCATCGATGATAGCACTCACTATAGCTACGTTTATTTATTAAAAAATAAACACGAAGCAATCGATAAATTCATTCTTTATAAGAATGAAGTGGAAAACCAACTTAATCGAAGGATTAAGACGGTTAGGAGTGATCGAGGTGGTGAGTATGAAGCACCAATTGGTGACTTTTGCGCTAGTGTGGGTATAGTACACGAACGTACCGCACCCTATTCACCTCAATCAAACGGTGTTGCCGAACGAAAGAATCGCACATTGAAAGATATGATGAACGTGATGCTAGTAAGTTCGGGCTTGCCACAAAATATGTGGGGCGAAGCAATCTTGACAAGCAATTACCTTTTAAATAAAGTTCCCCGGAAAAAATATGATAATACTCCGTACAAGTTGTGGAAAGGCAGACGGCTTTCCTATCAATATTTAAAAGTGTGGAGGTGTCTTGCTAAGGTGCTTGTACCAACACCTAAGAAAATAAAAATAGGTCCAAAAACGGTGGATTGTATTTTTATTGGGTATGCACAAAATAGTAGTGTTTATCGGTTTTTAGTGTACGATTCGAATAATCCGGATGTACATAAAAACACAATAATTGAATCAAGGAATGCCTCATTCTTTGAAGATGTATTTCCATGCAAGTCCAACGATGGGCCTAGCACGTCAAAACGAACATTTGACGTAGCTATGGAAAAAACTAGTGAGGGATCCGGAGAAGAACCCGAACCCAGACGTAGCAAACGTGCTAGAATTGAAAAATCCTTCGGACCGGATTTTCTCACCTACTTGGTAGAATTTGACTCGGATATTCTAACATGTATGGTAGAAAATGAACCGGATTTTCTAACATGTTTGGTAGAAAATGAGCCACGGACTTATACGGAAGCCGTGACGTCTACTGAAGGTCCTATGTGGAAAGAAGCCATCAAAAGTGAGGTGGACTCTATCCTAAAAAATCACACGTGGGAATTGGTTGATCTCCCTCCGGGATGTAAACCTTTGGGATCCAAGTGGATTTTTAAACGTAAAATGAAACAAGACGGTTCCATTGATAAGTATAAGGCCAGACTTGTAATCAAGGGATACAAGCAACGCGAGGGCCATGATTACTTTGACACGTATTCTCCCGTGACGAGAATAAATTCCATTAGGATGATACTAGCGATTGCCGCTTTGCGGAATTTGGAAGTTCATCAAATGGACGCAAAAACCGCTTTTCTAAATGGCGATATAGACGAAGAAATCTATATGGAACAACCCGAGGGTTTTCGTGTTCCAAGCCAAGAAAAGAAGGTTTGTAAATTAATTAAATCATTGTATGGATTGAAACAAGCCCCTAAACAGTGGCACGAAAAGTTCGATCATGCAATGTTAATTAATGGGTTTAAAATAAACGAAAGTGACAAATGCGTCTATGTGAAGAGCACGGTAGACGGCTATGTCATTTTATGTTTATACGTGGATGATATACTCATCGTGGGTAGCAATAATCTAATGATTAATTCTACCAAAAGCATGTTAAATTCTAAATTTGACATGAAGGATATGGGGCTGGCCGATTTAATCCTTGGGATTAAAATAATTAGAGGACCTGACGGTCTAACGCTAAGCCAATCCCATTACGTTGATAAAATCCTTACTAAATTTAATAAGGATGATTATCAAGAGGCAAGGACGCCATTAGATAAAAACACTCATCTTACCAAAAATCGTGGAGAGTGTATTTCTCAAGTAGAATACGCTAGGATTATTGGAAGTTTGATGTATCTAATGAGTTGTACCAGGCCTGATATTGCCTTTGTGGTTAGTAAGCTAAGTAGATATACTAGCAACCCCGGTGATGAACACTGGAAGGCAATAATACGGGTTTTGAGGTATTTACGTAAAACCCAAAACCTTGGACTGCACTATGGAAGATATCCAGCTGTACTTGAAGGGTATAGCGACGCTAGTTGGATATCCAACATAAAGGACTCTAAGTCCACAAGTGGATATGTTTTCACTTTGGGAGGTGCAGCCGTGTCATGGAAATCCTCAAAACAAACGTTAATAGCTAGATCCACGATCGAGTCTGAGCTAATAGCCTTGGATAAGTGCACTAAAGAGGCTGAATGGCTACGCCATTTTCTCGAGGATATTCCAAGTTGGGAGAAGCCTGTCCCTCCAATATGCATACATTGCGATTGTCAAGCGGCAATTGGAAGCGCACAGAGCAATCTCTACAATGGTAAGTCTAGACACGTTCGTCGTAGACATAACACCATTAAACAACTCCTCACAACGGGTGTTATCACTGTTGACTACGTGAAGTCATAGGATAACATAGCGGATCCGCTAACCAAGGCATTGGATAGAGAATTGTTGGAGAAGTTGTCACGAGGAATGGGACTAGAGCCCGTGAATTGAAAAGTTCTATAGTGGATACCCAACCTAGTTGGTCCTAGGTTCAAAAGGGACAACTAAATTATAGAGCGAAGGATGGTCACTGTGGGGGTCCCGGACTCCTACCCACTCCTCGTTAAAACAGTGACTCCCGCACGAGGTTAGCAAAAACGTTTGCTTTAATGATTCTAAAATGTTGATCTACTCGATAACATTGGAAGAGTATGCGGGATACTCGTGAAAGAATCACCTATGTGAGAGAGAAGAGGGCCGCTTCAAAGGAGAACTGTAAAGGCTCAATTCTTTAGAAACTCTTGCAGAACCAAGACGGTGACCCATGGCCAAAACGGGCACACCCATGAGAACGGAACAAAGTTGGAAGGTTCTTGTGTAAAGATAAGTCAATGTTTACACGACGGCAGTATAGTTCAAGGACATCGAGTCTACTAGACAGCCAGTAAATAAACGTGTCTTTACAACGGAAGGTTCAAAGGATAAAACCTACCTCTCCGTATGCAAGTATCATCTGGTGAACACAACGTGTCCTCCTATCTTCGTGTCTTTTAAGTCTCGAAAATCAATTTTCATTCATGTGGGGGATTGTTGGAAAAATGTGTTAAAAAATTGCATTAAATGGTCATTTTGGGGCAATTATTTGAGTGGGGTCCACTTCCGATTTGGGTCGGGTCAAAGTGATTTCGGATTTTCCTTGTTAAGGGCTACAATTCGATATGTGGTACACTCAAAATGGATAACGGGTAAATGAGAAATTGATTCTCGAAGTTCACTCGTTGAAATGGAAAAACTGGGAAAAATGATGAGTTTCTAGTGTGTTTTATCCCACACCGAAAAACTCAAGGGATTTTCACCCCCTTATAAAGGGAAACCTCTTTTAAGGAGTTAAGATTCCTAAAGAGAAAGGCTCTCTCTTACGCGCAGGGGGGGGTGCCGATCAAATCCCGAAACGGAGAAGAAAAACCGCGACTCGTGTGTGCGGGCGACCTGCGGACACGAATGCCGTCCAAAATCTATATCTCAAGAGATACGGTTAATTTTTGTTTTCTTCCCGAACGTTTATTTTTTCCCAGAAGTGCTCCGGACAGAAGGCCTCGAACAGAACCCCTCGAAGGGGTGTTCTGCTGGCTTCGAACAGAAACCCTCCGAGGGGAGTTCTGTTGGCTTCGGACAGAAACCCTCCGAGGGGAGTTCTGTTGGCTTCGGACAGAACCCCTCCAAGGGGTGTTCTGTTGGCTTCAGACAGAACCCCTCCAAGGGGTGTTCTGTTGGGGTCTTCTGCCGCGCACTTCTTCCGTTACAACAATTAATGCCCAACGTTCTTATCTTTTAATGCTGCGTTAAATGGACAGTTTATGGACGATTCAATGCCCAACGGACTGGTCATTGATGTCCAACGTTCAGGTCCATTAACACCCCATTTAACACACAACAAATCCTCCTATAAATAGCTGGCAGGTGCTTTGCAACAAACACACGGTTTGACAACGCACAACACTTTCCTCACGTTTTCTTGAGCTAAAAACTCTTCCAGCTACTCCCAAAATCCTTCTGTGTTCATATTTGGTTCTCGTTCGCTGGAACTCTTGTTTGTGTGCTCAAACATTAGTTCGTAGTCATCGTATCCTGGGAAACGATTGTTGCAACGCTCCTAGCACCGTGGGAGGCAACAAATACGTTTTAAGGAAATCGTGCGTAGCACGAGCTTTGACTAATTCTGCTTCATCTCCTTTCTTGTTTTTCTCTAGTCATTTTATTTAATTAATTAATTTTAATTAATTTTCTTTATTTTCCGAAACACACCCAACACACTTCACATCCAATGATTACCAGAAGCCACTCAAAGAAACCCCAAGACGACACAGATTTCTTTCTCTACCCGCTCGACGCTAGATTTGACTCCCCCCATAAACTCGGAGATGCTCTGAAGCGCTATAAAAAATATCATCCACTGACCACTGACCAGCACCTTAGTGATTACCAAGCTTATTTTTGCACTTTTGTTTTAGCTTGTATCTTTGTTTTTGTGTGTTTTTGTGTTTGTTTTGCAGCTCTGTGTTTCATTGGGATGATGTGCCGAGGATCACTTCACTCAGTTTAGTTCTGCACTGACCAGCACCTTAGGGAAGTTTCTGCGACTCTTATAATCGCCTATTTGTAATGTTGACTTGAGATGAGAATGAGCACCCGTGACCCTTTCCTCTTTACCCCTTGTGCATCGTGCATTTTTTGTCATCGAGGGTGATGCCAAAGTTTAAGTGTGGGGGAGTGATTTGGGCATCCGGACAGTAATTGTTACATGAGATTAATTCGGTTAGCATACGCATGTGTTAGTTGTATATTCATAGGAAAGTCATGTTAAAATTTTTGAAAATTTTTCTTCAAACTGTGTCTTTGTGAGTTGGCTAATGTGTTGAGTATGCTTTTAGAACATCTTTGAAGTATTTAGGCTTAAATTGCTTGCACTATAACCTAGTTTTTGAGAGGATGAAGGCATTAGTCACCCATTGAATCATTTCACAAATCATCCACCTGACCTGAATAAGTCCTTTAGGAGAAGCCACTTTGAGCTTGACCATTTTATTCTTTACCCAATCAATTGAGCTCCATATCCAAATGGCCTGTTTCCTTACCCGTGAATAAGTCTGACAAAGTCTTGATGTTTAGGGAGCTAGAGGATTAATTTGCTAAGTTTAAGAAATTTTTGTAGGAGCCAATTTTGGCACTGTTCCTATGCCCCAAATGGGGTAAGAGCAGTCACTTTTTAGGAATTTGATATTTTCGATGATTGCATTGTAGAAATGGATTCACTTTGATTAAATGAACTTTAATTGCTAATTTTCCTTGGTGAGGCCAAGATTAGAATCGGGTAATGTCTAGTGAAAATCTGAAAATTGAGGAAAAAATTAATTAAAATAGCTTGACCTCTTACCTTGCGAAAAAGAGAATGGGAGACCCGGTAAAAAAGCGTAAGTGTTTTGCACAATAAGATGAGACTTGGAGATTTTTCGAAAGAAATGGCGTTCTCGTGCCAACATGACAAGGCAAACTGAACTTAATTAATTGAACTTGGAGGCTATTGCAAAATCAGCATTAGTCCTTCGTGTACTTCAAGTATACGTCAAAGCACCAATGTGTCGCGGCGGTTTAGCTTAGTTGTACACCATGTCTACTCTGTGCATAGATTTAAATGATAGTTCCTAATTAGTGGCCTAGTGGATTTCTTGATCCTAGGAATAGCCCCGAAACTCTTGAAAGCATTAAGTTTTTGTCAGATTATTCCAAAACTCTCAAAGAGAAGGGACTGTTCATTCTTTTACCATTCGCCACCGTCTTCACAAGTCCTTCTGATCCGTAGCTAGTTGATTAGTGTTTGTTGCCATTATTTCAAAGGTGTTGTGAATAATATTTGTCATTAAAGTTAGCCAGAGTACAAAGATGTAGTTTAGGGAAGAATTTTCTTGATTTAGTCTTTCTGTTCCGTGAATATCCCTTTGACAACGTGTGCATGCTAGTTGTTTTGATTCCGTGTGGTGATTATCGTAAGTCCTGTTATTGAGTTTGCTTGAGGACAAACAAAGGCTTAAGTGTGTGGAATCTGATAAGTCCATATTTATACACGCATTTGATGCGTGTTGGGATCGACTTGTGATGGTTTTCCTAGCTTTAAAGGTATTACAAGTCTCAATTTTAGCTCAAGTTATATTTACCAGACGTTGGTTTGAGTTTTGTGTTGTTTGGAGTCAAAATCAGGAAGTTAGAGTCTGACGCCGACGCTTGAGGAGCAAACGGGATGATTCGAGAAGCATTCTAGAGTTAATTGAGATTTTTGGAGGTCACCGGGAGGTTCGCATTGAAGATTCGATGACAAAAGAGCTCTAGGATTGGCTACGAGATTAAATGAAGACGGATAGAGCTTGAAAATGAAGTTCAGGATGACCTTCTGTCAATCATTCAAGCATATCTCTTCGTAGAAGCATCCAAAGGACACGATTCAAGTTGCCTATGAAATCAAATTTCAAGGGATATAAATCATATGAAGACACCATTGCAAGCATCGGAGAGAAAGAAGGTAAAAATAGATGATGAAGGCAGATGATCCCTGTTGCGATTTCAGAATGAGACCTTCCACCGTTTTATTCATATCTCTTGATTGGATAATTCAAATCCAATTGGGCAAGTCGTGTTGGGTATAGGACTTCATTTTCTACAACGTTCATGAAGTAAGTTTTATCAAATTCAGAGTAGACAAGACGGAAAACGCACTGGCAGCCACGCACACGTGCGTGGGAAGGGATGCACGTGTGCATCCAACAATTTTACACGATAGTCTGTCGGACGCACGGACGCTACGCTCGCGTGCATGGGTGCCGTGCATGCCCCGTTTCAGTCCTAATTCAACCCGAATTTATTTGTTTCCTATAATTAATGCCTTCCTTAACCTATTTTGGCGGGGGGGACTTAGAGAGATGGCCTAGCACGAAATTTTAAGAGCTTTTCAGACTTGTTCTTCAATTCTTTGAGATTCTTTGTAAGTTCCTACTTTTTATTTAATGACAATTATTTCTAGTCTTCCCAATTCTATTGATTCTTCAATTATAAGCCGCGGTTAATTACGATGTATCGCTAGTTTCTTGATTGATTAATTGCATGAATACCGTTTAATTTATGTGTGAATGATTTAATTGATATCTTTTGTAACCTGGAACCGCGGATAGAATTGCAATTGCTTGTAGAATAAATTAAGAGAGATCTAGTTCATTCTAAGACACCTTCACACACACTTAATCGTTCGCTAAGAGATTAGTAGCGATTAAGAGGCCGTAAGCTCGCTTGATTTGGCAATAATTTAAGATCTTGTCGAATGAGAGATCAACCTGGTCCCCTAAATTATTGTACTCTACGCTGCGAGAGCGGTAAGAACTTAGTAATGATTAGCTAGGCTCAATTAAATTAATTTCATGTAATTAAGCCTGATCTGTCCAAAATCTGATTACCCCGGAATCAATCCCTGTTCCCTATTGTCATTAATTAGAAAGAACCTGCAAGTTTAATTTCTTTATTCGCAATTTAATTTTCCAATCAATCAAATCTCGCACAATTTATTTTATTTTATTTCTTTTCAATCGCTGAATTTAATTAATTCTTAATTCCCTTTTATCGTCACTGTGGAGACGATACTCGTAGTTACACCACTATTCTAAGATATATTTAAGTGTGGGAAAACTAACATCAATCATGGAGCTGGAACTAGAAGAAGTAGTACAAGGTGAATTCTATGACGATCCACTTCCTAATCTGCATCAAGTCAAAGATCTAATCATAAGACGTCCCAAGGAATCCAAAATAGAAGACAAGTTCGAAACACCATGGGAAAACGTCACCATTGTTGTTCCTTATCAAGAAGATCTGCAACCCAGAATTTGGAGAAGTGAAAAGAATATCAAGAAGACAGATGAACTCGAACTCAGCGGATTAGAACATCTTGAAGGAACTGCTGCTTCCAAACACATGGATTTTGAGAAATATGTCTGCTGGTCAGAATGACCCTTATGGACATCAAGAAAGATTGAAGAAGCATTCTGATCCACTGATGATCGGGATCAACTCAGTAGAAATCCATCAATGTGGTTCCGTGAAATATCCTGTGAGAGTTTGAAAGACAGAACTGAGTGATTCAAAGAGTATCAGAAGCGAAGTACCGCAAAAAGACAGAGAACTATGACTCAATGCCATTAAGAGATTCATGATGCGACAAATCAAGTATTATTCTTTGTTTGATCTGCAGATGAGAATTGAAAGAAACCAGGTGAATCTTACAGCTCCAAGGAACAAAGCATCATGGATTGAAAATTTTGAAGAAGGTGAAATCACGACATATCCAGAAACTTGCATCATCTACAAAAATTACAAAGGTGAAAAGCGTATCCTACTGATGAATCAAGTTCATAAGTAATGTGACGTAACACTATGCATCATAGAAAACATCTGGAAGAATGTACACTGTAGCTGAAGAACTCAGAGAATCCATAAGATGTGGTTTAGATTGCACTAATAGATGATTTTGCAGAAGCCATGAGTATTTGACTCCATTTTAGAGGAACTCTTCGTCATTATGAAGTCATACTTGGCTACAAGAAATCGCTATACATGACTCAAAGATGATCCGAGCTTCATTGACATTTGAACACAAAGGGGAAGATTGTTAGAGCATTATTTAATTCTGTTCAAATTAATTGTAATTGTATTTTAATTAATGAGTCTTAGTATTAGCAAGATTAGTTGAGAGAGAATTAGGCTTAATTAAATGCTCTACCTAAGCCCACATGCATGACCCGATATGTATTCTTATTGTAATAGGATGCTTGACCTCTCTCCTATAAATACATGCAGAGATGGTTCGAAACAACCTAATCAAGTCTCTACATATTCTGTTCCACATATTATACTCGTAGAGCACCTAGATAGAAAAGTTCTCTCTCAACAGTTCATACGTGTATTGGTCATCATTGTTACATTATTCTGAATATACGGTATTGAATGTTGATGAATTATTCTTCCACTGTTTAAATTCTTTCTATTATTCTGTAGATTTATTCGACTGTTGATCTGGGATCGTTCAAACACAAAACAAAAATTTTATTGAAATTTGTTTCAAAAAGAACTACATACTTACTGGTAGAATTTCAACAAATGCTCAGAGTTCCACACTCTGTTTACCAGCTTCCCCTTAAGAGTACACAACTTGTAAGTCCCGAGCCCAACTATCCCCTTGATTTTGTAGGGCCCTTCCCAATTCTTTATAAACTTTCCTCCTTCTAGAGGTTTGCTAGCAGATCTCCTTCTTAGGACCAAATCCCCAATATCAAAAAGTTTTGGTCTGACCTTGGCATCTTGATATTCTTTCACCTGTCACCTATAGTTTTCAGCCCTGATGAAGGCTCGATCCCTCTGTTCTTCAATTAAGTGGATCTCGGCTCTTAGCATTTCTTCATTATTCTCTGGGTCGTAGTCTTCCGGCCTCAAAACCATAAGTTAAAGCGTAAGGGGTCTCACCAGTGACATTTCGTGGGATCGTCCGATATGCCCAGAGTATGTTATTTAGTTCATTCACCCAGGTTGTTTCCATGGACTCTAGCTTCTTCTTGAGGCAATCAACGATTGTCTTATTTTCATTTTCTACTTTCCCGTTGCACTGAGGGTAAGCAACAGACGCTCTACTGGCCTCAACTCCCTATTGCCCACAAAAATCCTAAAAGGGCTTAGAGTCGTGCTGTTTTCTATTATCAGTTAATAATTTTCATAGGAACTCCAAACCGGCAGAATATGTTTCTTCATACAAACTTCATGCATTGTTCTGCAGTGATAGTGGCCATTGGTTCGGCTTCAATCCACTTGGTAAAGTAATCAATCGCAACTATAACAAACTTCCGACCTCTTAAGCCTTGCGGAAGGGGTCCCACGAGGTCAATTCCCCATCTTGAGAAGGGGATCACAGTGCTTATGGGGGTATAGAGGGTGGCAGGCCTCCCTGGCTTATTTGGAACTTCTGGCAGACCTCACATTTTCGTGCGAAGTTGGCACAATCCTTCACAATGGTTGGCCAGAAATATCTTTGCAAGATAGCTTTTCTGCTCAAAGTAAATGCACCTTGATGTGATGAGCAGATCCCAACATGCAATTCCTTTACCACTTGAAGGGCCTGTTCTGGCCTTAGGCATTTCAAAAGCACACCATTATAGATTCGTTTGTAAAGCTTCCCATCCTGGATTACGTAGCTTGGAGCCCGTCTCCTGATCACCCTTGCCTTTTCTTCATCTGTTGGTAGTGTTCCACTATCCTTGTATTCTAACAAGTCATATGTTGGTCCCGGTTGTACTGGATACAGTCTAGAGGGGGGTGAATAGACTGTATTGGTTTTTAACTTTTTCAAGCTAAGTACCAGATTTAACAGAATAGCCTGTTCTGTTGACAGAACAGACTAGCAGCGGATGGGGTTCTGGTAGGGAGTTCTGTTAGTAGCCTCAGAGAAGCAAAGGCAGTAGGCCTTCTGTTAACTCACAAGACAAGTTCTGCTGAACACAGATACCAAGTCTTTAGAGTTAAGCAGTTTAAACAATGAAAGTAATGCAGTAAGTAAATGACACCAGGGATTTTTATAGTGGTTCAAGGAACAACTTGTTCCTCTAGTCCACTGTTCCACTAAGCTTGTAAAAACTTCCGTTTACAATGCCTTAGCCCTATCACTTAAGAAGCTCTTCACGTCTTCTTCAAGTGTAGATGTCTTCTTGGATGCACTTCCGGCTTCCCTAAGACTGGTCCTTTCACTGAGCTTTCTAGAAGTAGCACCACTTCACTGCTCCAGGTACTTGGACGTCCTTCTTGTGAAAGAAGAGGTTCTATTTAGAACAGAGGTTCCTCCAACTTGTTTCGTTACAAAGAGTTTGTATGTGATGCGCTTGAAGTGTTGAAGAACACTTGGAACTTTGCTTGAGTTGGAAATAAGGATTTTCCAACTTCTGCCTTCTCTTGTAGAAGATGATGAAGTTTTAATCTCAAGGAGGCTTTTTGCTTTTATGCGTTTGAATATCTTGTATGCAGAGTTGTAGCAAAGGTTAGCAAAGTTATCCGGTTGTTCTTCATAGTGTATCTTTTATACTGAGGTTGTCTTCCCGTTGGAGGAGAAGGAGGACAACTGCATTAAATGAGCGAGCAGTTGACTTGACCAGTAGGACCCGGTAAAGTTGGCGGGTTACTATTTTGGGATAAAGTAATCCTGACATTGCGGCCAATCATCTGCAATTACTCTACGGAGTATGGGGGCATTAAATGTGCATTTAATGCGCGTACTGTAGCTTTTCCGTTCAAGACTCTTAGCCGTTGAAAGAATCTTTCAGTTGATTTCCAGGCTTGGTGGAATTCTTCTAAGTGTCAGGCCTTCTGGTGTCTTTAGAAGAGAGTTGATCAGAGAAGGTCTTGAGTACTTCTGTTGAAAAGATATCCAACAGAGAACCAGGAGGGTTTCTGTCAGAGAAAAAGGCTAACAGAGACCCTGAGGTCTTCTGTTCTGAAGCATAGAACCAAAGGTCCTCTATTCAACCAATGCCTTATCAAGGGTCTTCTGCTCTGAAGGCTTTCTGCTAAGTCGATTATACTAAGGGCTTTTACAAAGGAAAATTCTAATACATTAAGTCTAAAGAGGGGTACTCTAAAGTCCTAATTAATCTAGCATCATCAAAATATAATTACAAATATTCCTTACAATTTCTCCCTTTTTGATGATGTCAAAACCCTTTAACTATTTCCAGAGAAGTGCCTTCACCATAAAGGAATAAAGTTTAAAACTTTCATTAAAATATTGGTGGGCAACTTGGCATAGGAAAATAGTAAGAGTACACTACATTCAGATAGCAGATAATACTTCAAATAGCACACAAACACAGGCAGAAAGCAAAGAGACAGAAATTGAGAAACAGCCTTACAAAGTGAAAGGCAGAGATGTGATTTTATTAGATGCAGTTTACAGAGATATTTCTTACACATTCTCCATAGTATCTGCTTGCAGAGCTTCTTCCTCCAATCTTTGAAGCCTTAGCAGCTCTTCATTGATTTCTGCTCTGATCTGAGATAAGTTACCAGAGCTTTGATAGGATGCCCATATGGGAGATCGCTTGCAATCCAGATAGCTGAGAACTCCTTCATGTATTGTCTTGCCAGGGATAATATTCTTCTTGTACCAATCTTCAGCTTCTTCTAGGGATCCCCCATATCTGACTCGTACAACACCATCTTTATCTAGGAAGAGGTTCTGTTGTTGGGTGAGAGTCATTTTCATCTTCATTTCTTCAAATTGAGCTCTGTCAATTTTCTGGGATCCACCCAATCTCCACTCAGTAAAACTGAGGATTTTCTTCTTCTTGGTGCCTTTCTTTACTGGAGATGGGGGTCTAGGTATACCTGCTGCTCTCTTTTTCTGTAAAGCAGCTTCAAAGTAAGGTGCAGGGTCTACTATTGGTTCAGCAGAAGAGGATGCTTTAGCAGGAGTTCTGGTTGACCGATGCTTAGTCTGTTGAGGGTCCTCTTCCCCCTTTTTGGCATCATTAAGGTCCTCTAGCATAAGGCTAATCTTCTGGAACTCTGAGGCCTGTGAGGAGGCTATCTGCTCAAGGGCCTCTGGTAAGGTCTGAGTGACATAAGTGAAGCCTTCTATCAGTCCTTGCTGCTTCTGAATAGCAGAGAAGATGTCCTTGTTGTTGGCTTCTAGCATGACCATCTTCTGGTATCTGTCTCTGTCAGCAGAGAGAAGATGTTGAGCTTGATCTTGATGGGCTCTGCACATTCCCTCTATGGAAATTAGTTGCTTCTTAGTTCGGGAGTCAGATCTTTGCAGTGCCTCAAGATTCTCAGAGATTGTGCTGATGGCCTGTCCTTGACTTAGTAGAGTTTGCTGAAAAACAGAAAGGGTCTTGTGAATACCTACCACTTCTGTTGACAGTGCATCTGTTCTGGTAGAGGAGGAGGCCATGAAATTGTGGAGTGATTCTGTGAGGTTTTCAAAGCGGTCTGAGATAAACTGCATCCCAGAGTTGAGATTATCATTCACATGAGCAAGGTGCTCAAAGTGCTTGTCATTTATCTGGATCAGTTTGTCCATGCCTTCTATGACTTGACCACCAAACATTTCTGCTGTTTCAACAAACTTGTTGAAGGGGATTTGAGGTATAGGTTCTTCAGGCTCTGGCATTCCTAGTCCTCTGGACCTGTGCATGGGAGGCCTTCTGGTCTGTTGCAGAGAGGGTTTCTGGGGAGAGGGTTCTCTGGGAGGAGTAGGTTGGCGTTTAGATGTAAGGTCTCCAGCAAGAGAAGATGACAGGAAGCCATTATCACTTTGAGATGATAGAATGCGGTGAAGAGGTTGTCTCTTGGGAGTAGATGCGGCAGAGTGTAGAGAGGTTCTGGGAGAATTTGCTGCAGGGGAGGGTGAGGGGTTATTTTGAGTAGAAGTGGATTTCTGTTGAGGGAGGGAATTCTGGTGTTGGAGTGAAGGTTGGGGAGAAGGGGTGTTTTGTGGAGGGGAGGCATTCTGTTGAGGAGGAGATGGTGGGGTGAAGGGGAGCGGTTTCTGATAGGGATAAGTTCTTTGCAAGGTGATTTGGTTTTCTTATTTGAGGAGTGAGGAGAGGTGGGGGTTTTCTGTTCTGGGGATTTGGGTTGAGGGTTTTCTGTTGGAGGGGTTTCTGTTGTAATAAGAAGGGAAGGGACTTGGGGTTCTGTTAAGATATGAACAGAAGGGGTTGGAGAGATTACCTCAATTACATTTTCTTCAAACAAAGAAGTCCTACATTCCCTGATGAGCTCCATCATAGCTTGCCCTTCTGTCTTAGGTACAGAGGGTTCTCTAGGGTCAAAGTTTGGTTGAACAGATTCTGTTGCCTTCTTGGCAAAAAGCCATTCTTCAAAGGCTTCTATCTCTCCTTCTTCCGGGGGTTTGACTGTCTCCTCTGAAGGTGAGGATATGAGAACAGCCTTTCCCTTGTAACCTGCCTTCTTCTTCTCAAGGACATAATGGAGGAAGTTGAGGGCAAAGCACTTGGAGACATCATCAGTGCCTACCCACTTCAGTATGGCCTCTTCTTCAGGCTCATAATGATCAAAGAACTGGATGATCTTGTGAAGGGGTCCCATCCTCTATCTTCTCCATTCTAGAACACGGGAAAACTGTCTATCTAGCAAGGACAGATACCCTTCTTTGCCTGTGCTGAGGTGCTCTGTTGAAGTTGGCACCCTATTCTGTTCAGGAGTGGTAACAGAGGCGGGGTTCTCTGGTTCCCCCTGAGTGTCTGCCACCTTCTCAAACACGGTGATCAAAGGTTTAGCAACCTTCTTTTTGGTCTTGGTGGTCCTCTTCCTTTTCTGTCCAGCATTCATGGGTGGAGGAGGAGCAACCAGTTCTGTTTTCTTCACCTTTTTCTTTTTCTTCTCCACAGAAGGTGCTTCAGAGATAGGTTTCTGAACCTTGTCTCCTTGTTGTATTTTGTTGTCAAGCTGAAGCTGTCTCTTCAGCTCTGTCTTGATGGCTATTTCCCTGTTTGGAGAAGCAGATAGGAAGATTACCTTTGTGTGATCCAGAGGTATGGCCTTCCTCAAGGTTACACCTTGATTGAGAAGCAGTTCTGAGATGAGCAGCCCATGCCCTAACTTTCCAAAGTAAAGGCCTGTCTTGGGGTTCTTCTTCTTGATGAACTCAATCAGAGATCGAACCATAACCTGACCGCAGTTGACAGTTACCCCATGATGTACTGCATATAGGGCCTTGGCATTTGCAGTAGTAACATCATCAGTGGAGGTAAACTTGCACCATACACATTTGTGGAAAATGTTGATGAGCAGCTCGAAGTCCTTCTTGAGCAGGTTTTTCTTGATATTCACCTTCTCCACTTCTTCCCCTTTTCTGCAATAGTTCTTTTTGAATTCAAGAACAGTGACGTCAGCTTCCTCCAAATCAAATAGAGAGACCCTGCCTTCCTCTAGTTGAATGTCAAATACCTTGTTGATGACGTCAGCATCAACCAGGATTTCTTCTCCTTGGACACTGAAGGCGATGGTTTCATCCTCAAAGGATGCGTTGAGATAGAATTCAACAGTGTCAATGTTGCTGTAGACTTCATAAGCATACGTGATGACCTTGCTTAGTTGACACTCTGTCAGCCCGTCAATGATATTGGTCATTCTCTCTCTTTTCTCAGCAAATCTGGGTAAAACATCCAGTTCGCACTTCATCCCTGTTAGCACATTCTTGAGCAGGGTGGCTTTTTGTTCCTTGGAAAGATCAGTGAAGTTCAAGAAAGCCATAGTCGGATTTAGCGGTTGAGAGTTTTGGAGAGATAAGAGTTCAAAAGCTTGAGAGTAATCGAAGTAGTAGCGGTTTAGGTTGAAATGAGGGGAATATATGGGTACGGGTTAGTGGACGTTTGAGATAATTTGCGGTTCCAAGGTACCAATAAATGAAAATGGGGGCGCAGTAAATATTTTGCGGCGGTATACCGTTTTTTAGGGTAAAAGGGTAAAAGACCTTTAATAATTTACTAGGTCACCCGGTTTTTCGGAATTTTGCTAAGTCCACAACCTTTTCTGTTAGATATAAGAAGAGGTTTTCTGAAGGAAGGAAGGGAGGGTTTCTGTTGCTGAGGTGTTCTGCCAGGATAGAGAACAGAAGGGGGTTAACAGAAGGGGTTCTGCGACAGGTATTCTGTTAGCAGAGATTTTGCAATAGAGGGCCTTCCTTCTCAACATTCTCTTGGAATTTCATCCATCATTCCCAATTCCTCTCTCAATTTGTTGAATCTAGCATCAGGAAGAGGCTTTGTCAGAATGTCTGCAGACTGGTCTTCTGTTGGCACATGCTCCATGCATATGTGCTTCTTTTCAACATGATCTCTGATGAAGTGATGTCTGATCTCAATGTGCTTTGTCCTGGAGTGAAGAACTGGATTCTGAGTGATGGCAATGGCACTGGTGTTGTCACACAGCAATTTGATCTCCTTTGCTTGAATGCCATAGTCCTTCAGTTGTTGCTTCATCCATAGTAACTGAGCACAACAACTCCCAGCTGCAATGTATTCAGCTTCTGTTGTACTTGTTGAGATTGAATTTTGCTTCTTGCTAAACCAGGAAACTAGCCTTCCTCCTAGCATTTGGCAATGACCAGAGGTGCTCTTCCTGTCTAATCTGCAACCTGCAAAATCTGAGTCAGAGTAACCAATTAGTTCAAAGTTACCTCTCTTTGGATACCATAGACCTGCATTTGGATTTCCTTTGATATATCTGATGATTCTCTTTGCAGCACTAAGGTGGCTCTCCTTGGGCTTTGATTGGTATCTGGCACAGATTCCAACAGAGAATGAAATGTCTGGTCTGCTTGCAGTCAGATACAGCAGAGATCCTATGATTCCTCTGTAAGTAGTTGCATCGACATCTTTGCCTTCATTATCTGGACCAATTCCTTGTGAGGTGTTCATGGGAATATTCACTGAGGATTTGCCTTCCACTCCAAACTTCTTGATCGGATCTCTAGTATACTTCCCTTGATTGATAAAGATTCCTTCTGGAACTTGTTTGACTTGTAGTCCTAGGAAGTAGCTGAGTTCTCCCATCATACTCATTTCAAATTGACTTTGCATCACTTGAGAAAATTTCTTGCACGGTTCTGGATTAGTACTACCAAATATAATATCATCAACATATATTTGTACTAACAGAATATGATTAGCAACAGAGATTTGAAATAGAGTTTTGTCAACCTTTCCTTTAGTAAACCCATGGTTCACTAGGAAAAGGGACAATGTGTCATATCAAGCTCTGGGAGCTTGCTTAAGACCATAGAGGGCCTTTTTATGCTTGTAGACACAGGAGGAGTGAGTAGGAATGACAATACCTGGTGGTTGTTCCACATAAACTTCTTCTTCAAGCTCTCCATTCAGAAATGCACTTTTGACATCCATCTGGTAGACCTTGATGTTATTGTAGACAGCATAGGCTAGAAATATTCTGATGGCTTCCAGTCTGGTAACTGGTGCAAAAGTTTCATCAAAATCTATTCCTTCTTCTTGGCAATAACCTTTAGCTACCAACCTTGCTTTATTCCTTACAATGTTGCCATCTTCATCAGCTTTGTTCTTGAACACCCATTTTGTTCCAATGACATTCTGGTGCTTTGGCCTAGGAACAAGTTCCCATACTTTGTTCCTTTCAAATTGAGTAAGCTCTTCTTGCATTGCATTGATCCAATCTGAGTCTGCAAGAGCTTCTTCCACAGTCATGGGTTTCATCTGAGATATATAGCAGGCAAGCATTGCTTCTCTCCTTGTTGATGCTGATCTGGTCTGCACACCACTTCTGATATGCCCAATAACTTGATTAGGTGGATGGTCTCTTAACCATGTCAGATCAGGTTCTGTTAGTTGCTGTCTGGGTCTTTCTTGTTCTTCATCTTCTGAGTCTTCATCTTTATTCAACAGAAGGGGGTTTGGTGCAGGTGTTGGAAATGCAGGGTTATCTGCTACCTCTTCTGTTGGTTCTGGTGTTCTGTCTTCTATGCTGGCTTCTTTGAGGATCTCTGTTACTTTTTTAACAGAGGTGCTATCATCAAACTTCACATGTATGGACTTTTCAACATGTAGAGTCCTTCTGTTGAGTACTCTATGGGCTTTGCTGGTGTTTGAATAGCCTATAAAGACACCTTCGTCAGCTTTCTCTTGAAAGACTTTCAGATGCTCCTTTCCATTGTTAAGGATGTAGCATTTGGATCCAAACACATGAAAGTAACTGATGTTGGGTTTTCTTCCTTTCCAGAGTTCATAGGGGGTCTTCTGGTGATTCTTGTTGATCATGCTTCTATTCTGAGTATAGCATGCAGTATTGATTGCTTCAGCCCAATATCTCATAGGTAGTCCAATTTCTGCAATCATTGTTCTTGCAGCTTCTTTTAAAGTTCTGTTCCTCCTTTCTGCTACGCCATTCTGTTGAGGGGTTCTGGCGGCAGAGAGTTGATGAAAGGTTCCATTTTGATCACAGAAATCCTTTATGACTTGGTTGACAAATTCAGTTCCTCTGTCAGACCTGATTGTCTTAACCTTCAAGTTCTTCTCAGTCTGAAGTTGCTTTAACAGAGATGGCAACTTCTGAAGAGTTTCATTTTTCTTTGATAGAAAGATGGTCCATGTATATCTGGAATAGTCATCAACCATGACTAGGGTGTATTTCTTGCCACCAACGCTTGGAGTTTCAACAGGTCCAAATAAATCCATGTGGGTCAGATTTAAAGGACTTGTAGAAAGATCTCCAGCAATAGGTTTGAAAGAGTTCTTCTGTTGCTTTCCCTTCTGGCATGCACTGCAGAGGGTCTCTTTCTTGTAAACTATGTCTGGCAGTCCATCAACAATGTGTTCTCTTGCCAGTTTGTTGATTGTTTTGAAGTTAAAATGGCTAAGCTTCTTGTGCCAGTCCCAACTTAGTTTTGAATCTCCCTTGGCTATCAAGCAAACTCCATCCTTTGCTGTGTTCCAATCAACCACATAGATGTTCTTCATCCTTGATGCTGTAAGAACCACTTCTTTGGTTGTCTCATGCTTCACATAGCAGAAGTCCTTAGTGAATTCAACAGTGTAGCCTTTGTCACAGAATTGGCTAGCACTCAGCAAGTTGAACTTCAGTCCTTTGACATATGAGACATCATCAATGACTATCTGGTTCTTGATCAGTTTTCCTCTTCCTTTTGTTTTACCTTCTTTGTCATTACCTCCAAAGGTAACTCTAGGTCCTTTGCATTTCTGAAACTCAGTTAGGCAACTTCTGTCACCTGTCATGTGCCTGGAGCATCCACTATCAATAAACCATTCTTGCTCTGAGATAGCTCCAGCACACAGTTCCTGCAAGATCAAAAGAAAGATTTAGGTACCCAAGCAATGCTGGGTCCTGGGGGGTCATGGAGTCTGGGTAGTTAGTACCATTTTGGTCTCATCAGGTGAAACCTTGGTGGGTGGTACCCATTGTCCACCTGGTAGTTATAGTAAACTGAAGTGTGATTCACATTAGGCAGATGCTTGTGAGGGTCATGCTTCCTGTTTACATACTTTTGCATAGCTTTCTTGGTTGGAAAGAAGTCCCATATACTATCAAGAGCAGAGGGACGGTTAGCTTTGGGCTTCTGAAGTTGACCAGCCAACCTCTTCTGCCTAAAGTTAACTCTCTCTTGATATTTACCCTTCTGGTGGTCATTTCTGGCACGATTGTCATGAGGTTGTCTGTCAATGAATGGTCTTTTATTTTTGTTATTTTGAAAACCTTTTCTGTTGTTAGGTTTTCTGCCAGGTTCATTATTTTTCAAAAAGGGTTTCTGTTGAGCCTTTATCTTTCCCTTTTCTGGTCTAACTTCCTCATGAACAACCTTGGTGCCAGATACACCAGCTTGACAGATGGGGATAGAAATCAGTGGCACTTTAACCTTATCTGCCTTAGCAACACTGGTACTAAGCATTACTGAAGGCTCACCTGATTCTGTTGAGCCATAACCAAGACCAAAGCCAGTTCCAATTTGTTGATCAAGTAAAATCTTTTCCATGGAAGACTGGGCCTTCTGGTAAGCTTTGTACTTAATCTCAAGAGGCTCTATTTCTCTTATTCTCTTGAGAAGCGAAACATTTTCAGTCTCGAGCTGATCTCTTTCCTTAATTAGAAGATTGATTTTGATCTCAACCTCCTTTTTCAAGTCAAGAATTTCAGCTTTCAACTTACTGTTTTCTTCTATTACAGAGGAATAAGTGGCTTGGATGGCCTTAAACTCTTCCCAAAATTCTGACATTGAATCAGAATCAAAAGCTAAGCCTACCGAAGAAAAACTAGATGCAGAAGTAGATGTTACCTCATCATCAGAATGAGCCATGAGGCATAGGTCTTCTGTCTCAGTATCAAGGCAACAGAAGGCCTCATCAGAATCAGAGTCAGAACTGGATTCTGTCTCTGACAGAGGGTCTTTCTCGAGCTGTTCTGTCACAAGTGCTTTTCTTCTTCTGGAGTTGTCTTCATATTTCTTCTTTTCTCCATCATGCCCTTGTTTCTTGGACACTCTTGGATGTGGACATTCTGCCTTGAAATGTCCTGGTTATCTGCAGTTGTAACAGAGAAGCTCATTGTTGGTCCCGTTTGTAATGGGAACAGTCTAGAGGGGGGGGGGTGAATAGACTGTTCAGGAATTTAAACTTTTCTCTAAGTCAAGTCTGACTTATCAGAGATGGTCGAAATCTAGTGACAGAGATGGTCAAGTTCTGATGGCAGAACTAGACCAGGCAGCGGATAAGTTTCTGTCCGGGTAGCCTATAGAAGAAAACTAAGGCAAAATGCCTTTCTGATAACTCTGAAGGAAGATCTGCTGGACACAGAATCCAACCTTAAGAGTTAGTCAGTAGAATCTTAAGTGCAGGAAATAAAAGCTTAAAGTAAATGACACCGGGGTTTTTATAGTGGTTCAAGGAACAACTTGTTCCTCTAGTCCACTGTTCCACTAAGCTTGCAAAAACAACAGTTTACAACGCCTTAGTCCCTAGATCTTAAGAAGCACTCCTCGTCTTCTTCAAGTCTAGTTGCCACCCGGGATGCAGTCCTGCTTCCTGATGGCTGGTCTCGTTTCACTGAGTCTCTTGAAGTATCCCCACTTCACTTACTCCAGCTAGTTTGAGACGTCCCTTCTTTTTCAAGAAGTGTTTGATATAAAATCAGTTTTCTCCAACGTTGCTTCTTCACAAGGGATGAGTATATGAAGCTCTCGAAGTGTTGAAGAACTGAGTAACTTTGCAGTTTGCTAGTTGGATGAAGGATAAGAAAATATATCTTCCAACTGGAGCCTTTTCTTGTCTAAGAATGAAGTTTGAATCTCAAGAAGGTTGTTTACGCAAAGTTATCTTGGCAAAGTTATCTTCTTAGTTCTTCAGAGTGTATCTTATATACTGGGAGCAGTCTTCCCGTTGGAGTGTAGAAGACAGCTTCATTAATTGCATGTACTGTTGACTTGACCGGTTGGACCTTCGACTTGCTATTTTGGGGGCGTAAAGATACTCGCATGGTCAATCATCAGCTTTAAATATCTCTTCGTACGTACAACATTAAATGTGCATTTAATGCGTGTACAGTGCCATGTTTCCGTTGAAAGGTTCGTAACCGTTAGGGGATTTCCCGTTAGTTTAACGACCGTTGGAAAGGCTTCCGGAATCTGGTGGATTTAGCAGAGTCTAAAGAGGTTCTCTGGTCCAATCTCTGAAGTCCGTCTCTGTTGCCAATTCTGGTATCTTTCTGATGACCAGTTTCTGATGGCTACTCTGGTGAGCAACTCTGGGAGCAACTCTGGTAGAGGCAAGATGGAACTCTGGCAGACAGACTAGGCTAAAACTTACAAAAGAAATTCTAATACACAATTTCTAATGGGGTACTTTCAAATTCTAATTAACCTAGCATCATCAAAATCTAAATACAATTATTCCTTACACTCACCACTGCTTTCTGTTGTTTTGACCTTCTGGAATGGCTTTCTGCTGAATGATGGACTTCTTCCATCTTTAGGATTCTTCATGAACTTCTTGAATCTCCTAGCAAAAGCAGCCATATATTCGTCAGATAAAAGTACTGAAGGGTCAAAATCATTTACCTTTGATGTGCTGGCAGTGAGGGCTGTAGTGGTTCTCTCTTCTGGTACATCTTCTTTTTCTTCAATCATTTCAAACTCATGAGCTTTGAGATCTGAAATGAGCTTATCAGTGGGATAAGTCTTCACATCCTGTCTGGCTTGGACAGCAACCACCTTCATCTTCCATGCTGAGGGCAATCCCCTCAACACCTTAAGATTGATCTCCTTCGTGGTGAGTTCCTTGCCAAGCTCAGAGATCTCTCCAGTGAGAGTGAGGAGCCTGTCATACATCTTGGAGATGCTTTCACTAGGAAGAAGCTTGAAGTCATCAAACTTCTTGTTGGCTATAGTCAGCTTGTTGTCCTTCTCTTGCTCATCACCAGCTCCAATGAGCTCAAGAGTATCCCAGATCTCCTTTGCAGTCTTGCACTTCTTTATTCTGTTGAAGTACCTATCATCGATGGACTTGTAAAGAATATCCTTAGCAATGTTGTCCAGATTGTACTTCCTTCTTTCTTCAGTAGTCCACTCAGATTTAGCCTTGTTGATCATTTGAGGTCTAGTGTTGTCAATAGCATGTTCAGGGTTGACCTTCTGGAAGCTTGTGAAGGGCCCAATGTCAAGTACTTCCCACATCTCATCATGCAGAGCACAGAGATGTGCCTTCATCCGGATCCTCCAGTCATCAAATTTGAGATCTGAGAACATAAGATTCTTGGACAAGGAGTGATCCATTATATCAGATGAAAATGAGGTAAAACAGAAAAACAAGTGGATCTTTGTTCAGTAAATAACCTAAGAGATTATTAGAACAAGGAGGCTTTGATACCACTTGTTGGTCCCGGTTGTACTGGATACAGTCTAGAGGGGGGGGGTGAATAGACTGTATTGGTTTTTAACTTTTTCAAGCTAAGTACCAGATTTAACAGAATAGCCTGTTCTGTTGACAGAACAGACTGGCAGCGGATGGGGTTCTGGTAGGGAGTTCTGTTAGTAGCCTCAGAGAAGCAAAGGCAGTAGGCCTTCTGTTAACTCACAAGACAAGTTCTGCTGAACACAGATACCAAGTCTTTAGAGTTAAGCAGTTTAAACAATGAAAGTAATGCAGTAAGTAAATGACACCAGGGCTTTTTATACTGGTTCAAGGAACAACTTGTTCCTCTAGTCCACTGTTCCACTAAGCTTGTAAAAACTTCCGTTTACAATGCCTTATCCCTGTCACTTAAGAATCTCTCCACGTCTTCTTCAAGTGTAGATGTCTTCTTGGATGCACTTCCGGCTTCCCTAAGACTGGTCCTTTCACTGAGCTTTCCAGAAGTATCACCACTTCACTGCTCCAGGTACTTGGACGTCCTTCTTGTGAAAGAAGAGGTTCTATTTAGAACAGAGGTTCCTCCAACTTGCTTCGTTACAAAGAGTTTGTATGTGATGCGCTTGAAGAGTTGAAGAACACTTGGAACTTTGCTTGAGTTGGAAATAAGGATTTTTCCAACTTCTGCCTTATCTTGTAGAAGATGATGAACTTTTAATCTCAAGGAGGCTTTTTGCTTTTAAGCGTTTGAATATCTTGTATGCAGAGTTGTAGCAAAGGTTAGCAAAGTTATCCGGTTGTTCTTCGTAGTGTATCTTTTATAATGAGGTTGTCTTCCCGTTGGAGGAGAAGGAGGACAACTACATTAAATGAGCGAGCAGTTGACTTGACCAGTAGGACCCGGTAAAGTTGGCGGGTTACTATTTTGGGATAAAGTAATCCTGACATTGCGGCCAATCATCTGCAATTACTCTATGGAGTATGGGGGGCATTAAATGTGCATTTAATGCGCGTAGTGTAGCTTTTCCGTTCAAGACTCCTAGCCGTTGAAAGAATCTTTCAGTTGATTTCCCGGCTTGGTGGAATTCTTCTAAGTGTCAGGCCTTCTGGTGTCTTTAGAAGAGAGTTGATCAGAGAAGGTCTTGAGCACTTCTGTTGAAAAGATATCCAACAGAGAACCAGGAGGGTTTCTGTCAGAGAAAAAAGCTAACAGAGACCCTGAGGTCTTCTGTTCTGAAGCAGAGAACCAAAGGTCCTCTATTCAACCAATGTCTTATCAAGGGTCTTCTGCTCTGAAGGCTTTCTGCTAAGTCGATTATACTAAGGGCTTTTACAAAGGAAAATTCTAATACATTAAGTCTAAAGAGGGGTACTCTAAAGTCCTAATTAATCTAGCATCATCAAAATCTAATGACAAATATTCCTTACGTCATCAACCCATCATCTTGGAGCAGGCATGACGGGCAGAACCTCCTGATCTTTGGTTACTTCGATACTTGGCTTACTTAGCTCATGTATCCGAGCTATGCGAGTGAGGTGTTCAGGCGCATCTGTTGTCAGTTTTGACAAGGTATCTGCCTTCTGGTTCTGGGCCGCATCCTTGTACCTCTGGATTCGTGCTTCTTTGGCTGCATATTCCCCCATAAAGTATTTGATTACCAACTTAGAGTCACTTTTGACCCTCAACTTCTGTACCTTAAAATAACTTGTTATCCTGAGGCCGAAAAGCAAGACCTCATAGTCTGCCTCGTTGTTTGATAGAGGGAACAAGTACCTAAGGGAATAATATGTTTTGAAGTCATCAGAGTCCACCAATCTTCTTCATCACGACGTCTTTCTTCATCCATGTCTCGTGTTGTGCATTCCACCACGAAAACTGCTAAAGCCTGACCTTTGATTGATATTCTAGGTTGGAAACTTACCTGATATTGGTTGATTAACAAGGGCCATTTCACTACCCGTGCAGTTTTAGCCGTTCTGAACAAAGTAACCACCCCTAGGTCTGACATGAGCTTAATAGGGTGAGCTTGGAAGTAGTGAGCAAGTTTCTTGGCCGCTACATATACTGCCAATGCGGTTTTCTCTAGGGCCGGGTATCTGTACTCGGAACCATGAAGAACCTTGCTTATATAACAGTCCGGTTTCTGCATGGTCTCTTCCTCACTCTCTAAAATGGAGCTGACTGCACTTTGTGATACTCCCAACTAGAGAATGAGTGTTTCACCTACCTCAGTTTTGCAGAGCAGGAGCTCTGACTGTAAATACTTCTTGAGATCTTCAAAAGCAGCTTGACACTCCTGAGACTATTCGAATCCGTTGCGCTTTTTCAAGATTTGAAAACGTGGTAGAGATTTCTCAGCCGATCTAGACAGGAATCTTCCCAGGGATGCTAGCTTCTCAGTCAGGATTTAGACTTCCTTTACATTCCGAGGGGGTTCTATCTCCAGGTTGGGCTCGATGCTTCTCTGGTCACCATAAACCCAAGAAACCTTCCACCCTGAACTGCAGAAATGCAGTTTTAGGATTGAGTCTCAGATTCACTTGCTTCATGATGCCAAACATTTCCTTGAGGTCATCTGCATGATCTCCTACCTTCTGGCTCTTCACGATCATGTCATCCACATATGCCTCCATGTTTCTCCCGAGTACGGTTCGCGACGGCGGGTCTGTCATCCAAACCATCAACCTTCACCGACTCCTCCCTCCAACGAGCCAGGAAGGGAGTCAAGGTCTCCTGGCATCCTTGCATGACCCCCAGGAGGTGAGAGAAATTCTTCTTGGAGTCTTTGGAGCTGGCAAATTGCGCAATGAACACTTGGTCTAATTCCCTAAAATTCTGGATCCTCCCATCAGGTAAGGAGTCATACCATTCCCGGGTTGGCCTGTGTGATGTAACTGAAAATCCTCTGCATCTGATCGCGTCATTGTACCCCATCATTACCATGTAGGCCATGTACCTAGAACATGGTGTTGGGGATTGGTTTTTCCTCGGTAGGCCTCAATGTTGCAAGGCTTATACCCCTGTGGTGGTGGGGCATCTATGATCTGACGGATGAATGACTCGGGAATCCTCACATCATGATTAAGGTTAATCCTGCCATCCACCGCTCGTCTTAGCTCGTCGAGCCGCCTCCTGAGGTCATCATTATCCTGGCGGACCTGGACGCGAGGTGGTGAAGTGCGGTCTCTGCGGGCTCGCAGGTGTTCAGTTATCTCGTCTCTGAGATCTTCCCCCCGCGCACTGCGACGATGGGAGGAGCCAGCCGCGGATGATGCCTCGTCACTTTTTTCCACCCTGGAGGAGAGTCGGTCATGTACAGAGACCATTCGCCCTCCAATCTAGTCCATCATTGAGGCCCTCGAGATCTGTCTGGAATGATGAGACCGTTGAGACCTTGTTGGAGGTGAATTCCTCTAGCGCTGTGTGGACACTTCCTCCCCCCGTTGGGGCACAGACGGAGCCCGATGTGGGGAAGGTCTTTCATTCGTGTTGGGAACAATTCCTTGGAAGGCAGTGGTTAATGTTTCCACAGCCATCTGGAACGTTGCCAAACTTGCCAAAGCTTGCGCCGGATCCACATTTGGGATGAGATTCCTGGTGGCTTGCGTCTGGAATTGTGGCGGGCGTGTTGTAGGAGGACTATAACTCCAAACACCTTTCAGGTGGTTCCTCGAGTCGCCTTGAGTCGCCACGTTGTCGTTTCTTCTCCGGAAATTGCTCCGCCGCGAACGAGACCCTTCGTCCTCGATCACAACCTGATCCATTCTAGCACCACCTTGATTGATGCCAACACGGCTGTGACCATGTGATCCAACTATCGTCGTCGTAAATCGTTCTCTGAACAAGAGAACCAAATGATGGAGTTTAATTCAACTGCGAGAGCTAATCTATAAGAGCAGATGAAATTTAGGCAGCGTAAGGCAATATTATTATTCCGGAATTCAGATCCTTGGTAGGATATGTACAAGAAGTATTTATAGACCTTAGGTTCTAGTATTCTAGGAGGAAACAGTTACATTTAATGCAATTAACTACAATAGAGTCATGTAACGTCTCGAACATTGTGCAATGATTGTTTCCTTCAGGTCCACATTCCTTCCGTTATTTCTTGCCGCTGCCAGATAGCTATGCACGAATGATAGCCTGCAACATAAGCCCTAGGAAGAGTCTGACCTCTCTAGAACTCCATCCAGGCTCGAGGTCTGCTATCCAGCCTGTCATGGTTGTGGTTCCTCTCGCGGGTTGGATTCCTGATTAGGCCCAACGACTATTATTTATCATTAATCTCGACAATGGGCTGATCCAGTTGATGGACTTTGCTTTAATTCAATCTTGGTCCATGATTGTGATCCATGGTACCATCATATATATATATATATATATATATATATATATATATATATATATATATATATATATATATTGGAAAATTGTACAGTTAGGTTGTCCCGACAGGATCCGTCGTTCGGGGATCTCCATATGAGCTACTTCCGACCGGAGCAATTTTTTGATGAAATTTTATGAGCATGTTCGTCATGAAGTTTAGATTCTGTTCACAAAATTTCAGCTCAAGCTTCAATCAAGAAGTCAGTTAAATAAATTATTGAAAAATATTGTATTTTCTATATATGTTTTGACGCAGTGTTTTTCAATAATTTAATTAACTGACTTCCCGATTGAATTTCAAGGTAACATTTGGTGAACATAATCTACACTTCATTTAATACATTCTCACAAAATTACATCAAAAATTTCAACCTCTATGCACCTATAATGGAGGCTGTCGGAAGACAGATCCTGTTAGACCAACCTTACAAGATCATTCCTCTGGTTGCACGACCTTCCGCCTCTCCTTTTTGCATTTTGTGTAAGTTTTTAAATTTATTGTGTATTTGTATAGTTTATTAATTGTTATTTCCATTTCTGAAATTTTAATTTTGTGTTCAAGCTTATTGTGAATTTAATCATAATTAATCCAATTTTGTAATTTGTTATTTTTTTTGCAAGTCTATTACTCTCTATTGTGGAGTTTATTCATTATTATTCTCGTTCAATAAATTGTTAATTTTATTGTAGCTGTGGACTTGTTGATTTGGTTTCTTTTAATTTTATTTTTATAATTATACTCATCTTAGTTCAATTATAGCCTTTCTAGGTTATTTGATTGTTCTGTAAATCGTGTGTTCCCTCTCTCAAATACATTGATGTTTTTTCTTTTGTAAAAAAATACTACTACCTCCGTCCCCCTAAGTTTGGAACAAAGGGGTGTGGTGTGATTTTTAAGAAAATGTGGAATTGTGTGGTTGGTATTGAATTGATAAAGTGTGAATAAAGTAAGGATGAATTCTAACCACTCAAATATTACCAAATATGGTATGAGACAAACTTAATGGGACGGATGGAAAATGTAAAACAGGACAAAGTTAGGGGGACGGAGGGAGTAGTATACATATATAGCGCCGGAGCCTCTTTGGTAATTCCTCTTGCCTCCACTGGCCTTGTCGAAGATCGAATTCCCGAGGCAATAGCAAGTTGCTTGCCTTGTCAAGTTGTCGGAGACGTTCCCTTTTCCATTATGTGTCCCTCCAACGTACATCTCTGAGCTGGATCCACCACTGGTTGAAATTATGAGAAAAACCATTCTTGATAATAATATGTCAGTTTGGTGCACATTTAACTTAGTATGTTTTTCAGTTTTTTTGTACAAGTGAGTTGATTTTGTTGAGTTCTATCAAACACTCAAAATACCCACCCCAATATATACTTTTGTTAAAATACCAAACTAAAAGTAAAACATAACAAATAATTTCAAATAGGGAAATGGAAACTAATAATCAAACCTTTTAGCGGTTTTCTTACAATAGTCCCACCTTTTGATTATTCGGAAATAATCCAACATTTGCACCCCATCTTCATTCAATGGTCCCTGACCAGTAGATAACATGTTATTCCAAGTTATTTTTTTATCTTTTCTAAACATTATGTGACCATAAGGTGAGATTTATCGTATAATATATTGCAAAGATAAGAAAGTAACTTGAAATAGCAGGTCATCAACCGGTCAAGGACCATTGAATGAAGATGAGATGCAAAGGTTGGATTATTCATGAATAATCAAAAGATGGGACTATTATAAGAAGACTGCTAAAAGGTTGGATTTTTAGTTTCCATTTTCCCTTTAAAATAGAAGCATCGTTGTTTTCTTTCCAGAACAATATTCATGTACTTTTATTTAGAGAATTGAATTGTACTCTCATAATCAAATTTTGGAATTTTGCGCTTGTTTCACTCTTATGTCAAGATTTTTTAAAAAACTTATTTGTCATTTTTATTATTAGAAGAGAAGGAAAAATAAAAACCAGGGCCATGCCTTCCTTTGGGCGGGAGAGGGTTGGGACTCAGGGCCCCCAAAAAATTTAAATATATTTAAATTTTTGGGCCCCTAATATATATTAGGGGCCCAAAAATTTAACTATCTATATATTATGTATATGTATTCAAAACAAAAATACAAAGATTATACTTCCTCCGTTCCATAAAAGTTGCAACATTGGAATTTCTGCACTCGTCACACACCTTACTTTGACTACGATTTTCTAATAATATACATAATAAAAATATTATGTATAAAATATTAATAAATTTGTATTAATGTAAGTTTCCAATATATTAACTTTTTTAATGTTTACTAATACGTAAATAAATATAATTACAGTCAAAGTTGCGCGTTGACAAACGTGAAAGTCAAACTGTTGCAACTTTTATGGAACAGAGGATAGTATGTTGATTGTCTGGCTTAAATCATTTGCTACTGTAGTAAAAAAAATTGGAGGAACATAGAGTTATCAACCAAGTAGTGAAATACAAATTCCAATTAATAACTTTGAATTTGTTGATATGTTATTTCCAAAAACAATCTTGGTTTTATATTGATTTGCTAGTTTGATGAATATTGATTTTTGAATGACCGAATGAACTAACTTATCAACTTATATTTTCTAATTGCTATAATTTTTCTATTATTGATTGGGATATAGAGTACTTACATTAAAAATACTATTTAAAAATTAAAAGCAAGTTGATTCTTGCTTGTTTTACAAAGTATCCAAGTTGGGCCCTACCGTGGTGAAATTTTTACGAACGATTTGCCTCGAAGAATAATGACGAAATCCACCTGCAAAACAAAACCTCCAGACTTCGAAATCTTCATAATTTCAAAATGTTTGGAACATCGAAAACTTTGGAGTTTCGAAAACCTCATAATATCGAAAACTTGTTGTTTGAAAAACATCAGATCATCGAAAACTTCTAAAAACTTTGATAAGTAGGGAATCATTCAAAAATCCTATAATGTAATGCTTCGATGAACTACGAAGAATGTCAAGCTTCGAAAAATTATGAGTTACAAGAAACTGCAAACTTTGAAAGATTCAAAACATCGAGAAATTCCAAAAATCTCGAAATCTTTCAGAATGTCGAAATCTCAAACATCGAAATTCCAAATTTCAAAATCCCAAATTTCGAAATCCTCAAAATGTCGAGATCCTGCAAAATGAAAATTTTGAATTTTGAAAATCAGAAAACTGTTCTGAATAGCCCTGAAGGTCGAGATTCTTCCTGTATCAGTTTCTGTTCGAAATCATTTCTGCAGCCATGTAAAAGTATAATCTCGAGATCTCATTGTAGAGATCTTCGAAATTGAAAAATTGCAGAAATCAAAAAAGAGATATGTTGTAGAATCGTTTTGAAAAGGCGATTCCAACAGTATAATTTTTATAGATTTTCGTTCACAAACAAGATTACAGGAGCAAATCTATATATCAAATAAAAACAGAAGAAAAGCAGAGCAGTTCTTCGTTAGATTCGAAAAATCGCAGATGATTCAACCTGTTTCACGCCTCGGCTCTGATACCAATTGATAAATCCTAATTCTTTAGAAATCAAACAATCGTAGCAGATAAAGAAGAAGCAGATATATAGATATGGAGATGAAACGAATCTGGTATACCGTGTAAACTGGTCGCTGCTCTCCTCGAGAAGGAGAGCAGCGGCAAACCCTCTCTCTATCTCACCTCTAACTCTCAAGCCTCGAAAACCTTAGGATTTCCATAAGTTAGCCTCCTTTTATAGGAGAAGTCGGCTAACTTATGAATTACAAAGAAGCTAATGAGCTGATACACATTTGTGGCCCATATTACACGTTTAACTAATAACTACACAAATACAAAGATATTTAATTAGATTGGACACCATAAAATATTCCTAACAGATCTCAATTCTCAAATATAAAAATTTCACCACGGTAGGGCCCAACTTGGATCTCGAGGTTTCGTCATTAAAAATAAGCAAGATTTCGTCATTAAAAATCGTTTGTTTTAAACCTCGAGATTGTGATTCTCGAGGTTTAAACCTCGAGATTGTGATTCTCGAGGTTTAAACCTCGAGATTGTGATCTCGAAGTTTAAACCTCGAGATTGTAATCACGAGATTTAAACCTCGAGATTGTAATCTCGAGATTTAAACCTCGAGATTAGGTTTTCGAGGTGCAGTTCTCGAGATTGTGATCTCGAGGTTTAAACCTCGAGATTGTGATCTCGAAGTTTAAACCTCGAGATTGTGATCTCGAAGTTTAAACCTCGAGATTGTAATCACGAGATTTAAACCTCGAGATTGTAATCTCGAGATTTAAACCTCGAGATTAGGTTTTCGAGGTTTTGCCTTAGAATTTTCCTTAATCCCACCTGTTCTCGATATCCAACATCGAGAACCTCAACTTCGAAGAAATTCCTCAAAAACTCAAAATTTCAAGATTTTCAGCGACATCGCATTTTATTTAAGCGATTTTTTTTGTTGGAAAGCTAATGAAGAGATCTACTTGAATTCTAGGGGTTTACCCTAGAACCCTTTTTCACGTGCCCTCACGTGCAGTCCTTGAGGGCCAAATCGTTCGTTTTCCGACAAACATTGTAAATCACCGATGTCAAGGTCAAAACTTAGGCAAATCTGTTCAAATTCTTCCAAAGTCAAACCTAAGGTCAAAGCTTTTCAAAACTACACTGTAGAGGTCCGAAAATCGTAGATAATTCAATCAACCTCGCGTCAATGGTCATTCTACACCAATCAACAATCAACTACTGAAGCCTCCCCTAACACATCAACATTGTGTGGTCCTCAAACGTGCTGAAATTCTAAATGATGAGCTTAGGGAAACCTTCATGTGTGGTACTTGTTCAGATTGCTCCACATACATGGCGGGTATGACAAGCTGTGAGCAATAAAACCTTGCACATTCTGAGGGGGAGTTTCAGTTTTCTCCTCCTGGCGCCTTACACCGACAAAGCAAGGAATCTCTCAACGGATGCAACATTTTAGGGGGAGTGTTCAATGTTATCCTCCCTGGTGCCTAACAATGACAAAGCATACTGAGTGCTCCAGTTGAGGGGGAGAATAGAGAGAAAATCAATGAGAGAATATGTTTCTATGGCTTAGTAAACCCAACTAAGCCTACCCAAGGGACAAAGCCAAGTTCTAAAACTTTTCTTCAGGCGCTGGTTTCAAAATAGCAAGGGATGATTGCCTAATTACTAAAATACAATGTATTTACGCTAAAAGTGCTCTATTTTCGCTGAAAACGCTAAATCATAGAGATAAGACTAAGTATTTGTGACACTCATATCTTGCTGTGTGTTTATCCGTTTGGAGCGTAGTATATCTCGTTGGAAAGATAGATCGGAGATCTAAAGCTATTGTTCCAACTTCATTTACAATGCATTAAATGAAAGAGTGAGTGAGTGAGTGATCATTATGAGCGGTAGGAAGCAGAAGGCTCAAGTAAGCAAGAAAACAATAATCAATGATAAGTCTGCTACCTCAACTACCTACTATCCATTGAACATTTACTCCTAGCCACTCAAATACTCTGGACAATCCCAATAGGTACAGAACTGAATTCATTCAGATCCCGGGTAGAAGTCATTGCAACTTGTCCAATAGTGCATGCTTAACCCTACCCAAGACCACTTATTTGTCTCTCAACAGACAAGTGTTTAATAACATTTCACGGGGAACCTCATCTCTCATTACTGTCTCCTTCCGAGGCAAGTGATACTGACTACAGTGGCCTCAGCCCCATGCCACTGAACTTTCATTGATCACGTCGTGTCTAGTTACTCACTCCCAAATATTTTGAAATTTTCTAGGACACAGACGCACTTTTTGAGTCAGTTGCAGGTCTACATGACCCGCGAGAACTTCCATAGGGCTCATCTATTACAGATATAGACCAACGATTGGAAGGAAGTCCTGCTGTTGCAACATAAGAATCACCAACATTTGCAAGCCATTGCTATAGAGTTTATCTCTATAGTGATGATAATGGGCGTCTACATGACCCCAGGGGCTATGTTATCTTCTTTACTTTCTATTTTGCAGGCACTCATTGTATCTCTTTGAAGAATAAGAAGATTCAAAAAACAAAGAAGAAGAAGAAGAAGAAGAAGAAGAAGAAGAGAGGAGGATAAGAGAAGATGAACACTAGAAGGCCGTAAAACCCAAGATGTTCTTTGTAATTTGAGCTTAAAACTCATTTTGTTATCCTTGGTGGTCTTTGTGTTTGTATGTTGTTTAAACTGTGGAAACTTTGGAAAACTTGACACTTGTGAACATTTGATTTTACTCGAGGACGAGTAAAGAAACTAAGTGTGGGGGAGTTGATGCGTTTGTAATTTCCCTATGTATGTTTGTGTTTTTAATTAGTTTTGCTTGATTTTTACTTTAAAAATTAAACACTTTTGGTGTAATAGTTTAGTTTGTTAAATTCTTGTAAATATTTTAGATTAGGTATATTCTGAGCTCAAACAGGTCTTGATCACTCAAAGGACAGTTGGTGGACCCCAAAAAGTGGAAGGAAGATGCATAATTTGAAGATAAAAGAAGGATCCTGAAATTTTGGTCTATACTCGGTCGACTATCACCTATACTCGATCGGGTATTACGTTGAAACTTCAAATCAGATCAGATCCGAAGACAAGGGAACATGCCAGGAAGATTTCGGCCACGATTGAGTGTCTATACCCGACCGGGTAGACCGACATACCCGATCGTGTATGGCTTTGAGTTTAAACGCAAAATCGGTCGAGTATGGCTCGAATATCACTTTCTACACATACTCGACTGAGTATAAACATATACTCGATCGGGTATACCTTTGGAACATAGCCTAAAATCGATCGAGTATACCTCGAATCTGGTATTACACACATACTCGATCGGGTATCATGTATATACCCGATCGAGTACCCGAATCCCATCCCAAAAGCCTATAAATACACCCCTTTCCTTCACAAATGGGCATCCAATCCCTTTGCACATCTAAGCTCAGTACAGAATAGTTCTTTCTTTATATTTTTCATCATGTTTAGTCTCCAAATGAAGAGCTAAACTCTTCCATCTTGGTTTTGCTATTTTGAAGCTTAATGAATTTGTAAGTTGTGAGTTATTTTCTTTAAATCTTCTTCCTTGAATATTAATTCTTCCTTTAAAATACTATTTCTATATCAAAGTTGAGGAGTGTTACTAAGATGACAATTAGTTAACATCTTGACATTGGTTATAGTAATAGTTATTTCTTCCTCTATGTTAATATTGGGGAGTGTTACTAAGATGACAATTAGTTAACATCTTGATATTAATCATAGTAGGATTCATATTCTTTAATATTCTTCCTTGAGTATTAATTAATTCCTATTCATATTTCATGTTAATATTTTAAACATTACTTAAAGTATCAACTAGTTTTGTTTCTCATATTAATTATTTCTAGAATCAATCGGTTAATACGCTTGTTATTAATCCGGTTCTTTCAATGGTAGTAAACTTGGATTATTAATGCATGCATCTCATGGATAATATGCCAAGGGGAATTAATTATATTGATTAAACCAATAAACCGCTTGTGTTGAGGTTATCAATCTCAATCGTTTTCATCTTAAGTTTATTGCTACTATCAAGTTAATATACGGCGCTTGTTCTATATTGACTCGATAGTAAGTTTTATTAATGAACGCATCTCATTATTAATAACTACCCTGGATGAACTGGATATACTCCTCGATTGAGTATTCGAGAGGAAGATAGTTAAAGATATAACCGGGATCTATAAACATTTCATTAAGTGGATAAAAGCAAAACCAAGCCTCCACATCTATTAATCAAACTCATATAGGTTGTTCATCTTAGTATTTTTTAAATCAAACCAATCTAAACCCCCCTTGTTACTACTTATATAAAAGAAAAGTATTCCTTTCCCTGTGGATACGAACCTTACTTCATTATACTACGTATAATCATTGTATTGTAATAGTTTTGAGTGCACCTCACGACAAGTGCACGTCAAATTTGGCGCCGTTGCCGGGGAAGGGCAATAATTTTTCTTTTATTTCATTTCAAGAAAAATCAAAAAATATTAAATAAAAATATAAAGAGTTCTTAGATTTCTATTCCTCTGAGCTTTTTTGAGTATATGGTTAAACACCGATCTATAAACCAAATCACCTACCAAACAAAGCCTGAAACAGAACAAGCCTTCGAGAGGTTTAGGAATTTATTTCCGAATACTTCTTCGGAGGAATCATCAAGTGCTAACTCTCATTCTAGCGACACCGAAGAGCCAATCACTATGGCTCTTGAAACAAGAACGTTGAGGGAGCTCACGGCTCCAAATCTAAATCAACAACCCTTATGTATCACATTTCCAACTCTTGATACGGGGGTCGCATTCGAGCTAAAATCTGGGCTCATTCATCTACTTCCCTCCTTCCATGGTCTACGAGGGGAAGATCCGAACAAACACTTGTCAGAGTTCCATATTGTGTGCACAAGCATGTGCCCCAATGGCGTGTCCGAGGAGCAAATCAAGCTGAGAGCCTTCCCATTCTCCCTCAAAGATACCACCAAAGATTGCTTATTTTATCTTCCCTCGGGGAGCATCAATACATGGGCTCAAATGAAAAAGAGCTTCCTTGACAGGTACTATCCCGCATCTATCTCTTCAAGTCTCCAGAAGCAAATCAGCAACATTGAGCAAGCAGATAATGAGACCTTGTACGAATATTGGGAGCGCTTTAAAAAATTATGTGCTAGTTGTCCATATCATGGGTATTCGGAACAAGATCTCATCCTCTACTTCTATGATGGACTTGTTGATCAAGATAGACGCATGGTGAATGCGGCATGAAGATGGGGTATTGTTAACAAAACCCCTTCTCAAGCAAGAGACCTCATTTCGGAGTTGGCTGAAAACTCGAGACATTACAACGGGAGGTCATCATCAAAATGAGTCATGGCAGCGGAATCCAACAATTCGTTAGAAAGTCAAGTGGCCGGCTTGACTTCTTTGGTAAAAGATTTTCTCTTAAATCCGAAAAGCCAAGAAGCCAATGTCTGTGGCATATGTTCAACACAGGGGCATCCCACCGATTCCTGCCCAACGCTGCAAGAAGACAACTCCGAGCAAGTCAATGCTTTGGGGTTCCAAGGTCAAAGGAGGTACGATCCTCAAGGCAATACTTACAACCCGGGATGGAGGGATCATCCGAATTTAAGGTACGGAAATTCTCAACAACAAACGAACCCTCCTCCTCAATATAAACAACAAGGCCAAACATCGAACTCGAGCATGTCCACCGAAGACATGATTCGAGCACTGGCCGTTAATATGGGAACAATGCAGCAAAGCATGGGGCAATTCCAACAAACCATGATGCAATTTCAACATGAAACCAAGTCGAGCATTCAAAATTTGGAAACTCAAGTTAGCCAAATTTCGAATGATGTAAGTCGACTTGAAGCAAAAGATTTGGGTAGGCTCCCTTCCCAAACTGAGCAAACCCCAAGATAACATGTCAATGCAATCATGTTGAGGAGCGGTAAAGAATTGCAAACACGGGATGTTGAGGAGGAGAAGCAAGAGGTTGATCTTCGAGAAGGTTTTCAACCGGAAGAGGAGGAGCCAACGAAAACTAAATTTCCTCCACTGTCATCATATGAACCACTCCCTCCATTCCCTAAAGCATTGAAAGACACGAGGAAGCTGAAGAATGATCGGGACATCTACGAGACCTTCGCCAATTCTGAGGTAAACATCCCACTCTTCAAACTAATCAAAAGTGTTCCCCGTTATGCAAAGTTCTTAAAGGAACTATGCACAATGAAAAAGAAAAATAAACTGGAAGGGAAGCAAAAGGTTGAAGTTAGTAAACGTGTCTCGGCCATTTTTCAAAAGAATCTCCCTAAGAAATGTAGTGATCCAGGCATGTTCACTATTCCTTGCAAAATAGGAGATACCTTATTTTCTAAAGCCTTGTTGGATTTAGGAGCATCAATAAATGTCATTCCTTATTCCTTATATAAATCCTTACAACTCGGCCCACTACATCAAACTGGTGTAGTGATTCAACTAGCAGATCGGTCTAATACTTACCCGAAGGGTGTAGTAGAAGATGTGCTAGTAGAGGTAGAAAATTTGATTTTCCCTGTTGATTTTTATGTTCTGGAAATGGGAGATGATAACCAAACTACACTCATTCTTTTGGGAAGACCCTTCTTAAAAAACGCTAAAACAAAAATTGATGTGTCTAGTGGTTCATTAACAATAGAATTTGATGATCAAAAAGTAGAATTCAGCATCTTTGATTCTACCAAAAAACAAATTAAAGATCAATCTCTTTGTTCTTTAAATGTTTTTGAACCACCACCAACACTTGTTGGAGATATTTTATTGTGAATCAAGTTGGTCATAGATTAGCTTTATATTTAATCCTTGTATTTAAATAGTGCATAAATTAGATAGAAATCAGGCCAAGTGTTAGGCCCATTTAAACAGGCCAAAAGCCTGTTACGCCTAACCTAAACCTCGCCTATAAAAAGGGAGCCGAGGTTTAGGAAAAGGTTGAACGTCGTACTTATTATTCATAGCCTTACGCTTATATCATTCTGCTGTACGTTCCACGGTTTATCAAAGAAGGTTTTACGGTGATTCATTCTGTGTTCATCTTTACGTTTAATCTTCCTTTGTTAGATCGATTATTCATTGCTGTTAAAGAAACAGGGACTAACAATTGGTATCAGAGCCGATCGAGAACGATCAGAAGAACTCCTGCAGAATACTCTGTTTTTGTTAACGTAGTTCATTCTGTCGATTTTTGCTCTGTAATTTTGTTTCTTGTTCAAAAGTTGTAAAAGTTACACCTTTGGAATCGCCTTTTCAAAGCGATCAAAGGGTATACTTCAGTTTGTGTTTTACGCAATTTTTGTTTTCGAGATATCTCGAGCTAGGCATCTCGATATCCTATTTCCTCACAGGTTCTGCTACGTTTTTCGAGCTGAAAACTTTACCAGAAGATCTCGACATTCAACTCTACAGGAAACTATCTTCAGATTTTGATTATCTGATTTTTACAGGTTGAAAGATTTCGACACTGAGGATTTCGACATCTAGGATTTCGAAATCTTGATTTCGAGAAAAGGTTTCGACATCTGGTCTCGACATTTGACTCATCAGATTAAGATTTCGAGAGATTAACTTCTCGACATTTCAAATCTCGAGATCAACATCTCGAAATTTGAAATCTCGAGATCCCAAATCTCGAGATCCTTAATCTCGAGCCCAAATCTCGATACCGGGCCTCCTTTATCGAAATCTGAGATTTCGATATTCAGATCTCGACATCTGATTTTTCGAGATTCTGCCTCTGAAAATCTTTTGATCAATTTTCTCGAACGGTCAGTTTAGTACAGAAATGGGTTCAGAATACAATGCACAAGGGAACAGCAGTACCCCTCCTAGCCTCAGGAAGGGAGAATATCAAATGTGGAGGAACAGATTTTTAAACTTCCTCGAGCACAAAGAGAACTCTTCTGCAATGCTCGAATCTTTACTTGAAGGACCAGCTGAACTTTTAATTTCAGTTGGTGGAGATCCAGAGAACAATCCTCCTATTTTTCCAGAAATAAGGAGAAAAGTGCCATCTGAATACACAGAAGCCGACAAGCTCAGACTTCGTGGTGATCTTATGGCCAAAACGTATCTCCTTCAAGCAATACCGAACGAGGTTTATGTTCTCATAGATAGCATGCAGACAGCTAAGGAGATGTGGGATGAAATAGAGAAGCTGCTACAAGGCACAAGCATCAGCCTCAAAACAAAGAAGACTACAATTCTCATCGCTTATGACTCCTTCAAAGCAGGACCAGGAGAACCATTGAATGAGACTTACAATAGACTTGTTCAACTGGTAAATGAACTCAGAAAGATCAAAGTATTCAGGTCCAATCTGGAACTAAATATTAGATTCTTATCCAGCCTGCATCCTGCTTGGGAAAAGACAGTGAAGGATGTCAGATCACGGATAGATCTGGACGAAATTGACCTCTGCACACTCTATGAACATCTAAAGCAATTCGTCAACGAGGTTGCATGCGCTGAGGATCATCACACCACAAACCCCTTAGCTCTTGTAATGGATGCTCAGCCTAGAAGGACAACCACTTCACTAAAGAAGAAAAAGAAGAAGGTGGTGGTTGAATCAGATGATGATGAGAGTGACGATGACAAATCTGATCTAGAGGCTGAGCTAGCAGACTTACAGAAGAAGATGGCAATGCTGGCCAAAAGATTTGCAAAGAAGAACACTTCCTCCAACAGACTGAGAACTTCCTCCTCAAACTACAAGCAGAAGAACCATGATCAAGGATCTTCTAGGAAGGCATCATCGGCAGAAGAAGCTCCTAAATGCTATAATTGCGGCAAGCCTGGACATGTGATCAAAGACTGCCGCCTCCCAAAGAAGAAAGATGCTAACTTCTACAAGCAGAAGATGCTGTGGAATAAGCAGAAAATGCTGATGGTGCAGAAAGAAGAAGAAACCTCTGCCATGATTGTTGAAAATGAGAACTGGGCAGAAGACTCTTCTGAGGAGGAGGAAGAGGAAGACAACTATGCCCTTATGGCACGTGTGGAGGGAGATGAAATAAAGGGTGATGCTGCGATCCCCGAAAGCAACTGCTCAACAAGCTCTGTAAGTACCTCACATACTTCTTTAAATAATAATATGCAGTCCTTACTTGAAAAGGACAATCTAATCAAAGAACTAAAGGAGAGACTAGACAATAATCATAGAGTTCTGAAACAGAATCTAGACCAAAAGTCTTCCTTAAGTATTCAACTTGAAATTGCAAAAGATCAAGTCAAAAAGGTGTCCTCAGATTTTGAAAGCTTTGAACTAAAGATAGCTGAATTAACTAAGAAATTTGAGGACAGTGAACGGGAAAAAAGCACAGCAAAGGCTGAATGCGATTTTTTGCATAACAAAAGAAGAACGCTTTTAAATAAAGTAAAAGAACTAGAAGATCTAGCTGCTAGAAGAGGTCAATCTGAACAAACTGTTTTTCTGCTTAACAACAAACAAAAGGATGACCGATTCTACAATGCTAAAACAGGACTGGGCATAACTAACCCACGTAATATTAAGAAAGTTAATTGCCTTCAAATCTATAACAAAGATTACATGGGACTAGGGTTTGGTGAGAAAATGTATTTTCGAAGTGATGAAGATTATGCTGAAGCAGAAGAAGAAAAGAGAAAGAAACCAAAACCTGCGATTTCTTGTGATTATCCCTCTGTAAATGAAAAACAACTTTCAGAAGAAAAACCTACTTCCTGCTTTAGTGAATGCCTTGACCCTTATGCCAAAGATATTCCTCACATAGGACACCCTCTAGACCCTCCCCCAAGAGTAGGTATTGCTAAAACTGGTGAGGAACCATGTATTTTTCCCATGGCTCAAAAGCTCAAAAACCTACAGAAAACTCTTGATAACGAGAGAGAGAGATTTGAAACTGAAAAGAAAGGTTTTGAGCGCAACTGGCTGGAACTTCTTCAAAAATTTAATGATTTGAGTGAGCAGTTTCATGCTAAAACAGACCCTTCTACGAACAAGCCTGACAGCTCACACACCTCACATGAGAAAAACAATGCTTTTAAAGGTTCGTCCACTCATCTCTCTTCTCCTTTGTTTACAGGGAATGAAGTGAATAAGGAAGGAGAAGAGAAGAATGAGTGGAGGAAAAAGAGGAAGGAAATCGCAGATGGCAAAAAGAAAGTTTTTGAGAAAAGTGCCAGCCCTAGATCTAGTTCAATATTTTACTCAAAAGTTAATTGTAATTCTGTCTCTACAAAGCAAACTTCTAACAGTTCAGTCTTGAGTCCCAAGCAGAATATTTCTGAGACATCTTCTAGACAAAATTCTATTTATAATACAAGTGTTGCTTATGGTTATTCTGTTCCAGATCCCCATAATTATGAATGTGATATGAATGTTGTTAAATCTAAGCCTTCCAGAAAGCTTAAACCTGAAAAGGAAACCAAGAAAGAAACTTCTAAGGGAACGTTTTGTATTCCAGATATGAAATACGCCCTTAGAGTTCATTCTAGGAAACATGTTAATCGGCTTTCTAAGGAGGAGATTTTCAAAACCAAACTCAAAAAACAATCGTTCAATCACAAAGCTCCTGTCTACTCTCCTCCTGAACCTAAACCGAAAAGATGGGTCCCCAAGATAAGACCCGTCAAAACTGAAACTGAAAAGTGGGTCCCCAAGATGAGACCTACCAAACCTGAATCGAATAGGTGGGTCCACAAACGAAGACCCATCCAAACTAAAACTGAAAGGTGGGTTCCCAATCGTAGACCCATCATAACTAAAACTGATAGGTGGGGTCCAAATCAAGGACCCATCAGAACTACAACTGAAAAGTGGGTCCCCAAACTTAGACCCACAAGGACTAAAATGGAAAGGTGGGTTCACAACATCAGAACCACCAAAATGGAAAGTGGTAGGTGGACTCCAAAAACCAGACACACTGCAAAAGCAGATCTGGCAATTGGAAAGCCCATCGAAGATAGATCTTTTGTTAAAAAGAGCAGCTGACCTTGGATCACTGCTCAAAGCATGTTTTAAAAAGGTATTTCTTGATAATAAGGAAGGACCCACTCCAAGTTGGGTACCTGATCTTATTTGATTGTTTTGCAGGACGGTCATGTGTGGCACTTAGACTCAGGATGCTCAACCCACATGACCGGAATAAAGCACCTTTTGAGCAACTACACCAACTGCTACGGAGGCAATGTCAGATTCGGGAATGACGCCTCATCTCCTATCCTTGGGTATGGGGACGTCGTCTGTGCCAGTGTCACAATAAAAGATGTTTCATTCGTCAAAGGGCTCAAACACAACTTACTGAGCATTGGACAATTCTGTGACAGCGGGATGGAAGTGAGGTTCTTTGCAAAACAATGATGTGTTCTTGACAGCACAGGAAATACATTATTAACGTGTTACAGAACATCAAATCTGTACACTATTGATCTGAAAAGCGTCCAATCCACCACTTCCATATGTCTGCTGTCCAAAGCTTCAACTGAACAGAACAACCTATGGCACAGACGTCTCTCCCATCTGAACTTCAAACATCTATCAACCTTGTCCTCCAAGAAACTTGTCAAGGGGCTTCCTCTGCTAAAGTCTTCCGCTGAAAATCATTGTAGTGCCTGCAAAATGGGCAAAATGACGCGAAGCTCCCACAAGTCAAAAACTGAACCTTCATCTACTCATCAGTTGCAGCTAATACACATGGATCTGTGTGGACCTATGAGAGTACAAAGCATCAATGGTCGCAAATACACTTTGGTGATCGTTGATGACTTCTCTAGGTATACATGGACTAAATTTCTCCGATCAAAAGACGAAGCTGCAGAAATCATTATGACCTTTATCAGAACGATCCAGAAACTGCTACAGCACAGTGTTCGAATTGTCAGAACTGACAATGGTACCGAGTTCAAAAATCAGACTCTCACTGAGTTCTATGAATCACTCGGTATCACTCAGCAATTTGCAGCAGCTAAAACTCCCCAGCAGAACGGAGTTGTTGAGAGAAAGAACAGAACCCTTGTTGAAGCAGCACGCACCATGTTAATTCAATCTAGACTACCTCACTTCATGTGGGCAGAGGCAATCAATACTGCGTGCTTCACTCAAAACAGAACCTTCATCCACAAGCGTGTAACACCCCGGGGCGCCACACGGACCCGAGGTAGTTACTCTAGACCTCTAGTACTGTCCCCACAAACCACCACGAGCCTTTACCGCGCACTTTGTCCTCACTCATGCGCGCCCTGAGAAACTTCCCAGGGGGTCACCCATCCCAAGACTACTCCCGTGCAAGCACGCTTAACTTTGGAGTTCTTGGGTGATGAGCTCCCTTAAAAGGAGATGCACCTCTGTTGGTATGAGTAGTACTATTAATCCGTTTAAATTAAATCTCAAGTGTTACAATCACCCCCACTTAGGATCGCAACGTCCTCGTTGCGCCCTTAAACAAATCTCAATCAACCCCTAGAATCTTGCCCCGCTAAGTGACCGCCCGATATCCAACGGGTCAGCACACTGTCGCAGGGTTGCTCTGATACCACCTTGTAACACCCCGGGGCGCCACACGGACCCGAGGTAGTTACTCTAGACCTCTAGTACTGTCCCCACAAACCACCACGAGCCTTTACCGCGCACTTTGTCCTCACTCATGCGCGCCCTGAGAAACTTCCCAGGGGGTCACCCATCCCAAGACTACTCCCGTGCAAGCACGCTTAACTTTGGAGTTCTTGGGTGATGAGCTCCCTTAAAAGGAGATGCACCTCTGTTGGTATGAGTAGTACTATTAATCCGTTTAAATTAAATCTCAAGTGTTACAAAGCGCTTCGACAAGACTCCATATGAGATCCTATTCAACAAAACTCCTGATATTTCTTTCCTCAAGGTTTTTGGCTGCAAGTGCTTCATACTCAATGATCGGACAGAGAGAAGTAAGCTGGATCCCAAAGCCAGAGAAGGCGTGTTCATTGGCTACTCACTGCAATCCAAAGCTTACAGAGTCTATCTCAGAGACAAGCGGACTGTCATCGAGAGTGTAAACGTTACATTCTATGAAATGGCAGACTTTGCTATTGAACATCTCCAGACCGATCCATCCACTGCTGTACCAGTAGCTTCTGATAAAGCTGAACCAAACACCGAACACGACGATGTGATTCTCGACTCTCTCTTCAGAAACTTTTACGAGAACTCACAATCTCCACCTCCTGCATACACTCCAGAGTCAACATCAACTCCAATAGCAGAGATTCCGCTCCTCACAGGACCAGATGACGTACCATCCACACCCTCAACCCCTCAAACCAATCCCAGAGGTGTGGATGATCACGGCTTTGCCATAAGTCCGGAATCATCTCCACTACACACCACAGCTGCCCCAGAGCCTACAAATTCATATTAGGACTCAGATCAACCAATAATTACTCCAACTCCTCTAGCTCATGAGAGGAAGTGGACAAGAGCACATCCTGTTGAACAGATAATAGGTGATCCAAGTCAAGGTGTGCGAACGAGATCAGCAACAACAAATGAATGTCACTATGCATGCTTTCTAAGCAAGAATGAACCGTCCAAAGTCTTAGAGGCACTCGCTGATCCAGATTGGGTGATTGCAATGCAAGATGAGCTCAATCAATTTGACAGACTAGATGTATGGACACTCGTACCTAAACCCCCTCCGAAAACCATCATTGGCACAAAATGGGTGTTCAAGAACAAGAAGGACGAAGAAGGCATAGTGATAAGAAACAAGGCACGACTGGTCGCTAAAGGATATAATCAGCAAGAGGGCATAAACTATGATGAAACATTTGCACCCGTAGCAAGAATTGAAGCAATCCGCCTTTTTCTTGCTTACGCGGCCCACAAGAACTTTACTGTCTTTCAAATGGACGTCAAGACTGCCTTTCTGAATGGAGTCTTGGAAGAAGAAGTCTATGTCGCTCAGCCCGAAGGATTCGTAGATCCCAGATATCCCGACCATGTGTACAAGTTAAAGAAAGCTCTGTATGGGTTAAATCAGGCACCAAGAGCTTGGTATGATGCATTAACCGAATTTCTGGTTGACTCAGGTTTCTCAAAAGGGAAGATTGATACCACACTTTTCATCAAGCGACAGAAGTCTGACATCATCCTGATTCAGATCTATGTTGATGACATTATCTTCGCCTCCTCAAATCCACGCTTGTGCAAACACTTTGAGAAACTGATGAAAACCAAGTTCGAGATGAGCATGATGGGAGAACTGAATTTCTTTCTAGGCCTGCAAGTAAGACAACTCTCTGACGGCATTTTCATCAATCAGTCAAAGTATATTCTGGAAATGCTTAAGAGATTCAACATTGATGGCAAATCTTCCATGACGACCCCCATGTCCCCAACCAACAAACTGGACTCAGACCCCTCCGGGAAGCCAGTTGATGCTACAAACTACAGGGCTATCATTGGATCTTTGCTATATCTCACATCAAGCAGGCCTGACATTGTCTTCTCCACATGCTTATGTGCACACTTTCAGGCAAATCCGAAGGAATCCCATCTGACCGCTGTTCGAAGAATTCTGAGATATCTCAAAGGCACTGTGAATCTAGGTCTTTGGTATCCCAAGCACTCAGGTTTTGACCTAGTCGGATATTCGGATGCTGACTTTGCTGGTTGCCGGATGGACCGCAAAAGCACATCTGGGGCAGTCCAATTCTTGGGCGATAAGTTAGTCTGCTGGTCTTCCAAGAAACAGAACTGTGTGTCAACATCTACGGCCGAGGCAGAATACGTCGCGGCTGCTAGCTGTTGTTCACAAATATTATGGATGAAGACCCAGCTAAAGGACTACGGTTACACACTCCGCCATATCCCGATCTACAGTGACTCTCAAAGCGCCATAGCCATCACCAGCAACCCGGTTCATCACTCCCGCACCAAACACATCGACCTGCGCTATCATTTAATCAAGGATCATGTGGAGAAAGGAGACATCGACATGTATTTTGTAAGCTCAGAGCTTCAACTAGCTGACTTGTTCACTAAGGCATTGGATGAAAAACGATTCCAGTTCCTAGTCTCCAAGTTGGGCATGTTGAACCTCGAGCCCGTATAATTATGTTTCCACTGATCTACAAAATGTGTGTGTGTGGGACCTGTAAAAAGTGTGTGTGTGTGGGATTTGTATATAGTGTGTGTGCGTTGCATGTGTTGAGGGGGAGAAAACCAGAAAAATAACAAAAAATAGTGTGAGTGTGTTGCATGTGTTGAGTGCGTGTGAAAAATCAAAAAGAACAAAAATAGTGTGTGTGCGTTGCATTTGTACATATTGTTCGTTGAATTTTTTTGAGGGGGAGAACATTTTCACTGTTTGAGGGGGAGCTAATTTTCACTGTTTAAGGGGGAGCTCTCTATTTTTACTGGTTTTGGGCCTCGAAAACTTTAAAAGAGCATTGTGTGCCAGCCCAATAATTCGGGCTCAATTGTTACGGAGGAGGTCCAAATTTTTTTATCGCGTATATAAACCTCGCGAAAAACTCTTCTCTTCCCATTCCGTTTTTTTGCAAAGGTCAGAGTTTTCGCTAGTCAGAGCTCTCAGACCGACTTATCTTCTTCTTCCCAAAAACTTCTGTTACCGCAATCTTCATTCTTCTTCTCTCTCTCTCGACTACTCTCTTGAAGGTAGTTCTTCATTCGAGTTCATTAGAAACCGAATTTACTCGAAAAATCGTTCTTGCTCAAACGCTCGTAACTTCTCAAAATCAAAAAAATATAATAATAAGGATTTTTGTTTGAATGTATGAATCTTGTTGTTATCGTTTTTGGTATATCGTTGTATTTGCAGGTGGAGTCTTCGCTTCGAAATCACGATTTCGAGATTTTGGTTTTCTAGATCTCGAGATCGTCGATTCATCTTCTCGAAATCAAGATCTCGAGATGGGCATCTCGACATCTTGATCTCGAGATTTGAATATCGACATCAAGATCTCGAGATCTGCATCTCGACATCTTGATCTCGAGATTTGAATCTCGAAATCAAGATCTCGAGATCTGCATCTCGACATCTTGATCTCGAGATTTAAATCTCGAAATCAAGATCTCGAGATCTGAATCTCGACATCAAGATCTCGAGATCTGAATCTCGAAATCAAGATCTCGAGATCTGAATCTCGAAATCATGATCTCGAGATTTGAATCTCGACATCAAGATCTCGAGATCTGAATCTCGAAATCATGATCTCGAGATATGAATCTCGAGATTTGAGATTTGAACCTAGAATTTTTTTCCAAAACTCCATCTGCATAAACCTATCTGAAAACAGCAAATTAAATTCTTTCAAAATCAAATCAACAGTTGAACTTCATGTGCTGACCCCTGCTTCTACAGTTTAAAATGGAAGGAAACACTCAAACACAGATTGACGACGCCATCTACCCTAAGGGCAAATGGATCAAGGTACTGGACAACAATTTCCAGCTAGACCTGGCAGTCTTCAAGTGCCAGAACCCGATCATTCCGGCCATAATGAAAGGTCACTATCTCTGGCCTGCACTTCACAACGCCAAACCAGTGCCAGAGATATACCTACAACAGTTCTGGGGGCACATGCACACGGATTCATTGAAGGATCGTTCCAAGATCAAGACCAAGTTGAACGGCATGCGGGTGATTCTGACACCATCCACTCTACGGACTACTCTAGCGCTGCCGATACATGACGAATATGATGCACTGCCGTCCATCCCTGATCTGCTCAAAGACGTGGCATCCCTTGGCTACACATCACTACTGCCACAACTGTCAAATTTCAACGGTGCATATCTCCGTCACCCGTGGAAAAATCTTTTCGGGTTGGTGAACAAGTGTCTGTCGCTGAAGCATGCCGGATTCGACAAATGCAACAAGCAGATCCTGCTCATCTTCCATGGCATTGCCTTCAACAAGAACTACGACATGGCACAGCTCTTCTTCTCAGAGCTAATGGACCTGGTCAAGGCCAAAGAAAAGAATAGGCCAGGTACCATTCCGTACGCTAGGTGGCTTGGGTTGATCATCAACGACCTCATGGCAGAGCATTCAACAATTCCAAAACGCAGCTCCGATCCACATTTTAAAGCCCCAAAACTGCAATACTTCAAAGCGAACAAAAACCCGACCTATGGTCTGAGGATTCCTGGGTTTCTGCTCAACCTTGTGAGATCTTCAAACCCAGCCATTCAGCAATACAACGAAGCAATCGAGAAGACCGTCCCTATGGTTCAGCAAAACCCAGCTGGACCTACCTAAGGGACAAAGCCGAGTGTAAGTAAGGGTCCTAAGAGAGCCCAAAAGCCACAGAAACCAGTGGCCGGTTTGCCCAATGAAGGGAAGTCTGACGACTCTCTAGAGACGAGTCAGGCGGCTGAGGGCACCGAAGAAGACGCTGAGGAAACGGCCAGTGAATCGTCTAGTGGAGCCCAAACAAACACTGACGACAAGGCTTCCGAGAGCGTGGGCACGGAGAGTGAACAATCTGACTCGGATGATGACGATAATGACAACGATAGTGATGATGTGGAGCTCACTTATGCACTGATCAGAAAAGGGAAGCTGCCCGTCGAATCTCCGAAGAAGAGAAGAATTACTGCTGAAGACGCAGCACCAATCATAGCTCGCAGACCTCAAGTCTTCACCATAAAAGAAACAACTAAACCAAGAGCTGATCCGAGCGAGACAAATTGCTCCAAGGATGATTACGACGAGGCAGCTCACTCCATCAAGACATCAATCAACCAGGAAGAAGTTGTCATCCGAGAGACCAGGGCTAAGGTCAAAAATGATAAGGCTGCTAAGGTCAAGCCCCAGCCCCGAGCGAAAAAGAGTTTGTTTGATAAGGCAGACGAGCACATCTTTGCGGGCTGCGACTCCTTTATCCAGATAAGCCGAGCCGAATCCCTAAGCACAGGAGCCGATCTTTTCGGTTCCCGGGTAGAAGTCGCAGCATCTGGCTCAACTGCGCATGCACAGCCCTCTCCCAGCCACTCAATTGCCTCTCAAAAGGCTATTGTTTCAAAAGAACGGGACTCAACCCCCTCGTTGGTTCCTTCTGAATCAGTTGAGCATACAATTGACCTATCTCCCGAGGTCAAAACCCCTTCTTCTCTCACATCGAGTCTAGGTGTCACATTTCCCACATTTTCTTCCTTTTCTAGGACACCTACACTATTCACAGCACATACAGGTGCACTCACCCTGAACACAACAACCAGAGCGCAAGCTATGACGGTTGGAAGCCCTGCTACGCCCATAATGATTCCATCATTAAATGCAGGCCACACATCAGCAATCTTCACTGATGATGTGTCAACAGTTACAACCCCCGTAACTGGTCACCCTACCTTTGAAGACGTAAACGTTCTACTAAATCGCTTCCTAGATTCCACCATTAAACCATGGGTACAAGATGCAATGACCGCTCTAGCACAGGAATTTAGGACCACCCAAGCGGTTCGGTCTGAACAGACACCACCCCAACCTTCCCCTGAACCGTTCATCTCCCATACACAACCCATATCCTCCACCCCTCTATCCCACCAATCCATCAACCAAATTCCTATCCCTTCTATTTCTCGGGGAACCCAGAATACAGAACCAGTATTCTCCCCACACCCGACCACACCCTCCATCGATCTCTCCTCCCTATCCTTTGACACCCTAGCTTCGGCTTTGCTGAATAACCTCTTGAATACCCCAGAAGACGACCTCACTCTTCATCAGCAAGCCATACTAGAAGCTCTTCTTTCCTCACCCGAAACCAAGAGTACTTGCAAGGAGAGTCTTCGTGGTCGCAAACGTTCCCATGAGGACCCCGATGATTCGGATCCTCATGAGGGGGAGAACAAGCGACCTCGATCACTTGAGCAAACTACTCTTCCAAGCCAAACTCCACAGCCAATTCAACCTGAAACCTCAACAAACCAACAGCCACCATCCACAGCCAAACTCTCTAGCGTGGTCGAGCTAGAAATAACATCCCGAGGCGTATCTCCTAGAGATACCAACCGAGGAGGGGATGAAAGTCCTGATGATGATACCACTGGTACATCTTCTCCATCAGGCCATCAGTTGGAACCTAGTTCTAAGCTGATGTCAACGGGCAATCTTAGTGAACCCGGTAGTGCTACACAGAAACAATAACCGCCTAAACAAAGAACTCCATATATCTCCCCAGGCAAAGACATCCATGATGCACTGGAAGAGGCGGTGATATACGACAAATGGCCGAGAAAATGGACAGAATGGGATGATCTCCGGGTTGAAGCCGAGCAAGAGGACATGCAAAGAAACTGGTGGCTACGAGAGCTTATTAACAAATGCTCTGAAGATATCATTAGGCTCGAGGACGATGAACGCAAGGAAGGGGAGAACTACAAGGAATCCCAGAAAGCTCTTGAATCGGTCGTAAGACAATCAGCGGGAAGACTTCCCAAGACAGAGAAACCCTGGGACAACGTTCGAATCAAAGCCCCCTTCCAAGAAGAAATCAGAGAGCATATCTGGCATAGACCAGACAAAGTCAAGCCACTGAACGAACTGAAGCTAAGAGGCCTTACACACTTGAAAGGAAAACAGGCTGGAGGTCATCTGCATATGTTGCTGCAAAGGTCAACCGGTACACAGAGAGAACTGATGGAACAAGATCTGAAGTCGAATATTCTCCCGATTCATCAAATTCTACAAGTGAAAGCTGAAGACTATCATGGAGTAACATTCTACACTTTCAGACTTCAACGTACTGATGGAAGCGAATTCACTTGTCAAGAGAACGACTTCATCATGCTGAAACCGGATGACATCTACCAAATGCTCATGGCCTACAGATACCTTCCAGTCAGGCAAAACATAGTATACAGCGAAGGCCTCGCAGCTATCAAGAGATTCATGCTTAGACAGATCCGAGTACACTCTTCACATGACCTACAGATGGCTATTGAATGCAATCTGAAGAAGACAAATCTGACAAAGCCAAAACTGTATGGTCCAGAACTTGAAGATTTCCCAGCATATCACATCTTCTTCAAACCGCCAGCAGTCACCTATCTGAACCACAAGAACGAAAAGCGTCTAATGGTAGTCAGTGAAATCGAGAAATACTGCGACGGAACACTGAAGATAATCAGAGAGCAGATTTTACAGATGAAGGCAAAGCTGGAAGAAAATCTTCAAAAGGCATCGTCTTATGTTCAAAAGGAACACTCTACTGTAGAGGCAATTTTAAAGGCCATTGACGATCGCCTCGAAAAGAGAAATATGCTAAGACAATATGAACATGCACTTGGATTAAGGAAGCACTACTTCAAATCACAGAAGCAATAAGAGAATGACACTTGATCACAAAGGGGGAGATTGTTGGAGATATTTTATTGTGAATCAAGTTGGTCATAGATTAGCTTTATATTTAATCCTTGTATTTAAATAGTGCATAAATTAGATAGAAATCAGGCCAAGTGTTAGGCCCATTTAAACAGGCCAAAAGCCTGTTACGCCTAACCTAAACCTCGCCTATAAAAAGGGAGCCGAGGTTTAGGAAAAGGTTGAACGTCGTACTTATTATTCATAGCCTTACGCTTATATCATTCTGCTGTACGTTCCACGGTTTATCAAAGAAGGTTTTACGGTGATTCATTCTGTGTTCATCTTTACGTTTAATCTTCCTTTGTTAGATCGATTATTCATTGCTGTTAAAGAAACAGGGACTAACAACACTAAATATTTTTGTTGAAGAGGAAACAAAAAACTTCTCAATTTTTAATGAAATAAAAATTGAGCCATAAAAATCTATCTTGAAAGGAGAGGAATTTGAGAAGTCGCCTCAGTGCGAGTTAAAACCACCGACACTTGAGGTGGTGACGAAGAAGAAAATTCGGCCTTACTGGAAAAGGTCGAAGAAGAAAGCTGAAACATGGCCAAACATGGCCTATGAAAATAAAACAAGGGATGCTCACGATCCCACATAAAAAAAATGAATAACGTCGTGCCACGACGTTAACTAAGGCGCTTCTTGGGAGAACCCAAGTTTTATTTTTTTTTGTTATTCCGAGTGTTTCAAGTTCCCTTTTTTATTATTTGAGAGATCAGTGAGAGAGGGAACTAATCACAGGTTTTGGAGAAAAAGAAAAAAAATGCAGGTGTTGAAGCATCCGGGGACATACCCGATCGAGTACCAACTTATACTCGGTCGGGTATGGACAAAAGAAGGGGAACCGGGCATTACTCGATCGAAGGAGTATTCATTTTGAAAGAAAACATGCATACTCGATCGGGTATCACTATATACCCGGTCGAGTATGTACACAAAGGCGAAATTCAAAGGAAGCCGATCCCCACACTCAATCGAGTACAGGGCTCAAGAAGTGCAAAACAACGAATACCCGATCGGGTATCACTACATACCCGGTCGAGTATGTACAGAAATGGTAAGGTCAAAGAAAGCTGACTCCCACACTCGATCGAGTACAAGCCTCAAAACATGGAAAAAGAGACATACCCGATCGAGTATTGTGTTATACCCGATCGGGTACCGGAGGCAGTCTTCTCAAAAACTCTGATTTCCAGCCATACTCGACCGGGTAACAACCCATACTCGATCGGGTATACGGGCGTTTTAACCCCAAAACCGCCCCAAAAACTTCATCTTCCCCAAATTCCAAAACCCAAATTTCGAACCCTCTCCCCCAACCCCCATTTTTAACACTTCTCTATACCATATATTCTTCATTCCTCCACCAAATCATCCCATTTCACCACCAAAATACTCCCCTCATCTTCCTCTACACACCCATACCCACCAATTCAACTTTCCCCCAGTTTCAAAAGGTCCGAAAAACCCTACCCCAAATTTCAATTTTTCGGATTTCAAGCTCAAAATCCCCCAAAAATGGCACCAAGGAAGGATAAAGGGCAGAGCTCCCACGCTATGGCACCCATCCTAGGCTACGAGGACCTCATCTTCGCCGACAACGAACACAGAACTCGGTTCATCTCCACAATTGCAAGGCAAGTAAAACCTTCCCGTTTATTATGCCACGATGCTCTCAACGAGTTAGGAGTGTATAAGAGTACTAGGAATTTTTTTCATGAGTTGAGCAAGGATCGTATATTCAAAATGCAATATCACTCTAACGAAAAAATAATCTATGAATTCATGAGTTCGGTGCAATTTGAGACTGATGAAGCTAATTTTAGGGATGATAGACTCAAGTTTCGTCTGTTTAACCAAAACCACTCCATAACGAAACTTGAGTTCGCTGAATATTTTGGTATTCCGGTCCCCTACCAAAAATCGATATCCGATAACACTGCTTTCGGCCATTCCCTATGGACAAAGATGATCGGGGAAGCTAAATTTAGCTCCTCCCAACTATATATTAGTCATGTCCAACATCCCGTCCTCCGCTTATTCTTGAAATTCCTTGCCAATTGCTTGCTTGGATGTCCCAACAACCATCACACTAGGATGGGGGATGTATGCTTAATGTCTGTAGCCCTATTCCGTGTTCATGTGGATTTCAATCTGTGCAATCTTATGTGGGCACATCTGAAAAAGGAAAGCGCAGCCAAGGGCGCTATTGTTGTGGGTGGGGTGATTATGCACTTAGCCACCAAGTTCGGGTATACGGATAACTCTCCTATACCCGACTATTGTTTGATGAACATCTCTTGGTTGGGCCATTCAGGATGTACAGCCTTTTCCCATACAGTTTATGGTGGTGAAAGACCAAAAAATATGTATAACTGGCTCATACACCCCAAGCCTCTCAAATACTTCCTCCTACCCAACCAAGAACTTCCCAAACTGCGCTACAGAGAAGCGGTAGAGGAGCCCCATTACCTATTCCCACACGCCCTTCCACCACATCTCCAAGAACCGGAGCAAGAGCCTCCCCAATACCAACCCGATTACGAACCCTATGCTGAACCCCATGGCCATGAAGACATGGACAATGACATCCCTGAACAAACTCAAAACCCTCCACCACCCGACTTCTTTCAACAACTTTTGGAGTGTCAATAACAATTTCTTACGGGGTACACTCAAATGAACGAGAACTACATGGCTATGGGAGACCGGCTCAACCAAATACAGGAGGAGCAAAGGGCCGGTTTTCAGCGATTGGAGGAGCTCCGAGAAGCCGATAGGCATCGGTATGAAGAAGATCAACGTAGGTTCTACAGACCTATGTACTCTTACATGGCCCAGCAGGGATCTTTTCATACCATGGCGAACCCCCCTCCACCACCCTCGTGGTATGACCCCACTCATTGGGGTAACTTTGGAGGATCTAGCTCCGGGGGTGAAGGGTACGACAGCGGAGATGGCGGGTGTAAGGAATAATTGTATTTAGATTTTGATGATGCTATATTAATTAGGACTTTAGAAGTACCCCTTTTAGAAATTATGTATTAGAATTTTCCTTTGTAAAATTCTTAGATATATTCGACTTGACAGAAGTGCTTCAAGAGCAGAAGTGCTTCAAGAACAGAAGGGCTCCCAGAGCAGAAGTGCCTCTTAAGGCTTTATTGAAACAGAGGACCTTTGGTTCTCTGCTCCAGAACAGAAGTCCTAAGGACCTCTGTTAGTATTGACTCTGACAGAAACCCTTCTGGGTCTCTGTTGGACACTCCCAACAGAAGTGCTCCAGACCTCCTCTGTTCTACTCTCAGACAAAGACACCAGAAGGTCTGACACTTAGAAGATTTTCAAAGAACCGGGAAGTCAACTTAAAGATTCCTTCAACGGCTAGGAGTATAAAACGGAAAAGCTACAGTGCATGCATTAAATGCTCATTTAATGCACCCCATGCTACGTAGAGTAATTGCAGATGATTGGCCGGAATGTCAGGAATACTTTATCCCAAAATAGTAACCCGCCAACCTTACCGGGCTCTACTAGTCAAGTCAACTGATCGCTCATTTAATGCAGTTGTCCTCCTACTCCTCCAACGGGAAGACAACCTCAGTATAAAAGATACACTACGAAGAACAACCGGACAACTTTTGCCATAACCTTGCTATCACATTGCTAACCAAGCAAGATATTCAAACTCTAAAAAGCAAAAGCCTCCTTGAGATTCAAACTTAGTATCCTCTACAAGAGAAGGCAGAAGTTGGAAAAATACTCTTTCCAACTCAAGCAAAGTTCCAAGTGTTCTTCAACTCTTCAAGCTCTTCACATACACATATTTTCTAACGAAGCTAGTTGGAGGAACCTCAGTTTCAACAGAAACTCTTCTTGCTACAAGAAGGACGTCCTAATAACTGGAGTAGTGAAGTGGTGATACTTCAAGGAGACTCAGTGAAAGGACCAGTGTTAAAGGAAGCCAGGCAGTGCATCCCAGGACACATCTAGACTTGAAGAAGACGTGGAGTGCTTCTTAAGTGCTAGGACTAAGGCTTTGTAAACGGCAGTTTTTACAGCTTAGTGGAACAGTGGATTAGAGGAACGAGTTGTTCCTTGAACCACTATAAAAATCCCTGGTGTCGTTTACTTACTGCTTTTAATACTTGCACTTAGATAGAACTGTATAACTCCTTGGACTTGGTATCTGTGTTCAGCAGAACTGGTTCTACGAGTTAACAGAAGGCCTTCTGCCTTTGCTTCTCTGAGGCTAACAGAACTCCCTGCCAGAACCCCATCCGCTGCCAGTCTGTTCTTTCAACAGAACAGGCTATTCTGAAAATCTGGTACTTAGTTTGAAAAGCTAAAAACCAATACAGTCTATTCACCCCCCCCCCCCCTCTAGACTGTATCCAGTATAACCGGGACCAACAAGTGGTATCAGAGCCTCCTTGTTCTAATAATCTTTTAGGTTATTTGTTGAACAAAGATCCACTTGTTTTTCTGTTTTACCTCATTTCTATCTGATATAATGGATCACTCCTTGTCCAAGAATCTTATGTTTTCAGATCTTGAGTTTGATGACTGGAGGATCCGGATGAAAGCACATCTCTGTGCCCTGCATGATGAGATGTGGGAAGTTCTTGATATTGGCCCCTTCACTAGCTTCCAGAAGGTCAACCCTGAACATGCCATAGACAATACCAGACCCCAGATGATTAGCAAAGCCAAATCAGAATGGACCACTGAAGAGAGGAGAAAGTACAACTTAGACAATATTGCCAAGGACATCCTCTACAAGTCCATTGATGATAGATACTTCAACAGAATCAAGAAGTGCAAGACTGCTAAGGAGATCTGGGATACTCTTGAGCTCATTGGAGCTGGTGATGAGCAAGAGAAGGACAACAAACTAACCATAGCCAACAAGAAGTTTGATGACTTCAAACTTCTCCCTGGTGAAAGCATCTCCAAGATGTATGACAGGCTCCTCACTCTCACTGGAGAGATTTCTGAGCTTGGCAAGGATCTCACAACCAAGGAGATCAACCTGAAGGTGTTGAGGGGACTGCCCTCAGCATGGAAGATGAAAGTAGTTGCTGTCCAAGCCAGCAAGGATGTAAAGACTTATCCCACTGATAAGCTCATTTCAGATCTCAAAGCTCATGAGTTTGAAATGATTGAAGAAAAGGAAGATGTACCAGAAGAGAGGACCACTACAGCCCTCACTGCCAGCACATCTAAGGTAAATGATTTTGACCCTTCAGTACTTTTATCTGATGAATATATGGCCGCCTTTGCCAGGAGATTCAAAAAGTTTATGAAGAATCCCAAAGATGGAAGGAGTCCATCTTTCAACAGAAAGCCATACCAGAAGGTCAAATCAACAGAAAGCAGTGGAGAGCTTCTCTGTTACAATTGCAGACAACCTGGTCACTTCAAGGCTGATTGTCCCCATCCTAGAGTGTCCAAGAAGCAAGGACAGGATGGAGAAAAGAAGAAGTACGAGGACAACTCCAGAAGGAGAAAGGCACTTATGACAGAACAGGTGGAGAAAGACCCTCTGTCAGAAACATAATCCAGTTCTGACTCAGATTATGATGAGGTCTTCTGTTGCCTGGATACTGAGACAGAAGACCTTTGCCTGATGGCTCATTCTGATGATGAGGTAACCTCTACTTCTGAATCTAGTTTTTCTTCGGTAGGCTTAGCTTTTGATTCTGATTCAATGTCAGAATTTTGGGAAGAGTTTAAGGCCATCCAAGCCACTTATTCCTCTGTAACAGAAGAAAACAGTAAGTTGAAAGCTGAAATTCTTGACTTGAAAAAGGAGGTTGAGATCAAAATCAATCTTCTAATTGAGGAAAGAGATCAACTGGAGACTGAAAATGTTTCTCTTCTTAAGAGAATAAGAGAAATAGAGCCTCTCGAGATTAAGTACAAAGCTTACCAGAAGGCCCAGTCTTCCATGGAAAAGATTGTGCTTGATCAACAGATTGGCACTGGTTTTGGTCTTGGTTATGGCTCAACAGAATCAGGTGAGCCTTCTGTAATGCCTAGCACCAGAGTTGCTAAGGCATATAAGGTCATAGAGCCACTGATTTCTAGCCCCATCTGTCAAGCTGGTGTATCTGGCACCAAGGTTGTTCATGAGGAAGTCAGACCAGAAAAGGGTAAGATAAAGGTTCAACAGAAACCCTTTTTGAAAAATAATGAACCTGGCAGAAAACCTAACAACAGAAAAGGTTTTCAAAATAACAAAAATAAAAGACCATTCATTGACAGACAACCTCATGTCAATCGTGCCAGAAATGATCACCAGAAGGGCAAATATCAAGAGAGAGTTAACTTCAGGCAGAAGAGGTTGGCTGGTCAACTTCAGAAGCCCAAAGTTAACCGTCCCTCTGCTCTTGATAGTATATGGGACTTCTTTCCAACAAAGAAAGCTATGCAAAAGTATGTAAACAGGAAGCATGACCCTCACAAGCATCTGCCCAAAGTGAATCACACTTCTGTCTACTACAACTACCAGGTGGACAATGGGTACCACCCACCAAAGTTTCACTTGATGAGACCAAAATGGTACCAACTACCCAGACTCCATGACCCCCCAGGACCCAGCATTGCTTGGGTACCTAAATCTTTCTTTTGATCTTGCAGGAACTATGTGCTGGAGCTATCTCTGAACAAGAATGGTTTATTGATAGTGGATGCTCCAGGCACATGACAGGTGACAGAAGTTGCCTAACAGAGTTCCAGAAATGCAAAGGACCCAGAGTTACCTTTGGAGGTAATGACAAAGAAGGTCAAACAAAAGGAAGAGGAAAGCTGATCAAAAACCAGATCATCATTGATGATGTCTCATATGTCAAAGGACTGAAGTTCAACTTGCTGAGTGCTAGCCAGTTCTGTGAATTCACAAAGGACTTCTGCTATGTGAAGCATGAGACAAAAAAGGAAGTGGTTCTTAGAGCATCAAGGAAGAAGAACATCTATGTAGTTGATTGGAACACTGCAAAAGATGGAGTTTGCCTGATAGCCAAAGGAGATTCAAACCTGAGTTGGGACTGGCACAAAAAGCTCAACCATTTGAATTTCAAAACAATCAACAGACTAGCCAGAGAACACATTGTAGAAGGGCTACCAGACATTGTGTACAAAAGAGAGACCCTCTGCAGTGCATGTCAGAAAGGCAAACAAGTGAAGAATTCCTTCAAACCCATTGCTGGAGATCTTTCTACAAGTCCTCTAAATCTGATTCACATGGATTTATTTGGACCTGTTGAGACTCCAAGCGTTGGTGGCAAGAAATATACCTTAGTCATGGTTGATGACTACTCCAGATACACATGGACTGTTTTTCTGACAAAGAAAAATGAAACTCTTCAGAAGTTGCCATCTCTGTTAAAGCAACTTCAGACTGAGAAGAACTTGAAAGTGAAGACAATCAGATCAGACAGAGGAACTGAATTTGTCAACCAAGTCATAAAGGACTTCTGTGATCAGAATGGAACTTTTCATCAACTTTCAGCCGCCAGAACCCCTCAACAGAATGGCGTAGCAGAAAGAAGGAACGGAACTCTAAAAGAAGCTGCAAGAACAATGATTGCAGAATCTGGATTGCCTATGAGATATTGGGCTGAGGCAATCAACACTTCATGCTATACACAGAACAGAAGCATGATCAACAAGAATCACCAGAAGACCCCTTATGAACTCTGGAAGGGAAGAAAACCAAACATCAGCTACTTTCATGTATTTGGATGCAAGTGCTACATTCTCAACAATGGAAAGGAGCATCTGAAGGTATTTCAAGAAAAGGCTGATGAAGGAGTCTTTATAGGCTATTCAAACACCAGTAAAGCCTATAGAGTACTCAACAGAAGAACTCTACATGTTGAAGAATCCATACATGTGAAGTTTGATGAAAGCACCTCTGTTGAAGAAGTAACAAAGATTCTCAAGGATGTCACCATAGAAGACAGAACACCAGAACCAACAGAAGAGGTGGCAGACAACCCTGCATTTCCAACACCTGCACCAAACCCCTTCTGTTGAATGATGATGAAGACTCTGAAGATGAGGAACCAGAGAGACCAAGACAGCAACTGACATAACCAGATCTAACATGGTTAAGAGATCATCCTCCTAACCAAGTGATTGGTCAAATCAGAAGTGGAGTTCAAACCAGATCCACATCAAGAAGAGAAGCAATGCTTGCCTGCTATATATCTCAGATGGAACCTATGACAGTTGAAGAAGCTCTTGCAGACTCAGATTGGATCAATGTTATGCAAGAAGAGCTCACTCAGTTTGAGAGGAACAAAGTGTGGGAACTTGTTCCTAGGCCAAAGCACCAGAATGTCATTGGAACCAAATGGGTATTCAAGAACAAAGCAGATGAAGACGGCAACATTGTAAGGAACAAAGCAAGGCTAGTAGCTAAAGGATACTGCCAAGAAGAAGGAATAGATTTTGATGAGACCTTTGCACCAGTTGCCAGACTTGAAGCCATCAGAATCTTTCTAGCCTATGCTGCCTACAACAACATCAAGGTCTACCAGATGGATGTCAAGAGTGCATTTCTGAATGGAGATCTTGAAGAAGAAGTTTATGTGGAACAACCACCAGGTTTTGTCATCCCTACTCAATCTTCTTGTGTCTACAAGCTTAAAAAGGCCCTCTATGGTCTTAAGCAAGCTCCCAGAGCCTGGTATGACACATTGTCCCTTTTCCTAGTGAACCATGGGTTTACTAAAGGAAAGGTTGACAAAACTCTATTTCAAATCTCTGTTGCTAATCATATTCTGTTAGTACAAATATATGTTGATGACATTATATTTGGTAGTACTAATCCAGAACTGTGCAAGAAATTTTCTCAAGTAATGCAGAGTCAATTTGAAATGAGTATGATGGGAGAACTCAGTTACTTCCTAGGACTTCAAGTCAAACAAGTTCCAGAAGGGATCTTTATCAATCAAGGGAAGTACACCAGAGATCTAATCAAGAAGTTTGGAGTAGAAGGCAAATCATCAGTGAAGATTCCCATGAACACCTCACAAGGAATTGGTCCAGATGATGAAGGAAAGGATGTAGATGCAACAACATACAGAGGAATCATAGGATCTCTGTCGTATCTGACTGCAAGCAGACCAGACATCTCATTCTCTGTTGGAATCTGTGCCAGATACCAATCAAAGCCCAAGGAAAGCCATCTAAGTGCTGCAAAGAGAATCATCAGATATATCAAAGGAAACCCCAATGCAGGCCTATGGTATCCCAAGGGAGGTAACTTTGAACTAATTGGTTATTCTGACTCAGATTTTGCAGGTTGCAGACTAGACAGAAAGAGCACCTCTGGTCACTGCCAATTGCTAGGAGGAAGGCTTGTTTCCTGGTTTAGCAAGAAGCAGAACTCCATCTCAACAAGTACAGCTGAGGCAGAGTACATTGCAGCTGGGAGTTGCTGTGCTCAGCTACTCTGGATGAAGCAACAACTGAAGGACTATGGAATTCAAGCAAAGGAGATCAAGCTGTTGTGTGACAACACCAGTGCCATTGCTATCACTCAGAATCCAGTTCTTCATTCCAGAACAAAGCATATTGAGATCAGACATCACTTCATCAGAGATCATGTGGAGAAGAAGCACATCTGCATGGAACATGTGCCAACAGAAGACCAGCTTGCAGATATCCTGACAAAGCCTCTTCCTGAGGCTAGGTTCAACAAACTGAGAGAAGAATTGGGAATGATGGATGAGATTCCAAGGGAAAGATGAAAAGGAAGGCCCTCTGTTGCTCTTTTGCTGTTGACAGAATTCCTGTAGCAGAACCTCTTCTGTTAACCCTCCTCTGTCAACCTCTTATGTTCTCTACCCTGACAGAACACCTATGCAACAGAAACCCTTTCTACAGAAAACCCTCTCTTGTCTAAACAGAAGGTGGTGGACTTAGAAAAGAAAATTTGTAAACCGGGTGACCTAGTAACTTATTAAAGGTCATTTACCCTTTTACCCTTAAAACGGTATCCAGCCGTACAAAATTCACTGCGCCCCCGTTTATTTACTGCGCCTCTTTTTACATTTACTAACTCATATCCATAAAACCCCTTTCGCAAACCTAAACCGTTACTGCTCTCATAACTCTCAATCTTTTGAACTCTTATCTCTCAGAAATTTTCCAACCGCAGTAAACTCCATGGCCATCTTGAGCTTCTCCGATCTTTCAAAGGAACAAAAGGCAACACTTCTCAAGAATGTCTTGACTGGCCTGAGATGCGAACTGGACGTACTCCCCAGGTTCGCAGAGAAAAAGGAGAGGATGACCTCCATTGTTGACGGACTGTCACAATGCCAACTGAGCAAGGTCATCTCTCATGATTATGAAGCATACAGCAACGTGGACACAGTTGAGTTCTATCTCAACGCATCCTTCAAGGATGAAGTCATCTCCTCCGTCGTCCAAGGAGAAAAGGTGGTGGTTGATGCTGACGTCATCAACAACATCTTCCACATTCAGCAAAAGGGAGGAAGGGACTCTCTACTTGACTTGGAGGATATTGACATCCCTCTGTCAGAATTCAAGGAGAAGTTCTGCAGAAAAGGGGAAGAAGTTGAGAAGGTCAACATAAAGAAGCACCTGCTCAAGAGGGAGTTTGAGCTACTTATAAACATTTTCCACAAATGTTTATGGTGCAAGTACACCTCCACTGATGATGTTACAACGGCCAATGCTAAAGCCCTGTATGCAGTGCATCATGGGGTGAACATCGATTGGGGACAAATCATGGTGAAGTCCCTGATTGAAGTGATCAAAAAGAAGAATCCCAAGACTAGCCTCTATTCTGGGAAGCTGGGGCATGGACTGCTCATTTCTGAAGTGCTCCTCAAACAAGGAGTAAGCTTGAGGAAGGCTACAGCCTTGGATCACACCAAGGTAATTTTCCTGACTGCCTCTCCCAATAGGGAAAAAGCCATAAAGGCAGTGCTGAAGAGACAGCTTCAACTTGAAGCTAAGAGAAAACAGGGAGAGACGGTACAGAAACCTCTTTCTGTAGCCACTTCTGCTAAGAAGGCAGAAAAGAAGAAGAAGAAGAAGAAGAAGAAGAAGAAGAAGAAGAAGACTGAAGGGGAAGCACCTCTTGCCCCCCTAAGGCCGGACAGAAGAGGAAGAGGACCTCCAAACCAAAGAAAAAGGTTGCTCAACCTCTGGTTTCAGAATCTGAAGGAGTGGCAGACACTCAGGGGGAACCAGAGATCCCCACCTCTGCTGCATCTCCTGAACAGAACAGGGTGCCAACTCCACCAGAGCACCCCAGTCCTGTGAAAGATGGGTATCTGTCCTTGCTTGATAGACAGTTTACCCGGGTCCTTGAATGGAGAAGATGGAGAATGGGACCCCTCCACAAGATAATCCAGTTCTTTGATCACTATGAGGCAGAAGAGGAAGCCATCCTGAATTGGGTTGGGACTGATGATGTCTCAAAGTGTTTTGCCCTCAACTTTCTTCACTCTGTCCTTGAGAAGAAGAAGGCCAGCTAGAAGGGTAAGGCTATTCTCATTTCTTCACCCTCAGAGGAAGCTGTCAAACCTCTTGAAGATGGGGAAATTGAAGCCTTTGAAGAATGGTTGTTCACCAAGATGGCAACTGACTCTGTTCAGCCCAACTTCAACCCAGGAGAGTCCTCTGTACTCAAGACAGAAGGACAAGCAATGATGGAACAAATCAAGGAATGGAGGACTTCCTTTCTCGTGGACAACATCATTGAGGTAAACTCTCCAACCCCTTCTGTCTCTATCCCAACAGAACCACATATTCCCTCACTTTCCACCAGCACAGAAACCCCCCCACCAGAACACCCCCAACATAAAACTCCTGAACAGAACACCCCCACCCCTCCTCCATCACCCAAACTGAAAATTGCATCTCCTTGCAGAGCAATTGTTCCCTACAGGAACCGCTCACCTTCACCTCCCCCATCCCCCCCTCACCAGAATGCCTCACCTTTTCACTCCTCACCCCAACACCAGAACCCCTATGTAACACCCCGGGGTCCCACACGGACCCGAGGTAGTTACTCTAGACCTCTAGTACTGTCCCCACAAACCACCACGAGCCTTTACCGCGCACTTTGTCCTCACTCATGCGCGCCCTGAGAAACTTCCCAGGGGGTCACCCATCCCAAGACTACTCCCGTGCAAGCACGCTTAACTTTGGAGTTCTTGGGTGATGAGCTCCCTTAAAAGGAGATGCACCTCTGTTGGTATGAGTAGTAATATTAATCCTCTTACATTAATCTCGGGTATTACAATCACCCCCACTTAGGATCGCAACGTCCTCGTTGCGCCCTTAACAATCTCAATCAAACCCCAGAATCTTGCCCCGCTAAATGCCCGCCCGATATCTAACGGGTCAGTACACTGTCGCAGGGTTGCTCTGATACCACCTGTAACACCCCGGGGCCCCACACGGACCCGAGGTAGTTACTCTAGACCTCTAGTACTGTCCCCACAAACCACCACGAGCCTTTACCGCGCACTTTGTCCTCACTCATGCGCGCCCTGAGAAACTTCCCAGGGGGTCACCCATCCCAAGACTACTCCCGTGCAAGCACGCTTAACTTTGGAGTTCTTGGGTGATGAGCTCCCTTAAAAGGAGATGCACCTCTGTTGGTATGAGTAGTACTATTAATCCTCTTACATTAATCTCGGGTATTACACCCTCACCCCAACAGATCTCCTCCTCCTCATCCTCATCTGATCATCAATCTCCTCCACCAGAATCACCTCCTCCACAACAACCTGCAGGAAACCTAAAACCTGTATGGTTCCTCAGAGATTCTGATCCTACAACTATCTCTCCCATTTCTGCACCCAAAGGTTATTCTAGGGACTCTGTTGCTCCCAATCCCTCTCTGAGAAAGAAGAAGAAGGTGGTTCGCAACAGAAAACCTATCTACTCTCCATATGAGATATCCTCTGACATGGATGGATTCATGGTCAGCAAATCATACAAGGCCACATCCAAGAGACAGAAGACCCCTCCTCTGACTCAACTGGAACATGAACAGCTTGTTCACTCTCTGTCATCTGTCCAAGAACATCACCCACTACCTAGGGGAAGAGGTCTAGAGATGCCTTAAGCAGATGGACAAAAGAATGACATTCCCTTCAACAAGTTTGTCGAATCTGCAGAAGAATTTGGAGGACAGATCCTCCAAGGCTTGGACAAGCTGATAGAGATAAATGATAAGCACTATGGGCATCTTGCTCATGTGAATGACAATCTGAATTCAGGGATGCAGTTCATCTCTGACCGTTTTGAGAACCTCACAGGGACCCTCAACAACTTCATCGCCTCCTCAACTGCCAGAACAGATGTCCTATCAACAGAAGTGGTAGGCATCCACAACACTTTTTCAATCTTTCAACAGACTCTCCTGAGTCAAGGACAGGCAATCCACCATATCTCAGAGCATCTTGAGGCTCTGAAGAAATCTGATGCCAGAACAGAGAGGCACCTGACCTCTATTGAGCAAATGTGCAGAACTCATCAAGAACAGGCCCAAGCCCTCCTATCTACTGACAGAGACCGGTATCAGAAGATGGTGCTCCTTGAAGCCAACAACAAGGACATCTTCTCTGCCATCCAGAAGCAGCAAGGTCTGATTGAAGGCCTTACATCTGTCACTCAGACATTACCAGAGGCCCTGGAGCAGATAGCCTCAACCCAAGCATCAGAATTCCAGAAGATCAGTCTTATGATAGAAGACTTGAATGATGCCAAAAAGGGGGAAGAGGACCCTCAACAGACCAGGCCTAGGTCTCACAGAACTCCTACCAGAGCACCCTCCTCTGGTGAGCCTGTAGTAGATCCGGCTCCCTACTTTGAGGCTGCCTTACAAAAGAAAAGGGCAGCAGGCATACCTAGACCCCCATCTCCAGTCAAGAAGAGCACCAAGAAGAAGAAAGTTTTCAACTTTACTGAATGGAGATTGGGTGGCTCTCAGAATATTGACAGAGCCCAATTTGAGGAAATGAAAGCCAAAATGACTCCTACCCAACAACAGCACCTTTATCTAGACAAAGATGGTGTTGTCAGAGTTAGGTATGGAGGATCTCTTGAAGAAGCAGAAGAATGGTACAAGAAGAACATTGTCCCTGGAAAGACCGTACATGAAGGTGTCCTCAACTACTTGGACTGCAAACTCTCTCCAATATGGGCATCTTATCAAAGGTCGGGCAATCTGTTCAAAATCAGAGCTGAAATAAATGAAGAACTGCTCAGGCTTCAAAGACTAGAGGAAGAAGCTCTACAGGCAGCTAATCTGGAGAATGTGTAAGGTTTAAACTCTGTAAAACCTATCTAATAAAATCACATCTCTGCCTTCTTACTTTGAAGTGCTTTTCCTCAATTTCTTGTCTTTTTGCCTTCTGTTTGTGTTTGTTTATTTCTGTTATATTCTGCTATCTGAATGTATCTTACTCTTACTATTTTCCTATGCCAAGTTGCCCACCAAGATTTTAATAGAAGTTTTTAAACTTAATATTTTTATGGTGAAGGCACTTCTCTGGAAATAGTTAAAGGGTTTTGGCATCATCAAAAAGGGGGAAATTGTAAGGAATAATTGTATTTAGATTTTGATGATGCTATATTAATTAGGACTTTAGAAGTACCCCTTTTAGAAATTATGTATTAGAATTTTCCTTTGTAAAATTCTTAGATATATTCGACTTGACAGAAGTGCTTCAAGAGCAGAAGTGCTTCAAGAACAGAAGGGCTCCCAGAGCAGAAGTGCCTCTTAAGGCTTTATTGAAATAGAGGACCTTTGGTTCTCTGCTCCAGAACAGAAGTCCCAAGGACCTCTGTTAGTATTGACTCTGACAGAAACCCTTCTGGGTCTCTGTTGGACACTCCCAACAGAAGTGCTCCAGACCTCCTCTGTTCTACTCTCAGACAAAGACACCAGAAGGTCTGACACTTAGAAGATTTTCAAAGAACCGGGAAGTCAACTTAAAGATTCCTTCAACGGCTAGGAGTATAAAACGGAAAAGCTACAGTGCATGCATTAAATGCTCATTTAATGCACCCCATGCTACGTAGAGTAATTGCAGATGATTGGCCGGAATGTCAGGAATACTTTATCCCAAAATAGTAACCCGCCAACCTTACCGGGCTCTACTAGTCAAGTCAACTGATCGCTCATTTAATGCAGTTGTCCTCCTACTCCTCCAACGGGAAGACAACCTTAGTATAAAAGATACACTACGAAGAACAACCGGACAACTTTTGCCATAACCTTGCTATCACATTGCTAACCAAGCAAGATATTCAAACTCTAAAAAGCAAAAGCCTCCTTGAGATTCAAACTTAGTATCCTCTACAAGAGAAGGCAGAAGTTGGAAAAATACTCTTTCCAACTCAAGCAAAGTTCCAAGTGTTCTTCAACTCTTCAAGCTCTTCACATACACATATTTTGTAACGAAGCTAGTTGGAGGAACCTCAGTTTCAACAGAAACTCTTCTTGCTACAAGAAGGACGTCCTAATAACTGGAGTAGTGAAGTGGTGATACTTCAAGGAGACTCAGTGAAAGGACCAGTGTTAAAGGAAGCCAGGCAGTGCATCCCAGGACACATCTAGACTTGAAGAAGACGTGGAGTGCTTCTTAAGTGCTAGGACTAAGGCTTTGTAAACGGCAGTTTTTACAGCTTAGTGGAACAGTGGATTAGAGGAACGAGTTGTTCCTTGAACCACTATAAAAATCCCTGGTGTCGTTTACTTACTGCTTTTAATACTTGCACTTAGATATAACTGTATAACTCCTTGGACTTGGTATCTGTGTTCAGCAGAACTGGTTCTACGAGTTAACAGAAGGCCTTCTGCCTTTGCTTCTCTGAGGCTAACAGAACTCCCTGCCAGAACCCCATCCGCTGCCAGTCTGTTCTTTCAACAGAACAGGCTATTCTGAAAATCTGGTACTTAGTTTGAAAAGCTAAAAACCAATACAGTCTATTCACCCCCCCCCCTCTAGACTGTATCCAGTATAACCGGGACCAACAGCGGGGACACATACATGGGAGATGGCGGGCAGGGGAGCAGCTTCGGAGTCAGCTACTACGGCGGAGAAGGCGGGCACTAGGGACAGTGCTTGGTTCAAGTGTGGGGGAGAGACTCATCATGGTATGTAATTTTAATTTCCACCTCGCACTATGCATGTAAGTCTTTTGAACTTTTTGCACACAAAAAAAAGAGAATAAATAAAAGAAAAGAAATGCTAGTTAGGTTGAAAACCCAACAAAATAGGCAATCTAAGCAAAAAAGGCTTATAAAAAATGATGAGTGAGTTGGGAAGAATGGAAAATGAAAAGAAATGCTAGTTAGGTTGAAAACTCAACAAAATGGGCAATCTAAGCAAAAAAGGCTTATAAAAAATGATGAGTGAGTTGGGAAGAATGGAAAATGAAAAGAGATGCTAGGATGAAAACCTGAAAAGGCTCCTAGGCAAAATGAGAGATATGAGAGAAATGTTTATTTTTGCAGGCACTCATTGTATCTCTTTGAAGAATAAGAAGATTCAGAAAACAAAGAAGAAGAAGAAGAAGAAGAAGAAGAGAGGAGGACAAGAGAAGATGAACACTAGAAGGCCGTAAAACCCAAGATGTTCTTTGTAATTTGAGCTTAAAACTCATTTTGTTATCCTTGGTGGTCTTTGTGTTTGTATGTTGTTTAAACTGTGGAAACTTTGGAAGACTTGACACTTGTGAACATTCGATTTTACTCGAGGACGAGTAAAGAAACTAAGTGTGGGGGAGTTGATGCGTTTGTAATTTCCATATGTATGTTTGTGTTTTTAATTAGTTTTGCTTGATTTTTACTTTGAAAATTACACACTTTTGGTGTAATAGTTTAGTTTGTTAAATTCTTGTAAATAATTTAGATTAGGTATATTCTGAGCTCAAACAGGTCTTGATCACTCAAATGACAGTCGGTGAACCCCAAAAAGTGGAAGGAAGATGCATAATTTGAAGACAAAAGAAGGATCCTGAAATTTTGGTCTATACTCGGTCGAGTATCACCTATACTCGATCGGGTATTAGGTTGAAACTTCAAATCGGATCAGATCCGAAGACAAGGGAACATGCCGGGAAGATTTCGGCCACGATTGAGTGTCTATACCCGATCGGGTAGACCGACATACCCGATCGGGTATGTCTTTGAGTTTAAACGCAAAATCGGTCAAGTATGGCTCGAATATCAATTTCTACACATACTCGACCGAGTATAAACATATACTCGATCGGGTATACCTTTGGAACATAGCCTAAAATCGATCGAGTATACCTCGAATCTGGTATTACACACATACTCGATCGGAAACCATGTATATACCCGATCGAGTACCTGAATCCCATCCCAAAAGCCTATAAATACACCCCTTTTCCTTCACAAATGGGCATCCAATCCCTTTGTACATCTAAGCTCAGTATAGAATAGTTCTTTCTTTATATTTTTCATCATGTTTAGTCTTCAAATGAGGAGCTAAACTCTTCCATCTTGGTTTTGCTATTTTGAAGCTTAATGAATTTGTAAGTTGTGAGTTATTTTCTTTAAATCTTCTTCCTTGAATATTAATTCTTCCTTTAAAATACTATTTCTATATCAAAGTTGGGGAGTGTTACTAAGATGACAATTAGTTAACATCTTGACATTGGTTATAGTAATAGTTATTTCTTCCTCTATGTTAATATTGGGGAGTGTTACTAAGATGACAATTGGTTAACATCTTGATATTAATCATAGTAGGATTCATATTCTTTAATATTCTTCCTTGAGTATTAATTAATTCCTATTCATATTTCATGTTAATATTTTAAACATTGCTTAAAGTATCAACTAGTTTGTTTCTCATATTAATTATTACTAGAATCAATCGGTTAATACGCTTGTTATTAATCCGGTTCTTTCAACGGTAGTAAACTCTGATTATTAATGCATGCATCTCATGGTTAATATGTCAGGGGGAATTAATTATATTGATTAAACCAATAAACCGCTTATATTGAGGTTATCAATCTCAATCGTTTTCATCTTAAGTTTATTGCTACTATCAAGTTAATACACGGCGCTTGTTCTATATTGACTCGATAGTAAGTTTTATTAATGAACGCATCTCGTTATTAATAACTACCCTCGATGAACTGGATATACTCCTCGATTGAGTATTCGAGAGGAAGATAGTTAAAGATATAACCGGGATCGATAAACATTTCATTAAGTGGATAAAAGCAAAACCAAGCCTCCACATCTATTAATCAAACTCATATAGGTTGTTCATCTTAGTATTTTTTAAATCAAACCAATCTAAACCCCCCTTGTTACTACTTATATAAAAGGAAAGTATTCCTTTCCCTGTGGATACGAACCTTACTTCATTATACTACGTATAATCGTTGTATTGTAATTAGTTTGAGTGCACCTCACGACAAGTGCACGTCAACTATCAGCGATTGCTTTTAGTGTAGCGGTAAACACAACGATCCATAAGTGGTATCAGAGCCAAGGTCACGGGTTCAACCCCCGGCAATAGCATGGTGCGCAGTTGAGGCTGGCAGGTGCTGGGGGAAGATTGTTGGGCCACGGGTATGCGGTGCCAGCAATCTGCCAGCCTGCCGGTGCAATCAAACCGCGTGGCGCTTCGCTTGTGCTATAAAGGGAGAGGAGCGTAGTACACTATCAGCGATTGCTTTTAGTGTAACGGTAAGCACAACGATCCACAGTACCTTTTTTACATGGTGATGATGGGGTACGAAGACGCCATCCGATGCCGCAGTTTTTTTGCCACTTTGGATGGCCCGGCTCGTGAATGGTATGACTCTCTGCCCGACGGGAGTATCATGAACTTTCGCGAGTTGGCTTATCGCTTTCTCTTGAGGTTCGTGAGCTCCCGAGACGTCAAGAAAAACTTCAGCCACCTGTTCAGCCTAAAACGGGGGACAAAGGAATCATTGTCCACTTTCTTAGCGAGGTGGAGGGCTGAGTCAATCAAGGTTGAGGGCCTTGATGACAGGACTGGGGTGTCCATGCTCACAAACTCTATCCGATCTGGCGAGCTTTACAAAGATTTTGTCAGAAGTCCCCTCACCTCATACGAGGAAGTGCTCGGCCGTGCCGACCGCCAAGCTGAGGCGGAGGACGCCGTGCGGAAGAAGAGAGATGAGGAAGAAGGCGCAAAGGAAGAGAAGAGGAAGGAAGCTGGTTTGAGCACCGAGAAAGCTGACAGCAAAGCCGATAACAAAAACAACATGTACAAGGGTAACAAGAGCAAAGACAAGGGCAAGGCGGACGTCCCAAGCGGACCGCTCCTACCCGTCAAGCAATTGACTTCACTTTCTCAGTCGGGCGGGGCCATCCTCGACTATGTGAAGGAGCAAGGTTTGGTTGCCTTTCTCAAGGAGTGTGATGTAGTGAACACCATGCGCAACCATGGCCAGTATTGTCGATTCCACCGGAGGACAGGCCATGATACAGATGAATGCGTTATTCTCCAGCAACAAATCGAAGACCTCATCCAGAAGGGGTACTGAGGCCAGTTCATTAGCGAGCAAGGGAACACCCAACAGAATAGGAGTATGACGTGGCAGCGGTCCGACCAAGCTACCACATCGACGGAGAAAGAGCCTACCAAGAAGCGAGAGCTCGGCGCCCTTTGTGAAGACGATGAGGCCGACTTGGAGGACGGCTCCCAGAAACACCATCGATGTTCATACATCTTTGGGCGACCCAGGGAGGCGACACCTCAGGAGAACAGAAGCAATGGGCTCGAGCCCTATATGTCGGGGAGATAACCAGGGCTCCCGTCGACAAGAAGGTGAAGAGGGATCTCATATGCTTCACCGACGCAGATTTTCCACCGATGCCACCGCCGCACAGGGATGCCTTAGTGATCAAGCTCGAAATCAACGACACCATCGTCCATCGAGTCCTAGTGGACAATGGGAGCTCCGTTAACATCATGTACTATGACACCTTCCAGGGTCTCGTCCTGGACCGAAAGAACTTGATCCCGGTAAGAACCCCACTCTCAGGCTTCACCGGGACCCCATTGAGTCAGAGGGCAGCATAGTCCTTCCTGTGATGGTGGGCTCCGAGCCCTGCGTATCCAAGTTAGATGTCGAATTTATCGTCGTACGCCTAACTTGTGCACATATGATCATCATGGGGAGGTCAGCCCTAGAAGACCTGAGGTGTGTGATATCCCAGGAGCACCTGTGCATGAAGTTCCCCACTCTGAATGGCGTCGGAGTTGCCAGGGGAGACCAGCGGATGGCGAGGAGCTGTTATCTGAAAGCTTGCAAGCAATTCGGTCAGAAGCACTTGAGGGTCCACGTGATCAACGACAAGGCGGCAAAGCGCGACAAGGGTCAGCTTCATGCTGAAACCGCCTCGGAATACCATGAGGAAAGCTCCCCATCAAAAGGAAAGGTCCCTTCATGATCGGACCCCGATCAATTCCAAAGAGTGGTATTACGACTTCAACGTGTTCCACTCACATTATGAGTTTTTTGCTACTTTACATATGAAGTATTGTCTTCAAAAGAGGTCCGACCTCGCTTAGCAATGAAGGGCGGTGGCAAAAAAAGAAACAAAAAAGAGCAAAAAAAAAAGAAAAAAGGTACTATGCCCCTCATCGGTGTTTGGTTGACCTCGGCCAAGCTCTTGAACTGAAAATAGCAAAGCGATTTTCGATAATCCGAACAATTTTCTAAAGTAAAGAGCTAGCCACGACAGTCGAGGCAACAGTAGGGCCGACCTCTGGGTCGATGGTGCTCAAGATGCTGACCTTCGGGTCCTTTTGAGTGCTCGTCGCCTAACATCGCTGGCCAAGCAGCTCGCACTCTCGCCTTCCCCGAATTGGCGGTGCGGGTCCGTTCTGGTGGATTGTGCATGGTCCGCCCCTGTTGTTTGGCTATCCGTGTGGGAGTAACCAGATTATTCCCCAAGTCCGGGCAAACTGGACGGGTTAAAGCGATAGTACAACTGACCCCCCGGGTCATGAACGCTCTGGATGCCGATCTAAGGGTCCTCCTTGTAGATTCAATGTCCGACCTTGCTGGCCAAACAAGTCGCATACTTGTTGATTCCATAGCAACAACGAACGGATCACTTCTGTCCGACTGGAAGGGGAACGGATAGGCTTGGCCACTCCATCCTAACCACCCCCTGGGAGGTTAGAGAAGCCGGATCCTCGAATAAATTGCTAAGTATTCGTAATGCAAAGTATAGAAAAAGAGAGATGAATTCGAAATTACTTCAGTCAGATGTCACATCAGTGAACTTCATGTTACAAGCGAAAAACAAAAATGTACAGGGTCATGGTTGGGCGAACCCATCACCATCAAATACAACGATCTAGTCAAGGGGGTTTCTAGGAAGCTTAAGGAAATCTTCCGGAATCCGAAAGTCAACTCCGTCATTGACATGGACGCTCTACCCTTGGCCGTCGCCCAGGTACTACGCCACCGTCAACTTGTGATTGATGCCCAAGTACTATGTTGCAGTCAACTTGCATTGCGGAACACTCTTGAGGGAAAGCCTTGACTGCCATTCCACGATAGGGGTGCCTGCCGCCTTACATGTTTCGAAGTTCAAACTAGAATATATGCCCCCTGTCGTGGGGCTCTCTCTTCCTCATGATTCTTCACATGTTTGGGGACCTCTGTGGGGCATGAAATCCTGTAAAAAGATAAGGAGCTATGTGGCTTTAAATTAGTGATAATTCGGGAAGCACCAGCATGTTGCCCACACATACCGGCTGCACTCACGCTTTTCCGAAGGTCCTAGCTAGTCTAAATTGACCCGTTTTCTGTGGGGGTGAAGGATACTTACAGTTGCACTAGGACAACCGATATCCACCTCAAAGGCCTCGACGGCTTCAGCCTTGTGGTGATGAAGGCGTCGTCCAGAGTCGCCCGCCTACTTCTCACCGCCGAGGAGCAGCACCGTCCGCCCTGGAAACCACCTCCACTCGGATGCTGCTAACATCACCTGAATCCATCACCTTCTGGCTGCCAGCTAGATAGAAGGTCAACCCAGGCTGCAGCGGTGCGAAGCTTGCGAGGGTCCGACATTGACGGACGTTCGCCTGGAAAGGGCCTGCAACCATTGAATCCCGGCCGCTGACCTGAAATGTGTGGTCTCCATCACTGCCAAGCAAAAAACGGGTGGCAGCAGCCACCTTGCCGCCCAGAGGAAGAAGAGCACCGGGGCGACCGCCAAACAACGCGAACCCCCGGTGAATAGAGACTTCGACCTTTCCGCCCGACAGCCTAGCCATTCGGCCGCCTGGCCGCCCAGTCACCTGGCCGCTCGGTCGCCTAACCGTCTGGCGGTCTGGCCGCCTTGGCCACCCGGCTGACCGACTATCCGGCCGCCTGGTCGGCGGCTTCCAAGCAGGGGACGATGCCATCCGACCCGAGGGCACCCAGCTGCCTGGCCGCCTAGCCGCCTGGCCGCCTAGGGCAAGACGCACGCACATAGGAAGTCCAGGAGAAGATCAATGCCCCATTGTGCTACAACCATCTTGGATGGACCCTCCAAACAATGACAAACCATCAATAGAAAATCATGAGAATCAAGTTAATAGCAGCCTATTAATCGGTTGAATTACAGGTACCGACTCATCTTGGGAAAGCGGCAAACCGACGAATCGACAATTGAGGTTGTCCATGTACTGAACTCAGGGTTTCCGTCGACCCTCGAGTGCTTCCATTACAGATGCCAACTCACAGCCCATGGAGGTCATTCGACACATTGATCTACGTGAGCAACAAATAATGGAAGATACCGAGATGTGGTCTACTAGTCTACAAATCACACTTATCTCATCACTCGTGACTTGGGAATTTTAGGAACAGTCTGTTTTTAGCCATCCCACAAGGAGACTTTTTCACCAACCTCGCATAGGACGCCCTGCCTCGGAAGCTGTGGGATTCAAACATGTTGGCCCTCTACCTACGAGGGCTCCGTGGAGTCACCAACTTGCTCAACGTGGTTGGCTTGGCTAAAGGCTGCCGGATCACAATTAGCTGCTGACCTTAAGAACGGTTAGTCGGTTAGTGACATCAGATTGCCCAAATTCGGCCATTGGCTTCAGAGGGAACCGAACAGCAGAAGGTTACTCAGGGTCATCCAACCTCAGGGATCCGTAGCCAACCTGTACATCCGCCGACCTGGAAAGCTACACCGCCGGTGTAACACTTGAGATTTAATTTAAACGGATTAATAGTACTACTCATACCAACAGAGGTGCATCTCCTTTTAAGGGAGCTCATTAGCCAAGAACTCTAAAGTTAAGCGTGCTTGCACGGGAGTAGTCTTGGGATGGGTGACCCCCTGGGAAGTTTCTCAGGGCGCGCACGAGTGAGGACAAAGTGCGCGGAAAAGGCTAGTGGCGGTTTGTGAGGATAGTACTAGAGGTCAGAAGTAACTACCTCGGGGCCTACGGGGCCGGGGTGTTACAGCCGGCCAGGGCTGCCGACCTGCAGCCGATCAGATCCAAAGCTCGTCGGACAGCGCGAAAGATAAGGAAGGACACCGGCTGGTTGTTGTCGGCCAAAGAGCTTCTCACAGTACAGGAGCTGTTGCACCGCCCGGAAGCCATCTCTGCCCGCAGTCTTGCCCGCAGTTTTCGCTTCCTGGATCCGTTGCCTCTTGATAGCTCCACTACAGATCCGCGCGAAGCCCGCCGATCGTTGAATCCCTGACTCTTGGTCACCTCTTGGTCGTTGCCTGAACCGTTGCAGTAACATGCCGATCCCTGGCTCCTTGTTGCCCATGTGAAGGAGGGGACGCCGACCGAGGGATACGATTGCGATGCGGTAGCTTGACGCCGACCCCGCGTCAAGTTCCGGCTTGAAGACGTCGTCGAGTGACCCGAGCAAGCTGCCTGACCGAGCTAGCCGACGGGTGATGCAAGGGTCTGGCGCCCAGGACCCGCGATGCAGAGGTGCGGCGCCCAGGGTTCTTGTGCAGCGTGGGATTTCTGTCGGGCTAAGAAACAAGGAAAGAGAAAAGAAAAGGAAAGAAAAGAAAAAAGGAAAAATAAAATAAAATCAGGAAATAATTATAAAATAATAATAATGAATTTCAGGAATTTTCGGAAGCTGGCGTGAACTCTTAAGTCTGGGAGAAAGCTGACTCCTAGAATGATAGGATGCCAAAAGAATTGATTTGGAGCCTTATCTAAAATTAAGAAATCTCCACGAATTTTGGGATTGACAGAATCCACAATTATTGCCCCCTGGTATGTGAATATTTTTTAAATGGGCAGCTGACTTGGACTACTCCCTCTTAACCGAGTGAGTCTACTACTCGACTAAGAGAGCTAGTGGGGGACTCGTGATGGGGTTATGGGACTAGGCCCAATGTCTAATCGGCCCGGGCCCCGAACTTGGACCAACAGGCCCAAGCCCATGACAATTATCTTACCAGGACAGCCCAACCAGTGGGCCCGGCAACCCAGAGTTTATGTCGGCCGAACCGAACAAGCCCATCAAGGAGCGGAAGTGCAACTGAACGGAAGCCCGAGATGGCCTGCCTACCGGCCCAACCGGAAGCCTGCCTTTTGGCCTAGCGAAGAGCCTGCCTTCCAACCCGACCAGCAGCCTGCCTTCCAGCCCGGCCAGCGGCCTGCCTACCGGCCCAACTGGAAGCCTGCCTTTCGGCCTGGTGAGGAGCCTGCCTTCCAGCCCGGCCAGCAGCCTGCCTTCCAGCCCAGCCAGCAGCCTGCCTCCAGCCCAGCGGGAAACCTGTCTTCTAGCCCATTTAGGAGCCTATCTCCAGTCCAGCAGGAGGGAGCTCAAGCGTCCGGCCTGCCAGCCAGGAACAGTAACGGCCGGAACAATCAAAGCGCTATTAATTATATATGTATTTAATTCCGTATTAATGTTGTAATTAATTTAGTCATTATTATGTTCGCCAGTTACCATTTGTAATCGACTATAAAAGGCAAGTCCGAATTTCAAATGAGATATGCTATTTCTGGCAACTAAACACTTTTAACTTCTTTCCTTATTCGCATTATTTTCCTGATTTCCTGCTTGAGTGTCGTATGTAGCATTCCTAAAAGCCTACGAGCGTCCTATTTTGGACCAACGGTAAAATTCTTCATTGTTTTAAGTATTCTTTACCATAAGAAAAAAAAATTGTGATCTGTGTGGTGAATTGTTTTAAGTATTTTTCATTATGCCGTATTGTTTAATACTTTTACATCTAACATTGTTCATCGACTTGTATTTAATTAATTGTTTAAATAAATTGGGTATCATTATGAATAATGTAAGAGTTTTATTTAAGTATTGAGTTTTTGACTTTTGTGATATATTTCTTTTATTTTCAAATATGTTGTATTACAAACAAATACTACATATAAGGGCCCTTTTTATCCCAAATTTGTGAGGATTGGCACTGATAAAAACCAAACAATTTTTTCAATATTACTCCATTCTGGCTATATGGAATAATTGAAATAGAGTTGGTATATATAAAACGTTTTTAAATGTAGACATTTTATTTACGTATTGTTACTTTTAGGATGTTTTTACGGTAATTTTACTTGGACTGTAATTTGCTGGTCTGGTCTGGTCTATTCTAAATTGGTCTGGTCTGGTTTCTTTGTATTTTTATTACAAAGTCACGGCCAATGGTCCGTGACTACATTCTAGTCACGCGGAACTAGTCACTGAACTAGTCACGGACGAAGTCCGTGACTAAAAGTGTTAGTCACAGACTTTTTACACTACGGTCCGTGACTACAGGCGAATTTTTTTGTAGTGTAAAGTCTGGTCTGGTCTGATCTGATCTGGTCTGGGAGGAATTACAGTCCAAGTAAAAACACCCTTATAATTACAACAATAAAACATTATTACTATAGAAATTGCTCGAAGTAATTTAATTATTCTTACTATTAAAACAATAACCACCAATAACTTTCTTGAAAGGTCAATTAAGATTCGAATAAAATTAACTTGAGGTTGGGGTTTGTTCCGATGCTTTTCATATTTTCATCATCAATGACGTTTTCCACCGCATATATATATATTAGGATTAGGAGGGAGGTAGAACCAAGATTGCTAAATAAATCATTATTGTTGGTGTAATATATTGTTATTATACCTGAAAGCGAATTATAAAATCACACGTACATTTCAACCTACCTATAAAATCACACATTGTAAAATCATTATTGTTAGTGTAATACATTCACTATGATTACAGTGGGCGATGTCTCATATTCTATTTCTTCATTTGATCATTCATCATCTTCCTCTCAACAGGTGCCTTTAACATTTTGACAATTTTAATTTTTAGTTTTGTTTCCTAGAATGCACATACGTTATTTAATTTGTAAGTTTACTTCAAGGAATACAGTGTGTGTATGTAGGGCAGATGATTTCTCTTTTCTAAACAAATCTCAATCTATAGTTTTCATTTTTCAAACTTCAAATTAGGCAATGATGATTGAACGAAACAAATAATACTCCATCTATCCCGTAAAATAATTTCTGATTTGACTTGGATTAGAGTTTAAGAAAGTGAGAATAAATGTAAATGAATGTTAGCCACAAAATTTTTCAAAAAGGGAAATGAGAACAATTTTTTGGGACAATGCGAAAAAGAAAAGGAGAAGTGAGAACTATTTTGCGGGATGGAAGGAGTATTATTATGTAAGGTACGGTTAACCGCAAGATCAAGGTAGATAAAAACTTAACATGGTTACAACTTTAGTTTAAATATGAATCATATGATAATCTATCTTTTCTAATAGAAGTAAAACTCATTCGGTCATAAAAAAGAATAGTTAATTAAGTAGCTAGTCAATAGTCAATAGTGAATTCATCCGCTCTACAAGACTACATATGTATTTGAGGATTGATTTTTTGGTCAAACACGTAAAATTACATTTAAAATATATTTAATGTATAGTATGATATTAAAATAAAAAAACCTTAATGTATAAAGTACTTTCAGAAAATATGTCCACCAAACTACAAAGTTATATTCCATTGGATGATATGTGTGTAGGAGCGGATCAGGTACAAGATGTGTTTATTGTGCAAACATTAGTACAATGCATCTTTACGTTATTCAGCTATAAAATAGCAATTGCATATTAACGTTCAAAAAGTTTCATCATAAAAAAGTTGGCTTTTATTACAAAAATGTCTTTGTGGCTTTATAGCATTTAGATCAACTCATCGGATGGTCAAGATGAGTTTGTAGTTTGTAAATTAAAAAGGATTTATATTTAATCTATATTATATACAGAGTGTGTGTATGTTTATATATATAGGGGATGGTTCAAATAAAAAATGTCTTAACGTGCAAAGTGAAGAGTTTGCAATTTTTCATGTTTCGTTTACACTTTTTCTTACTTTCGTTTCACTTTTTCGCGGTAGCTCAAAAAATCGTTTATTTACAAAACTGTCACCGTCAATTTGGCCGAATTTGGCCAAAATCAAAATGGCCAAAAAGTGCAACACAAACAAGAAAAAGTGCAAGCGAAACGTGAAAAATTGAAAACTTTGCACTTTGCACGGGAAGACCACTTTTTCATTTGAACTATTCCCTATATATACATATACATATACATACACACACACACACACACACACACACATATATATATATATATATATATATATATATATATGCCCTTAAAATGAGAAGTGGGATGTAATCTTAGCCCTTGGATTTGCATGTGATCTAGCAATGCAGTCAACTTATAGACTGAATATAGGAACTTATAACCAATAAATCATAACTTATAAAGCTCTCCGTTGTAATTACGAAAATGCCACCGCGTCCAAAAAATTCCAAAGTCTCTAGACTTTTTTTTGCGGTGGCATGTTCGTAATTATTTCGAGGGGTCTATTAGTTATGATTTATTGGTTAAAAGTTCCTGTGTTCGGTCTATAGGTTAGCTTCGCAGTTTTTAGCTTAAGGACACTTCTCACCTGATCCGCTCCCTAGATATATATACACAAAGTATATATATATATATATATATATATATATATATATATATATATATATATATATATACACGAAGTATATATATATAGATAAGAGATCAAATACAAATTATGCTTAAAATACTAACCTACAAACTCAATAATATGCATCACTTTAAACTTCAATATGCAGTAAAAATAATATAAAGATGCAAGGGTGGGGTCACATACAAACTAGTTCTCTCATTCAAATCATATTTACATTATTTGTATTGCACATTGAAGTTCAAAGTATTTCATATTATTCAAGCCATAAAATAGCAGTTTCATATTTACATTATTTGTATTGCATATTGAAATTCAAAGAGTGCATCTTTACATTATTTGTACTACTGCATATTGAAGTTAAAAGTGTTGCATATTATTGAGTTTGTAAGTTAGTAAGCTAAGCATGATTTGTATTTGATCTCACCCATATATATATATATATATATATATAGAGAGAGAGAGAGAGGGAGAGAGAGAGAGAGAGCAATGATCAAATAAAAAAGTCTTTATCGTGTAAAATAAGAATTGATCTCAGCCGTACAAAAAGTCAATCGGATACACAATAACCCTTATCTAATAGACTTTCGAGAAAACCTTATCTGATACACTTTATTAAGATGTCTTGGCATTTGAACTCAACCCTATGTGTGTCTCTTTCTATATATGCGAGCTAGTCAACTAACTCTTTCCTCTGTTAACTATGTTCTACTTTGGGAATATATTATTTAATTAAAGTTGGGGAACTATTTTTGTGTTTCTCTAAGCAGGGGAAAGATATCTTGAGGACACTAATGCAAAATCCTGGTTTGAAACGTGTTTCTTTTGCATTAGATTATACCCCGGGAGGTCTATTTTCTCTTACCAATAATGGTGGTTTCTTGATTACACCACAAACTAAATCAGTCTTTATTCTTCAAAAAGAGTATGCCACTGTCGATCCTTCATTTGTTGACGTAAGTTTTACATCTACTCCATCTTGTGTTTCTCATGAAAAATTAAGATGTTTTCGCACATTTTTTCAAAGGAAAAATGCCAATCTATATTAACGTAATTAATAATTTGTAGTTATAACCAACCAGTAACGCAAAATATAACTATCTTCAAAGAGACTCATCTAAACTCAAGAAAAATCTTACGATCAGATTTTGAGACAATCACGGATTCCAAAAAATCAATGCAAATCACTAATCACCAACTCACCAAACTGCAACATAGAGTGTTCTTCCAAACCCTTAAGGTCATCATACATTTTACCACATCAACAAATTCAAAATAGCCGAAAAGATCTTGGAGTCCCTGATAAAAATTAAGACATATAGGAAAATTCACCCAAAATAGAGCGAAACTTTTAACTGAATATACGGGAGCTTCAAGGCGAATAATGGCCATAAGCACCTCAACAAAACCACTAACACAAACAAATAAAAAAAAGTAAAAAGTCTAAAAACATAATTGAAGTTGCAAAGAAATAAAGAGTAATAACCGTGTGTGGTCACACGATTCCTCCGTGATGATGGTTTTATATGGTGCCTGACCCGATTTTGAAACAAAGATATTAGATATAAATGCAACTCCTTATAGTAGTAATTATAGTAATCGTGATTATTTTGAAATCTTGTATTGAGTTAGAATAAAGATATACACATAGTAACCTTAGTCACGTTATTTAAAATACATTTTATTTGTTTCTATAATATTTTAAGAAAAAATCTTAATTTAATACTTTAACATATACGGAGTATATATTAGAATTGGTTTAAGAATATATGCATTCACATGATGAATTAGTACAACTAACAAAGACTTAATTCTGAAAAAGAATAAATTTCACTTTTGGTCCTACGAGTTTTATGTCAATTTCACATTTAGCCACATCTTTCACTTTGTCCAGTTCTGATACATGATTATTGCGTTTTCTTTCATAAATCGTCAGAGAAGGACCACAAATGGTGAAAAAACATGAGTCAAGTTTAAAGAGTGAACAGAGTGAAAGACGTGAACTAAATGTGAAACTGACATAAAACTCATAGGATCAAAGGTTAAATTCCCAAAATATGAGTAAAAGAGGGAGTGAACAAATTCACTTTTGTTGTACAACTACCTCCCAGACCGCCATCATTGGTTGGTGCTACTAGGATTGTTAAAATTAATCTAGAAAGTCGCCCCTTAGGATATATTCAAGCTTACGGTTAGGATTAGGATCTAGCCTTTAGGGCTTACCAACCTCTCTTACTACATACGGAGTATAATTTAGGGTTAGTCTTTCTAGGTTTAACAATCCCACTTAGTTACTTTCCGGCATCGCCAGTCCAATAGCAACAAGCAATGACAGCTAATTAATGAGATTTCCCATAATATGAATTTTGTACAGTAAAAGTGAATTTTGTTCGCTCATATCTTTTACTCTTATTTTGGGAACATTCAAAAGTTATGGAAATATTACTAATACATAGAGCATTTCCCATAATATGACTAATTAATGAGATTTCCCATAATATGACTAAAACACTTACCATATTATTGTAATTCATCTTTAATAATGTGCCTCTTAAAAAGGGATATAGTCATATAGACGTGCCCATCCATATGATTTCCTACTATTTTGGAAGAGTAACACTTCGATCTAAAACGTAGGAGCTGTGGGATTTAAAATATTATTAATAAATACTCATGCATGTATTAAAGTCGGGAAAAAACTCATAGACGATATCGGGAAATGATTGATGTTTTAGTCATATGAGAGATACTTTTCTCAAAAGTAATCAAGTAATGGAATTTCCACTTTTGCGTTTTTGGGAACCTAAAACTTACACTACTACTTTAACTTTTACAATGCTTGGAATGAATAAGGTAATTAAGAATGGAACCTTAAAAATAATTACTTCAACTTTAAAATATAACTGAAATAGAGACCAAAGGGAGTATATGAATATCCTAGCTAACACATCAACCTAACTGTTATATGAATTCTCTATGCATCGTTATGCCCGATCGGGATAAAATGTGTTAGTATACTCCAGCAAGTCATTTAATACGGAGTATGTAGTTCACACAAATATAAAAGGAAAAAAATATTATATTAATTCATTTTACTTGCTAGCTATTTTTTGTCTTTAGATTGGTGCATGTTCACCAATAATGCTTGTACATATTGTCAATTTGTGATACGGAGTATTGCTCATTTATCTATTAGTCACATTCTTCCTCATCTTAATTATATATATATATATATATATATATATATGTGTGTGTGTGTGTGTGTGTGTGTGTGTGTGTGTGTGTGTGTTTGTTTGTGTTTGTACTTCATATGTTAACTCCTTAGCTAACTACAGTGATACTTTCTTGTTGATATGTGTATGAAAAGGTGGTTGGCACTCATGGTATGTCAACATGTGTAGGTCTCATCATTCAAAACCCTAAAAGTGGAAAGTAAGATCCAAAACTTATTTAATTAACTTCAGCTTACTATCATGTCAAATTATTGTGTCAAGTAATTAAATGTCTGTATTTCCCTAACTATGTTATTTATATTTCATCTGCATTATATATGTGGTTACAGGATATCTGTTGCTCATATTGATGTGCTAGGTGTTATTGAAATTGGGATAAACCAAATGTTGTCTTCCGTTGATGATCAAGATATCAATGACGTGACCAATTTGAATGTATTAATTAACTCTTTCAATCTATACTTATGAGTATATAATACTACTTCTATTCCATAATGTAAGATACATGTAGGTTTGGTGCGGATTTTAAGTAATAAATAAAGTACTTGTTTTACAATTATAATCTTCGGGAAGTAAGAAAGAGCAAGACGAGTGTACAAAAGATGAAAGGTGAAATGATAGATAGAGGAATAATATGATGAAGTAAAAAGTTAGTGAAGTTCAATTAAAGAAAATATCATTTTTTTGGGACAACCGATAAAGAAAAATATGTCTTATAAGATGGAATATAGGAAGTAATATAACTACATTTACCAAAGGTATATGCTAAATATTCACAAAAGTTTATATTTAATTAACCTTTTGAGGATATGATGAATGCAGGTGCATTTAATTGGTGGCTACAATGATGAACCAGAGTGGGCAAATGTATGTCATATATAATATAATGTCTTATATATATGACTAATCGACTTGCATCTCATTAATTATTGCATATATCTTTTTATCGTTTTTTATCGTTGCATATATTTTACATTTTCTATCCGTCTCTAATTAGTTTAAATTTGTCTCGTATCACATTTCATAATACTTGAATGATTACAATTCACTCTTACTTTGTTCACACTTTTTTAATTTAATATCAATCATCATTCATGTTTTGTCTCAACTTTTCTTATAATACTTCGTACTTTTCTTATAATACTTCGTACTCCGTACCAAATGTACTCGGTAAACCAATAATAATACTTGAGTACATATACTAGAAGAGTTTGAAGCCATGGTTTGTACCCTCCTTTTATCAATACTGCACTACGTACTTTGATATGATGAATGTATATAACTATTAGCCTAAACCATAAGAAAGTTTGAAAACATAAGAATTGAGGTGATTTAAGAATATTTTATAGAATATGGTTTAATTTTAAGTTTATTCCGCAACAAATACCAAATTTCAAAGACGATGAATGAAAAATCGGTGCATCTTATATGTGATATATTATTATATCAACACCCATCATGTAGTATTATATACGAAGTATCAAGTATGATATATGGTGAATGCTACAATAGTAGCATATTTATCATTTATTTGATTGTCCCAATTCATCATTTATTTATATCTTTAAATTATTTAACTACAATATTATAATTGATTCATTGAATCTGTCATGCATGTTATATATAATTAATCAATCTTTGGATATATTAATATTACGTGTATATATACGTGCAGCATGAAGATGAGGAAAAGCGAGAAGGAGTTTCTTTCCCCATTTGCTCCAAGATAATTGAAGTTCTGTGCAAGAGCACCAAAACTTTCCATCTTCGAACTTTGCATGTTCTTGATCACAACACAATATATGATAGACAAGGAATAGGCAACCCCAAATTTGGAGGTTTTGTGGTAATTTATTTCAGCACACACATATGCGACTATATATATATATATATATATATATATATATATATATATATATATATATATATATATATATATATATATATATATATGAGCATGGTAGCAGATCTCTCTAATTACCCGGCTTTTATACATGATATTTCCAAAGGGCCCTGTTTGATGTACACAAGATGTACACAAAATGTGTACATTGCCTGTGTACACAGGCAATTGGGTATCAAATTCTGCCATTTTCTAAATGAATTGCCTGTGTACACAGACATGCAACTAGGAGGTTTGTGTACAGTTTGTGTACCACTCATGTACACTAAGCATTTTCCATTTCCAAAAATATTACTACGTACTACAATAAAATAAATTTATATATAGAAATGTAACTAAAGACACTATATATAAACATACTCTTAACGTCACTCCAGTGTAAAATTTGAAAATAATTATAATTACTTAAAGTTACCAAATCATATTTTTGTGTATTATTCATATTTGAGAAAAGGGTCAAATAAGGCTTTCTACTATTACGAAATAATCACATAAGGCCATGTACTCAATAAAGTGTCATATAAGTACCTCTACTTGTATAAAGCAATCAAATGAGTCCTAAAGGCTTATTTAACACCTCTTAATCCCGATTTTAGCTTACATGTCAATTTGTTTGACTTGTATTTCAACCAATCTTAGTTAAATATTCGACATATGATGTATAATGTATTCTAAAAAGATGGTCAGAAGTACGTTGAAACCGGGATTAACAGGTGTTAAATAAGTCATTAGGACTCATTTGATTGCTTTTTAGAAGTATATGTACTTATATGACACTTTATTGGGTACATGACCTTATATGATTATTTCATAATAGTAGAAGGTCTTATTTGACCATTTTCTCTTCATATTTTGGTCATATGTATTAGATATTATTTCCATATAAATACATATATTAGACATATACGGAGTAATTAATTTGGATCAAATGGAATTGTAGTTTAGAAATGTGCATCCACAAGATTCATGCATGTGGTGGTATTATTGTAATAAAATGTGCATTAACATAAAATAGAGTATGCATCGTTTTGGATCATTCGGTTTTTATATGTATGCATAAGTATATATGTACGCGCACACAAACCTGATTCTAGTGAGAATAGCTTTTCTCATGAGAAATAAGAATAATGCAAAAAATGCATATCTAGGTTCATGGATTTGCACATTTTTGTATATGGTAATGCAAACTGTTCAACCGTAGAAAAAGTTCACATTATTTAAAAAAATGTCATAACATTTTTCATTCATGTTCGTGCACAATTCTATTTGAGAAAATGCACAATTCTTGAATTCTATGATTTAAATTTATTCTCATTTAATTTCACTCATGAGATCGTTGTCTTATTTGAACCAAATTTCTCACACACACATATGTATACACACACATGAACATTTTAGTCTAGTCTAGCTTTATATCATCACATATACAGTTTAATTAAATGACAAATGGGCTCATAATAACGAACAAACTAAGCTAGCATGGACTCGACGCGGACTAATCGAGTTTGGCACGAATCATAATATTTTTTGGCACAACGTCGTGTCAAATAGATGGTGACAAAACAACATTGGTATGGAATTTGGCACTGATTTGATGTATCTGTGCCAAATACTATGTGAACTTTTTCGGATATGTGACAAGGCTATGCAAAAATCGTTGTTTTTCGTAGTGGCAGTTTTGACTATATATTTTTAGCTCACTCATATGCATATTTTCCTATTCAACCAAGGTTGAAACTGGGGTTGGGTCAATATTTCCGGCTATGTTTGATGAAACCACAAAAGGTCCAGACGAAATGGTTAGAGAAGTTCGAAGACTATGTTGCCATTATGACCCAAGCTGGGATGGTAGGTTGCTGGACACTTATGATAATCTATCAGACCACTATGTTATTGCTCCTTGCTCTTGGTACGTACCTAAATTACCAACCTTGATTCATTGAATTTATTTTGTGATATGTGTGTGTGTTACAGTGAATAAAATTTATTTGACCCTGTAAAAAGAAATCAATTTACTTATATTAAAATTATTAGAAGTGAATTGAATGAGTCTTATTTTAAGAAAGAAATTAACAATGATGATTCTATTTGTGCACTAGCTATGTTTATGTTTTAGTCCTATTTAAAGAACTTTCTCATTAAAAATATATACTTTAGCTAATACATTTGTTTTTGCACTACTTCTCAACAATAACTATTTAAGTAAGAGTTGATAATATATACTGAGGTAAGTATAGTTTTTGTCACTTTTAGTCTTATGACAATTGTGTGAGTTACATTTTTAGTTCTTGATTTTCTTTCCATTTGTAGTCCTTTGACTGTCAGAGACAATTGTAGTCATCGACATCAAAATTCCATAATTTAGCCTATTAAGTATTGTCAAATTGACACTTTTAGTCCTTCCACTATTGTTTTGCCACAAATATCAAAAGTATCTCTCGTACAATAATCGAGAAACTACAATTAAAAAAGTTCAAAATCAATTAACATAAGTGTCAGTGACGTAATAATGGAAGGACTAACAGTTGCAAAGCTTATGTTCAAATGAGTCCATTTTAATGGTTGTTATCTCGTTAGAAAGATGGTACTAACACTACTAAAAAATCTCGGTATAGGCACGGATTTTGGCTCGAATAACCCCTTAAAATTCCCAGACTATCGCTCTTGGCTCAGTTTTGGCTCGGAAAGAATTTTTGTGCCACCTGGGTCGATCCAAACGTGTTGGTACGGATTATAGGATCTGTGTCAACACTTGGCACGACTTTTGTCTAGAATTTTACGTCCAAAACTCATGAGTTCTAAAACTCATATTCATACTACATTTACAAATTATTAAAAGTGTGCAAATAAAATTCACTAATTACTATTGCTCATTTAATTAATAAAAGAGGAGATTATTATGAGGATTAATAACATATTTACATAAATGTTGTTTATAAAAACATGACCTTCTAAGTATAGTGACTATAATAGTAATTTAATCAAAGGTAATTTTACTCTACTTTTACACTTAAATTACTATGAGATTATAGTATAATATTCATAACTATTAGTCATATATATTTTTGTAAATAAGTTTCATTTCAGTAATATTTTTGAAAAACACTCGAAATGCCCATCAGTTCTATATATATTCATTTTATTATGATTTGTTGGACCTTCTTATCGATCCAGTTTGACAATGTCAATTATATTTAATCCGTTGGCTATTGAGTTAATTTCCCTAATATTTGCTTTATTATTTCTTTACTAGGGGGAGAAAGGGAGCAAAAGGATTTGGATGGTTTTTGAGTCTATCTGATCGAGAGTTTGCCGATAACTATTATTTCACACCTCCAGCTGTCTTGAATCGTAACGAGATCAATTATTTAAGAGGGTAGGTAAATAAGATACATTTTTAGGATGCAATATGCAAGTACCTATGTTGAAATTAAAAAAAAAAATAGAAATTCTAATGTTTTAGATAATATTTCAAAAGTATTATATAAACTTGAGAGAATTTCCTAAATAAGAGTAAAAAAGTTTTGAAATTTCAAAATAGAACTATCATGTTTTTTAGTTGTGTCAAAACAAGTATCATGTTTCTTTTTTTGGAAAAATTATATGTGGCTCACCACATTTGCACTCTATCATAGTTTCTACTTTTTCAAGTACTTTATTATAGTGATGGATTCGGGCCGGGTCGGGCCCGTGCCGGGCCTAGGCCCGGTCAGGCCGCCGGTTCAAGAAAAGTGGGCCCGGGACCGGCCCGCGGGTTGGACGGGTTCGGGCCGGGCCACCCGCCCGGGTCACGGGTCGGGTCGGGTCCGGTTCGGGCCGGGCCGGTTAATTTTTTTTTTAATATAATTTATATTTTATAGTTTATAGTTTTATACGAGTATTAAAAACAAACTTCAATTGCATTTATTTGAAATGAAATAGGAACTACATTTGAAAATTAAAACAAACTTTAAGAGATAAACATTTTGAAAATTGTAATCAATCGGAACTTCCTGCACCTCCCGATCCTTTGGCTTTGTCACATGACTTCATATGCTTGATTGACATCCCGAATCCGCCTGAAGCCCCCATTATACATTTTTTTTCGCACCATTTGCAAATTGCGTACCACATCCCGATTCTTCGGGTCCTTCTGCTTATCAAAATTATACCGTATAATGGCATTTTGATTTTTCATCTTAACTTCTTGGAGAAGAGAATATGAGAGTAGATATATAATATATTGGAGAATAAGAGAATTAGAGAGTAGAGAGATAAGAATAGGAATAATTGGAGAAGAGATATGAAAAAATGTTTAAGATTAGGAGTATTTATAGGGTTTTTTTTACCCCCCACCCCCCCCCCACCCCACCCCCTACCACCCAACCCCCCCGGACCCCCCCTTTACCCCACCCAACGGCTATATAGTCGTTTGGGTTGTCCCCAGCCCCACCCCCAACGGCTAGTAGGAGCCCAAACAAAAAAAAAAAAAAATAAATTGAACCGGACCCGGGCCCGGGCCCGACCCGGCCGGGCCGGGTCACAAAAATGCTGAACCGAGCCCGCCCCGCCCCTTCCCCCCGGTTCGGGCCCAGACCCGGTCCCGGACCGCCCGACCGGGCCGGTCCCGGACCGCCCGACCGGGCCGGTCCCGGGCCCGCACAGTACCGGGCCGGGCCGGGTCACGGGCCGGGTGGCCCGAACCGAATCCAACCCTACTTTATTAATAGGACGGGGAGTGTATTTTAGAATAAATAAAACTCGAAATCGAACTCAAGTCAAATCAAGTTATATACTACGGAGTACATATCTTTACTAGACGGAATTGTTTTATACTACGTATATAGCTTGACATGACGTGTGTTAAGACTTAGTAAAAAATACTGTGTGTATAGTTGAATGCGATATTTCTTTATTAAGAACGATTGGATCTAAGTTAGAGAGTTGAGCTCATCTAGCTTAATTAACTCCTACCTGTCCTCACACTTTTCTTATACCCCTCCGTTCCAATTTAAAAGGTCATGTTTGACTTGCACACTATTTAAAAAAGTTACACTGATTAGCACTGTTTGATAGAATATTGTTTTTGAGGAAGACATTGTCGGTGCTGAATAGGACCAAAGATAAAGTGTTGCTTTTATTTAGTATTAATTGGAATAATTATTTTTATTATACATTCTTAACTTGTGTATTTTTCTCATAGAATATTTGCCTATATTTTCAACAACCCGGAATGGAAAAAAACATTTCCAGGCGGACGCCCTCGAGTATTTGCAAGAATTGATTGTGGGGGGTGGAAACAAAAAGAAGAAAAAATGTCCCAAATATTTAAGAGATCCGCCAATTAGGTGGAAAAGGATGTACCGTGATATAGCCTAATAAGATTTACTTTCATTTTCTGTCCAAAAAAAGATTTACTTTCATTTGATGTATCTGAAGGATCTCATGTATGTATTGTCATGTTTCACTCATAGGTAAACTCGCATTTACAAATTTGTTGCTTCTGAATGGAGAAATAGAACTCTTTCTCATCATTATGCTTGACATTTAATATAGTGCTATTGATATTTCATTAATGTATTATATTGTGATTTCTGTCTTTCTTGATCGTTAACCTTAATTAAAATTTTGAAAACTTTATCAAGAATATACACAGAAACTCTACTAAGATTCCTTTCATTCTTGATATATTAAGTTCAAGGTTTGAAAAACTTAATCAAAACTATGCAGGGAAACTTCGTCCAAACTTCTTTCTTTCTTGATAAAATATGTTGATTGAAGAATTTTATAAATAAACATGGAGAAACTCTAAGCTTATCCTCCTTACAATAAAGTAAACAATGTGTATGAAATATACCTAAGGAGCTTGGAGTATTCGATCGCCCAAAATCAGCGGAAAATACCTCGTTACTCATTTCCGCAATCTCTTGTTATTTCATGAATCTTTAAAGGAAAGAACAAAATGGTGAAAGCAGACGTTAAAGATGCTCTTAGAGCATCTTCAATGTTAAAACGTTAACGGTGCATACGTGGCATGAGAGATGGCCAATTAAAAAACAATAAATAGAATATCTCTCTCCTTATTTGAAGGATCTTATATCATTTTGGTAAGTTTTCCTTCACAATGTCAAGCACAATGTCTAGATGTAGACATTGTGGTTGACATTGCAGGGAAAACTTACCAAAAATACATAAAACCGTGAAAAGACGGAGAGAGAAATGTCATAAAATCAATCTTTTGTGTCTATCTCTCTAATGACACATTTGCACCGTGCACATTGTAGCATTGAAGATGCTCTAAGTGATGGACAAAGTTTTTCCTAAAATATTACTCCCTCCGTCTCCTAAAGATATTCCTGCTTTCACCCACACAAAAGTTAATGTGTTGTTGACTTTCCCTAATTGGCCTCCCCTACCCACGTGCTGCCCAAACTGCGAAAACAAAAGTGAAGGAAAAGGGGCTTCATTTCGGTAAAAACAATCACATAAGGGGGTAACAATCTTGGAAAATTCCTTTTGTACACGTCGGGTTACACGTCTGTCAAATTGTCTATGTATAGACAATTTGATCGACTACACAGACATATTGAGTGGCGATTTACGAAGAAAACCAATTTTCACACAAAAAAATAAAAAAAAAAATCTGTATCATAGACACTTTATGAAAAATCCAGGTTTAAAATGTCTGTGATACAGACAACTCTTTATATTTTGTTTGTATGAAAATCGATTTTCTTCATAAAATGCCGATCAAATTGTTTGTCTAGCCGATCAAATTGTCTGTATACAGATAATTTTACCGGCTTGTAACCCGGCTTGTAACCCGGCGTGTACACGAAGCCGACTCAACAATCTTTACAACTGATTTATGGTTTACTGGGCTCTTACAAACTTTACAACTGATTTGATGGTTCTACAGTGCTCTTAGATAGCTTATGCATACAACAAAAAAAACCTCCTAAAAAACTGGAAGTCTGGAACAAGTAGGTGACGGGAAACTAAGTAATGCAAAAAAAAACAGTTTGGTGGAAACACTTTTAGCTTATTTTCATAACGGGAAACTTCAAAGGGCATTGTAGGAAAACAACTACACAGTTCAACTGTTCTAGACGTACAGTTAACAAATTGTGGTCCGAGCTCACAATCAACTCAATGATGGGATCTCAATTAATGTGCAAAGCCAATGTAAAAGAAATGTAGGAAGAAAAAGACTTGTTTTTGACTTGGACAAGTTAAAAGACATTCCAATGGCATAAAGCCATTCCTCACACATGCTGAAAAAATCAAAAGGTTACAGTTCTGCCTATCTCATGTAGTGCCTAGGCATGTGCCCTTGAACTCCATGTTTCAGGTTTTTAGCAGTTGTAGGTCGGTCTAGGTATGGAGACAATGGGGCAGTGTTATAGGATGGAAAGATTGATATCTTTTCATTCATATATGAGGAAAGAGCAAAGACGGTTAGTAAAATAGACCGGCACTTTAGAGACAAAACCCACATTAAGCGTAACAGGAAATGTTATCAAGGAGATAATGCTACACAAAGTCCTACCAGCAATCAAAGCTACATGGCAAAAATAGAAAGATCATAATTCTACAAGATAATGCAAGGCCACTGATGTGAATGATGCAAATGATGCAGAATTTGTGGAGTCACCAACTGCTGATGGCTGAAACATAAAGCTAACTTTCCAGCCACCTAACAGCCCAAACCGGAATGGCCTAGACTTAGGATTTTTTTGTGCAATTGATTAAAGGAACAAAAAACCCTTAAAACCATTGTTGAGTTAACTGAAGTTGTTGATGAGCTCACAGCTATACTTTGAACATAGTGTTCTTAAGTTCAGTGTGTGATGGAACAAATACTAATACACAAAGGTGAAAATCAGTTTAAACTAAAACATGTTGGTAAGGATAAGCTTGACAGACAGAAGATGTTACCACAGAATATGGACACCAATCCAGCATTGGTGGATGAAGTTAAGGAGAGTCGCATACACATGCAAATAAGGGCCATAAACACAAGAGGTACACATGCAAGGTGAAGGGCCAGAAACTCAGTTCATAACTGAAGATGAGGGTCATTTTCAATAATGAACTGGGCTGGTTTTTTGTATGTACACTAGTAAAGAGAACTTTTTTGTATGTAGGGAAAGTGTACAATTTTTTGTGTGTACACTAGTAAAGGGACAACTTTTTTGTATGCACACTATCAAAGGGACACCTCTTTTGTATGTAGGGGAAGTGTACAATTTATGTATGTACTGCCATGCATGTCTAGCCTACAATATCTATATTTAGGGGCAGTGTAGTATCTTTTGTTCAAGTTGTTGTACACATGTGCACATACATTGGCTTATACAGTAGGACCATCATGAATCATGAATAAGACATCCATTCTGAGTTTGGGAGGAATTCGGCTCCTCTGCAATGCTGGAGTCTATCTCTAATACACACTAAACTATAGGCAAACAAATATCAAAACCAACAAATATCAAAACCAAGTATATATATGCCACCACAATCACAATACAAGTTGCTTTTATTCAAATTGATTCTTCTAACAATGATGAGAACTTGTTCCACTAAGCAATCGGGGGGACCTTACATACGTACCGAGGCATATCGACTCGATGCCAACTAAGTTTTGGTTGATTGGTTAAGCGGAAAATGGTTTACGGTTCTACCTTTCTCAAAACTAAACCGGCCTAAACTCAACCAATAAAACCGAAAAATGACAAAATCGAACCGATGAACACCCCCACCCGAATGAGAATGTAGGTAGCTCTATGATAGATCATGCACTTTCGAATACAGAATTGTTCAAAAACAACACACAGTTCACACACTTTATTCACAAGATCAGATTATACAAATGTAGACAATTCGAGATGCCTAATCTCCCAGTCCTGTTCTAGCCAAGAGTCTAAAAACTACCTTCAGCTAGCTGAGCCCCTTCTATTTATAGTAATGTCCACGCAGGGACAATAACTAACTAACTAACCCGTTAGTTATTAGTTAATAGCAACATCCCTATTAACTCTTCTTTTATACACTTTATTATAAAATTCCACCGACTGCCTTGCTGTATGTTTAACAATACTCCCCTCCTGGAAATTCACCTTGTCCTCAAGGTGAAACTCTGGAAATTGTTCTTTGATCATTTTCATTGACTCCCAAGAATCTTCAAATTGTGCCAGATTGCTCCAATGAACCAGCACTTCCCAATTACCATCTGCATCAACCCTTGTGTCCAAAATTTCTTCTGGCACAACCTGTAACTCCCATTCTTCATTCAGACACTTAGGTAGAGGTTGAAAGTAGGTAGTAGATGATATAGTATTTTTTAACAAAGATATATGAAACACAGGATGAATTTTGCAATCTTCTGGCAACTGCAGTTTAAAAGCCACAGAACTGAGTTTTTCAATAATCTGAAATGGACCATAAAATCTTGGGCTTAATTTTTGGTTCATCCTCTTAGCTAAACTCCTCAGCTTATAAGGTTGAATTTTCAGATAAACCTGATCCCCTATCTCCAATGTAACCTCTCTCCTGTGTTTATTGGCCTGTTGCCTCATCTGATTCTGAGCTTTGGCCAAATTTTCTTTCAATTCATCTAATATTATATTCCTCTGAGCAGTAAGTTTTGAAACTTCTTCTACTGCAGTAACTGTAACATCTCCTCTAATTACTGCAGGAGGATCCTGTCCAAATAGGGCCTTGTAAGGTGTAGTTTTCAATGCAGCATGATAGTTAGTATTGTACCAATACTCAGCCCAATGTAACCAATTAAACCATTTTTTTGGTTTTCTTCCTGTTAAACACCTGAGATAAGTTTCCAAGCATCTGTTAACCACCTCAGTCTGACCATCAGTCTGAGGATGATAAGTTGTACTGTACTTCAATTGTGTCCCAGCCAATTTGAATAGTTCAGACCAAAAAACACTGAGGAAAACACTATCTCTGTCACTGACTATAGTTTTAGGGAACCCATGTAATCTGACCACTTCTTTAATGAACACATCAGCTACCTCCTTAGCATTGTAGGGATGTGACAAGGCAATAAAGTGAGCATATTTAGTTAATCTGTCCACAACCACAAGTATAGTATCCTTCCCTTGTGATTTGGGTAATCCTCCAATGAAATCCATGCTGATGTCAGTCCAACTGCTATTAGGTATAGGAAGTGGTTGTAATAGTCCTGCAGGCTTCAAAGCTTGATATTTATTAGTCTGACAAACCACACATTCTTCCACCCACTTCTTTATATCCTTCCTCATACCTTGCCAAAAGAAAAGACTGGATACTCTCTTCATGGTTCTAAAATATCCTGAATGTCCTCCCATGGCAGTTTCATGATATTCCCTCATCATCTTTATGATTCTGGGAGATCCTTGAGGTAGAACTAGTCTCTTGTTATAATACAACAAACCCTTAATGATCTGAAATTCTGAATATTGATCTGGATAAGAAATCACCTTCTGAATCAACTCTGCACATTTGATGTCAGCCTTCAATTCTTCTTCCAATCCATCCCATTCTTGACATGTCACAATTGAAAGAGACTGTAGCATAGGTCTTCTAGAGAGAGCATCAGCAGCTTTGTTTTCTACCCCAGGTCTGTATCTGATGATGAAATTGTACCCCAACAACTTAGAAGTCCATTTCTGTTGTTCTTCACCCATTAATCTTTGCTCTGTCAAAAACTTCAAACTCTTTTGGTCAATTACAATCTCAAAAGTTCTTCCCAACAAATAGGGTCTCCACTTCTGTACTGCTAACACAATAGCCAAGAGCTCTCTTTCATAAACTGATCTGTTTTGGTTTCTTTTAGATAATATTTTGCTCATAAAAGTCACAGGTCTGCCTTCTTGCATGAGAACTGCACCTAACCCAGTTCCAGAAGCATCAGTCTCCAGAATGAATGTTTTATTGAAGTTAGGTGTAGTCAGGACTGGGAGTGAAGTCATGGTTCTTTTTAACTCCTCAAAAGATTGTGTAGCTTGTTCTCCCCACTGAAAACTGTCTTTCTTTAGGAGTTGTGTCAGGGGTGCTGCAATTTTACTATACCCCTTTACAAATTTTCTGTAATAGCCAGTTAACCCCAAAAACCCTCTCAACTCCTTTAAATTCTGGGGTTTTGGCCAAGTAACCATGGCTTCAATCTTGATAGGGTCTGCTGTTATTCCTACTCCAGAAATAATATGACCCAAGTAGACTGATTGAGGTTGTCCAAAAGAGCATTTCCTTGGGTTAATCACCAACTGATTATCCCTCAAAGCAGATAGGACTGCTCTCAAATGCTCTATGTGGTCCTCCTTAGTTCTACTGTATACCAAGATATCATCAAAAAAGACTAAGGCACATTTTCTCAAATAAGGCCTTAGTACCTGATTCATCAAAGCTTGGAAGGTAGAGGGAGCATTAGTTAGACCAAAGGGCATTACCAAATATTCATAATGGCCCTCATGTGTCCTGAAAGCTGTCTTCATCCTATCTTCTTCTTTCATCCTAATCTGATGGTAGCCAGATTTTAGATCCAACTTAGAAAATATGGTAGCCTCCCCAAGTTCATCAAGTAGTTTTTCAATTATTGGGATTGGATATTTGTCAGGAACTGTGATTTTGTTAAGGGCTCTGTAATCTCCACAGAACCTCCATCCACCATCCTTCTTCTTGGCTAAGAGTATAGGATTGCTGTAAGGACTATTACTATTCTGGATAATCCCAGAATCAAGCATTTCTTTCACAATCTTCTCTATTTCAGTCTTCTGGTACTGTGGGTACCTGTAAGGTCTGATATTAGGTATCTTAGCTCCCTCCTGAATCAGTATAGAATGATCACAATTTCTTCTGGGAGGTAAACCTTCTCTAGGTTTTGTAATTTCTGGAAATTCTTCCAAAATCTGCTTCCAAATGGTTTCCAGTCCTCCTTCTTGCTCCATGTCCATGTTCTTTCCTTCACAATATAAGAAATAACCATCTCCATTATCACATAATATTTGTGAAAATGTTTTCAATGACACTTCCATTGAATTCAGTTTGGGATCTCCTTGAATGCACTCCTCCTGCTCCCCCTGTTTCCATTTAATTTTCTGTTTCTGAAAGTTTATCTCTACATCTCCCAAACTTGTCAACCAATCCATACCCAATACCAAATCAGTGCCCCCTAAATTTAGGATATAAAAATCATGTATTATCTCAGCTCCTTGTAGGTTTAATATCAACTGAGGACACTTCTTGTTATTGGCTATATAATCCTCATTACCAATCTGCACTTTGTAATCAGAAACTGTCTGAAAAGGCAGTTTCCATTGCTCCACCAACTGCTGTGAAATAAAGTTGTGGGTAGCCCCACTGTCAATCAACACATTCACATGTTGATCTCTTGATCCTCCCCTCAGAATCCCCTGCACTTTAAAAGCCCTCATGGTAGGAATCCCTTCTTTGCTCATCAAAGATAATTGCATAGACTTAGATTCCATTACTTCCTGACAGATATTTTCTGGTATGGTATCTTCAATTTGTTCAGACTGTTCTTCCTCAACTGCTTCTTCAACCAACATCAACTTGAAATTTTTTCAATTTACAAGTATGTTCTTTACTCCACTTTTCACCACATTTAAAACATAGCCCCTTTCTACTTCTTTCCTGAAATTCCTCTTGAGACAACAAGGCTCCTGTTCTTTTAAATCCAGTTGGATAAGAATCAATAGTCTTCTTACCAATCTTATCCATTCCAGTATTATTATACTTATTCTCAGCTACCATTTTACTCTGAGATGGCCAATTGTAACCAGATTTCACTCTGGAATTATCTCCCCAACTCTGTCCCCTGACTGGTACAGAACCTCTTTCCTTTATTGTCAGTTTTTCCTCTTCCTTCTTTCTTCCAAATTGTGTTTCAATCTTCTGTTCAATGAGTACAGCTCTATCCATGATCTCGGTTAAAGACCTGGATGCATACATCTTCAGTTCAGATTTTATCTCCTCCTTCAAACCTGACATGAATACTCCTCGCAGCAATTCCCCAGCCATATGCAATTGTGGAGCTATCACCATTTCGAACTCTTCTCGATAATCTTGCACATTTCCAGTTTGTCTCAAACTTAACATTGGTCCATACGGATTCTGAATCAATTCTGGTTGAAATCTGCGAATGACAGATTTCTTCAAAGTCTCCCAACTTGTTTCCTCCCTTTGATTCTCCCACAAATGGAACCAGTTAAGTGCTCTATCCTCCATCGCGATCATAGATGCTTCAACTTTTTCTTCCTCCTCAATGTGATTTAAACGAAAATATCTCTCCATGCGTATGATCCAATTATATGCTCTTTCGCCATTGAATAAAGGTAAATCTACCTTTCTAATCTGTGCTCTCATATACTCATTGTTTCATCGAGCATTAGGGACAGGAGAGTTAACCGAATTACCTCTGGAGTGTATCGGACTGCGCGAATCCCTCGTATGATGAGTTTGAGGTGTTCGCGACCTTCCTCGGTTCTGAAACTGTGTCGCCATCGCATCAATCTTAGCTGCGAGAACTTCCAACGCAGATTGCGTTTCCTGCTGTTTTTGTTCCATCGAATCCAAACGGCGATCCATTCTTGCTCTCGTTTTAACCATTCAAGTTTGAACGAACCAAATTTCTGGATTTTCTCACTTCTATAATCTCCAGGAGCGTAATGCTCTGATACCAATGATAGATCATGCACTTTCGAATACAGAATTGTTCAAAAACAACACACAGTTCACACACTTTATTCACAAGATCAGATTATACAACTGTAGACAATTCGAGATGCCTAATCTCCCAGTCCTGTTCTAGCCAAGAGTCTAAAAACTACCTTCAGCTAGCTGAGCCCCTTCTATTTATAGTAATGTCCACGCAGGGACAATAACTAACTAACTAACCCGTTAGTTATTAGTTAATAGCAACATCCCTATTAACTCTTCTTTTATACACTTTATTATAAAATTCCACCGACCGCCTTGTTGTATGTCTAACACACTACATCATGTTAGATAGATATTTATGTCCCAACACACTAAGCTAATATTAAAAAAATGGAAGGAATACTAATATTACAACAACATCCAAAAGCCTTTGTTCCAAAAGATTTTGGGGTCGGCTATTATCGTAATCAAAAAGAAAGATAAGAAAAATAAAAAGATATTTTTTATGATAAAAAAGATAACATAAAAAGAGATGGATATACATAAAAATGATAGAATAAAAAGGATAAAAAGAATAAAAAGGACAAAAACAAAAGGATAAAAACATGCTATTAAACTAAAACCCGCAAGCATTCTCAAGCGTGACTCACTGATGTGGAATTCACAAGTCACAACTTTCAACCATTGGCTTAGCGGGGGGGGGGGGGGGGGCAATGTGGGCCCCAACTCACTCTATGCCCGAAATTTGGCAAAAGACTTATTTTATCACTTATAAGTGTAAAACAAATAGACTCGCTCCAAATTCAAATCATTGAGGCTCCAAGGCTCCTAGCTATGTCTATGCTTTCAACATACAACTTAATACTACTAATAACAAATGCACTCTTTACATAAAGAAGGAAGTAATTTGTTGTCCGGGTGATGTAAACTTGAATGAATGTTGTCAGGATTCTCAAGCGTGACTCACTGATATGGAACTCACAACTTTCAACCATTGGCTTAGCTTGGGGGGGGGGGGGGGGGGGGGGGTCAATATGGGCCCCAACTCATTCTATGACCGAAATTCGGCAAAAGACTTATTTTATCACTTATAAGTGTAAAACAAATAGACTCGCCCTAAATTTAAATCATGGAGGGTTTTGGGCTCCTGGGTATGCCTATTCTTTCAACATACAACTTAATAATACTAATTACAAATGCACTCTTTATATAAAATTTAGAAAGACTGAAGTAATTTGTTGTCTGGGTGATGTAAACATGAAGGAATGTTGCCAGTTAGCTAGCATACAAAACTCCTTATTTAAAATTGTGCTCAAGTACATAGGCTTTCACTATGCTTCACACTCCAGCCCATGTTTCCTTGTATCAAGATGTTCCACATTCCTTGTTGGGATAAGAATTAATTCCCTTTTCATCAAACAAATCGGTCTTTGCAGCTACACAGCTCCTTTTTAATGTACCCATACATGCTTGGACCAATGGATGTACAACTTCGTTAAGCTTTCCATAAACCCTCTTAGAACAATCCCTTATACAAGAGACTTAGAATCTGACCTTAATTTTAGCTCGAACGTGAAACTTTCAGAAACTTTGACTGCACTAGAGCACATACAATTGAAGTGTTAGGGTGTTTTTAATTCCATTAAAATCTTCTAATTTGGTCTGAACCCTCAACTAGAGTGGTCTGGTAGATCTCTATTTTATGTGCATTTTACTATTCATCGTGTTTGCTATAGTCTGGTTTGATGATCTTGTCTGGGACCGAAATCATTCCAATTAAAAACATTCTTAGTACCCACACACTCATTACTTCAACTTGGTGCCCACACAAGCATCCTCAACTTTAACTTAACTTCGCTTTGTTTTTCTAATTTTTCCTCCTCTTCATCAAACTTTTTTCCCCTCTATCTTCTTCCAACAAGTTTTGAACTATTTCCGCCGCATATCAAATTACTCAATAATAACCAAACTTTTAACATCAAGCCATCGGATGGGATCTTTCTTTTAAAAGGCATAGGGCGGCATAAGGCGTTTTGTTAAACTAAGGATGGGATGGGATTCTACTGGCAGGGGCGGATCTGCTTTGTTCAGGAATGAGCACCCAAAATTTTAAATATACAATACAAAAATACATGTTAAGAATCGATGTAATGATTTTTTTATTTAATATCTTAGTGGTAAAATAATTTTGAACACCCTAAATATGGTTGCAAGATCCCAAGGACAGTTGTCAGTTAATAACTGGTAAGTGATCAGAACGTGGGATTGAACATGAGCTGTCCCAAGGACACAGCTGCAGCCATAGGGAAAGAAACACTCAACCAACATCCTCTCCAACACTAGACAAGGCAGGGAGCCAAGCAGTTGAATTAGAATAGACTTGCTCTTTTACTTTCTTGCTTTAGCGATATATCATGGCATCGATATCATAGATCGATTCATGTTAGCCGACCCCAAATTCTTTTGGGATTAAGGCTTGGATGTTGTTGTTGTTGTTGCTTTAGCGATATATCAGTCAATCATTATCCATTACTAGTTGGTGATTATATTCTTAGCTGTGAAAGTGTCAAGTATTCCTTTTTATGTGGGGTTCTTTATTAGTTTCATATTAAAAAAATGGATTTTTTTAATCCAGAACCCAAAAGATCCAGCACAATTCAAGAATGACAAGGGAAAAAGTGAAGTCAACCATATACACTGATCTCATTCTAGTTGATGGCTCGTTTTTTGTGTTTTGGCTGGACTTTCTAATCTTTTAAATGCCAACATCCTTGACTGGAATGAGTTTGTTTCGAACATGTGACCTCCTTCTTGGGATGGGTGTGTCACAGTGACCTCCTTGACTGTGGTGCGGTGCTTGGCTTAATGGCTTCCCGCTTTGTAATCACCATTTAAAATAAAAAAGGAACATATACTAAAGATGATACTGTGAACAATCATAAATTGAAGGCAGCAATGTTATCATTCCACAAAAAGTACGGAGTATGAATTAACACATACTTGAAATTCAAAGAATCTTGAATTCATCTCAAACTCAGAATTAAGACATACCTGAATACATCATATACAAAACCATCATCACTACAATGCTGCATCAACCATTAAAGTATCGCCATCAGCATCGTGCATTGGATCAATACGCCACCCACTAATATCATCAAAATCAGCACTTCCAAGTATTGCTAGCGACCTCTCCAATTCAGATCCAGCGATTTGAATAGCTTCAAGTTCCGCCACAGTGAATCCCCAATTGGAGTGGAGCGGTTTCTCCGATCCTTCATTGGGTAATTGTCGCCGACATAGAGGGCATGTTTTGCTGCGATCCAGCCAAGGAGCAATACAGTCCTTGTGGAAGAAGTGTTTACAGGGGAGTTGACTAGCTCCGGTGCCGAGCTCAAACTCGTCCATACAAATAGAACACGAAGCGGAATCGGCGATCTCTACAACGGGTAGTGAATCGACGATCGGTTTGAGAGTCGAGGACAGGGAGGTACTAGACGAAAAGAAGTCAAAAAACGAGTCTTCCGGATAAGGATAATTGGAATAGAAATCGGAATCAGAATCGAAGGAATACAGGGCTTGAGAATTGGGGGAAAGGGGCTGAGGAATAGGAGGGTTGATGGCGGAAGCAGTGGTCGGAGTGGGGGTCGAGGGGGTGGTGTGGGGAGGGAGGAGGTGGCGGTGGTGACAGCGTGGGCAGCATAAGGGAGTGGCGGCGGCAGCGGTTGTTATGATGGGGAAAGAATAGCTGCAGTGGTAACATTGGGAAGAGCGGCTGCGGGAGGAGGATGAGGCGGCGTTGATGGTCTCGGTCGACATCACCTGTGGAAGGGTGGGATCATCGGCATTCTTCTGGACGGCCAGTCGGCATCTTTTTGCTGGGCGGACCGACAACCCCGGCAATTGTTGGTGCAATTTTGGAGTATTTGTGCCCACCCCTTCTCATGCATATACTCACCCACAATTTTTTTTTATCAATCCGGTTGAATCCGCAACCCATACCCCACCCCTTCTCATCTGTGCAGGGGTATGTTTACCCCACCCCTTTATTGACGGGTTCTGACGGATTTATGACCTGTTATTCCAAGTTATTATCTTATCTTTGCAAAAGATCATAAGGTGGGAATTATGGTATAATGTTTTACATAGATAAGAAAATAATTTGGAATAAAATGTCATAAATCGGCGGGGACCAGTGAATGAAGATAAGGTGCAAAGATTGGATTATTTATGAATAATCAAAAGGTGAGACTATTGCAAGAAGACCGCTAAAAGGTTGGATTATTAGTTTCCATTTTCCCTATTTTTTATCTCTGAACAACTGAACAAGTATCTTCACGAACAAAGACATGATAGTGTTATCCGTAAACATGATTCAAAATAGGGATGAGATAAGTTGTGGTATAAAGGTGCCTACAAAATAATTTTTGAATTTTTAATCAATTGCTTGTAAATTGGATAAGAGAAAAGTGGTTTGTACACACTTTTTTGTTCACATCATCTCACACACTTTGAGCATATATATTTATCTGTAAATTGTCTATAAACATATTATTCTTAGACAAAAATAGTTGTTCATAAAGATTTGTACATTTTTTTTATTGGATAAAGATTGTGAATTGGTACCATTTATTTGGATAAATTGGATGCATTGTGCTCATTCCTTAGGGGGCTTAAACTCGTCTATTTTTTGAATTTCCATAAATAAGGTACTCCGGACCACCGTGTCTATTTTATCGTCACTCACCACTTGTTCATTTTTGTTCGGTCAAAATTGCTTTGGTAGGACCAAAACATAACATTCTTTCGAAAAAGGATCTTATGTTTGATTTTCCTTAAATAAGACTAATAATTCCATTTCTACTCTCAATTTAATTAATTAATTAACCTAATGAATTGCCCATATGTCCCTTGCATAATCAAATGTAAGTCGGTTGATGGCAGTAGCAAACTCTGGTGGAGGCGGCACAAAACTCCAGCAGTAGCGGCAGAATTCTGCTAGATCGGTGGAGGCATTCTAGAAAATTTTCGGCAGCCACGACTGGTAATCCGATGGCAGCTTGGCAGGCGGTAGTCCGGCGACCTAGGCGATCTAGGTAGCAGCTCCAACTATATAAGAATATTTTTGACCAATCACAAATAAAATGGACGATGAACACTTCAATGAATAGTGTCTATTTGTAGCTCTCTATAAAAATGGACACGTGGTGTCCATTTTAGGGCCTATAACGCTGAGGTGGACGCATAACCAATTACAATGAAATTTCATCTCCAATGGTATCTATCCTTCATCTACTCTTCAAACAAAAATATTTTCATTTAATTACTATTCAAACCTGAGATAAACGTACTACACAACATTTAATACTCACAGTCACTGCCGCCTAGAAATGGAGTAATGCCGCCATATCACAATTCACAAGTCGATCACAAGGGGTTTTCACCAAACTCCATGACCAACTCCAGAAACAAGAAACAAACTCATTTAATTTTATATACTTCTCCGGAAAAAGACAAGCCAGAGAAGAATGTTGCCGGAGAAGAACTGAAGAAGTCGCCGGAGAATAATTTCAATAAAAAACAGAAACAAAGTCATCTAGTTTTGTATACTTCACACCGGAAAAAACCAAGCCGGAAAAGAAGGTTGCCGGATAAAATGTCATCGGAGTAATTTAAAAAAAAACAGAAACAAACTCATCTAGTTTTGTATACTTCTCGCCAAAAAAACGAGCCGGAGAAGAAGGTTGCCGGAGAAGAAGTTGCCGGAGAATAAAGGCCATGCTCGCCCCTGTCGCCTATAGGAGTGCCGCCATAACACAGGGGGCTGCCAGACAGTGCAAAATAGTTCTCCCGTTTTGAGGTTTGGTTACTACTGCAGCTGGGTACTGTGGTTCTTGAAGGGAAGGACCAATATACAGAGTACATGTTTTCGGTAAATAATTATTGGGGTTTTGTTGATGTGGCTGTTAGATAGTCCTTCTGAAAATAGATGGGAAGGTAGATGGCGTCTCCTTTTTTCCATTCCAACTCATCACCAGAGCCAATATACATATTTCCGTTGGAGAAGATAATTTTATCCAAATATGACGTGGCAATGCATCTATAAGCAATCCATGTTCTCACTAAAGATGCTCTAAGCTCCTTGATTGACATGCATGTCTGTCACGCCCCGAACCTACCCGGACACGTCAACAACCCGCCGTATAGTACGAATAGCCAACCGCAGTCCCACTCATTCATACTATACAAGGCGTCTTGAATACCATTCACACATAGTACATCCATAAACAAACATAATGTAAAATAAACATTTATAGCAGCGGAAACATTTAACACAAGTGTTTATGCCACACCTTGGCAAACATGGGCATACAAGCCCCAAAGTAATTATTCAAAACAATATCCATGAGCATTATTTAAATTGTTTTCAAAACAGAAACGGAAGAAGCACGAACCACGTCTTCTTCCTTTGATCTTCCCGAAGCAACGGGCGGTGGCAGTAACCTTCAAATTCTACCTGAAACTGTGAGGTGGCCTCCCCCGTGAAGGGGAGGTCAGTACTTGGAAATATTTGACAAGTACAATAGCAACTATACTAAGTATAATTGATGTTTCAATTTCTAAGACCCTCAACTTAGGGTGATATTATATTATAGGCCATAACCCTCGGTTACCCCTTTTTCTTTTAACTGTACTTACTTTATATAGAGTCAAGTAGCCGGCCCGTGGGCCCATATTCATTTAGAATTCATTATTTTCTTTCCCCCGTGACTGCGTGTCACGATAACCCCGTAGGGTCCCATCGAGCCCTGATTTTATAGCAAGGGCTCGGCCCAACTACATTTCTATAAAATCCTCTAACTCGATTTAACGCATTAAAATTGTATGGCAAAGGCTCGGCCCAACTACGTTTCCATACCAACCATAACTTCGTGGCAAGGGCTCGGCCCAACTACGTTTCCACGGAGATCACATATACATGGCAAGGGCTCGGCCCAACTACGTTTCCATGCTAATCACATTACATGGCAAGGGCTCGACCCAACTACGTTTCCATGCAATCCTAGAGTCCAACTCTACTTTATTTTAATAGTCCAATTCTCAAGCAAATCATATGCCTAGAATCAATTCACTTGGGTAGCCTTTAGGCCTACCCCTACCACACCTTAGTGTTCATACAATTCAACCTTAAAGTATCTCTTAAGACTACTTAAGGCATACCCATTTACAATCCTATCTCTTAGGATTAAATCCATCATTTATTTATATTAATCTCTCGACTAGTATTCCAACACTAGTCGGATAATCTTAGAACCGCCAAGTTCTTAACTCATAGCAAATTAATTCATCTCAATTGATTTTCCAATCCAAGTATAATTTAACCCAAATATCAAAAATATCACTTTTAACCATTCATGAATTTCATACATGAAGTAAAAGTATATTTTATCACAATATTATCATAGTTAATCTCATCATCATACCATCTCTTTCATATCACATAATCATACACAATTTACTCTAAATTTGTATATCATGCTTCACTTTTTCACATGCAATAGTATTTTCATTTAGGCATTATTATTCATTAATAATCCATGAAAATCACATTTAAAAACTTAGGTAATCTTACGAAATTAACCCAACAATTATAAGCAATATAGTCAGCCATCCTCACCTCGTGATGTGCTACAATAGTTGCCTTTGTTAAGCTCCTCGATCAATCCCCGTTCTAGGCCGATTGAAAGTGGAAAATTGGACTGCTGGGCAAAAGCCGGGCGGCTTTCGTAGTCTGCAACTGCGAATAGCTTGTTTAGAGTGGCGGTTTCCAGCGATTTCGAATCCTATCGATTGGCCAACCCTTCTAAGTTAATTACCACCACTTTATATCAATATTCTACACTCTTAAACGTGTAGAACTCATGATTTAATCCACCATATGATTTCTTAAAAATCATACACAATAAAATTAGTTAAAAGAGTAGAAATTGTGTTCTTACCCCCTTCTTCTAGCTTTTCCTCTTGGATTTCCCTTCCTTCTTGCTTTCTTTGAGCTTGGTCTTGATGAGGAGCCTCCCTAGAGTTCCCTCTCTATGCTCTGGCCGAATGTCATATGCTAGGGGGGAGTATCTTCTCCCAATCAATAGCAAAGAGGACAAATAGGACATGGAGGCATGGGCTTTTGTCTCAATACCGATAATTGGGCCTCGTTTGACCCACAGGTCAACTCCATGCCCTTTCCATGGCCCAACTAAAATATCCACCACCATATACATATTATCTATACCAAGATGAATATAATATGTGGTTCAAGAATTATCGGGCGGCCCCCGCTCCCGCTGTGGGCCCCACATGCAATTTACTATTCACGTAAAAGAAATAATAAAATTTAACAATTACGCAAATTCATAAATCATCCTTCCAGGTTTATTACATAATTTACCTAAAGTAAATATGCTTGGGGATGGTGCTACAAGTTCACCCCCCCTTAACGGGAATTTCGTCCCCGAAATTCACAACGCGCATTCAAACAAAAACGCGTGTTGCTCTTTCATCGAAGCTTCCGTTTCCCAAGTTTCCTCCTCAACTCGGTCACTTTTCCAAAGGATTTTAACCATTGGAACTTTCTTGCTTCTCAATTTCTTGACTTGCCTGTCAAGTATCTTCACCGGTTGCACGACATAATTCAAGTCTTCCCGTATTTCCACGGGTGGTTTTTCTAATACATGAGATGGATCCGGCATATACTTCTTTAGCATGGACACGTGGAATACGTTATGTATCTTCTCCAATTCTGGAGTCAACTGTAATCGGTATGCCACGGCCCCAATCCTCTCAAGAACCACGAATGGCCCTATGTATCGTGGGTTAAGTTTCCCTCGGCTCTGAAATCGGATGATCCCCTTACAAGGTGAAACTTTCAAAAATACTTCATCCCCCACCTTAAACTCTAGGGCTCTTCGGCGCTTATAGGCATAGCTCTTCTGTCTATCCTGTGCCGCCTTAAGTCTGTCACGAATCATCTTCACCTTTGACTTGGTGATTTCCACCAGTTCCGTGCTTTCGAGTTTGGCCATGCCAACCTCATCCCAACACAAAGGTGTACGACATCTCCTCCCATACAATGCCTCGTATGGAGGCATGCCTATACTCGCCTGATAACTGTTGTTATAGGCAAACTCCACAAGTGCCAAATGGTTGTCCCAACTCCCTTGGAACTCCAATGCACAAGCTCTCAGCATATCCTCTAATATCTGTATAACTCGCTCGGATTGCCCATCCGTTTGTGGGTGAAAAGCTGTACTGAATTTCAGTTTTGTCCCCATAGATTCTTGGAACTTCGGCCAAAATCGTGATGTGAATCGCGGATCTCTATCGGATACAATGGTTATAGGAACCCCATGTAGCCTCACGATCTCATCCACATACAACTTGGCTAACCTTTTCAGTGCATAGGTGGTGTTGATAGGTAAAAAGTGTGCACTCTTCGTGAGCCTATCAACCACAACCCATACGGCGTCATAGTTCTTAATCGTTCGTGGCAGCCCTACCACGAAGTCCATAGTCACGTGTTCCCATTTCCATTCAGGAATGGATAATGGCTGTAACAACCCGGCTGGATGTTGATGTTCTGCCTTAACTTGCTGACAAGTAAGACACCTACTGATGTATTCGGCTATTTCTCTCTTCATACCCGACCACCAGTAACTTTATTTCAAATCACGGTACATCTTCGTGCCCCCCGGATGCATGGCATATGCCGATGAATGGGCCTCCTCTAAGATGGACTTTCGGAGCCCATCATCCGACGGTACGCACACTCGGTCACGAAATAATAAGAGACCATCGTCTCTTTCCCTGAAATCCTCAACCGGCCCCGCTAGCATGCGTTCACGGACCTTCATAAGTTCTTCATCAGTTTCTTGACCCTTCTTGATTTCATCAAGTAATGTAGGTCTCACCTCGAATCTAGCTAACAAGGCACCATCACTAGATACCTCCAATCGGGCTCTCAATGCCCTCAAGCTAGTCAGCAACACCCCAGACGAATTCTTTCGGCTCAGAGCATCCGCTACCACGTTGGCTTTACCGGGGTGGTACTCGATAACTAGGTGGTAGTCTTTTATCAACTCCATCCATCGTCTCTCTCTCATGTTTAACTCTTTCTGAGTAAACACGTATTTCAGGCTCTTGTGGTCAGTGTATATATGACATGTTTCCCCGTAGAGATAATGTCTCCAAATCTTCAATGCAAAAACCATTGCCCCCAACTCTAAGTCATGAGTAGGATAATTTACCTCATGCTTCTTCAACTGTCGTGAAGCATAGGCAATTACCCTCCCATTCTGCATCAAGACACATCCAAGCCCTTGGATGCTCGCGTCACTATAGACATCGTACCCCATACCCTGTCGGGGTAATGCAAGTACCGGTGCCTCGGTCAATCTTTTCTTTAGTTCAAGGAATCCCTTCTCACATCGGTCATCCCATACAAATTTGGCCCCGTTTCGAGTGAGCTTCGTCAATGGCGATGCCAAAACTGAGAACTTCTCCACGAACTTTCGGTAATACCCTGCCAATCCAAGGAAGCTACGAATTTCCTTGATGTTCTTTGGCCTCTCCCATTCAATAATGGCCTCAATCTTCTTGTTATCTACGGCAATCCCTGATCCTGAAACCACATGCCCGAGAAAGCCAATCTCCCTTAGCCAAAATTCACATTTGGAAAACTTGGCATAGAGTTGCTTCTCCCGTAGTGTCTCAAGAACAAGTATCAAGTGCTACTCATGCTCTTCTTCACTCTTTGAGTAAATCAAGATATCATCTATGAACACAATCACAAACCGGTCTAAGTATTTATGAAATACTCGGTTCATCAAGTCCATAAATGCCGTCGGGGCGTTGGTTAGCCCGAATGACATAACTAGGAACTCGAAATGACCAGACCTTGTGCGGAATGCACTCTTCGGTATGTCATCCTCCTTTATCTTCAGTTGGTGGTACCCCGACCTCAAGTCAATCTTCGAAAACACCGTCGCTCCTCGGAGCTAATCAAACAAGTCATCAATCCTAGGCAAGGGATACCTATTCTTGATTGTGACCTTGTTCAGTTGACGATAGTCAATGCACATTCGAAGTGTTCCATCTTTCTTTTTCACGAAAAGGACCGGTGCTCCCCACGGAGAGTGACTCGGCCTTATGAAACCGTTATCCAATAGCTCTTGCAATTGGGTTTTCAACTCGTTAAGTTCAGCGGGTGCCATTCTGTATGGCGGTATAGAGATTGGTTTTGTGCCGGGTTCAACCTCGATCACGAACTCAATCTCCCTATCAGGTGGAAGTCCCGGCAAGTCTTTTGGGAAGACATCCGGATATTTGCACACTACTCTCACATCGTTGATATCTATCTCTTCTTTGTTTTTATCCACCACGTATGCTAGATATGCGTGGCATCCCTTTCTCATCATATTCCTTGCTCTCACGGCGGATATGATGCAACTGTTTGACTTGCCTCTATCTCCCTCAAAGCGTAAGGTCAATTCTTCACCGCTTTCGAGTTCAAGAACCTTCGTGTAGCAATCAACCCTAGCATGATGTTTCTCAAGCCAATCCATTCCTAGGATTGCATCGAACTCGATCATACTCAGCGGTACGAAATCACACGTCAAGGTTTGGCCCTCCACTTCCACCTCACACGATGGATAGTGGCTATTTCTTTCGATATCATCCCCTAGAGGCGTGGATACCAATAGGGTTTGAGTCATTGGTACAAGTGGTCCGTTGAATCCGCTGGCGAACGCCTCACTCACAAATGATCGTTGCGCCCCAGTATCAATAAGGATCCTTGCGTCTCTCCCGTTAATCTTTAGTGTTCCTACATTCATAAGTAATGTAAGACACACTATCTAATTAATAGGTTTGTTTCCTAGGTCGTAGAGTGCATCGATCATGTTTCGGATGCAGACCACCCGACCCCGTTCTAACCTTAAGGAGCATCTCCGAACTCGTTCAGGTGAAAGCCGACCGCTTTTCATGAAATCCGGCCGGTTTTCATGTGTCCGGCACTTCTCACTACATAAGCCGGTCGGGCTCTGCCAAAAGCCGGCCGGTTTTCAGCTGCGCAGGGTTTTCTCCCCATTTTGACGAATGCCGGCCGGTTTCCACGAAAGCCGGCCGGTTTTCGTCGCCGTACTTTTAATGTCATAAATAATTCCCAAAGCCGGGCGCTTTTCCATGAAAGCCGGGCGGCTTTCAGCTGCGAGAAATTTCCAAGGTCAGACATTTATGAAAGCCGACCGGTCTTTACAAAAGTCGGCCGGTTTTTGGTTGCGAGGAATTTTCTGATTTAATGTTGACGAAAGCCGGGCGGTTCTTGGTGGAAGCCGGCCGGCATTCGTTGCCGTAGTATTTTCCCAATAAATCAAGACGAAAGCCGGTCGGCTTTCGTCAAATGTCGGGCGGCATTCGCCCAGGGCGGGGATTTTCCTCCCCTTTTCCCTACAATCCTGACCAAACCGTCGGGGTTATAAATTTTGCACATTACAAACACTCCTATTGCATACAATGGAGTTAATAACATGAGTTTAAGATTTTACCCGCCACGGAGTCCGGATTAGCACGTGCGTCTGCCTCTGTCATTGCATAGACCATAGCCTGGGTCTTGCCTTGGTTCACGGATGGCGCGTTGCTTGTACTTGGCCCTCCGTGCGTCGTGCTCGCGTGAGGTGCCCCTGCTCGGTTCCTACTTGCCGTAGTCCCGCTGCTAGGTCCTGCACCCATGACTCGCCCTAGTTGTGGGCAGTTCGATCTCAAGTGCCCCGTCTCCCCGCATTGGTAGCACCTAGAGGGATCGCGGCACTTGCCCGCGTGGTTCCTCTTGCAGTTATTGCACCTGCTAATGCCCGAGCCTTGCGACCTCGAGCCTTGCCCTCCTGGGCCTTGATTTCCCCTAGATGGTGGTGCGGGCGTTTTGAAAGACCCACCTCCCCCGTGGTTCCCCTTCTTGCTAGAACCTTGGGGGCCGGTGTTCTCCCATTTCCTCTTCTTCGCCTCCTCGGCGTTTTTCAGCTTTCTTTCTTCCCATTCCTTCTCCCCTTTCAGGCCTTGCTCCACCACTTGACTAAACGTCATGTTAGGCAATTGTGTTGCCCGCTCACGCACGTCTAAGTCTAAAGCATCCCAAAAGTGATTCACCATCCGGTTCTCATCACAAGCATACTCCGGTATGAACTCCGCGAGCTCCCTGAACTTGTGCTCAAGTTGCCTCACGGTATACTTGCCTCCTTGGGTCAAGTTAGTGTATTCTCTCCTCTTCAAATTCACCTCGAAGTCGGAGTAGTATTGGTTGAAGAATTCCTGTCGGAAATTCTCCCAAGTTACGGCCTCACCGTACTTCCCCTTGACACCGTCCCACCATGTGGACGCCATCCCTTCTAGCAACCTCGTTGCTACTCTCATCTTCATGTTTGGCGGCAGCTGCATATCAAGGGCCGCTTCATTGAACCTCTTGATCCACTCCGCCGCAACGGATATATCTCATGTTCCATCGAACGGTTTACACCCCAAATCTCTTGCTTCCTTGAGGTACTTCGAGATCCTTATTATCGGGACCTCGACACCTCGATCTACTCGGGACTCTACATGTCCCCTAGAACCCGCATGGCTTCCCCTTCTTGAAGCCCCTTCCAAAGCACGCCTTGCCCGGCGCCTTTGGCGATCCTGTTGAAATTGACGGAGTAGCTCCTCCATCCTTTCCAAAGCGTCATCATCGTCGCTCCCCTCACTAGAATCATCATACTCCCCATCATATGGGGTCTCAACCGGCTCAGTTCCCGGTTGATACGTCGAATCCTCCTCAGACTCATAGGACTCGTTGACTGTTTCAACATAACTGTCGCTCATGGTCTGATCTTGGCCTCCACGGCCCTGTCCTCTGGACACCCTAGAAGCCCCTCTACTGCCTTGCACGGATCCTCCCGGTGCTCGGCCAGTCGGGTTCCTTCTAGTTACTTTCCCGGTACGTTCCATTTCTGAAAGAAATTGAGAATGAGTCATTAGACTCGTATCAAATGTCAATTGACGGATAGGTACTTAAAGACATCCTTTGGCTCAAATCACCGCCATACCAATTGTTAAGGGTACCATCTTAATAATTAGAGACATTGCAACTCAAGTACCAAAAGTTCTATAAGTACAAAACCTTATGCTCATGGTTTTCAAATTCATTTTCAAAAAGAAATTTTTTGAAACTTCATTATGATGTTTACGGAACCTGGCTCTGATACCAATTAAATTGTCACGCCCCGGACCTACCCGGACACGTTAACAACCCGCAGTATAGTACGAATAGTCAACCGCAGTCCCACTCATCCATACTATACAAGGCGTCTTGAATACCATTCACACATAGTACATCCATAAACAAACATAATGTAAAATAAACATTTATAGCAGCGGAAACATTTAACACAAGTGTTTATGCCACACATTGGCAAACATGGGCATACAAGCCCCAAAGTAATTATTCAAAACAATATCCATGAGCATTATTTAAATTGTTTTCAAAACAGAAACGGAAGAAGCACGAACCACGTCTTCTTCCTTTGATCTTCCCGAAGCAACGGGCGGTGGCAGTAACCTTCAAGTTCTACCTGAAACTGTGAGGTGGCCTCCCTCGTGAAGGGGAGGTCAGTACTTGGAAATATTTGACAAGTACAATAGCAACTATACTAAGTATAATTGATGTTTCAATTTCTAAGACCCTCAACTTAGGGTGATATTATATTATAGGCCATAACCCTCGGTTACCCCTTTTTCTTTTAACTGTACTTACTTTATATAGAGTCAAGTAGCCGGCCCGTGGGCCCATATTCATTTAGAATTCATTATTTTCTTTCCCCCGTGACTGCGTGTCACGATAACCCCGTAGGGTCCCATCGAGCCCTGATTTTATAGCAAGGGTTCGGCCCAACTACATTTCTATAAAATCCTCTAACTCGATTTAACGCATTAAAATTGTATGGCAAAGGCTCGGCCCAACTACGTTTCCATACCAACCATAACTTCGTGGCAAGGGCTCGGCCCAACTACGTTTCCACGGAGATCACATATACATGGCAAGGGCTCGGCCCAACTACGTTTCCATGCTAATCACATTACATGGCAAGGGCTCGACCCAACTACGTTTCCATGCAATCCTAGAGTCCAACTCTACTTTATTTTCATAGTCCAATTCTCAAGCAAATTCTATTCCTAGAATCAATTCACTTGGGTAGCCTTTAGGTCTACCCCTACCACACCTTAGTGTTCATACAATTCAACCTTAAAATATCTCTTAAGACTACTTAAGGCATACCCATTTACAATCCTATCTCTTAGGATTAAATCCATCATTTATTTATATTAATCTCTCGACTAGTATTCCAACACTAGTCGGATAATCTTAGAACCGCCAAGTTCTTAATTCATAGCAAATTAATTCATCTCAATTGATTTTCCAATCCAAGTATAATTTAACCCAAATATCAAAAATATCACTTCTAACCATTCATGAATTTCATACATGAAGTAAAAGTATATTTGTATATGATGCTTCACTTTTTCATAGTTAATCTCATCATGAATTTCATACATGAAGTAAAAGTATAAAAGTAAAAATATCACAATATTATCATAGTTAATCTCATCATCATACCATCTCTTTCATATCACATAATCATACACAATTTACTCTAAATTTGTATATCATGCTTCACTTTTTCACATGCAATAGTATTTTCATTTAGGCATTATTATTCATTAATAATCCATGAAAATCACATTTAATAACTTAGGTAATCTTACGAAATTAACCCAACAATTATAAGCAATATAGTCAGTCATCCTCACCTCGTGATGTGCTACAATAGTTGCCTTTGTTAAGCCCCTCGATCAATCCCCGTTCTAGGCCGATTGAAAGTGGAAAATTGGACTGCTGGGCAAAAGCCTGGCGGCTTTCACGAAAGCCGGGCGGCTTTCGTAGTCTGCAACTGCGAATAGCTTGTTTAGAGTGGCGGTTTCCGGTGATTTCGACTCCTATCGATTGGCCAACCCTCCTAAGTTAATTACCACCACTTTATATCAATATTCTACACTTTTAAACGTGTAGAACTCATGATTTAATCCACCATATGATTTCTTAAAAATCATACATAATAAAACTAGTTAAAAGAGTAGAAATTGTGTTCTTACCCCCTTCTTCTAGCTTTTCCTCTTGGATTTCCCTTCCTTCTTGCTTTCTTTGAGCTTGGTCTTGATGAGGAGCCTCCCTAGAGTTCCCTCTCTATGCTCTGGCCGAATGTCATATGCTAGGGGGGAGTATCTTCTCCCAATCAATAGCAAAGAGGATAAATAGGACATGGAGGCATGAGCTTTTGTCTCAATGAGACTTCCCACCTCACATTCGTATTATCCACATGCATCCACCCCCATTCCCCATTATTTGGTCAATCTAAGCATCTAAAAACGTGGGGTGGCCCCCCCTTATGTGGGAGGTCATCCCATTATGTCCCGGTGTGTACAATCGGCCCCGAAAATTCTATTTCTTGGACTGTTTTAATTATATTTTATTTTATCGGGCCGGATAAAATATATCACACGTTTCTAATAATTATGGGCCTTTAGAATAGGTGTACATTCCCCAACATTCATCTGGGAGTCTCCGAAATTCATTTCGGGCTGTTATCCGATAAATTACTAATACCGATAATTGGGCCTCGTTTGACCCACAGGTCAACTCCATGCCCTTTCCATGGCCCAACTAAAATATCCACCACCATATACATATTATCTATACCAAGATGAATATAATATGTGGTTCAAGAATTATCGGGCGGCCCCCGCTCCCGCTGTGGGCCCCACATGCAATTTACTATTCACGTAAAAGAAATAATAAAATTTAACAATTACGCAAATTCATAAATCATCCTTCCAGGTTTATTACATAATTTACCTAAAGTAAATATGCTTGGGGACGGTGCTACAATGTCAATGGAAGGATTTCATTGTCACAGATTGAAGCCATCAAGATAATGTGTTGTTTTCTTAATAAAAAACAAAGGTTATTACCCTAAATAGGACTAAAACAATAAATAAGTTCCAAAGTGGGAGTGCTTATTGATTTATTCCCTAAATAGGACCTTTTAATTGACCATCCGTTTCTTTTTCCAAATTTACCCTCCCACACACGGTCAAATATCTCACTCTCCATTAGCTATCATAACTATCACCCACTTGCACAAATATATTCTTTCCCAATGCAACTTGTAATTCCTGATTCGACCATGCCTCATCATCTCTCACCTACCTTCTTTATCAAATGCATCTTTACAAAATTAAACTTCTCTTTCTTGAGGATTTCAAAGGTGGAGATGATATCCCCATCTCTCCTCATATCTAGCAGCCACCTCTGTCCAGATCTCTTCCGTCTACCGACAATTTCTCATTCGTCTCTCTTCTACACCGTAACTTCGGCCATGTGTCGTAACTCCGGCAATATACCGATCTTCTTGAGTAAGTATCATCCTCCTCCATATTCTTCTCCTCCATCCTCCATCTTCTTCTCCTCCTCCATCCTCGCTTCGGCCTCTGTTTTCTTATTTTGAATTGTTTGCTATTTTCTATTGTTTCAAATGTTTAATGTTGAGATTCAAAATGAAAGTTATGCTATTTTGGATAAGTAACTTTTGGATTGAAAATTGTGAGACTCAAAAAATTACTTACATCAAGATTTTGGATCTTCTTTAAAAAGTATCTCAGTTTTGCTATTTTTTTTAAAATAGGTTAATTTTTTTCTTATAATGCCATTTTAAGATGGCAATAAAATATCATGTTTTGGGTAATTAATGCCATCACAAAGTTATAATATCATGTTTTTGACAATTAGTGCCATGACATGGAGGATAATATGTCATTAATTGATAAGTCCTTAAGATGGCACTATGACTCAACTTTTGTGTTTTTGAAAGCATTGCATTCAGATCTACATCAACCACACCGGAGGAGACGGTAGTGTTAGAAGTCCACACTGTATGAGGAGGTGGTGCAAATTGAGGGCGACGGCGATGTCACATGAGGATTGCGGTGGCGATGCTGGAAGTGGCGGCGGCAATGGAGAAAGTCGGCAACTGACGGCAGAGGCATCAAGCAGCGGCGGCGGTGCAGTGGCGCCGACAACGACAGTGGTGGCAACTGACGACGACAGTAGCAACTCACGTCAGTGTCAATTGCTAGTGGGGACTGGTGTAGGCGGCAACTTATGGGGTGGTGGTTGTGTAGGAGTAATGTTAGCTTTTATTTCTTTTTAAAAACAGAAATTGTATTTGGGCTTTCATTAAGGGTAATTGTGTCAGCTCATACTTTTTAAGCCCTATAAAACTATGGGGTTATGCCCTTAATATTACTAAATTGAACTGATTTTCCAAAAATGTGAGTCCTTTTAAAAATTGACAAAAAAATGATTAACAAGGTCATATATTTGGAATAAGAAAACATTATGTAACTGCAAAAAAGATATGTCACTATGTTCGTTTTTTCTTGTCACTTAGAGTTGTCACTGTCAAAATTTTCACGCCAATTACACCGCCACCGCCACCGCCACCACAGTGACATCGTCATAGTGACGCCGCCACAGTGACACCGTCACACTAATACCTCCGCAGTGACATCTCCATCATCATCACCCGTGTCACTGCCACCACTGATGTCACCGGTCGTCGCCGCCCATCATAGTGACGCTGCTGCGGTCACTGTGACACCGCTGCCACCACAGTGACACCGTCACAGTGACGTCGCCAATGTCCAATGACACCAAATTTTCGATGCCGCCGCCCACCGGAAGTTTCTCTGGCCGCCGTCGTCTCGTCAATGTGACCGTCGGAAATTTCTGGCTCCTTTTTCCGGCGTCCTGGCACCAACAACAACATTGTTGTTTCCCCGCTACCTAGTGCGAGTCGCCGTCGCAAATGAAACTGTAGCCGCCGTAGATCTGATAACTAGGTGAAGGCATCGTCAAAGCTTCTCTCGTTGTCCGTGGAATCACCGACCGAGCTTCGTCCGTGGTTGAGCCGCTGGAGCACCAAGACAAAGAAGAGCAGCGACGTTTCAGGCACGGGAGACGGCTTGAATCGGCGAGCTTCTGTAGGACGTCGATGTTGAAGCTTTGAACGGCGTCGTTGTTGCGCGCACAGGAGATGATTGGAGAAGAACGGGATAATAGACCTGGATAAAACCGGGCTGGCCCACCCGACCCGCCCAGCCCACCCGCATAAATGGGCGGGGCATATATATATTTACCCACCGGGCCGACCTGAGCCCGACCCGCAATAAGATATGGGCGGGCTTAGGTTAGGGTGTAGGCCCGTTCGGGCCGATAAGCCTGGCCCGCTACATTTAATATATATATATATATATATATATATGTACTAATTTATTTATTAATTTGCATATACACATGTATATTTATATTTACTGATTTTTCTTTATACATATTTATAGTTTATTATGTTTAAATATACATTTTTAGTTCTTAACAACTAGCCCAACCAACATAATATCTATTTTTGTACTTAAAGATAATATTTTGTGCTTAAATTTTAGATGTAGTTTCTCATCATTAATTTTGTGTAAGTATTTTTTTGTATGTGGTGAAAGACGTATAAACATTATGAGCGTATTAATTATTTTTTAAATGTTGTAATATTATTTTTAAAGTATTTAAAAAATCATATAATTTTGAAAAAATTTAAGTTTTCCCGGGCCGGGGGGGGGGGGGGGGGGGGGGGGGTGGACTACCCGATCCGCTCTTATGGGCGGGTATGGACATAGGGTTAGGCCCGTTTTTGCGGGCTGGGACGGGCCCACCCACACATGATGGGCAGAAAATTTTAAAAAGCCCGGTCCGAGACCGGCCAGAACCCATTTTTGTACAGGTCTAAACGGGAAGGCTGGTTTCGCTTGGATGCTCATGGATCTGGGATATGGTCTCTTTTTTGTCAAATTGGAAACGTGTCTTATTTTTGTCCACCGAGAGATCCACGGTCATAGTTTATTTAGTCTTTATTTCTAAAACTATACGGACCATGTAAGTCCTACTTTCAGGGAATTAACTCAAAAAACAAATCAAATTAGATCGGCCTTTATTCTCTTCCTCGAATAGCTTATCCCCTCACGCAAATCGAATTGCTCTCTCATCTCCCCCTCTCACATAAACAAATCAATTGATGTTAGCCAAGAAATGCTTGATAGACAGGGGCGGACCCACCCTAGGGCTAGGGGTGCCCGTGCCCCTGCGATGATTTATATATATATATATATATATATATATATTAGAAAATTCTCATGTCCAGCACCTCCCGGTCCGAACGACGTCCGAACACCGCCGTTTCGGGCGGTTCCAGGTGGAATTTTTTGATGAAATTTTTGAGCATGTTCCTCATCAAGTCTAGTTTATCCATACCAAATTTCAGGTCAAAGTTCGACCGGGAAGGCAGTCAAATAATTCGTTGTAGTTAACTGCGTTTTTCTATGTATAATTTGGCGCAGTTAACTTCAACGAATTATTTGACTGCCTTCCCGATCGAATTTTGAGCTGAAGTTTGGTATGGATAAACTAGACTTGATGAGGAACATGCTCAAAAAATTTCATCAAAATATTCCGCCGGGAACCGCCCCAAACGCCGGTGTTCGGACGGCGTTCGGACAGAAAAGTGCTGGACAGAAAAGTTATGCCGATTGAGACTTATGATGTTAATATTAGAGATGAGTTGAGGAGCAGTTATTTGAGAAAAGATCATTGCCAACCGCGTGACTTTAAATTTCCACAAAGTGATTTTAATGGGTGCAACAGATCATTCCAAAAACAGTGGTTTTATTTAAATTTTATAGTTTTGTTTATTGCTATACTCGTGATGCATATGATTTTTTTCTAGACTAGTATATCATTTCTTTGTTATTGTGCCTCTGCGAGTGCCACTGTTGATAGACACAATCCACTTTCGTATAAACACTTTTCAAGTGGTGTGCACTCTATATTAGTGTGCACTAATATAATATCCAGCATCCACTTTTAACAAATAGAGGGTGTATTTGCCAAAAACGAAATATAGGGTGTATATTAGAAAATAAAATACAACAATCTAATGAAGGATAACAAATGTTTTGACTAAACCTCTTCATTACATCTAAGTAAATCAAGAATCAGTTAAGCTTTTGTTTTAGTTTAAGGACGCATTTTCATTGTATCAGGATACAATTATATAAAAATTGAAAGGGAAGGTGGTATGGCTTATTTATTTTTTCTTTTTATATAAAAACGAGCAATGAGGAAGAGACTAGCACTTATCATTTTGTTAGATAGCCTTATTTTGGAAGTTATAAGGGTTCGAAAAATCATTTATTACAAAACTATATTTGTATTTTTATTCTAAGCATTGACTTCTCACTAGGATCTTGCTACCGTCATTGTAGTATAGCTATCACAATCATTCATGCTACCTGTGATATTTTGGAATGTGTGAAATTAAAACAACAATTTGGAATTCCATAAAAATGCATCTCAATATTTACTTCATATTACAAATTCTTAATCAATTAAAGAAGAATTGGAATTTAGAGGCTTAAATAAGAATTGGAATTTAGTGGCTTAGCTTACTTAGAGCCCGTTTAGTAACACTGAAATTGGTTGAAATGGCTGATTCTGCTGAAATTTGTGAAGTTCTGGTTGAAGTGACTGTATTGGCTGATTCTGTTGATTTACAAAAAAAATTATATTTAAAATATTTATTATTAATAAATAAAATATAAAATGATATGAAAAATAGTTAAAATGTTCCTCTACAGTAACTTTAGCCAATACAGTCAGAAAAATAACTCCAACCTTACTTTTATTATTATTACACAACTCAACGCGTGAAACCAAAAGTTACGAGTTTGGTGAAAAATCTGGCAGACAAGTCTGATAAGACGAAAAGAAGGGTCACAAAATTGGCTCTTAACTTAGACTTGTATATTTGAAGCTTAGCTCAAATTATAGCATAGATGATAGTCTTTTTATGCTTATTTGTGCAATAACCATCAATAAGGGTGGGTAGCCTTTTGAGAGAATCAAGTTTGTTTGCTTTGTCCCATTTTTACTCATGAGTAGCCATCCTCCGTGGTGTCATGCCTTATGTCTGTTTCTTGGTTGAAGTTAATTATATGTGAAAAAGGTGAAATGAAATTTGATTAAGATGACCCTTTATTTTTGGGTCCTTTATTGTAATTTACATTGATCGCGAGTCATCTGCATGGGCTCAAGTCTATGCCATATTATTTTATACCATTTTGAAGAATTCAATATTTAAGAATTTCATCTCGTGTAACACACGGGTTAAAATTCTAGTCAATATTGAATGAGCCGCCATCTTCCACTATTATTCGTAACAACCTAAATTTGAATTCATATTGACTTGTCATTAGTGCCATGTTGCGAGAGGAACAAGCTATCACCAACATGCATGGTGTTTTTAGTTGAACTGACTTTAGTTCTGTACCAAATTAGATTATGAGGTGTTTGGAAAATGGTGTTTCAGTCAAAACATAACGGTTTGATCTTTTTAATATTTCCAATAAGTGATAACATTGTTTGGTAAATGGATGTTCGACCCTAGCATTTTTGGACGGAACCACCTAATGAAAACACTACAAAATAGCTAGGATAGTTTTGAGTTAGTGTTTTAAAATGTAATAGCGATATGATATTTTTTGTAAATATTACTTGGTCGTGTGAAATGAATGCAAATTGTCATAGACGTAACATGCATAATAAATTATAAGTAAAGATCGGATAGTGAAAACTCAGAGATAGGTTGTAAGTTTGTTTTGAAATAAGTAGAAATAACGAAATGTTATAAAATAGCATGTCTCGGTATCTTCACCGCAGATCAATATTTGCAGTGCGATAACTTACACATTGCGAAAAACTTCCTTATAAACTACATTGGTGGTATGGTCAGTTGGTTGGCCATCTTCATCGCAGATCAATATCTTCAAACCCTTAGGATTTGTTACTCTTGATACTCAACATACAGTTGACCATGCGTGAAGACTGACTTTTTCAATAATAGTCCAACTTGAGACAAAGATTATCCTTGACTCTTATTTATAGTCATCACGTAAGAGGTCATGACTGGATATTGTCTTCTCTGAAACTTGAACGGTATTCTTGAATCTGAAGGAGTTAAGCTTAACCTCGGAATGACAACTTCATGTCCGACATATTTTCCGTTCAAATTTTTTGCTCGGGACATATATCCTATTATCGGTTAACATTATTAATTAGACTGTAAATGAATGCAAAGAGTTTAGATGCAATAGACACAAATATTTATAATTAAGGAGGAAATACTTATGTAGTTGGTACAACTTATTTTTGGGAATAAGTTATTGGTTTGGGGGTGAGGGGGAATACGTAACTTATTATTAAACTAAAGTTAGCAAAGTCATAGCCTGTTAAGCTTAATTGGTAATGACTTTGCTAAACTAAACCTCAATTATATAAGAGACTAATTTACTTGGATTGAAATTTTCTAGTCTGATTTGTTCTGTTTAAGTCTTGTCTGATCTGGTCTTATAGATGTCTGGTCTATGTGTATTTTACAATTATTGAATTCTGGTATCATCTTTTTAAATTTGGTCTAGTTTGTGCAGGTTTGGGACATAAATCAATCCAAGTAAAACGATCTCATGTATTACTAGCATGAAAATGCTTCGACAGACAGAAGTGTGCCATCCATCCTAACTCATGCGGAGCAATTTAGCAGATACAGACATACACACATCGTGAGTATTTAGGCTATAATTGTTTCCTTAATAACTGATACACACACACATATTCCTGTCCAGCTAGGCCGGACAGGAGGGTGGTCCGGCCACCTCAAATTGAGGTGGTTCCCGGTGTTATTTTTGGCTGAAATTTTTTGTTTATGTTCTTCATCAAGTCTAGTTCATCAATACCAAATTTGAGCAAAAAATTCAATCGGAAAGGTTGTCAAATGATTTTTGAAAGATAACCGCGTTTTATATGTAAATAGTCCACGCTAATCAGTAAAATCTCTTCAAAAATAGTCCAAAAATGAATACGTATTGGTATCTGAAAGAAAAATATTTAAATAAAACGGAATAAGATAAAAAATACTTGTTGAAAAAGCTTATAAAATATAACTGCTTATTTTTTTAGGTTTCATGGTTTAAGAGTCTGAGAATGAAGTCCATATTCGAGTTGATGGTTAGAGAAGATAAATCAAGATCCCAAAACTGGAAAGAACCTGAACATGAAAGAAAGAGGAAAAAATGTAGACCCAAAAATGGACTTAATTGCCATCGCACTAATCAGTAAAATCTCATCAAAAATACAAGAGATGGAGAGAAAATAAATCATGGAAAAAGAAGATAAATTTACCTTCGTTATGACCTTACGGCCAAAGCAGTTGGATACTCGCAGAAATGTAAAGTAAGGTAGTGTCTATGGCCTTTTAAGCTTCAACCTTTCACTCAAATTGCAAAACATCGTCAAAAGAGGGCATCCCGTCTGAGGCAAAGCAGCCAAACGGCATTTGAAGAAAAAAACACAAGCGAAAAAGTAGCGATTTTTTTACTTCCCTGGCGGGTGGCGGCCTGGCTGAGGCTCGAACTTTCGACCGCTCCTAAAGTTCGTCAACTCGCGAAACAGGCTACAGTATTATCTCTTGGTATAAGACCATCCTCCGCATCCGGCGATCTAAAAACTTATAAATGGACGCAGGATGTGAAAACCGGATTTATTAAACTCACCTAATACTAAGTACTCCCTCCATCCCGGAATTATCTTCATTCTTTCCTTTTCGTTCCGTCCCAAATTTATCTCCTTTTTCCCTTTTTGGTAAATAATATGTGATTCACAACCATTCTTACACATTTCTCTCTCCTCTGCATAACTCTCAACCACATAAATCCACTATCTTAAAACCCGTGCCCGGTCAAAACCGGAGTTAAATATGGGACAGAGGGAGTACTTTTTTCCAGGAGGCGTTATACCGTATGACCCGTATACGGTGAGCACCGTATGCGGGCATACCGTTTTAGGCAAACAACTTCTTTATTTTTTATTTCTCTTTTTTTTAAAAAAAATGGTAATAACTTTTTTATTTTTGATCCGATTTTTATAAAATTTATATCCACATTTTTTATTTTTCACGATCTTTCAAATGAAACCAATATTGCCTATGTAATTTTAACATATTATCGAACTATTATATTAACTTATGTAAAATATGTAATTTTACGTAGGAGTGGACTCGAGCCGGGCCAACCGGCCCGGAACCGGACCGGCCCGCTACTGTGCGGGCCCGGACCGGCCCGGTGAACCGGTTGGTTGCCCGGTTCGGGCCACCCGGCCCGATGGGATGGCAGTTCGGGTTCGGGCTCGGGCCGGGCCAATTTATTATTATTATTTTTGAATTTTTTTTAAGTTTTTGGGTTGGGCTGGGTATTTTGGGCCATTTGAGGTGGTTAGGGTTGGTTTGGGGGTGAGGGGGAGGGTTGGGGATTAACTAGGAAAAGCCAAAAAAAAAATAGAACCGAGGCCCGGCCCGGACCCGGGGGTTACCCGGGCCGGTTCCGGGCCTCCCCTTCATGAACCGAGGCCCGGCCGGGCCCGAACCGGAACCGGCCCACCCCTAATTTTACGTGTAGAAATATGTAACTCACGTCGAGTCATGCCAAATGTAACTCGTGTGTATAAATATGTAACTCTACGTGTAAAACTATGTAACTTTACGTGTAAAAAAATGTAACTCGCGTTTAGATAGGTCAAATACAACTCCTGTGTATAAATATGTAACTCGCGTGTAAAAATATGTAAGTTTACGTGTAAAAATATGTAACTTTACGTGTAAAAATATGTAACTCGCGTTCAGGCAAGCCAAATGCAACTCGTGTGTATAAATATGTAACTTTACGTGTAAAAATATGTAACTTTATGTATAAAAAAATGTAGCTCACATGTATAAATACATAATACAATAAATTTTTTATATACACAATTTTAAGATAAATTGTGATTTACACAATTATTTTTCTATATTAAATTTAGTTCGATTTTCCTTATAATCCAATACTCATTAATATAATAGTTCGATAATTTCTTAAAATTACATAAGCAATATTGGTCTCATTTGAAAGATTATGAAAAATAAAAAATGTTGATATAAATTTTATAAAAATCGGATCAAAAATAAAAAAAAAATATTACCATTTTTTAACAAGAAAAGCAATAAAAAATAATGGAGCCAAGCCTGGTACTGCGTCCTTTTGCAACCGGGCGCACCATCCTCATGGTGCGTCGGTTGCACCGTATAATCTGCGACTTTTTTCGGGTTTAATGCGCCCTCTCCTGAAATATAAATTTGACCTATTTATCCATGTGATTTAAAAATGCATCAAATTAGCAATTATTTTAGGGAGTACATGTTAGCGGTCGTTCCTTTTTTTTGGGGAAAGGTAAATATATATATAGTAACCAGAGTATATGTACATCGAGATGAGCAAAATTAGAGGCATATCCTAGCAAGGATACCCTATAACATCAAAAGCTATCTAAGCTTAACATCTAGTATCTATCATCTAGCAAAAAAATCGCCATCACCTCATGACAAAAAAGGCTAGTTTGTAAGTCCATCAAAAGCTAGTTTGCGTTTCAAAAAGGGATCATGTGATACGGATATAATGAATAGAGCACTTTGTACACCATATATTTAATATGTGCAATGGTATCTTCCGTCTTTAGTGTTGCTCCATCAAAACGAATTGCATTCCTAGTCCTCCATATCCAGTAGATTGTGTAGCTAAACGCTATCCTCGTAGCCTTTGCCCTGATATGCGCTCCTTTGCAATCTTTTTGGATCCATTTCACCGCACTCCTCAAAGATGACATTCTTCTAGAGATCCCAAGCCAAAGTTTAATCCTTTCCCAAACCTGCCCTGTACAAATACATTCAAAAAATATGTGTGGTACCGTCTCCGGACCACCCTTACAAAAAGGACAAACATTAACAATATCAAGGTAAACCATGTTATCTAGAGGGTGCTGCTTGCTTTATTTGGCCGTTGTGGCTCTCATTCTGTACCTTTGGCTGAGGAGTGATGGTATTCGCAGCTTGGTGTCCATGTTTTGAGGATGATGAGTTCCCGTTTTAATTTCCGGCCGAGAGTGTGGTATGCGGTCTCAAAGCCGTTGAGTGCACTGTGATCTTGGGTGTTGCATCTTTGGGGGGGGGGGGGATTCTTTCTGCTTACGTTGCTGCGGCCGATGTTGCACGATAAGGTTATGGACGTTGCGGTGCATATATGATCTGATGTTGTAGTTGTGGACTTAGTTTATTTTTGGATTTGTTTGATTTTGTCCTGGTTTTCAAAGGCCGGTGTAGTCCCCCAGTCCCCTACTACTTCAGGCCGAAGAGTAGGTGAGGGGTGAAGGAGTAAATAATTTTCCTAGGCCGAGGCGGACTCTTGCATTCCCCTGAATCCAATTCCTTGGCGATTTCCTGACCAAGGTAACCCTGTGGGAGAACCCTTGGACGCAGGTCGCTTTCAAGAAATTATCATCGGGGTTTTACACAAGGCTGATGGCGTGGGGTTTCTTTTTGCTTTGCCGTTGTGGCCGTTGAAAAGGCCATGCAGTTGGCATTCTGTTGAAGCCGATATGGTCACACCTTGAGATGTGACCTACCCTTTTGAAGTCATCTTTATGTTGAGGCCAATGTAGGCGCGCTTTCTTAGCGTGGCCATTGAGTGGTTGGCCGTTGCGGGCGTTGATTGTTGGCATGTTGGCGATGGGCTGGTACTGTGGAAGTGGGCCTGAACCGTCTCCTGAACCGGTGCCAACCCAATGGGCCTTAGGTGTGGTGGCCGTTCATGTGGCCAACGGGAGGTTGCCACGTGTAGTGACCGTTGGGGGGATGTCTATAAATACCCCCTCCCTCCGAAGAGTTTCCTCATTGCATTCCTGAGATAACGAAGTGTTGTCAAATTTTCTAGAGAGAGAGAGCCTTTCCGTGTGTTCTTCCGTTCTTCAAAACTTCCCAGGTCAGTTCGTTGAACTTTTCTCCAATTCCTTGTATACTTTGCTTCTTTTAGCCTTTGATCCGCTGTTAGTGGAGAATCACCCTTAGATCCAAAGTAAAACCCCCTAGGCTCTAGTTAGTTGTTATGATGAAGCCTTTGGACGATGAGCACTACCCTTATGACGATGATCCCTCCGTTAAATCCCTTGACTACCGGGTAGTAGAGGAGTGTTGTGAGGAGATAGAGGAGCTGAGCTCCTTCAAATCAGGGAGCAAGAGGGTAGCGAAGGTGAGGACGAAGAGGCCGCCTCGTCGTCTGACGGTGAGGACGTAGTGGTTTCCCGTGTTGTGGATGGAGCGTCTACCTCGGCTGCAATTCCTTGCCCGAAGCCAGTTTCTGCTGTGAAGGGAGTTGCTCCGACGAGAAGGCGTCGACCGAAGAAGGGTCCAGGTTACTCCTACTTGGACCTCACGAACCTCTTCTGATCAAGCCGGAGAGCAGTGTGACCGATTACTTGGTGGCCCAGATGTATGTGGGGCCGTATGGGAGGGTTAGGGCGCCCAGGCCGACGGACCATGTGTTGAATCCACCTCCGGGGTATTTTGGAGTGTACCCCATAAGTTTTGCAAAGGGTCTTAGGGTTCCCCTCCACCCGTTTATTACGGAGTATCTGGACATGGTGGGTCCCTCCGGCCTTGTTGACCCCGAACAGCTACTCACTCATCGTCGGCTTCCTCCTCCGTTGTGATGAGTTAGACTTTAGGCCGACGACGGCTCTCTTCATGAATTTATACCAGATTGGCCGAGGGAGTCACAAGAATTGTGCCGGCTATGCCAATCTTCAACAGCTGGCGAAGAAGAGGAGTTTTACTGACCTCCCTTCGTCCATTCATGGTTGGAAAAGCAAGTTCGTCTTCGTATCATTGGGCGAGGACGGCACGGAGTTTCCCTCCGTCGGCCATGACGGTAGGTTCAACCTTCATGATGTGCCGAAGAGCAGCATCTTGGATGCCCAGGTGGCGGCATTTCTGAAAGGTGGGCCGAGGAGCGTAAAAGAGTACATAACGGAGTACAAGATGGCCGCCCTCGGCTTCTTCAGGTACTTCATCTATGGTGACAAGGAGAGTGACACCGAGTTTTAGCCGAGGATGACTACCACTTTTGAGGAGGCCGATGGCCCGGATTTGGGTGTGCCCGCTAACGCTGATGGTAATACCCTCCCTAGTGTCTTCGTCCATATTTGCTCTTGTTTTTGCTAACTGTCTTTTGTTTTCCTTTTTGTGCATCACTTGGTGAAATTCTATCAATAATCCGGGGACGGTGCAGCCGGCAAAGCCCTCACCTTCCCACGGATTGTTGGTCGAACGCCACCCTCGGCCTCGAGCCACTTATCAATAAAAATTGTTTTTACTTCTCTAAAAAGATCGGAAACCTATTATACTACACTGACCCCTCACGGCGAAGATGCCCAGGAAAGGTCAACAGAGCACATCGTTCCGACCCCTCAAAGCGAAAATGCATAGGAAAGGCTGACGGTGTCCCCAGGACGAAGGGCCCGCAAAGAGCCCACGTCTTGAAATGGGAAGCTCACCGCGTCATCTATCCGCGAGATCAGCAGGACGACAGGTCTGCAATCATGGCCGAGGTGGCAAAAATCCCCAAACTCAAGGATGAGAAACGGCAGCCGTCGGTAACCGACCAAAAGCCTTAGCCCGCGTCATAAATAGGCGACGGGACCTCCTTGAGATCCCAGGACTATCCAGTAGGACTCCTTACCGGCCGAGGGACTATCAACCCCCTTGGCCGAAGCCTGAAAGAAGAACACCCACTCCTCACTCAAATGAGTAAAGAGGAAGAAAACAAAAGAGGGACAGCCAAAAGACCGCGCACTTGCCGGCCTAGAGCGATATCCCCAAAAATAAAAGAGGGCCAGCCGAATGAACGCGCATTTGTCGGCCTGAAGCGATATCCCCAAAAATAAAAGAGGGACAGCCGAAGGACCGCAAACTTGCCGGCCTAAAGGGATATCCCCAAAAATAAAAGAGGGAAGTCGATGAGCCGTGCACTCGCCGGCCTCGAGCGATAAAAATAAAATCCCCAAAATTGTCTAAGTACATATCAGATGAATATTACGCATTACAGACGAAAGCGCTCAAAAAAAAGAAGGGAAAAACTTGGACGAAAAATACCAAGGTAAACTCTCGTGGCTGCTAAGGGCATACATATAGCCGGCGCCGGACAACCCCAGCGGTAAGCCGTCATCAGCCACTCATAAAGGAAGCAATCACCCAAGTATGTTCAAACACTCAGAAAAATTTCTAAGTATTTGGAGGAATTCCTGAGTACCGTCCAGAGTGGCCGACGAGGACAAGGGTCTGGTCTATCCAAACACTTAGAAGATTTTCAAAATTCTCTAAGCGGGACACTTAGAGAAGTCCACAAAAGTGTGACGTCAAGCATCACAAAGACGGAGCAGACATTCCCCCTCAGCCGAGCAAAGGACAGGTCCCCTCATCGGCTACAACTATAGGAACCAGGCTTATGAGTTCTTGTTTAGAACACTTGGAAAAATTGCAAATGAAACAAAAGGCATGAGGAATGACACAAGATGAAGAATACACGGTGGCCGAAAAAGTACACAGGCGGATGAAAACACCTCGGCATAGGAAGTTGTCCACACTGGCCGTATTGGCCGACGAAAGCCCCGCGCTAGAGGAACTATTTAGTTTGACACTTAGAAAATTTTCTAAAGTGTGAAAAAAAGGGGGGCATAACGCCAAGACGAAGCGGACACTCAAAATCTAACACTTGGAAGAAATTCTAGAGTCTTGCTAAGAGCAAGGAGTGTTCCTCATAGACGAAACATGCTCACTTATGTCCCAACTTCAACACCTGGAAAAATTTTGCAACGCTTGAAAACAAAAGCAAAAGGAAAAAGCAAGATGAGGACATCATACTACAAAGTCGGAAGCAACGGATATTTTTCATTCACGTGGAAATTCATTACATCAGGGGGGCTCAGCGGCCATTACAAAAAGAGCGTTATAACAACTGCCAAATTTACTAGACTACATGACGAATAGTCAGCCGATCAGCTCTCTGGGGTGACTTCATCAGCGACCAGCCCCACATCAACTTGCCCAGAAGCAACTTCGTTGCCCTCTTCCGGCCTTGCACCTCCACTCGCCTTGGCTGCTGAAGAGACAGTGGTGTCGGCAAAGGCGTCATCATCGGACCAATCAGGGCTCACCGATGGAGGAGTTGAGTACCGGATCTTGCCTCTCAGAGGGGGGGAGCTTCGCTTCGGCCTCCGGATCTTTCATCAGCCTCGGGAGCTTCAAGTTTTTCTTAGCCCATTTCTGGGTGAGTTTCAACTTTTTGAAAGCCCGGTGTAGCCTCTGGTAGATCAACCGTTGCATCCTCTGCTGACCCATGTCGTAATAAACAGACATCTCCCAGGCAAAATATTCTTGGCCAGCAGGCCAGTTCTGGCCCCAATCTTCAAGACGATCCGCCACTACCTCGTAGCACCAGGGCCGACGGTCTTCAACCTTCCAGCCTTCGGTCAGGAATTTCTCAATGGCACCATCCACAGCTTTCGTAGCGGCCCTCTCAGATTCAGCCTGAACCTTTGCGGCGTCCTCGGCCCGGAGCAAGGCTTCATCACGGCTTCTCAGGGCTTCATCCTTGGCTCTCAGAGCGGCATCACTGTCGGCCGCCACCTGTCGATAGACCACATCAGCCTCGTCAACACCCTTCTGCAGGGCTTTCACCTCTTCCCGGAGCCGATCTAGGCAGGCCATGGCCTCCTCGGCCGAAGCAGCCTTTTTCTCGGCCTCCTTCAACCGGGCAATCTCTTGTTCTTGCCGCTTATGGCTCTCCATCAGCATAAGGGCACCCTGCAACAAAAGAAAAAAAGGTTAAGACGATGAGGAAACTCATTACACCACAAGATGTAAAGTACAAGGGACTTACTTGGACGATGAGGTCCATCCCGCCGTCATAGATCCTGACGGGGCCTAGCTTCTTCAGGTAAGCCTGATCCTCAACCGGGACAGCTTGGGCCAGAACAGCATGGCCGTCAACGGCGTCATTGAAGACGCCACCCTTCACAGGGTACTCGACCTCGAGTTTATATGTCCCAATGGCCAGATCCTTGCCGGCCCTCTTCTTCCGGGGCTCCTGGCCGACAGGCGGCGGCTGAGACAGGGCCGTCGACGAGGGGAACGAAACCGCATCAACAACGGCAACGACATTTGAGCCCCCGACATCATCATCTGGCACGGTCAGACCGCCGGCGTCTGCATCAGCCAGAGGGGAAGCCCTCTTCGTCTTCTTGGACTGCATGCCGGCCTCGGTCAGCTTCCTCTGGCCGTCATCCACTGGCCGTTTCTTCTTCGGTTGCGTGGATGGCTTCTTCGGCACATCGGAGCTCAGCGGCCAGCTTTGCGGCCTCCTTGGCGGCCATTTCTTCCTTTTCCTTCGCTTTTGCAAGGGCCATGACAGATCTGCGATCCATTACGACGTCTGCACAAAAGGAAAATAAAAGACAGTTAGCAAAAACAAGAGCAAATATGGATGAAGACATTAGGGAGGGTATTACCATCAACATCAGCGGGCACACCCAAATTTGGGCCATCGGCCTCCTCAAAAGTGGTAGTCATCCTCGGCCACAACTCGGTTTCACTCTCCTTGTCACCATAGACGAAGTACCTAAAGAAGCTGAGGGCGGTCATCTTGTACTCCGTTATGTACTCTTTTACGCTCCTCGACCCACCTTTCTGAAATGCCGCCACCTGGGCATCCAAGATGCTGCTCTTCGGCACATCATGAAGGTTGAACCTACCGTCATGGCCGACGGAGGGAAACTCCGTGCCGTCCTCGCCCAACGATACGAAGACGAACTTGTTTTTCCAACCATGAATGGACGAAGGGAGGTCAGTAAAACTCCTCTTCTTCGGTAGCTGTTGAAGATTGGCATAGCTGGCACAATTCTTGTGACTCCCTCGGCCAATCTGGTATAAATTCATGAAGAGAACCGTCGTCGGCCTAAAGTCTAACTCATCGCAACGGAGGAGGAAGCCGACGATGAGTGAGTAGCTGTTCGGGGTCAACAAGGCCGGAGGGACCCACCATGTCCAGATACTCCGTAATAAACGGGTGGAGGGGAAACCTAAGACCCCTTTGCAAACCTCATGGGGTACACTCCAAAATACCCCGGAGGTGGATTCAACACATGGTCCGTCGGCCTGGGCACCCTAACCCTCCCATACGGCCCCACATACATCTGGGCCACCAAGTAATCGGCTGCGCTACTCTCCGGCTTTATCAGATAGAGGTTCGTGAGGTCCAGGTAGGAGTAACCTGGACCCTTCTTCGGCCGACGCCTTCTCGTCGGAGCAGCTCCCTTCACAGCAGAAACCGGCTTCGGGCAAGGAATTGCAGCCGAGGTAGACGCTCCGTCCACAGCACGGGAAACCACTACGTCCTCACCGTCAGACGACGAGGCGGCCTCTTCGTCCTCACCTTCGCTACCCTGTTGCTCCCCTGATTTGAAGGAGCTCAGCTCCTCTATCTCCTCACAACACTCCTCTACTACTTGGTAGTCAAGGGATTTAACGGAGGACTCATCGTCATAAGGGTAGTACTCATCGTCCAAAGGCTTCATCATAACAACTAACTAGAGCCTAGGGGGTTTTACTTTGGATCTAAGGGTGATTCTCCACTAACAGCGGATCAAAGGCTTAAAGAACCAAAGTATACAAGGAATTGGAGAAAAGTTCAACGAACTGACCTTTGAAGTTTTGAAGAACGGAAGAACACACGGAAAGGCTCTCTCTCTCTAGAAAATTTGACAGCACTTCGTTATCTCAGGAATGCAATGAAGAAACTCTTCGGAGGGAGGGGGTATTTATAGAAATCCCCCCAACGGTCACTACACGTGGCAACCTCCCGTTGGCCACATGAACGGCCACCACACCTAAGGCCCATTGGGCTGGCACCGATTTAGGAGACGGGTCAGGCCCACTTCCACAGTACCAGCCCATCGCCAACATGCCAACAATCAACGCCCGCAACGGCCAACCACTCAACGGCCACGCTAAGAAAGCGTGCCTACATCGGCCTCAACATAAAGATGACTTTAAAAGGGTAGGTCACATCTCAAGGCAAAGCAAAAAGAAACCCCACACCATCGGCCTTGTGTAAAACCCCGATGATAATTTCTTTAAAACGACCTGCGTCCAAGGGTTCTCCCACAGGGTTACCTTGGTCAGAAAATCGTCAAGGAATTGGATTCAGGGGAATGCAAGAGTCTGCCTCGACCTAGGAAAATTCTTTACTCCTTCACCCCTCACCTACTCTTCGGCCTGAAGTAGTGGGGGATTGGGGGACTACACCGGCCTTTGGAAACCAGCGCCTGAGGTTCAGCGCCGTTCTTGTGAGAGTTGAGAGCTCATCTCTCCCAAAGTGACCGTTATGGTCATTCTTGGCTCTTTCACGCCGGAATCCACCAAACCACCACCGTCAAACGCCGCACACCACCTCCTGGAGCTCGTATATCCTCCATATTACCTTCTCCATCTCTGGGTTGTGTAATATTTGGGATATCCCCGCTCCATCGTCCCAAAACACCTCCAAAAACGTTCGCACAAACACTATTCATCACAAAGGTCAACGCTCGTATCTCATCATTCCTTGGGCCAAATTTTGTTTTGAGCTTGGTTTCAGATTCGCTTTGGTGTGGGGATCAAGCATATCTGGTTTGTTCCATCATCAAGAACGTCCGTACAACGAGCTACTATTCACTACTGACGCCATTGATACGGATTCTTAGCTCAAAACACAAAAACAAGCTAAAGTTTCTCGTTTTAGAAGGGGTGCTACTCCTAGCTACCCCTTCCATGATTTGATATCCTATTTACGAACATCATAATTCCAAAGTCTACGGAAAAAAAGAAGGAGGTCCAGCCTCCAACAAAGTTCTCTTCAAGGCTAAAGGCAAAGACAAAAACGAAGGAATTGGAGGATGCTATATCGGCTATGGACCAAGTGAGCGACTCCGACTTGGATGTGCACTCCTATGCTAGTGATTCCGAAGTCTCCTCTAGACCACAACCTGAATTTGCACCTCAACCGCCGGAACCTGAGGTAACTTCTTTACCCCCTCTAAAAGAGGTCGCAAATGTGGAACAAATTGTGGAGGAAAATGTTGAGGAAATTAGTCAAGTGGACAAAGTTTTGGAGGGGGAAACGGTGGATGTTACTTTGGATAATGCTTTGGTTATAACTAAACCCCAAATACAGGAGGATGGAAATGTGAATGACCTATATGTTGCTGCTCTTGGTAAGGCAATCCCTTTGAAGGGGGCCGAGACTCCAACTCCTAAACCTTATGCATCCCTCTTCAAGGACAATAGGGCGCCTACTAAAGGGATGAAGTTAAGGTTCATTGAGCCCGTAGGTGACTATGTGGATTTGATTGATAGAACATTGCCATCTATGGTGGAGATTTGGGGACATTGTCTCGTAGGATACTTTGCAGGAAGATACCCCGATTTTAAACCAATCCAAGAACTTGTGTCAAAGTGGGTTGTTCCTTGCAAAGTAATGACCCATGATAGAGGGTGGGTTATCTTCAAATTCCAAGGAGAGGAAGACAGATCCAAAGTCCTCATGGAAGGACCCTATACATTGTTTGGGAAGTCACTCTATCTCAAAACACTCTCGAAAAACTTCTCTTTCGAAAGTGAGGAATTCTTGAAAGTTCCAATATGGGTGAAACTCCCTAATCTTCCAATGCAAATATGGAATGAGGAATTGATAAGTGAGATAGCTTCAAGAGTGGGGGTGCCACTAACCACAGATAGAGTCACACAAGAAAGAGCTATATCTAAATATGCAAGAGTCCTCATTGAGGTGGATGCCTCCAAACCACCACCTCTTACTTTAAAAGTGAGATTGCCGAATGGAAGGTTTCACTTCCAAAAGGTTATTTACGAGACTTTCCCAAATTTTTGCTTCCATTGCAAGGCCTATGGACATCATGCATTCACTTGCAAAGTCATTGCTGAAATGGAGAAGAAAGAAAGGGAAGAAAAGAAACGGCAAGAACAAGAGAAAGAAGGCCTAACCAAGGAGGACAATGGCAAGGGTAAGGCCGCGGCATTACAAGGAGGGACATCCATTTGTGACCATAATGCCGCGGCATTACAAGGAGGGGCAGACCACAATGGCAAGGGTAAGGCCGCAGCATTACAAGGAGAGGCAGACCATAATGCCGCAGCATTTCAGGGTGAGACATCAAAGGTGAACGGTAAGAGGACCAATGCCGCGGCATTGAACATGACATATGTCCCAAAGGAAGAGCACCATTTCCACAAGGCAGCCCGTTTAAAGAAGAAGAAAAGGAAGCCTAAAAAGAAGCAACAACCTAGGTTGGATGGGGAAGTGTCCTCGGTGTTGGTCCCGTTTGTAATGGGAACAGTCTAGAGGGGGGTGAATAGACTGTTCAGGAATTTAAACTTTTCTCTAAGTCACAACTGACTTATCAGAGATGGTCGAATTCTGGTGACAGAGAAGGTCAAGTTCTGATGGCAGAACTAGACCTGGCAGCGGATTGGTTTCTGTCCGGGTATCCTCAGAGAACACTAAGGCAAATGCCTTTCTGATAACTCTTGAGGAAGATATGCTGAACACAGAGTTCAACCTTTCGAGTTAATCAGTCAAGATCTTAAGTGCAGAAATATAATGAGTAAAGTAAAAGACACCGGGGATTTTTATAGTGGTTCAAGGAACAACTTGTTCCTCTAGTCCACTATTCCACTAAGCTTGCAAAAACAACAGTTTACAACGCCTTAGTCCCTAGAACTTAAGAAGCTCTCCACGTCTTCGTCAAGCCTAGTTGCCACCCGGGATGCAGTCCTGCTTCCCGATGGCTGGTCTCGTTTCACTGAGTCTCTTGGAAGTATCACCACTTCACTTACTCCAGTTAGTTTGAGACGCCCCTTCTTTTTCAAGAAGTGTTTGATTCAAGATCAGTTTTCTCCAACGTTGCTTCTTCACAAAGAATGTGTAGATGAAGTTTTCGAAGTGTTGAAGAACTGAGGAACTTTGCTACTTGTTAGTTGGATGAAGGATAAGAAAGTATATCTTCCAACTTGAGCTTTTCTTGTTGAGGTAAGTGGGTCTTTGATCTCAAGAAAGCTTGGAGGTATTTAGTTCAAAGTAAAAATGATCTGAGCAAGTTCGTATAGCAAGAGTTATAACAAAGTTATTCTGGTAGTTCTTCAGAGTGTATCTTATATACTGGGAGCAGTCTTCCCGTTGGAGTGTAGAAGACAGCTTCATTAAATGCTTGTACTATTGACTTGACCGGTTGGACCTTCAACTTGCTATTTTTGGGGCGCGAAGATACTCGCATGGTCAATCATCAGCTTTAAATATATCTTCGTACGTACAACATTAATTGAGCATTTAATGCGTGTACAGTACCATGTTCTCGTCGAAAGGTTCCTAGCCGTTAGAGGATTTCCCGTTAGTTTAACGACCGTTGGTACGTGCCTTCGAGTTCTGCTAGGTAAGAGCTTGTCTGATGAGGTTTTCTGATCAGAACTCTGATGGCAGCTTCTGATGCCAACTCTGGTATCCAACTCTGATGGCTTCTCTGGAGAGCAACTCTGGGAGCAACTCTGGTAGAAGTTCTGACAAGGAAGACCAAGAGGGTTTCTGGCATGTCGACTATTCTAGTACTTACAAAGACAAATTCTAATACAAAATTTCTATAGGGGTACTTTCAAATTCTAATCAGCCTAGCATCATCAAAATCTAATTACATTTATTCCTTACAATTTCCCCCTTTTTGATGATGCCAAAATCCTTTAACTATTTCCAGAGAAGTGCCTTTCACCATAAAAGAATATAGTTAAAAACTTTCATTAAAATCTTGGTGGGCAACTTAGTATAGGAAAATAGTAAGAGTACAGTAGAATTAGATAGCAATAAAAGGACATAAAGTAACAGAACAAACACAAGGAAGTCACAGAAAGAAGAAAGAACAGATAATTTATGATGCCATGCAAACTAGAGGCAGAGATAGTATCTTATTATCAGATGATTAAGTACATAAACAGAGATGGATAAAGTTAAGATTCATCTTCATCTACCTGAGGTCCTGTTTTGTCAAACCTTTCAAGCTCTGCATTGACCTTTGCTCTGATGGAGGCTAAGTCCCTCAGATTCTGATAGTCTGCCCAGTGAGGTGCAAGTTTGCAATCTAAGTAGTTTCTGATTGCTTCTGATATGTTCTTGCCGGATAGAACTCTCATCTGCCACCAGTTTTCAGCTTCTTGAATTGATCCACCATGATTAATTTGGACGAGTCCATCACTGTCCATAATCAGATTCTCTTGTTGCAGTGGGGTCATCAGCTTCTTCATCTGAGTAAATTGGGCTCTGTCAGGCCTAGACATCCCACTTTTCATCCACTCATTAAAAGAAAAGTTGGAGGACTTCTTCTTAGAGCTTCTGGAAGGTGGAGGAGGAGGTCTGGTGCCTGCAGTAGCTTGCTTTTTCTTTTTGGCTGCTTCGAAATAAGGAGCAGGATCAACAGTAGATGAGGGTCCTCTGATAGATACGGCTCTGGAGCTTGGACCTTCTTCTTCTCTGGTGTCTTCCCCCTTTTGGCATCAACAAGATCGCCAAGGAGGAGCTCAATCTTCGAGAACTCTGATGCTTGAGCATCTCTGATCTCATCAAGAGCCTCTGGCAGAGTCTGGGTAACAGAGGTCAGTCCTTCAATCAGGTTCTGTTGTCTTTTCATAGTTGACTGGATGCTCTGTGTACTGGCTTCAAGGAGTACCAATTTCTGGTAACGCTCCTTGTCCTTGTGAAGAAGATCTAAAGCTTGCGCTTTGTGTTCTGTACACAGAGTTCCTATTTCCATGAAGCGCTCTGAGGCTTGATCATCATTCCATTATAGAATGTCAATGGCTTCAGTGATCTCCTTTAGTTTCTCATTTTGACCATTAAGAGATTGGGTGTGAAAGTAGAGGACAGAGTTAATTCCATCTACTTCTTTTGAGATTGCATCAATCTTCTTGTTGGATGAGCTCATGAAGGTGTGCAGGGACTCTGCCAGAGTGTCAAGCTTTTCTGACAGTTGTTGTAGGCCCTGATTAAGATTGATGTTTGTGTGAGTCAGATGCTCATAGTGTTTGTCATTGATGACAATGAGCTTGTTCATGTTGTCTAGCATCTGACCACAAAATTCTTATGCGGATTGGACAAATTGGTTGAAGTCCATCTGAGGCGCTTCTGGAGCAAACCCAGGCATCTCCAAACCTCTTCCCTTAGGTAATGGAGTAGTATTGCCAGTGGGTTCAGCAGATTGATCCCTAGGAGGTGTCTTCCTTCTCTTGGATGTGAAGTCTGCCGCAAGAGAGGATGTGAGGAATCCATCATTGTCAGCATCTGAGGACAGTATGCGAATGGGAATCTCTCTCTTGGGTGTTGAAGCTACAGAGAGCTGAGGAGAGAGTGGGGGTGTTGTAGCTCTGGTGTTTGATAGGGGTTTCTGCTGAGGAGGTGAACTCTGGTGTGAAGGGGTTTTCTGATGGGGGGAGTTCTGATGGGAGGAATTCTGATGAGAGGGGTTCTGAGGAGTGATTGAATTCAGAGGTTTGGGGGAGGGTGGTGGTGAGGGTGACCGGTTTCTAGGAGGTGAGGGTTGTTTGCAGGGTGATGGAGACTTTGATTTGGTCTCATGAGGGGTTGGATTTCTGATGGGGGATGGTGGGGGAGAGGAGGTTTTCTGAGGTGATGGGGTTTTCTGTTTGAGTGGGGTTGAAGGTTTTGAAGGTGATTTGGGAAGTGAGGGAGATTTAGGTGAAGGAACTTTAGATGGGGGTGATTGAGTAAAAAGAGATTTGGGAGGGGAAGGAGGGGGTGAAGGAATTACCTCAAGAACAGTTTCAGAGAACATGGATTCTCTCCATTCCTTGACCAGTTTTTCCATAGACAGAGGAACATCATTAGCTGTGGAGGGTTCCCCTTCTTCATGAGCACTGTGGCGAAACTTGATGAGTGATTCCTTCCTCTTCTTCTCCATCAGCCATTCATCAAACATGTCCATTTCATGTTCCTCCAGAGCTTTGACATGCTTTTCGGGAGATAAGGTAGTCATATGTGCTTTACCTTGATGTCTTGCTTTCTTCTTCTGCAGGACAGAGATGAGAAAGGCAAGGTCGAAGCACTGGGACACATTTTCTGTGCCCACCCAGTGTAGAACAGCAGCTTCTTCTGCCTCAAAGCAGTCAAAATACTGTATGATCTTCTGAAGAGGACCCATTCTCCGTCTTCTCCAGGTCAGAACCCTTTCAAACTGCCTTTGAAGAATAGTGTTGTAATCAGTCTCTGGTGCTCCATCAGAGCTGGCTTGGAGTTCTGATAGATCTGCAGTGAAGACCAAGTCTGGTGCAGAGGAGGGTTGTGCAACAGATTCAGGTTCCCCCTGAGTTTCTGATCTCCGTGCAGGTGTAGTTGTCTTCTTCTTCTTCTTCTTCTTCTTCAAGGGTCTCAGTCCAGAGTTGTCAGAGTCCTCACTCTGAACAACTTGCTTCCTTCTCCTTTTCAACTTCCGCTTCTTAGCAGGAGAGGTTCTGATAGATTTTGGGGAAGCCAACTCTGATGCGCCCATTTCTGGTGCATCCACTTCTGATAGAATGCTTCTATCATTCTTCTTCTTCCTTACATCCCTTGCAACCTGGGACTGCTCAGGCTGTTCTGAAGTCACAGAGGGCTTCTTGGTGATCTTCCTGGGAGCAAGTTTAGGTTTGACAGCCTGTTGTTCCCTTTTCTTTTCCAGCCTTTCTTCTCTCTTTAGTTCAGCAGAGATGGCTATGTTCAGCTTGGGGGATGCAGTCAGGAATAAGGTCTTGGAGTGGTCAACTGGGGAAGGGTCCCTGAGTTGAACTGCATGGGCAGTGAGGATGACAGAGAGAAAGAGGCCATGTCCCATCTTGGTTGAGAAGAGGCCTGTTTTCTGATCCTTCTTCTTGATGAATTCAGTTAAGGAACCGAAGATTACCTCACCCCAATTTATGTTCATCCCATGATGAACAGCAAAGATTGCTTTGCAGTTGGCCTTGTTGATCTCGTCAGTTGAGCCAGTTTTGCACCACAAGCTCCTGTGCAGAATGACGACCAACTTCTCAAAGTCCTTCTTCAGCAGGAACTTCTTCATTTAGAGTCTGTCCAGATTGGCAACCTCAGGGCGGCAGTAGGTCTGGGCAAATGCTTCAACTGAGACCTCCACTGACTCTAGGTCAATGAGAGTGGGAGTCTCAGGATCTTGAGAATCCAGTTGGACTCTTAAGAACTCATTTAGGGCATCAGCATTAAGAGAAATGCTCTTTCCCTGCACCTTGGAGTGGACTCCGCTCTTTGTGATGGTGGCGTTCAGATAGAATTCAGCCACATCCCTGGTGCTGAACTCTTCATAGGGATGAGCAACAATCTTGCTCAGTTGGGATTCATTCATCCCTTGGACGATTTTAGCCATTCTTTTCTGATTTTCTACAAGTAGAGGTAGTGCAGACATATCTACCTTCATGCCAGTTACCACATTGGCAACAATGGCCTTAGCTTCTTCCTTGGTGAGGTCGTTGATATTGATGAAGTTCATTGTCTGAGAATTTCTGAGAGATTCTGGAGATTAAGGAGTTTTGAAGCTTGTACGTTTAGAGAGATGAATAGCAGTAGCGGTTTAGGTTGAAGAAGGTGGATATAAATGGTTTTGGATTAGTGGACGTTTGAGATAATTTACTGTTTTGAGGTATCATTTAAAGAAATGCGGGCGGAAAAACGTTTCCGTTAACAGAATAATAATCAAGGGTATTCTGGTAAAAGACCTGTTCAAGTTAAAAGGTCTTGCCCGTTCCTCGAAAAATAACCAAGTCCACATGGATCTCTGATGGACTACAGATAAGGATCCCTATATCAGAGAAGGAGATTCTCTGATGAAGGGTACTCTGGTGATCAGATAAGGGGTATTCTGATGTAGGGTCTTCTGATCCAGAAGGCAGTTCTGGTCCACAACAATTCTGGTTCAAGCATCTCTGGGAAGATCATCCATCATTCCCAGTTCTTCCCTTAGCTTGTTGAACCTTGCCTCTGGTAAAGGCTTGGTTAGGATATCCGCTAGCTGATCTTCTGTAGGTACATGCTCCATACAAATATGCTTCTTCTCCACATGATCTCTGATGAAGTGATGTCTGATCTCAATGTGCTTTGTCCTGGAATGAAGTACTGGATTCTGAGTGATAGCAATGGCACTGGTGTTATCACAGAGCAATGTGATCTCCTTTGCTTGAATACCATAGTCCTTCAGTTGTTGCTTCATCCAGAGTAACTGAGCACAGCAACTCCTAGCTGCAATGTACTCAGCTTCTGCTGTACTTGTTGAGATTGAATTCTGCTTTTTGCTAAACCAGGAAACAAGTCTCCCATCTAGCATTTGGCAGTGACCAGAGAGAGGTGCTCTTCCTATCTAACCTGCATCCTGCAAAATCTTAGTCAGAGTAACCAATTAGTTCAAAGTTACCTCCCTTGGAATACCATAGGCCTGCATTTGGATTTCCTTTGATATATCTGATGATTCTTTTAGCAGCGCTTAGATGGCTCTCCTTGGGCTTTGATTGGTATCTGGCACAGATTCCAACTGAGAAAGAAATATATGGTCTGCTTGCAGTTAGATAGAGAAGAGATCTTATGATTCCTCTGTAGGTTGTTGCATCAACATCCTTTCCTTCATCATCTGGACCAATTCCTTGTGAGGTGTTCATGGGAATTTTCACTGAGGATTTGCCTTCCACTCCAAACTTCTTGATCAGGTCTCTGGTATACTTCCCTTGATTGATAAAGATTCCTTCTGGAACTTGTTTAACTTGTAGTCCTAGGAAGTAGCTGAGTTCTCCCATCATACTCATTTCAAATTGACTCTGCATCACTTGAGAAAATTTCTTGCATAGTTCTGAATTAGTACTACCAAATATAATATCATCAACATATATTTGTACTAACAGAATATGATTAGCAACAGAGATTTGAAATAGAGTTTTGTCAACCTTTCCCTTAGTAAACCCATGGTTTACTAGGAATAAGGACAATGTGTCATACCATGCTCTTGGAGCTTGCTTCAGACCATAAAGGGCCTTTTTAAGCTTGTAGACACAGGAGGAGTGAGTAGGAATGACAAAACCTGGTGGTTGTTCCACATAAACCTCTTCTTGAAGATCTCCATTCAGAAATGCACTCTTGACATCCATTTGGTAGACCTTGATGTTGTTGAAGGCAGCATAGGCTAGGAAGATTCTGATGGCTTCAAGTCTGGCTACTGGTGCAAATGTCTCATCAAAATCTATTCCTTCTTCTTGGCAGTATCCCTTGGCTACCAGCCTAGCCTTATTCCTTATAATATTGCCTTCTTCATCTGCTTTGTTCATGAATACCCACTTGGTTCCAATGACATTCTGATGTTGAGGTCTAGGAACAAGTTCCCATACTTTGTTCCTTTCAAACTGAGTGAGTTCTTCTTGCATTGCATTGATCCAATCTGAGTCTGCAAGAGCTTCTTCTACTGTCATAGGTTCCATCTGAGATATGTAGCAGGCAAGCATTGCTTCTCTTCTGGTTGTAGCAGATATGGTTTGTACTCCACTTCTGATCTGTCCAATCACCTAGTTTGGGGGATGATCCCTTAACCAAGTTAGGTCAGGTTCTGATAAGTGTTGTCTTGGTCTCTCTTGTTCTTCTTCAGGTTCTTCATCACTATCCTTGTCTTGTAGAATGGGATTCTGAAGGTGGATTGGTATGGCAGAGTTGATGACCACTTCTGATGTTGTCACTTCTGGTGATTCTTCTAGATTCGTTTTCTCCAAGTTCTCTGTTATGTTCTCAACAGAGTTGAGATCATCAAACTTGACATGAATCGATTCTTCAACAAGTAGGGTCCTTTTGTTGAGTATTCTGTAGGCTTTGTTTGTGCTGGAGTAGCCTAAGAATATTCCTTCATCAGCCTTTTCTTGGAACACTTTGAGATGTTCCTTCCCATTATTGAGTATATAGCATTTGCCTCCAAATGCATGAAAGTAGATGATGTTAGGTTTCCTTCCCTTCCAGAGCTCATAGGGAGTCTTCTGATGAGTTTTGTGAATCATGCTCCGGTTCTGGGTGTAGCATGCAGTGTTGATAGTTTCAGCCCAGTATCTGTGAGGTAGGCCAGATTCAGCAATCATGGTCCTTGCAGCTTCCTTGAGTGTTCTATTTCTTCTTTTTGCAACTCCATTCTGTTGAGGAGTTCTGGCTGCAGAGAGTTGATGCAATGTTCCATTTTGATCACAGAACTCTTGTATGACTTTGTTGACGAACTCTGTTCCTCTATCTGACCTGATAGATTTGACTTTCTGGTTCTGCTCATTCTGTAGTAGTTTCAGCAGAGATGGTAGTTTCTGCAGAGTTTCATTTTTCTTCTTCAGAAAGATTGTCCAAGTGTATCTTGAATAGTCATCCACCATGACTAGAGTATATCTTTTTCCACCAACACTTGGAGTTTCCACTGGTCCGAATAAATCCATATGGATCAGATTTAAAGGACTAGTAGAGAGGTCTCCCACAATGGGTTTGAAGGAGTTCTTTACTTGCTTTCCTTTCTGGCATGCACTGCACAGGCTCTCCTTCTTGTACACAATGTTGGGTATGCCATCAACAATGTGATCCCTTGCTAGTTTGTTGATTGTTTTGAAAAATTCAAGTGACTCAGCTTCTTGTGCCATTCCCAGCTGAGTTTTGAATCTCCTTTAGCAAAAAGGCAGATTCCTCCCTTTGCAGTAGACCAATCAACAACATAGATGTTTCTTTTTCTGGTAGCTGTCAGAACCACTTCCATAGTTGTCTCATGCTTGACAGAACAACCTTCTTTGGAGAATTCAACTGTGTAGCCTTTATCACAGAATTGGCTAGCACTAAGCAGGTTGAATTTCAGGCCTTTGACATACGAGACATCTTCAATGATTATCTGGTCTCTGATCAGCTTCCCTCTTCCTTTAGTTTGGCCATCTTTGTCATTACCACCAAAGGTAACTCTGGGCCCTTTGATTTTCTGGAACTCTGTAAGGCAACTCTTGTCACCTGTCATGTGTCTGGAGCATCCACTATCAATGTACCAATCTTGCTCAGAGATAGCTCCAGCACACAGTTCCTACAACAATTAAAAAGAAGATTTAGGTACCCAAGCAATGTTGGGTCCTAGGGGGTCATGCAGTTTTGGCAGCCGGTACCACTTTGGTCTCATCAAGTGAAACCTTGGTGGGTGGTACCCATTGTCCACCTAGTAGTCATAGTAAACGGAAGTGTGATTCACTTTGGGCAGATGCTTGTGAGGATCATGCTTCCGGTTTACATACTTCTGCATAGCCTTTTTTGTTAGGTAGAAGTCCCATATACTATCAAGAGCAGAGGAGCGGTTAGCTTTGGGCTTCTTAGGTTGACCAGCCAACCTTTTCTGCCTAAAGTTAACCTTCTCTTGATATTTGCCTCTCTGGTGATCATTTCAGGTGTGGTAGTTGATAAGTCCATTTTTATACTTATTTTTCTTATCAAAGTTAAGCGATTTTGGATTGAAAATAGAAAAACAAGGCATGTTTTATATATTTTGGTTCAAGTTTCGTGAAATCAGGTAAAAACCACGTCCATGATATTTTTTGATGAAATTCCAGGTCAATTAAGCACAAAATGCGTCAATTTGAGTGAAAAATGATATCATACCGAAAGAAGCAAGCAGAATTTCAAATTGGTCCAGAAGGAAAAGTTGAAGAGCACAAAATACAGAACAAGATGGTCAAATAAACTTACAGGCGGCCTGGCAGGCGGCCAAAAAATGGAGGCCTGCGCGGCCGCCTGCCGTTTTTTTTTTTTTTGAAAAATCAATTTTTTTGGAAATTTGACCGAACCGGAGAAAAACCGAAGGCGTCCGACACTGGACGGCAAGCGGCCGCCTTCGATGACCGCCTGCGGCACAAGACGACGAAACGAACAACCGGTCGGTGCGATGTGACGGCAGGCGGCCGGAACAAGGCGGTAGGCGGCCGCCTGTTTGGAGGCCTGCGAGATTTTTGGTGCAATAAATAGCCCGATTTTTGCTGAACTCAAATACACCATTCTTAGCCCGAAACTAGTTCAAAAAGGTCTTCTTCTTCCTCTTCAAAGCTCGGATTTCCACCATTGTTGCACCTTCAACTTCAATCTTTCATATCTTTTTCATTTTAGATCCAATTTGTAAGTTCTTTATATGTATTTTCATCTTCTCAACGAGTAGAATCTGAATCTGTGCTTTTTTTTCTTGATCTGTTCTTCGAATATTTCCAGAATATTTATCAAGTATTTCGCATTTTCTTCCAAAAATTAAATAAAATAGTTGTTGATGTTGAATTCATTCCAATTAATTATATAGTTGTTTACTAGTCTCAAGGTTGTTATTTATCTGAAGAAAATTAATTTTCAAGAAGTACAAGTAATTTTTAATTAATTTCGGTAATTAGTTGTTATTATTGCATAAATTAAATTAATTACACAAAAATAAATAAAAAAATAGTCTCGGCCCTAATTCCAGTTTATTTCACTGTAATATCACCCCCAGTAGTCAATAGAAAATTTAGAACGAATTTAGCCTATTTTTAATTGCCTTTTGTATTTTATAGTTAAAAGTGGGAAAATTATCAATTAATTGTTAAAATTGGATTTTAGGTTTGAAAATTCGTGAAAAAATTCCAGAAGGTCATATTGTAGTTCCAGAAAGTTTATTTTGACAATATCTTATTTTTGTTTAATTTTTGCTATTATACATGTTTAATTCCTTGTTAATGTTTAATTTATTTACCATATTGTTGAATGCAAAAATAATGTTTAGTAGCTAAATTTGTTTTGGGCATGAATTGAGTAAAGGAATATGGATTGACTTGTTAGCCGAAAATTAGGGGTTAAAATTAATTAATTGAGCTAGTTATTCAATTTGATGAATTAGTAATTAATAATTGTTAGCCAATTTAATTAATTAAATTTTGGAAAATTACTTCTAACTTGTCTATGAGATTAGAAAGTAATTTGAGCCAACTTTATTCAAGCACATTAATAAGGCCTATAAATAGGATAATTTTAATGAAATGGATTTACATCTTGTCTATGAGAAATAAATTCAAATTGCTTAAATAATGAATTTAATTAGTTAATGAATTTGGCTATTTTTATTAATTAAAATTTTGGAGAATTATTTCTGCCTTGTCTATGAGATTAGAATTTAATTCAAGCCAACCATTTTTGAATACATTAATGAAACCTAGAAATAGGATAAATTAATGAAAGTAATTTCTATTCTTGTCTATGAGAAAAGAAATTTTTAGTCCAATCTTAGTTTTAAATTCCCCTAATTACTAGGTCCAAGAATATATCCATTTCTAATTATTCAATTCATTGCCCTTCTTTGATCAATCCATTTAGAGTTTAATATTTTTCATTTAGTTTATTTTTGAGCCATCATTAGTAATTGCATAATTTAATTACTTTATTTTTCAAAAACTAGTTTAGAAAATCAATCAAAAGTTTTAATTTGGAAAGCTTCCAATAATTTGCGATAACCTGTGACTGAGTTTAAAATCAAGAAACTCCTCCGCCATTCCTCAAGAGACACGATACTCGGGGGAAAACCGAAAGGTTAGACTCCGTTTTACTACAACGCCGCGAAAGCGGTTATCAAATGGCGCCGTTGCCGGGGAATGGCACGGTGAAATCTTGATTTTGATTTTAGCATGGGCGAATTCAAGTTAGGGAGACTTTCTATTTCTTTTTTGTTTTGTTCTCACATGTTTTCTTGAGATTTCCTCATGGATTACTCAAGTGAACACTTTCATTCTCCACCACCATATCACTATCCATATAATGAACAACAAGTTTTCCAAAATAATCAAAATGAAGGATATTATGAGCAAGGTTATGAGGATAACAATCAATGGTGCGAAAATCCACCTTTGGGATATGGAGATTACCAATTTCAAGATAACTATTTCCACCAAGGGCAAAATTTTGAATGCTATGATGATTTTTCCTATCAAGGTAATAATCATGATAATTTTAATTATTATGAAAATTACCACGAAGGGCTGGAAAATCATTACCCCGGCACAAACGAGTACTCCTACGAGGTTGACTCTGGAATTTCACCTTATCCTAAACACGAGCTCGAAAAATTAAAATCATCCTTGCTCGAGTTTAGGAAAGAATTAAAAAGGGCAAGAATTGAACTAGCATCTCGTGACGAGAGTATCAAGAAATTGTGTGAACAAATCATTTATGATAATGAACACAAATTTCAAGAGGAGATATACGAGGAAGGTGCTAAATCTGAGGAGGAGACTGCGGTAACTATGAGGGAGATGGTTGAAACTCTTTGCACCCCTATTTCTTTTGAGTCTCTCATTGCTACTGAGCTAGATCCTGTCCTCATAGAAATTAGTCCTGAAGAACTCAATCTAGAAGTGCCCACGGGAGTTTATGAAGAGACCATAGATGAGGAGATACTTTGTGACACCGGCCCTACCCTACCATCTATGGATGATTTCTCACCTAAAGAGTCCTTGAAAGATAACCTTGACGAAGCTGGTGATCCTACACGAGCCCAAGTGCCTGATCAAGTAGTTGATGAAACATGTGATATTGAGGAAACATTCTCCGATGACGCCTTCTTTGACTCTCTACTCAATGAAGATGAACATAGTTATTCTAGGCAAGGATCTGTTTGCCTAGATAATATGTGTGGGGGTAGTGAAGTAGGAAGTTGGGATGCATTCTTAGAAAGTGACACAGAGTCTAAACTTTATGATTTTCATGTTGAGGGCATAGATGAGGAGTATGAAATCTCTAGTCAGGCTACTTTTACCTTGATGACTCCATTTGAGCGGTTAGAGAAACCAGAGGCACCTGATCTTGAAATACTTGTAGATTCTACTAATGAGGGTGATACGGGATATGTGCTAATCCCTAGTTCGAACGACTTGTTCTTTGAAGATTATATCACATTTCGGTGGTCACGAGAGTTCGAAGGTCTACGCCATCTGACAGCATACCTGGAGGACAAGGTGGGGGCACTAATAATGAGTGCTCCACGACTGACTTGCATTATAGAAAGTTCTCTCTCAAACGTCAAGCGAGTGACGTTAAAGAAGCGCTTCTTGGGAGGCAACCCAGGTTTTTCATAACTTTGTTTGTTTGTTTTGTGTGATTGCAGGTGGTGCTTCAATAAATAAATTGTGAGTTGAATGCTTTGACCCGATTTCAAAAAAAAAAACTGATCATTGATGATATTTTTAAAACAATTTTATTCCTGTTTTCATTATTCCTCTTCACAAAATCTTTTCAAAACTCAAGCGTGAGGAAAGAACAAAAAAAATGTGCCTTTATTTCTAAAACTTTGTGCATTAAAATGAGACCTCGAGGACGAGGTCCAGCTCAAGTGTGAGGAGGTTGTGTTTTACACTCAAATAGTTAAAATCTTGTTTTAGATCAATCTTTTTACTATTTTTGATATGAAACATTCACCTCTCAATTGTTATCAATCACATAATAGCTTAGAGGATCACCCTTATTATAAGAATTTACTTTTATTATTATTTCTAGAAAACTTGAAATTGTTATGGGTTTTGGTTGCGAATGTAAAGGGCTAATTTTGTTTTAATAGGACATTCATTTTATTCATAAAAAATACTAATATTAATAAATCTCTTCAAAACTCATTGTTATAGGACAATTCCATCTCCGAAAAGGAGCTCTGTTTCATTCGTTAATCATAGTCCGTGAGAATGAAATATGCATCTACCATGGGATAACACCGCCAACAAGAGTGGACAAGAGGCAAAAAAAACATAATTTGTGAATAAGATAAATGTCCAAATTAGAATAATGAAAACCTTGGGATAAGGTATTGATTGGTGGTTTAACATAATCAATAGTTGTTATAAAGTAATAATAATTTTAAATTCTTGTATTTTGGGTGATTTTTCTAAAATGTTTAAAAATTGAAAATAAAATAAGAGGTTTTTGTTTCTATTTCTTTAATAGCAACTCGATTGTAATACAATAAGGTTTTACCTTTTTAGTGTGTTCGCAACTGATTTGTCGCTTGAGGACAAACAACGCTTAAGTGTGAGGAGATTGATAAGTCCATTTTTATACTTATTTTTCTTATCAACGTTAAGCGATTTTGGATTGAAAAATAGAAAAACAAGGCATGTTTTATATATTTTAGTTCAAGTTTCGTGAAATCAGGTAAAAACCACGTCCATGATATCTTTTGATGAAATTCCGAGTCAATTAAGCACAAAATGCGTCAATTTGAGTGAAAAATGATATCATACCGAAAGAAGCAAGCAGAATTTCAAAGTGGTCCAGAAGGGAAAGTTGAAGAGCACAAAATACAGAACAAGATGGTCAAATAAACTCACAAGCGGCCTGGCAGGCGGCCAAAAATGGAGGCCTGCGCGGCCGCCTGCCGTTTTTTTTTTTTTGAAAAATCAATTTTTTTGGAAATTTGACCGAACCGGAAAAAAACCGAAGGCGGCCGACACTGGACGGCAGGCAACCGCCTTCGATGACCGCCTGCGGCACAAGACGACGAAACGAACAACCGGTCGGTGCGATGTGACGGCAGGCGGCCGGAACTATAATAAGCCCGATTTTTGCTGAACTCAAATACACCATTCTTAGCCCGAAACTAGTTCAAAAAGGTCTTCTTCTTCCTCTTCAAAAGTCGGATTTCCACCGTTGTTGCACCTTCAACTTCAATCTTTCATATCTTTTTCATTTTAGCTCCAATTTGTAAGTTCTTTATATGTATTTTCATCTTCTCAACGAGTAGAATCTGAATCTGTGCTTTGTTTTCTCGATCTGTTCTTCGAAGTTTTCCAGAATATTTATCAAGTATTTCGCATTTTCTTCCAAAAATTAAATAAAATAGTTGTTGATGTTGAATTCATTCCAATTAATTATATAGTTGTTTACTAGTCTCAAGGTTGTTATTTATCTGAAGAAATTTAATTTTCACGAAGTACAAGTAATTTTTAATTAATTTCGGTAATTAGTTGTTATTATTGCATAAATTAAATTAATTACACAAAAAAAAAGTCTCGGCCCTAATTCCAGTTTATTTCACTGTAATATCACCCCCAGTAGTCAATAGAAAATTTAGAACGAATTTAGCCTATTTTTAATTGCCTTTTGTATTTTATAGTTAAAAGTGGGAAAATTATCAATTAATTGTTAAAATTGGATTTTAGGTTTGAAAATTCGTGAAAAAATTCCAGAAGGTCATATTGTAGTTCCAGAAAGTTTATTTTGACAATATCTTGTTTTTGTTTAATTTTTGCTATTATACATGTTTAATTCCATGTTAATGTTTAATTTATTTACCATATTGTTGAATGCAAAAATAATGTTTAGTAGCTAAATTTGTTTTGGGCATGAATTGAGTAAAGGAATATGGATTGACTTGTTAGACGAAAATTAGGGGTTAAAATTAATTAATTGAGCTAGTTATTCAATTTGATGAATTAGTAATTAATAATTGTTAGCCAATTTCACTAATTAAATTTTGAAAAATTATTTCTAACTTGTCTATGAGATTAGAAAGTAATTTGAGCCAACTTTATTCAAGCACATTAATAAGGCCTATAAATAGGATAATTTTAATGAAATGGATTTACATCTTGTCTATGAGAAATAAATTCAAATTTCTTAAATAATGAATTTAATTAGTTAATGAATTTGGCTATTTTTATTAATTAAAATTTTGGAGAATTATTTCTTCCTTGTCTATGAGATTAGAATTTAATTCAAGCCAACCATTTTTGAATACATTAATGAAACCTAGAAATAGAATAAATTAATGAAAGTAATTTCTATTCTTGTCTATGAGAAAAGAAATTTTTAGTCCAATCTTAGTTTTAAATTCCCCTAATTACTAGGTCCAAAAATATATCCATTTCTAATTATTCAATTCATTGCCCTTCTTTGATCAATCCATTTAGAGTTTAATATTTTTCATTTAGTTTATTTTTGAGCCATCATTAGTATTTGTATAATTTAATTACTTTATTTTTCAAAAACTAGTTTAGAAAATCAATCAAAAGTTTTAATTTGGAAAGCTTCCAATAATTTGCGATAACCTGTGACTGAGCTTAAAATCAAGAAACTCCTCCGCCATTCCTCAAGAGACACGATACTCGGGGAAAAACCGAAAGGTTAGACTCCGTTTTACTACAACGTCGCGAAAGCGGTTATCAAATGGCGTCGTTGCCGGGGGAATGGCACGGTGAAATCTTGATTTTCATTTTAGCATGGGCGAATTCAAGTTAGGGAGACTTTCTATTTCTTTTTTGTTTTGTTCTCACATGTTTTCTTGAGATTTCCTCATGGATTACTCAAGTGAACACTTTCATTCTCCACCACCATATCACTATCCATATAATGAACAACAAGTTTTCCAAAATAATCAAAATGAAGGATATTATGAGCAAGGTTATGAGGATAACAATAAATGGTGCGAAAATCCACCTTTGGGATATGGAGATTACCAATTTCAAGATAACTATTTCCACCAAGGACAAAACTTTGAATGCTATGATGATTTTTTCTATCAAGGTAATAATCATGATAATTTTAATTATTATGAAAATTACCATGAAGGGCTGGAAAATCATTACCCCGGCACAAACGAGTACTCCTACGAGGTTTACTCTGGAATTTCACCTTATCCTGAACACGAGCTCGAAAAATTAAAATCATCCTTGCTCGAGTTTAGGGAAGAATTAAAAAGGGCAAGAATTGAACTAGCATCTCGTGACGAGAGTATCAAGAAATTGTGTGAACAAATCATTTATGATAATGAACACAAATTTCAAGAGGAGATATACGAGGAAGGTGCTAAATCTGAGGAGGAGACTGCGGTAACTATGAGCGAGACGGTTGAAACTCTTTGCACCCCTATTTCTTTTGAGTCTCTCATTGCTACTGAGCTAGATCCTGTCCTCATAGAAATTAGTCCTGAAGAACTCAATCTAGAAGTGCCCACGGGAGTTTATGAAGAGACCATAGATGAGGAGATACTTTGTGACACCGGCCCTACCCTACCATCTATGGATGATTTCTCACCTAAAGAGTCCTTGAAAGATAACGTTGACGAAGCTGATGATCCTACACGAGCCCAAGTGCTTGATCAAGTAGTTGATGAAACATGTGATATTGAGGAAACATTCTCCGATGATGCCTTCTTTGACTCTCTACTCAATGATGACGAACATAGTTATTCTAGGCAAGGATCTGTTTGCCTAGATAATATATGTGGGGGTAGTGAGGTAGGAAGTTGGGATGCATTCTTAGAAAATGACACAGAGTCTAAACTTTATGATTTTCATAATGAGGGCATAGATGAGGAGTATGAAATCTCTAGTCAGGCTACTTTTACCTTGATGACTCCATTTGAGCGGTTAGAGAAACCAGAGGCACCTGATCTTGAAATACTTGTAGATTCTACTAATGAGGGTGATACGGGATATGTGTTAATCCCTAGTTCGAACGACTTGTTCTTTGAAAATTATATCACATTTCGGTGGTCACGAGAGTTCGAAGGTCTACGCCATCTGACAGCATACCTGGAGGACAAGGTGGGGGCACTAATAATGAGTGCTCCACGACTGACTTGCATTATAGAAAGTTCTCTCTCAAACGTCAAGCGAGTGACGTTAAAGAAGCGCTTCTTGGGAGGCAATCCAGGTTTTTCATAACTTTGTTTGTTTGTTTTGTGTGATTGCAGGTGGTGCTTCAATAAATAAATTGTGAGTTGAACGCTTTGACCCGATTTCAAAAAAAAATGATCATTGATGATATTTTTAAAACAATTTTATTCCTGTTTTCATTATTCTTCTTCACAAAATCTTTTCAAAACTCAAGCGTGAGGAAAGAACAAAAAAAATGTGCCTTTATTTCTAAAACTTTGTGCATTAAAATGAGACCTCGAGGACGAGGTCCAGCTCAAGTGTGAGGAAGTTGTGTTTACACTCAAATAGTTAAAATCTTGTTTTAGATCAATCTTTTTACTATTTTTGATATGAAACATTCACCTCTCAATTGTTATCAATCACATAATAGCTTAGAGGATCACCCTTATTATAAGAATTTACTTTTATTATTATTTTTAGAAAACATGAAATTGTTATGGGTTTTGGTTGCGAATGTAAAGGGCTAATTTTGTTTTAATAGGACATTCATTTTATTCATAAAAAAATACTAGTATTAATAAATCTCTTCAAAATTCATTGTTATAGGACAATTCCATCTCCGAAAAGGAGCTCTGTTTCATTCGTTAATCATAGTCTGTGAGAATGAAATATGCATCTACCATGGTATAACACCGCCAACAAGAGTGGACAAGAGGCAAAAAAAAACATAATTTGTGAATAAGATAAATGTCCAAATTAGAATAATGAAAACCTTGGGATAAGGTATTGATTGGTGGTTTAACATAATCAATAGTTGTTATAAAGTAATAATAATTTTAAATTCTTGTATTTTGGGTGATTTTTCTAAAATGTTTAAAAATTGAAAATAAAATAAGAGGTTTTTGTTTCCATTTCTTTAATAGCAACTCGATTGTAATACAATAAGGTTTTACCTTTTTAGTGTGTTCGCAACTGATTTGTCGCTTGAGGATAAGCAACGCTTAAGTGTGAGGAGATTGATAAGTCCATTTTTATACTTATTTTTCTTATCAACGTTAAGCGATTTTGGATTGAAAAATAGAAAAACAAGGCATGTTTTATATATTTTGGTTCAAGTTTCGTGAAATCAGGTAAAAACCACGTCCATGATATCTTTTGACGAAATTCCGGGTCAATTAAGCACAAAATGCGTCAATTTGAGTGAAAAATGATATCATACGGAAAGAAGCAAGCAGAATTTCAAAGTGGTCCGGAAGGGAAAGTTGAAGAGCACAAAATACAGAACAAGATGGTCAAATAAACTCACAGGCGGCCTGGCAGGCAGCCAAAAAATGGAGGCCTGCGCGGCCGCCTGCTGTTTTTTTTTTTTGAAAAATCAATTTTTTGGAAATTTGACCGAACCGGAGAAAAACCGAAGGCGGCCGACACTGGATAGCAGGCGGCCGCCTTCGATGACCGCCTGTGGCACAAGACGACGAAACGAACAACCGGTCGGTGCGATGTGATGGCAGGCGGCCGGAGCAAGGCGGTAGGCGGCCGCCTGTTTGGAGGCCTGCGAGATTTTTGGTGCAATAAATAGCCCGATTTTTGCTGAACTCAAATACACCATTCTTAGCCCGAAACTAGTTCAAAAAGGTCTTCTTCCTCTTCAAAGCTCGGATTTCCACCATTGTTGCACCTTCAACTTCAATCTTTCATATCTTTTTCATTTTAGCTCTGATTTGTAAGTTCTTTATATGTATTTTCATCTTCTCAACGAGTAGAATCTGAATCTGTGCTTTGTTATCTCGATCTGTTCTTCGAATTTTTCCAGAATATTTATCAAGTATTTCGCATTTTCTTCCAAAAATTAAATAAAATAGTTGTTGATGTTGAATTCATTCCAATTATTTATATAGTTGTTTACTAGTCTCAAGGTTGTTATTTATCTTAAGAAAGTTAATTTTCACGAAGTACAAGTAATTTGTAATTAATTTCGGTAATTAGTAGTTATTATTGCATAAATTAAATTAATTACACAAAAATAAAATAAAAAAATAGTCTCGGCCCTAATTCCAGTTTATTTCACTGTAATATCACCCCCAGTAGTCAATAGAAAATTTAGAACGAATTTAGCCTATTTTTAATTGCCTTTTGTATTTTATAGTTAAAAGTGGGAAAATTATCAATTAATTGTTAAAATTGGATTTTAGGTTTGAAAATTCGTGAAAAAATTCCAGAAGGTCATATTGTAGTTCCAGAAAGTTTATTTTGACAATATCTTGTTTTTGTTCAATTTTTGCTATTATACATGTTTAATTCCTTGTTAATGTTTAATTTATTTACCATATTGTTGAATGCAAAAATAATGTTTAGTAGCTAAATTTGTTTTGGGCATGAATTGAGTAAAGGAATATGGATTGACTTGTTAGCCGAAAATTAGGGGTTAAAATTATTTAATTGAGCTAGTTATTCAATTTGATGAATTAGTAATTAATAATTGTTAGCCAATTTCATTAATTAAATTTTGGAAAATTATTTCTAACTTGTCTATGAGATTAGAAAGTAATTTGAGCCAACTTTATTCAAGCACATTAATAAGGCCTATAAATAGGATAATTTTAATGAAATGGATTTACATCTTGTCTATGAGAAATAAATTCAAATTGCTTAAATAATGAATTTAATTAGTTAATGAATTTGGCTATTTTTATTAATTAAAATTTTGGAGAATTATTTCTGCCTTGTCTATGACATTAGAATTTAATTCAAGCCAACCATTTTTGAATACATTAATGAAACCTAGAAATAGGATAAATTAATGAAAGTAATTTCTATTCTTGTCTATGAGAAAAGAAATTTTTAGTCCAATCTTAGTTTTAAATTCCCCTAATTACTAGGTCCAAGAATATATCCATTTCTATTTATTCAATTCATTGCCCTTCTTTGATCAATCCATTTAGAGTTTAATATTTTTCATTTAGTTTATTTTTGAGCCATCATTAGTATTTGCATAATTTAATTACTTTATTTTTCAAAAACTAGTTTAGAAAATCAATCAAAAGTTTTAATTTGGAAAGCTTCCAATAATTTGCGATAACCTGTGACTGAGCTTAAAATCAAGAAACTCCTCCGCCATTTCTCAAGAGACACGATACTCGGGGAAAAACCGAAAGGTTAGACTCCGTTTTACTACAACGCCGCGAAAGCGGTAATCAGTAGTCATGAGAGTGTCTGGTCATGTTCTGTTCTTGTTTTCTGTTATTTTGAACACCTTTTCTGTTGTTAGGTATTCTGCCAGGTTCATTATTTTTCAAAAATTGTTTTGGTTGAACCTTTATCTTTTCCTTTTCTGGTCTGACCTTCTCATGAACAACCTTGGTACCAGATACACTAGCTTGGCAAATGGGGCTAGAAATCAGTGGCACTATGACCTTGTCTGCTTTAGCAACTCTGGTGCTAGGCATTATGGAAGGCTCACCTGATTCTGTTGAGCTATATCCTATACCAAAACCAGCGCCAATTTGTTGATCAAGTACAAACCTTTCCATTGAGACCTGAGCCTTCTAGTAGGTTTTATACTTAATCTCAAGAGGCTCTATCACCCTTATTCTCTTTAGAAGAGAAACATTTTCAGCTTCCAGCTGATCTCTATCCTTAATCAGAAGATTGATTTTGATCTCAACCTCCTTTCTTAAGTCTAGTGTTGGGCCGCGGGTATGCGGTGCCTGCAACAGCCAGCCTGCCGGTGCAATCGGACCGTGTGGCGCTTCGCTTGTGCTATAAAGGGGGAGGAGCGTGCTTCACTATCAGCGATTGCTTTTAGTGTAGCGGTAAGCGCAACGATCCACAAGTGGTATCAGAGCCAAGGTCACGGGTTCGACCCCCGGCAACAGCATGCTGCGCAGTTGTACGCTGGCAGGTGCTGGGGGGGAGATTGTTGGGCCGCTGGTATGCGGTGCCAGCAACAGCCAGCCTGCCGGTGCAATCGGACCGCGTGGCGCTTCGCTTGTGCTATAAAGGGGGGGAGCGTGCTTCACTATCAGCGATTGCTTTTAGAGAGAGTTAACTTTAGGCAGAAGAGGTTGGCTGGTCAACTTCAGAAGCCCAAAGCTAACCGTCCATCTGCTCTTGATAGTATATGGGACTTCTTTCCAACAAAGAAAGCTATGCAAAAGTATGTAAACAGGAAGCATGACCCTCACAAGCATCTGCCCAAAGTGAATCACACTTCAGTTTACTATAACTACCAGGTGGACAATGGGTACCACCCACCAAGGTTTCAGTTGATGAGACCAAAATGGTACCAACTACCCAGACTCCATGACCCCCCAGGACCCAGCATTGCTTGGGTACCTAAATCTTTCTTTTGATCTTGCAGGAACTGTGTGCTGGAGCTATCTCAGAGCAAGAATGGTTTATTGATAGTGGTTGCTCCAGGCACATGACAGGTGACAGAAGTTGCCTAACTGAGTTCCAGAAATGCAAAGGACCTAGAGTTACCTTTGGAGGTAATGACAAAGAAGGTCAAACAAAAGGAAGAGGGAAGCTGATCAAGAACCAGATAGTCATTGATGATGTCTCATATGTCAAAGCACTGAAGTTCAACTTGCTAAGTGCTAGCCAATTATGTGACAAAGGCTACACTGTTGAGTTCACAAAGGACTTCTGCTATGTAAAGCATGAGACAACAAAGGAAGTGGTTCTTACAGCATCAAGGAAGAAGAACATCTATGTGGTTGATTGGAACACAGCAAAGGATGGAGTTTGCTCGATAGCCAAGGGAGATTCAAAACTAAGCTGGGACTGGCACAAGAAGCTTAGCCATTTGAACTTCAAAACAATCAGCAAACTGGCAAGAGAACACATAGTTGATGGACTGCCACACATAGTCTACAAGAAAGAGACCCTCTGCAGTGCATGCCAGAAGGGAAAGCAACAGAAGAACTCTTTCTACAAGTCCTTTAAATCTGATCCACATGGATTTATTTGGACCTGTTGAAACTCCAAGCGTTGGTGGCAAGAAATACACTCTAGTCATGATTGATGACTATTCCAGATATACATGGACTATCTTTCTATCAAAGAAAAATGAAACTCTTCAGAAGTTGCCATCTCTGTTAAAGCAACTTCAGACTGAGAAGAACTTGAAGGTTAAGACAATCAGGTCTGACAGAGGAACTGAATTTGTCAACCAAGTCATAAAGGACTTCTGTGATCAAAATGGAACCTTTCATCAACTCTCTTCCGCCAGAACCCCTCAACAGAATGGCGTAGCAGAAAGTCATAAAGGACTTCTGTGGGCCTATAGAGTACTCAACAGAAGGACTCTACATGTTGAAGAGTCTATACATGTGAAGTTTGATGATAGCACCTCTGTTAAAGAAGTAACAGAGATCCTCAAGGAAGTCAGCATAGAAGACAGAACACCAGACCCAACAGAAGAGGTAGCAGATAACCCTGCATTTCCAACACCTGCACCAAACCCCCTTCTGTTGAATGAAGATGAAGACTCAGAAGATGAAGAACAAGAAAGACCCAGACAGCAACTGACAGAACCTGATCTGACATGGTTAAGAGATCATCCTCCTAATCAAGTAATTGGGCATATCACAAGTGGTATCAGAGCCAAGGTCACGGGTTCGACCCCCGGCAACAGCATGTTGCGCAGTTGTAGGCTGGCAGGTGCTGGGGGGAGATTGTTGGGCCGCGGGTATGCGGTGCCAGCAACAGCCAGCCTGCCGGTACAATCGGACCGCGTGGCGCTTCGCTTGTGCTATAAAGGGGGGGAGCGTGCTTCACTATCAGTGATTGCTTTTAGTGTAGCGGTAAGCGCAACGATCCACATCAAGGATTTCAACCTTAAGCTTACTGTTTTCTTCTTTAACAGAGGAATAAGTGGCTTAGATGGCTTGAAACTCTTCCCAAAATTCTGACATTGAATCAGAATCAATGACTTTGCCTACCGAAGAAAAACTAGAGTTAGAAGTAGAGGATACCTCATCATCAGATTGACCCATAAGGCATAGGTCTTCAGTCTCTGTATCCAGGCAACAGAATGCCTCATCGGATTCTGATTCTGAGCTGGACTCTGTCTCAGAGAGGGGGTCCTTCTCTGGTTGTTCAGTGGTGAGTGCCTTCCTTCTTCTGTGCTCATACTTCTTCTCTCCTTCCTGGCCTTGCCTTTTGGAGACTATAGGGTGTGGATAGTTGGCTTTGAAGTGTCCTGGTTGTCTACAGTTGTAGCAGAGAAGCTCTCCACTACTTTCTGATGCTTTGGGTTTCTGATGCGGCTTTCTGCTCGAGGATGGACTTTTGCTGTCCTTTGGCTTCAAGAATTTTCTGAACTTTCTGGCAAAGGCAGCCATATATTCGTCAGTTAAAAGAATGGAAGGGTCAAAGTTATTTACCTGAGAAGTGCTGGCTGTGAGAGCAGCAGTTGTTCTGTCTTCAACTTCTTCTTTCTCTTCTTCATTCATCTCGAACTCATAAGATTTGAGATCAGAGATGAGCTTCTCTGTGCTGTAGGTTCTTAGATCTTTGCTATCTCTCATGGCAGTGACCTTCATCTTCCAGGGTGAAGGTAAGCCTCTGAGAACCTTCAGATTGATCTCCTTGGGAGTAAGCTCCTTCCCAAGTTCTGATATCTCAGCAGTGAGTGTGAGCAGGCGTGCATACATCTCAGCTATGCACTCTTTGGGTAGAAGTTTGAAGTCTTCAAACTTCTTCATGGCAATGGTCAGTTTGTTATCTTTTTCCTGCTCATCACCAGCTCCTATCAGGGTGAGTGTATCCCAGATTTCCTTGGCAGAGGTGCACTTCTTGATTCTTGTGAAGTATTTGTCATCTATGGCTTTGTAGAGGATGTCATTGGCAATGTTATCAAGGTTGTATTTCCTCCTTTCTTCATTGGACCACTCATGCCATAGTTTGGTGATCATCTGAGGTAGACCACCACCAATAGTGTATCCAGGATTGATCTTGGTAAACTCTGTGAAAGGACCAGCATCAAGGACTTCCCACATTTCATCATGGAGTGCGCAGAGGTGAGCTTTCATGCGAATCCTCCAGTCATCAAACTTAGTCACTGAGAACATAAGATTCTTTGAAAGAGTGTTATCCATAATATGATATTAAAGAGGCTAAAACAAGTGGATCTCTTGTTCAGAAACTAACCTAAAAGATTACAAGAACGAGGAGGCTCTGGTACAACTTGTTGGTCCCGTTTGTAATGGGAACAGTCTAGAGGGGGGGGTGAATAGACTGTTCAAGAATTTAAACTTTTCTCTAAGTCACAACTGACTTATCAGAGATGGTCGAATTCTGGTGACAGAGAAGGTCAAGTTCTGATGGCAGAACTAGACCTGGCAGCGGATTGGTTTCTGTCCGGCTAGCCTCAGAGAACACTAAGGCAAATGCCTTTATGATAACTCTTGAGGAAGATCTGCTGAACACAGAGTTCAACCTTTCGAGTTAATCAGTCAAGATCTTAAGTGCAGAAATATAATGAGTAAAGTAAAAGACACCGGAGATTTTTATAGTGGTTCAAGGAACAACTTGTTCCTCTAGTCCACTGTTCCACTAAGCTTGCAAAAACAACAGTTTACAACGCCTTAGTCCCTAGAACTTAAGAAGCTCTCCACGTCTTCTTCAAGCCTAGTTGCCACCCGGGATGCAGTCCTGCTTCCTGATGGCTGGTCTCGTTTCACTGAGTCTCTTGGAAGTATCACCACTTCACTTACTCCAGTTAGTTTGAGATGCCCCTTCTTTTTCAAGAAGTGTTTGATTCAAGATCAGTTTTCTTCAACGTTGCTTCTTCACAAAGAATGTGTAGATGAAGTTTTTGAAGTGTTGAAGAACTGAGGAACTTTGCTACTTGTTAGTTGGATGAAGGATAAGAAAGTATATCTTCCAACTTGAGCTTTTCTTGTTGAGGTAAGTGAGTCTTTGATCTCAAGAAAGCTTGGAGGTATTTAGTTCAGAGTAAAAATGATCTGAGCAAGTTCGTATAGCAAGAGTTATAGCAAAGTTATCCTGGTAGTTCTTCAGAGTGTATCTTATATACTAGGAGCAGACTTCCCATTGGAGTGTAGAAGACAGCTTCATTAAATGCTTGTACTGTTGACTTGACCGGTTGGACCTTCGACTTGCTATTTTGGGGGCGCGAAGATACTCGCGTGGTCAATCATCAGCTTTAAATATATCTTCGTACGTACAGCATTAATAGAGCATTTAATGCATGTACAGTACCATGTCCCCGTCGAAAGGTTCCTAGCCGTTACAGGATTTCCTGTTAGTTTAACGACCGTTGGTACGTGCCTTCGAGTTCTGCTAGGTAAGAGCTTGTCTGATGAGGTTTTCTGATCAGAACTCTGATGGCAGCTTCTGATGCCAACTCTAGTATCCAACTCTGATGGCTTCTCTGGAGAGCAACTCTGGGAGCAACTCTGGTAGAAGTTCTGACAAGGAAGACCAAGAGGGTTTCTGGCATGTCGACTATTCTAGTACTTACAAAGACAAATTCTAATACAAAATTTCTATAGGGGTACTTTCAAATTCTAATCAACCTAGCATCATCAAAATATAATTACATTTATTCCTTACACTCGGGCTATGAAACTTTGAAGGAACAAGAAGGAGAAGAGGAAGAACCACCAAGGAAAATCCAAAGTTTTCAGGATTTCTTTGATGATGAAGTCATCATAGAAATGGAAGCGGATGAATTTGGGGAGCCTAGCATTAAAGTAGCACACTTGGATGATATCACCGAGCCTACAATCAGATTAAACCATCTTCTTCAAGTGGTAGATGGTACCAAACCAGGTGTATACTTCACCAAAAAATGCTTGGAACAACTCCCGAGGGGTAAGAAGAAAGAAGAAGGATTATGTCTACACATCACTTTTCATGCGAAGTGTGTATAGGCACTACCTTTACAGGTATTTTGAGGATGGACACCTAATGGGAAATGGAAGTAAAGTGAAAGACTTAAGGAAGTTCAAAAGGAAAACAGTCTGTGTGGTTAGAGATATAAAGGAGGCATATTTGGATCATGTCATTACCAAGATTGAGTTTCAAGAGGGGGAAAAGCCAAAGATTCACTTGATGCATTGTGATGATGTTGAAGTGAAGATGACCAGATTGGACAACTACTTGGATGAAGAGGAGAGTCTAGCACACCAAGGGATAACCTTCACCATTGAATGTCTAAAGGCTCTTCCCGGAGCATCATCCACGGAACAAGGGTATGAATTCTCCTCTACTTTTATTACTAATGTTTATGACTTGTTCCTTGCTAGGTATAGGGGCTGTGAGGAGTATAGAGAATGGAAGAGAAGGCAATGGGAAGTGACTAGGAAGAACAAGAGGAAGGGGAGGAAAAACTAGCTTGTTTTTAATGATAGTTACATCATGGAATGTAAGGGGGCTGAATCAAGCCTCAAAACAAAATCACATCCTAACTTTATAAGGGTAAATAAGGTACGTATTATTTGTCTTCTTGAAACCAAAATGTCTTTAACTAGTTTTGCTAATTTCATGAATTTTAGATTGCCTAATTGGATGTATGTGACAAATTTTGACAAAATTAGTGGTGGCCGAATAGCTATTTTGTGGGATCCTTGTTATGTTGATGATGATATCTTGGAAATTGATACCCAACATGTACATGCTAGATTTAGGTGTAAGATTACTCAAGTGTACTTTTATGCCTCTTTTGTGTATGCTTTGTATACGGTAATTGAGAGAAGAGTTATTTGGGATCATTTGAATAGACTTAGTACAAACACTCTTGGACCTTGGGCGGTCCTAGGTGATTTTAATTGTGTTAGTGCTCCTCATGAAAGGAAAAGTTCTGCCCAACCTAAGGGCTACTTGATGAAGGACCTAAATTAGATGAAAATCCAAACTTATCTAGATGATGCCCCTTCTACGGGTGAATTTTTCACTTGGAATAGAGGTGCCATTTGGGCTAAGTTGGATAGGATTCTTATTAACCCTTCTTGGAGTGCTCAAGGGATTACACTTAGGGCACACTTCTTTGAAATGGAGTGTGAATTTGACCATGTGGCTGCCCTATTAAGTATTGGCAATACAATTAAAAATGGGTCTAAACCTTTCAAGTTTTTTAACATATGAATGAAACATGACAGTTTTCTTGGAATTTTAGAGGACGTTTGGAATAGGAATGTTGGGGGAACGGCTCAATTTCGGTTGGCCCGCAAACTCAAGCTCCTAAAACAGCCTCTAAAACAATTAAACTTTAATGAATTTAGCCATATCTCGGCAAGAGCAAAGGAATCAAAAAAGGAGTATCAAAGAGTCTATCAATTAGCTCTTTTAGACCCTCTAGATGATGCTCTTAAAGAGGATTTAAATGTTGCTAAGAAAAGAGCTTTATTTTTAAAAGAGGCCGAGGAAGCCTACCTTAAATAAAAGGCTAAGGCTATTCATATTTTGCAATCAGATAGATGCACGAAATACTTCCACTCAATTGTGAAAAAGAGACATGCCAAAAATTCAATTGCTTCCATTCAGTTACATGATAGGTCTCTCACCCAATCCATGGACCAGGTTGCAAATGAGTTTATTGGTTTTTTTAAAGGCCTTTTTGGCACTCGTGTACCTACTTCTGATTTTGATCCTAGTATTATGGCTTCGGGGTGCATTATAGACCAATCTTCTGTTGTGAACCTGATTAGACATGTGTCTGATTTGGAGATCAAAGAAGCTTTATTTGATATTGGGAATGAAAAAGCACCTGGACCAGATGGATACTCATCAGCCTTTTTCAAATCTAACTGGGGGAAAGTGGGTGAGGATGTGTGTGATGCTGTGAGGGAGTTTTTTGAGTCTGGAAATATGCTTAAACAGATTAACCACACCATTGTAGCTCTTATTTCTAAGACCTCTCATTCTCCATTGGTCTCGGACTTCAGGCCTATTTCATGTGCCAATGTTACTTATAAGATCATCACTAAGATTTTAGCATCTAGGCTTGGACCATGCCTTTCTAGTGTAGTTGATCCATCACAAGCAGTGGCGGAGCCAGAGGTTTGTCCAAGGAGGGGCAAACCAAAGACTAAAAATTTTAAAGTTCGTGTCCAAAATATAATAAGAACAACAATAGCGTAATAATTTAACAAAAAATTATAGTTCATTACACACTACTTGATTTACTTATGCAACCTAGGCAAATCTCTAAATTTTTCAGGAGCTTTCTTCCAATTACGGAATCCGGTCCTCACAAACACATCATCACCAAATCTCTTTCCTTCATGCCCATGAAAAAGGTAACACCAAAAACAGAAAGCGGCATCTTTAGAAATACTATATTCCAACCATTCCCAAGTTTTAAACCACTCTCCTCGAAAGCTCCTTAATGTCTTACCAAATTCAGTTCGTGGAAACTTATGAGATGCTGGTTGACAAGCACCTTTAACAACATATGCTCTCATCACATCATCCCTAATCCCCGACACATATTCATTAATTGGTTTTCGTAAAAATGGATCACTAATAATATCTCATTCATGTGTACTTTCTGTTCGGGCTCTCTTGTCCCTCTCATTCCTCTCATCTCTAGCAGTATTTTCATTTGACGCAGTGGCATTTTCAACACTAGAGATAGACTGATTAGGAACAATTGAAGAACTAACACCTCCAATCAAAGACCTCTTAGTCTTAATTACAAATTTATCCAAACTCATACTCCTAAATATAACAAAAATAAGTATGAATTAAAAATGTTCCTTATACAAATAGCATTAAATTGCATCTAGAACTGAGATTTGAGGATTCACACAAATAATTTCTGACTTTTCGTTAGGGATGAGAGCAAATAATTAATATGTGCATAAATTGGCAGATGAGAAACTTACTTGAAAATTGCAGAATCTGAGAACAAATGGGGAGAAGTGAGAACTAACTGGAGAAGGAAGGTAGATTTCTGTTGGGGAGTAAAGTCGGAGAGGGAGCGGGCGATGCTGCTTCTCAGTTCTCACGTTCGCTGCCTGTCTGCGTTCTCAACTGCTCGATTCATTTTTTTTGGCGGAGTGGGAAGGGACTGTCGACTGTCTAGGTCTTTTGTTAATGATGCTTTGAATGTTTAACCCACTTAATGGCTTTAGACTTTAGTGATTACGTTTTGAATTGTTATTTTTTTCATTTTTGGGCTTAGGCTTTAGGATTGTCGAGGTGGCTTGGGCTTTAGAATTGTTTTTTTTTTCATTTTTCTACTTATGCCCGTTTTTTTTACTTAGCCTTAGACTAGATGCTCATTTGTCTCATTGACTCATTAATCCCCTTTTATTCTATATTTCATTTTTTTTACTTTTTCTGAAAATACTTTTTTATTTATTTGAACACTTCATCTTAAAATAACCTTAAGTTGTACTTATTGTTTTTAAAATTAAAAAAGAAACCGGGGCAAGAAACATATTATAAGTAATACTAGTAAAAAAAATTAGTCGGAGCGGGGGCGCTTGCCCCCCCTTGCCCCCCCCCCCCCCCCCCCCCAGCTCCTCCACTGATCACAAGGTGCTTTTGTTGATGGAAGACAAATGACTGATAACATCTTCCTAGCACAAGAATTGGTGAGGGGATACACTAGAAAGAGGGTCTCTCCTAGATGTATGATCAAGGTTGATATTAGAAAAGCATATGATACTATTTCTTGGAGCTTTCTTGAAAATGTTTTAAGGAGCATTGGGCTGCCCAATATTTTTGTGAATTGGATAATGGAATGTGTCACTTCTTCTTCTTTTTCAATATCTATAAATGGCAGCCTACGTGGGTGGTTTGAAGGAAAGAGAGGTTTGAGACAAGGGGACCCCATGTCTCCTATGTTGTTCGTCTTATGCTTGGAATACTTATCCCGGATGCTAGCTGTTAGGACCTCAAATCCTAATTTTAACTATCATCCCCTATGTTCCAAGCTGAAAATTTCACACCTGGCTTATACCGATGATTTAATGCTATTTTCCAAAGGGGAACCCAAGTCTATTAAGATATTAGTTGATGCTTTAAATGATTTTGGGAGGGTCTCGGGCCTCTTGGTCAACCAAGACAAATCTAACATTTTTGTGGGGGGGAATATTGCACAAAAACTACCATGTATTTTTTAAATGGTTGATTTTCAACAAGGATCCTTCCTGGTAAGGTACCTTGGTATTCCGTTGGCTCCCTTAAAGATATCTGTTGTCCAATTCTCTCCCTTGATTGATACAGTTACAGACTATTTTAATGCATGGAATACTAAATCCTTATCATATGCGGGAAAGGTTGAGTTGATCAAGTCAGTTGTTCAAGGGGTTCAGTCATTTTGGTTGGGTATTTTTCCGGTCCCCAAGACAATCTTGGACAGAATAGTGAGTCTTTGCAGAATCTTTCTTTGGGGGGGTAAACATGCTAAAGTGGCTTGGGAAGATGTGTGTTTACCTAAAGAGGAAGGGGGTTTAGGAATTAGAGATACAAAGGTGTGGAATAACGCATTATTGTCTCGAACACTATGGAATATCCACGCCAAACAGGACACACTTTGGGTTAGATGGGTGAATGGAGTCTATCTTCATGGGAAAGATGTGTGGACTTTTGTTCCACACAATAGGGACTCACAATTGATGAAAAGACTTGCATTAATCAGAGATTCTTTTATCTCAAAATTTTCCTCTTTACCCGAGACTATAACCAATATAGGAAAGATGGTCCACAATGGAAAGCTTTCCTCTTCTAAGGTATATGACCTACTTAGGTTGAAAGGGATTGCTCAAGCATGGATGTCTTTCATTTGGAAGGCGTATATCCCTCCCAAATTCTCGTTCATAATGTGGCTAGCCTACCGTAATAGACTACCTACATATGATAACATGGTTTACCTTGATATTGTTAATGTTTGTCCTTTTTGTAAGGGTGGTCCGGAGACGGTACCACACATATTTTTTGAATGTATTTGTACAGGGTAGGTTTGGGAAAGGATTAAACTTTGGCTTGGGATCTCTAGAAGAATGTCATCTTTGAGGAGTGCGGTGAAATGGATCCAAAAAGATTGCAAAGGAGCGCATATCAGGGCAAAGGCTACGAGGATAGCGTTTAGCTACACAATCTACTGGATATGGAGGACTAGGAATGCAATTCGTTTTGATGGAGCAACACTAAAGACGGAAGATACCATTGCACATATTAAATATATGGTGTACAAAGTGCTCTATTCATTATATCCGTATCACATGATCCCTTTTTGAAACGCAAACTAACTTTTGATGGACTTACAAACTAGCCTTTTTGTCATGAGGTGATGGCGGTTTTTTTGCTAGATGATAGATACTAGATGTTAAGCTTAGATAGCTTTTGATGTTATAGGGTATCCTTGCTAGGATATGCCTCTAATTTTGCTCATCCCGATGTACATATACTCTGGTTACTATATATATATTTACCTTTCCCCAAAAAAAAGGAACGACCGCTAACATGTACTCCCTAAAATAATTGCTAATTTGATGCATTTTTAAATCACATGGATAAATAGGTCAAATTTATATTTCAGGAGAGGGCGCATTAAACCCGAAAAAAGTCGCAGATTATACGGTGCAACCAGCGCACCATGAGGATGGTGCGCCCGGTTGCAAAAGGACGCAGTACCAGGCCTGGCTCCATTTTTTTTTATTGCTTTTCTTGTTAAAAAATGGTAATAACTTTTTTATTTTTGATCCGATTTTTATAAAATTTATATCATCATTTTTTATTTTTCATAATCTTTCAAATGAAACAAATATTGCTTATGTAACTTTAAGAAATTATCGAACTATTATATTAATGAGTATTGCATTATAAGGAAAATCGAACTAAATTTAATATAGAAAAATAATTGTGTAAATCACAATTTATCTTAAAATTGTGTATATAAAAAATTTATTGTATTATGTATTTATACATGTGAGCTACATATTTTTATACATACAGTTACATATTTTTACACGTAAAGTTACATATTTATACACGAGTTGCATTTGGCTTGCCTGAACGTGAGTTACATATTTTTACACGTAAAGTTACATATTTTTACACGTAAAACTTACATATTTTTACACGCGAGTTACATATTTATACACAGAAGTTGTATTTGACCTATCTAAACGCGAGTTACATATTTTTACACGTAAAGTTACATAGTTTTACATGTAGAGTTACATATTTATACAGATGAGTTACATTTGGCATGACTCGACGTGAGTTACATATTTCTACACGTAAAATTAGGGGTGGGCCGGTTCCGGTTCGGGCCCGGACGGGCCTCGGTTCATGAAGGGGAGGCCCGGAACCGGTCCGGGTAACCCCCGGGTCCGGGCCGGGCCTCGGTTCTAATTTGTTTTTTTTTTTGGCTTTTCCTAGTTAATCTCCAACCCTCCCCCTCACCCCCAAACCAGCCCTAACCACCTCAAATGGCCCAAAATACCCAGCCCAACCCAAAAACTTAAAAAAAAATCAAAAAATAATAATAAATTGGCTCGGCCCGGGCCCGAACCGGCCGGGCCGGTTCACCTTTTGAAGGGCCCGAGCCCGAACCGCCATCCCACCGGGCCAGGTGGCCCGAACCGGGCACGATGGGATGGCGGTTCGGGCTCGGGCCCTTCAAAAGGTGAACCGGCCGGTTCGGGCCCGGGCCAGGCCATTTTTTTTTTTTTTTGAATTTTTTTTAATTTTTGGGTTGGGCTGGGTATTTTGGGCCAATTAGGGTGGTTAGGGTTGGTTTGGGGGTGAGAGAGAGTTGGGGGTTAACTAGGAAAAGCCAAAAAAAAGATTAGAACCGAGGCCCGGCCCAGCCTGGGCCCGGGGGTTACACGGGCTGGTTCCGGGCCTCCCCTTCATGAACCGAGGCCCGAACCGGAACCGGTCCATCCCTAGCCCGACCCAACTCCATGCCTATGATAGACGGTTAGAGTAGTAAATTTGAAAAAAAAAAAGATTCTTAGAAGGAATATAATGAAGTTTAGCATCTGAGATATGTTGAAGCAGTTGAACTCAAACAGTTAAAGTGATATTGATTTTAAATTAAACTTAAATTGCCACTTAGTTATTCTCTTCAAAAACCCTCATATTGGAGTAACTTGAAATTTGAGCTTTTGAAAAAATTTAGTCACAAAAACCTTCCAAACTCATTGCACCGCATTTTTTAAACTCTAGTACACAAGTAGATGGTCATCAACCCTCACGTGCCTTCCAAAAACCCAACTCCCACACACACCCCATGAATTAAGAGTTAAGACACGATCATGGAATTACCTCACAGAACTAAAGCAAATGTGAAATTCCAAGGGATAAAAGCATCTCTGCATGAGGTTATCAAAACACATCCCTTTAACCACATAATTCAATCCACTTAAAGTTGATGTCAATGAAAATTCATCAACACTCAGCATTGCAGGAATAAGACGATGGTAAGCCAACCCATTACTTGTGATAGATGATTCTATTAACAACATCAACAGGAAGAGCATATGCTGGATCTATAGCTTTGAGTCCCGGATATTCCAAGAGTGAAAGTCCTGAAGGGCAGACAAATAGTGATGCAAGATAAATCAAACAACTTATTTTGTAATAGGTGCTAATCACATGCTAGAGTGGTCAAATTAAAACAGCCAGTTTTTCAGCGATCAAATTAGTGTACCTTTTTAAAATTTAGTGTACAACTGTTCAAAATGTACTAAGTGAGGTTGATAGAAATATTACGATTTTGGAGTGGCAGGATGACTTGTGATCCTACACTTACCAGCAACCCCAAAATAGGTATGGAAAACATCAACTGCATCATCTGGCCTATCTGAAATTCCACCGTTTTCTATATCCTACACAATCACGAAGGCACTACCTTAACCAAACAATGAAAAATAAGTTGCTTAAGAAAAGAGAAATGATCAATTGTGACTTCGGTACGAAGATTTCAACTCAGCATAAGGAAGCAGAACTCACTTGACAGTCCAAAATAAATTTTACAAGCTTCTCCTTGTCAATCCAGTGAACTCTGTCTATCATAATTAAACTTGAAAGAACCCACCAAGAGTAGCAGACCTGGAATTGAATAAACAAAATACAATGAGTAAGATCAGTCGCGTCTTAAAATCATATCAACAAATTTTATGTATTTTTCAAGCAAGGACAAGTCGCACACATCAGGAAGCTTCTCAGGGCGGCCATTGAGACCTCCAGATTTTACTTGTCTTTCACATAACCACCAGCCAAGGAGATCTTTGTCAACATGATGCAAAGAGCCCGTTATTGCAAGAGCTCCTACACAACAAAAAACTGCAATAGCAATAAAGTTAGTGCATTCATATCACAGCATATGGCTGAAGGCATCACAGAATAGATCCAACAATACTATGCTTGGACATTAAGGTTTGTTCATGTGAGTAGCATATTAAAAAATTTGTAAAATAAAGATGGGTTTAATTGCCAAGGTTCAAGTAGCTAATTGGCTCAATTTTATAGTTTTGGTTTGACTCGAACACATCATATCCTAACATTGGGCAGAGGATTTCTATATTAGAGACTTCTTTATGCAATCTTCATTTACATAATTACATATCAAATTGGAGAAAGAAAATCAAAACAATGTACTAGTAGGTTCTAGCATTAACAAGACTTCGAAATCATTATTTTGGGGTATAAAACGCATCTAAATGAATAGTTCACATCACTTCTTCTAGAATTGCATGAATATCTATATCCTAATAATGCTGAATAAATATCATGAAAGTAGGCAATCCAAGATCACACAGGAAACTGCTTTAATAATGATTCTAGATTTCTAGTAAAGATATATCTCTTCCAAGTCAAGTAACATGTAAGAAATTTCAAATAAAATAGTACTATATTGTGCAACATACTTTGTCCAGCATGCGACTCTGCCCCAGGTGTGCAACCAAATCCACCATCCATATTCTTGCAACTTAAAATGTACTGTACTGCCTTTTCCACATCAATTGCATCCAAGCGTTGCAACAGTGCAAGAGAACTTATTGCAATGTAAGAGAACCTAAAAAAAGAGTTACATTGGTAATTCTTTTCTTTCATGATAATACTATGTTAAAATAAACACTGAATAACATGCAAAATTTGTTTCAAGTGTAATAAGTGAATGAAGAAACTAAGATGAGATCATGGGAGTAAAATATTATAAGAAAGGTTTGAAAGTGCAGTTGGTTACCTTGTATCAACTTCACCCCACATGTCACCAGAAAATGAACCATCTTCATTTTGCAGGTTGGCAATATCTGGCTAAATAGTCAAGTTCAACACCTAAATTCAATCTCAGAGTTGTTACACATTCACAGTTTTGATTGATAAATAAAGTTGAATTCTGGCTAAAACGTTTTTAAAAAACACAAAAGACAATACACTAGAAATATAGAATGTACTACCTCAGTTCTTAAATAATTGCAACATTAGATATTTTGCACTAGTCACATGCTAACCTTTGACTACATTTTATTTACCAATCATCATCATCATTACCCCAGTGCCGCAAAGGCTCCCACCTACAATGGTGTAAAGGGGATGGATGTACGCAGTCTTACCCTTGTACTAAAGCACAGAGAGACTATTTCCGGATGACCCATTGTGAAAATCGTGTCGAAAATTGCATAGACTGATTGCTGCTTCATAACAAAGAAGGGCAGACTGTTTAGTGAGTCATTTTGCTCTATTCCATCATATTCCCAAGCCAAAAATATAATTAAATTATTCACCAATGCATTAAAAAATTAATTTTTCAAAAATATAATTAAATTATTTCATTTTAAATTTTCCAAAAGCAATTTTTTTATTTTTTTACTAATAGGGAATTAAGTATATTAATGGTTAAAGTTGTGCGCCGGTAAACGCGAAAATGGAAGTGTTGCAACCAAAAAAGAACGGAAGAAGTATATCCCTGTGGATAAAGTGGAGAGCTTATGTGCTGAATGAAAGTAAAATCCAATTCATGTCAAGATTCAAGAATCCCTTTAAAGGATACATTTTGAAACCTTGCCAGTGTCAAGAACATCAAGCTTATTAAAAAGCGCTAAAACTTGGATGGCACTAAGGGTATACAAGACATGTGGGTCGTGTCCAATGTTACCACCAAATCCACCTGCACAGATAAACCCAAGGTACTCTAAATTGTAAATTCAAGACTAATGTAGCCAGATTTCAGGCACTATGGTTAGTTCATCATCTCATATATCAAATTAGTTTTAAATAAGGTAATCCAGCTGTTATATCCAAGAAATATGGAGTATGAAAAAAAAATCGGGCTCCCAGATGTGAAACCAATAAAGAGCAAAGGGGTGGCAGGCTGGCATTATAATCATATTTAGTGCCTTAGTGGTTCCTTTTGGAACTCTACATTGTGACTCCAGTTAAATACACAAACTGTTTGCATCAACTCACCAAGTAACACCTTATCCAAAAGGGAAAATATCTCAATACAAGTATACAACAACAACAACATCCAAGCCTTTGTCCCAAAAAAATTTGGAGTCGGCTAACATGAATTGACACATGAAATCGGAGCAGGGAAAATATCACAATAAAATAATCAAATATAAGAGAACTAGCAAATTGTACAAGCTGACCAAAATTTAGAGATCGACCAATAAAAAGAACTTAGTATGATAAGACAAACCAGATTCATCTTGACACTGCATGATCCAAGGAATAACCTCATCTCGGTCCACTACATCAATCTTTCCTAGGATATCAAGCGTTGTCAATCCCCAGTAAGCTCCATTTAATCTTAGATGTTCCATCACCACGGATTCGAAATCATCTTTCCTCTGAAAGTAAGACATAAACATCGTAAAGATTATTGATTTAACCAAACAATACATGTTGAAAAATACATATTTAAATATTTGACACTAAAATGTTACTCCCTCCGTCCCGCTAGAAGGTTCCCGTGAACGGTTTACGATGCTTGACTGACGATACAGCAACTTAATCCCTGCTCACACTCGGATTATTTTTAGTAAATAAAACTAACATATTCAGAAACTACATTAAAACTGCTACAAAGCCTGATAAAAAAATGTAAATTTGATAAAAATTTGATTTATAAAGTAAAGGATTAAAAATGATTTAAGTTGACCATGAGAATAGTGGACGGGAACCTTCTAATGGGACGGAGGTAGTATATACTTAAACAAGATAATTAAAATTTTCAAATATTAGAAAACTATAATAGTTTAGAAAGCACGATTAAAAAAACAAGTTCAAATGTTTCAGACAACTACCCAATGTGGTAACTAAACTTAAATAATTAGTTGACTCTATAAATTTCATTGCACCAACCCGGCAAGGTTGGGGTTAAGGTGATGCTTATAATAAAAAAACAGCAACTTGTTTTTGCTATTAAGTGAAGCGATAAATCCGATAATCACAATAAATTCATTAATGAAAAGAAGACATATTACTACATGATTAAGAGCCCATTCTCTTTAATATGGTTCATAAAAACAACATGTAAATAATAGAAATATAAAAAATTCTGACCTTTTCAACTGATATAATGTATTTAACATGCCTGTCCACCACAAGCCCTTCCATTCTGCCATTTGAGACATATCAATGCAATGTCCCAACTACCAACTACCAATTGTTCAAAAACATAAATAACATATCCATAGTAAACAATTTGATACTGTATCTTCAATTGAAAATTAATAATTGCAATCTTAGGTCCAAATTTGTTCTCTAGAAAGAAATGAAATTTCGGATGATTAATTTTCATATTTTCATTCTTATGAACTATAGAGAATTCCAAGAGAAGAGCATTTGAAATGAGATGGTATACAGTTCCCTGCGGTTCTTGATGATTTCCTTAGAACCACAAACATCTAAATGAAAACATTGGAACCAATAAAAGAAGATGGACATGTTGTACATTACTGGAATTTGATATTAGAATGTAAAGGCTAGATTTTTACTTTAATGTTGTTATCAATTTGTAATATTATCTTTGTTTTTCAATTCTAGAGAGTGGCTCTGAAGTAATGCTTGTGACTTGTGAGCTTGTCAACATTGAATAGTGTGTAGGTTAGGTATGGGTTTTAATTTTGTATTTAGGAAGACCTCGAATGAGCGATGAAGAACAAAAACTATTACGGAGTATAAACTCAAATCATACTTAATGTGTGTGGTATTTTATTGAATGTTGGAGTTACAAAATAATGGTAACTCATGCCAGGTTTAGTTTAGCAAAGCCATAGCAGATTAAGCTTAATTGGTAATGACTTTGCTAAACTAAACCTCAATTATATAAGAGACTAATTTACTTGGATTGAAATTTTCTAGTTTGATTTGTTCTGTTTAAGTCTTCTCTGATCTGGTCTGAACTGGTCTGGTAGATGTCTGATCTATGTGTATTTTACAATTATTGAACTCTGGTCTGATCTTTTTAAATTTGGTCTGGTTTGTGCAGGTTTGGGATAGAAATCAGTCCAAGTCAAACGATCGCATGTACACTTTACTAGCATGAAAATGCTTCTTATGATATAGAATTCCATAAAATCAAGTGAAAGCATATCAGTACATAAGGCATACAAGTTAAAGCATACATTCATTTTCAGATTTTAAAAGTTGTAGATAGAAATACTCCATTCACAACGATAATTGAAAGACAAAAGAGTGTCATCCATCCTAACTCATGCGGAGCAAATTAGCAGATAAAGACATACACACATTGTGACTATCTAGGCTATAACTTTATGCATGGACAATTGATATATAAACATTAAGCAAATAGTCCAAAAGTGAATATGTATTGGTACCTGAAAGAAAATATTTAAACAAAACGGAATAAGTTATCAAAATAAAACTTGCTGCAAAAGCTTATAAAATAAAACTGCTAATTTTTTCAGGTTTCATGGTTTAACAGTCTGAGATGAAGTCCATATTCGAATTCATGGTTAAGGAAGATATATGAAGATCCCAAAACGGAAAGAAACTGAACATGAAAGAAAGAGGAAAAAATGTAGACCCAAAAATGGACCTAATTGCCATCGCACTAAACAATAAATTCTCTTCAAAATACAAGAGATGGAGAGAAGATAAATCATGGAAAAAGAAGAGAAAGTTACCTTTTTCTCTATAACCTTACAACCAAAGCAGTTTTTATACACCGGATACTCAAAGAAATGTAATGTAAGGTAGTGTCTAATGTCTATGGCCTTTTAAGCTTCAACCTTTCCCTCAAATTACACCCATCGTCAAAAGAGGGCATCCCGTCTGAGGCAAAGCGGCCAAACGGCATTTGGGGAAAAAAAGAGAAAAAATGTCAATTCAATACACAAAGTTATAGCATATGGAATAAAGAGTATCTCATATCGAATTTCATACAAAGAAGATGTTAATCGAGCTGACCTGGCAAACAAGAATACTGATATGTTCAAATTAAGTCCACATCATCCGTTATGTGCTCGGTGATTACACTGAAAACCCTAACCTATTCTTACGCCCTTTCTCAAAATACAACAACGATGAATAGAGGATAAAGAACAAGAGTAACTACAGTTTGAAAGTATTAACCTGAAGATGGAGAATGACAAAATCGGATGAAAGGTACGAACGCTAAGATTAATTTTTTATATGTGTTCGATTCGTCCCTACACGGATAATTAACTGGGAATTTTTTTTATCCCTATTTAATTTAAATGGCGTAAGCCTAAAATGATGTTGTTTTATTCCTTAGTTTGCCGGAACGTACTCCAACTAGTACAGTTTATATGTTTGAACTTTGGTGCTTTGAGATGTCTTGAAATGCTTAATCATTTATTGCATTATCCTAAAAATTACTTTGTGGTGTATTTTGATTTGTTGGGGGATTTACAGTGTCTGTAAACTCAATTACATACTACGTAATTGAGTAATTCCATTACGTAATTGTTGGGGGATTTTTTGATTTGCTCTCAAAGCTATATTCTGAAAGTCAAAACATCCACAAATTAACAGAGGAAATGGAAAATAAAATCAGTCCGTACGATAAAGACTCAGTAATAATCTAGGGTTCGTCAACAAAAAAGAAAATTAATAACCGAGGAAGAGAAGATGAAGAGGAACGGAAGAACCAGGACCTGAAGCTTGGGGATGAAACACGCAGAAATGAACGATAGATTAGGGTTAGCTATCCCGTGCCAGTTGGTATATACTACACGGTAGGGGTGGGCATAAAACTCGAACGGTTACCGAACCGTCCCATAATGGTACCGAACCGAATACTGGATATTTAAATGGTTCTAAAGATTTTTGTCTCATACTGAAACCGAACCGTTTAAAATGGGTACGGGATCAGTACTAGATTTTGAGAACCCAAAAATACCGGACCGAACCGTTCGAAAATATTGCATTTGAATTTTTTATAATTTATCAATACCAATAGGCAGGGGCGGATCTAGCTTTGGCATCCAGGTAGGGCCAAAATTTAATTAAAAACGAATATTCAAAAAAACATTTATTCTAGCAACAAAATCAAAGACAAAAATAAAGATTATAGGAATAAGAGTTTTCATTAAAGTCAAATACAAAAACACCATAATTTTAAAACTGTTCTCTACGGGTTTTCATCGATTGATATTGTTTGATAATGACATCATTATCAATTTTCAAGAAGATTCTTTTTCTACATAAACAACAAGTCTATTATTGAGTCAGTCATCACTCATCCGGTTGCTCAACCTATCTTTCTACGTTGTTTTGTTCGTCATTTGTTGTTGAGATTTCTTGAATTATAGTTAAGTCCATTAGCTTTTTCTTCAACATGGTTATAGTATCTCTTCATTACCTTTATTGAAAATAATGGGATGACTAATTACTACACTAATATTAATTAACTTAATAATTAGAATAATAAGAACAAGTCACAAGCAAATTCATACTATAAATAATAAATACAATTTACAAGTTTACAAATAATAATCGAATCCATATCAAGCAAACCTGTAATTTAGTTTTTAACTTGAATTTAAAACACAATAAAATTAAAAGATTTAAAAAATACCTTGAATTTAGGACTTAGGCGGCCTTCTCACTTCTCAAGAATCAGGCACATAGCCTTGTTTTCTTCGTAGTTGACCTTCAGAAAAATTGCACTCTGATTTGCTTCAGCCAATTGAATCTGCCATTGTATTCACAAAATTTACAATAAAAAAAGAATTACTAAAAAATAAGATGGTTGATTTTTTACATAATTTTTTAAAGTAGTATTATTATTATTATTAGCAATTGATTACATGACAAGACCAAGGGTTAGTTAGGCAGGCAACTACTAAAGCAACCTTACAAATACTTTTCTGAGAAGCGAGGAAGAAAGAAAGGATAAAAATGTACAGTTTCAATGGGGTGTGAGAGACATACCTTAGGATGCAATTATGCAAAGCCTTGCAACCACCACAACCTGGCGAATAGAAGTCAACAATGACCGAGTGCGCCGTCTACCAAAGAGAAATTAGAGCAGCAGTCGCCGGTGCGTCGTCCGAGACTCCGAGTGCTAAGCGCCTGAGCCGCCGTGCGCCGTCCTGGCCATCCGGCAGAGACTGAAGATGGACGAGGGCTGCTGCGTGCTAGATTTCTAGGTCGGGAATTGGTTTTTGGCCTTGGGGGTTTTGCCAAACTCGTCGAAGCAGAAAGAAAGCAAGAAGCGGCTCGACTCTTCGTCTCTTCCCCTGCGCGTGCTGGCTGCTTCACTTGCTTGGACTTGGACTGATTGTTTGGGCTGGGCCTGATTTTTTAAAAATTGAGACTGGACCTGGTTTTTAAACCTATATACTAGTTAAAAACAAAAAAAATGAGCATGGGCCTGGGTCCTCCCTGGCCCTAAGCCCAATCCGCACCTGCCAATAGGTCTCTTTTATAGACAAACAATTTTATAGCCTACATATGTATTCATGCGTTCCTAAACTAGCTAAATGTGTGTGTTTATATTATATTATATATGTATATATATATATATATATATTGTTATTTTTCCTTTTTAGATAATTTATGTTATATTTTGATATGTATTAAATGTAATATTTATAATTTTTTACAACTTAATTAATATGGTTTAAATCTTAGCTCTCAAGGTTCAACTATAAATTAAATTAGATATTAATATGTAATATTTAACCTAGAATGAAGAAGAAGAACATTGAAGATTTCTATTATATTAAACAATTTGATGATATTCTTTTTTATATTTTCACATGAATTTAGTAAATTAAAGATGATATTTATCTCATGCGTCCTCGTTTTGCTATACTTTTTCTTAGTTGCGTTGCACTATTTGTGTATTTGTGAATATACCAATATTTCATGTGAGTTGGTTGGTGTGAAGATATCTACCAATTGCAAGATTTGTTCAAATTTTTTAGCATGTGTTTGACATTGTACCGTACCGTTTTGTACCGTTCCGAAACGGCATGGTAACGAACGATTCTATCCTTGAAACCGGACCGTTAAAAACCTAGCGGATACATTACGGGTTTACTAGTTTACCGGACCGTTCCGGACCGCGCCCACCCCTACTACACCGAAGTGTACTGGTGGGAACCATAGATCCGGGTATTTTTTAATTTTTTAAAGCTTCAGCCCATTTAAAATGAAATTTAATGAATATAATGGAGGCCGACAATAATTAACGAGCAAACCCCATAAACAACAGGTCCGGACTGGAAACAAGCAAAGTGGCCAATTATTTTAATGGTGGCATTTTTGTAATTTAAGCGAAAAATCGTGTCTCCTGCTAAATGAGCAATAATGTACTTTTAATGAGCATTTGATCTATTTCATGAAGTATTAGAAGACTAATTATGAGTATCACGGTCTCTGTTTCACATCTTCTAATTCTTTTTCTTTTTTTGTTATTTTTTCTTTTATAAAAACTTATTAAATTATATCTATAATCTACTCTGATAGTATGATACTTTTGGAACATGCATTGATATGACATTTTAAAAATGAGCATAACATTAGTACAAAATGAGCATACATAACTTACAAAATGCACATTATATGAAAATCGTAAGGTTTGTTAGTTGAACATCATGACATTTCAAGTGAGCATCAACATCCACTATTGAGATAAAAATCACGACTTCTGGAGAATGAGTAATAATGAACTTTTAATGAGCATCAGACCTATTATATTGAGTATTAGGAGTCTAATATAAAATACTCCGTAGTACTTTTAAAATGCATTGATATGATATTTATAAAATGAGCATATGACCAGTCTCAGATGAGCATACGTAACTTACAAAATGAGTATTAATGAATTTGTTAGTTGCTTTTTTAGTTGAACATTAAGACATTTTCAGTGAGCATCAAGCCTCCGTTATTGAGTATTAGAATCTGTGATTGAGTATCATGATTTGTTGTCTCGTGTTTATAACCAACTCTTATATAAATCTAATTTAATATGAGACTTTTGAAATGTGAATTGCTAAAACATTTTAAAAATGAGCATAACAGAGATACTAAATGAACATACATAATTTACAAAATGAATATTCAAAAATTCAAAAGTTCATTTGTGTATGTTCATTTTTTTAAGCGTTTTACTCATTTCAGTTTAAGGTAAAACACATTTCTAATGTGCTCGGAATAATATATGAAAAAGAGAAAGAGGTAAAACAAATAAAGAAAGGAAAAGAAGTAAAAAAAACCAAAGAAAATAAGTAAAGAAAGTAAAAGAAAAAGACAAACTCAAAGAAAGTGAAATCAACCACTAAAAAAGTAAAGAAAATAAAAGGCAAAAAGACAAAAAAACCTAACAATCAGAACCACTAAAAAAGTAAAGAAAATAAAAAAACAAAAAAAACAAAAAGTAAACATAACAATCAGAATTGATGATGGCAGAAGAAAGAAAGGAAAAGTGGAAGGCGGCGGAAGAAAAGAAGGAAAAGTGGAAGGCGGCGGAAGAAAAGAAAGAAAAGAGGAAGGCAGCGGAAGAAAAGAAAGAAAGATGAAAGAAAAGAGGATGGTTGCTGAAGATGAGAGATGATAGAAAGAACATGATGACTCAGAGACTTGAATTTGGTTTATTTACAAAAAAACGGGTGTATCTATACACCCGGGTGTAGGATATAATTTGCCTTCGCATGCCAATAATAATAATAATAATTATTATTATTATTATTATTATTATGTGACACGTGCCACATAATTTATTATCGCGTGCCTTAGCATTCCATTCATAAAATTTTATGAATATGTGGGATATTATAGGATTACCATAAATATATTTTCTCCCTTATAAGATTTCTTGATTAATTATACTTATTTGGGATATTATAATTGTTTCTTAGATGACGTTTCGATGAATATGTGGGATTAAACCTGCAAAATATTTTAGAAAGTAAATTGTTACGGAGTATTTTTTATGCATTGATTGGTGTTAGTTAACCTTACTTATATTTTAAATAGTTGTGATATTAAAGTTGATTGTTCTATTATCTCATATCAAAGCCTTTTTATGATATTACCAAAAGATTGACTTCCCATAGTCTCAACCCATTTATGCTCAATATGTGATATTACATTTACTTTGATTTTGCATTTTTATAATGAACTAGTATAGTACCCGTGCATACGCACGGAAAAGAACATTTGGTGCATATATTTTTACTCACGATTTAATTAAATATTAAAATAAAAATACTTTGTAAAATTCAACATTTTTGAAAAATAAGAGTACAATAAGCTAATACCATAAAGTATAAGCCCATTAAATACATATCCAATGAGAGTATATTAGGAAAAATCATTTGACACCATTCATTAGAATTTACTACTTATAAATTTTCATGATTAAATTAAATTTAAAATTAAATACTATTCTGAAAAAGTGAGAACAATAGGTGGGTGACATAAAGTTTAAGTGAGTTGAATAATTATTAAAATTGATGAATAGTATTAGTTGAAAAAGAAGTTGGTACTCATCAGTTAAATTAGAATTAACATATGAGAGAGAGAAAATTATTCTGCTAAATTTTCAACCAGTTTCTCTTATGCCTAAAAGAAGTACATATGACAGAAAATTGTCCCACTCGATCAATTGTTAGTCGGATTTGTTTATACCTAAAAACACTACATATGAGAGATAAATTCTCCCGCTCCATTCCCTCGCTCAACTGTTAGCAACTTATCTTCTAATATCTAAGAGTAATATATATATATATAAGAGGAACTTTTTAAGAGCATACAAAGCGCCACATAATCCTACCATGTCATCCGTCAAATATAACAATTATTTAGTTATTTTTATACTCCGTACCTTTTATTTTTATTGGATTCTATTTTTGATTGCATATTGATATGGAAACAAATGACTCTAGATTCCGTCACTTTTGAAATAGATCGATTCCTAATCTAAATTAGAAAATCTTTATATGTTTACAAATTCCTAATTTTGTTTACTCTTAAGAAGTTTTTAATTAGATTGATTTTCAGATCAAATCAAACTTTAATAATAATTGGACACATAAAATGTAAAACAGAAATCTACCAGATCATATTACTTTTGACCAAATCAAAGCTGAAATTTTTAATTCAATTAAAAACGTCATTATTAATGACGTTTTCAATGTGATGAAATAATAAGTAAAATGTAAAATCTTACTATTAAAAGTATGTACTCTATATTTCATACCAAGTTGAATGAGGAATACTAAAAAAAAATATTTTGAGGCGCATAATAAAGTAATTTAGAGGACATGAAAATAATTAAGAAGCTTCTCTATGAATTCTTTAAAATCGGGTTCATAACAATTATGCTTAGTAGAGAAGCTTATGTAGAAGACCATTTATACTATTTTTCATATAACTTTTATTTATTTAACAAATGGATTTTTTTTTCATGATTCGGGATATTCACCTATTCAACCTATTCAGCTAGAATTTAATTAATTTCAGCAAAACAAACTGATTCCATCAATATTAGTATTATCAAACGGACTCTATATTTAGACTGAGTTTATTTTGCTTTTGCGTCACATTATATACCGCCCGTGCATCGCACGGGCTTGAAACCTAGTACATATGAAAGAGAAAATTTTTCCGCTCAATTATTAGCATTGTTATCTTCTTGTACCTAAAACACTTACATATAAGAGAGAAAGTTCACCCGCTCAATTGTACTATATATATATGAGAAACGGAAATTCTTTCGCTCAATTGTTAGTCGGCTTATCTTATACTTTAGATAACTATATATGAGACAGGGAAATTCTCCTCCTCGTTATTATAAATAGTGTGAGTATTGATTCACAAGTTTATTTTGATGTTTCTTCATGTTTAATTTGGCTTCTTATTCTAGTTGGTAATCTACTACAGTGTTTCTTTCATGGTCCATTACATATGAGTTTTTCTTCATTTTCATAAGTCAACAGAATCAACCACTTCGACCACTTCTGCCAAAACTTCATAAGTTTCAGCAGAATCAGCTGATTCAGTCGATTTTGGTATTACCAAACAGGCTCTGAGAAAGTGAGAAGAAAGTGGAAAAGTGAGGTTGTAGTTGAGTAAGAAAAAGGTAAATGAATTTTAGCGACACGAACACTCCAAAGATCAATGGGAAGCTTATAAGAAGAAAGTTATCCCGCTCAATTTTTAGCTAGCTTACCCTATATCTAAAAGTAGAATTTGGATCCTCTCCAGGATACTTCCAGTTGGAGAGAGATAGAGAGGAGGGAAATTATAGTGGGGCATGTTGATGAGTAAGATAGAGAAAAAAATAGAGATTGATAAGAAGAAAAAAGAAATGGAAGAGAAATGGAGAGAAGGTGAACTCCTATAAGTACTATGTATGAGAGAGAAGTTCTTTCACTCAATTGTTACCCGACATATCATATACTTAAAAACTATATATGCGAGAAACAATTCTTCCTCATTATTATGAATAGTGTGAACTTTTATTCGCAAGTTTATTTTCATTTTTCTAAATTCAGTTCGATTTGGCTTCTTATTCCCGTTGGTAATCTTCTACGGTGCTTCTTTCATGGTCCGTTATATAGTAAGAGATGCATTTTTTGTTCAAATATTCTTCCAAATGCTAGATTAGTAAGCATCTGAAACTCTTTCGTAAGTCTATCTCGTTTGTATGTATAAAATTGGAAGTTTACAATAATAACAAAATTCAAATATATTTGTATATTTAATGAAATGTGAATTTTTAAGGATTCTCATTCTGTATTTAAAAAAAAAGAATTCTCAATCTGTTTACTATTAAAGGTGATTTGGTTCGCTGGAATTAAAAATACTCTTCCCCTTCCCATAAACATCTTCCCAGTTTGACTTGGATCGGAATTTAAGAAAGTACGAATAAAGTGGAAATGTGAGATTAAGATTCAGTAAGAAAAAGGTAAATGAATCTCAGCCACACAAAACTCCCCAAAAGGGGAAATGAGGAGAATTTTTTGGGATATCCCAAAATGGTGGGTGGAAAGAAATTTATGAGATAGGGGGAGTATTTTCTAATATGATGAGATTCATGTGTATAATGTCTTGCCCTACAGATTGAATTGCAAATCTCATGAGTTAACTATCCTCCTTTGCTATTTCCAATGGTAAAGATGCACAATATACATCACAAAGAGTACTATTTTATGGGACGGAGGTAGTAGAAATTATGTATTCATTTATACGGAATAATTGATATTGTGGTTGGAAAATATGAGGATTTAATAAACCTTCATATTTTGTTTTAAAAAAATTTATATTTGCAATATTGGTGTCATATGAAATATCGTAAAAAATATTAAGGCATAAACTATTACTTGAAAACACTGATTTCAATTTTTTAAGTCAGAAGCTGAAAAACACTTTTTAATTTCTTGAAAACACTCCCTTAGTAAGCCAAACTTTTAAATTTTCTATCTTCGTAATTCGTTCCTTAATAAAGACAACAAAAAAATGCAAAAGATGAAGTCACGTAGCATAAGTAGAGCAATGCTCTCTAACACTGGTAGATAGACACAATTCATAATAAACGGGGTAAAATATTTTTTTTAATAAGCTACTACTTTCTTATGCTATGTTCGCCCCATAAAACATTACAAACTTTCAGGTTTTTATCTCTCAAAAAACATTATCATTTCCACATAAAGTAAGAAATATGTGGTTAAAGTTGTTTCTCATTTCTCTACAGAAATATCAACTACACAAATTGTATTTTATTATTCTACGTGCAAGTCAATTTTGACCAAATTTTAAGATACGGAGTGAGTATATAAATATAAACAATTTTAAACATAATTATTGAGGACGTTAATAAATTATATTTTTATATATTCAATATTGATCTCATATGAAAGATCACAAAAAATTATGAATTTTGATATATTTTTTAGTAACATTGGAGCAAAAATGAAAAATTTATAACATTTTAAAAAAATGGGATTTTTAAGAAGAGAGAGCACCATCTCATTTCTTTGTGAGTAGCTAAGGGCTTAGAAAAAAAATGCCACGTGGCATTAAGGAGTGAGAGAAGAAAAATGTGGGTAGAAAGACATGTAGGCTTCATTAAGGTTAAAATTGTCTTTAGATGAGCTATTTGTTTTCTTATATATAAATAGATAATTAAGCAATGCGTCTAGAACCCCTAGCGATCGCGACTGCCAATATATAGTTGCCCCGCTAGTATCGTCGCCGTTGCCGCTTGTACAACAGCCACGTGGCACATATATTTTTGATCTGAATGCTTCTGGTCTGATCTGAATGTTTCTGATCTGATCTGAATGTTTCTGATCTGATCTGATCTAATGAGAATGTTTCTGATCTGATCTGATCTGAATCTTTCTGATCTGATCTGATCTGAATCTTTCTAATCTGGTCTGAATCTTTCTGATCTGATCTAATTTGATTTGAATTTTTCTGATCTGATCTGAATAAAATAAGAATAAACAATAAGTAATAAAAATAAGACCAATAAAACAGCACCTAAGACCGTAAACTCCACCGTATTTAAAACACAAATAACACGAGGTAGGCGTTTATGGACTTGTTGAGTTCTATGGACTCGTGGCCAGTTTGTTGAGTTTTAAAACAACAAACTCAAGTCTACTATATATATATATAGCATCCAAAATATTGAATCCAAAGATCTTGATTCATAACGAGTTCTCTATTTTGTTACACGAACAAATTTATAATTTATTTCATGTGTTCATATAGGATTTTTAATTTTCATTTTATTTCTTTATTTTGACTTTTTTTTTTATCCCGATAGACAAACACCAAAATAAGTGGGGTAAATATCAAGGAACATTTATCAAAGTTTATTAAAATATTTCTTTATTTTGAAATGAACATACATTTCTTTTAAAAAAGGATCTGAAGGATAATATACAAACACAATTCTCACTACTTTAGTCTCAATGTGGCAATTATCAAGTTCAATCCATGCTCTAAAAACTAAGATGCTCTTAGATGACAATTCTCAATGTGGTAATTATCAAGTTCAATCCATGCTCTAAAAACTAAGATGCTCTTAGATGACAATTCTCACTACTTTAGTCTCAATGTGGCAATTATCAAATTCTCAAATATTAACCACTATAATATCCCAAATAAGTATAATTAATCAAGAAATCTTATAAGGGAGAAAATACAGTTATGGTAATCTCAATTAACCTTACTTATAAGGGAGAAAATATAGTTATGGTAATCCCAAATAAGTATAATTAATCAAGAAATCATAATTTATTAATATCCCAATTATTACCGCGTGCCTTCACATTCCATTCATAAAATTTTATAGGAGGTAATGGTACAACAGCCACGTGGCACATATATTTTTGAACTTATTTCCAAGTCACCTTTGTAATTGATAATTGCACAATAGTCCTAGATTGATTAGATATTGTAAAAGTATACGTTCCACCCCTCTAATATTCTCTTCCCTCGCCCTCTTCTTTGTTTCCCGGTTTCAATTTTTTTTTCATCTTTTCATTTTCATGATGTGAAGCTCGACATCAAGGTTTCCTTAAAGCCTCTTGAAAGTCAATGCCTTAACATCACTTATCACTTACAAGGTAAATTAATTAGGTTTTTGTTCTTTTTAACAATTATTTTGTTTCTCCTTTTCTGTCAATACCGTTTTTGTTAATGTGCATTTAAGGGTATAAAAATCATAGCTTCTTTTGTGTTTTCCGATTCAATTGATGCTATGAATTTCCGATTTCATTATTCAAATTATATTATAAAATTTATATTCCTTTTTGCATTTCTATAAGGTGTTTGTTAAAATGTTTATCAATAGCTATATTGGCTTTAGTAGTTAGATTTGAATTTAAGGAAATCAGTAACCAAGGCTTATATAGTTCATTGGATTAATGTCATGGTGTTTGCTATTCATATAAATATACTATCACATAATACACTACCAGGTGATGAGGCCACTTTTCTTGTGCCTTGGTGAGCATCCAGGCACAAGATCAATGATCTTGTACCAAGAGCTTTTTTTCATTTCTCCTACTGAACAAGTGAGGCTTGTCCAACAAGAGTGAGTGTATAATAGAGCTCAATAAATAAGTGTTATTTTGAAAAGCAAGACCTAATTATGTTCAATCCATCTCTATTAACCTGAGCTTGCTGTTCTTCATGTTATTATGAAGAAATGGGTCGCGTCTATGAAAGAATAATGAGTCACTTTCAATTATTACATATGTTGAACCACAAATATGAATCATATTTGTTCTGTTTGTTTAATTTTAATTGAAAATTAGCATGAGCTTATTGTTAATATATGCTAGAATATGGCATAGACTCGTAAGAGGAGCATGTCCGTTTTTTAAAATGTTTTCTTGTGTAATATTTTCCAAGATGATTCAAATTTATTACTCCCTCCGTTCCCAAAAATACTTCCCACTTTCCTTTTTGGGCTGTTCCCAAAAATACTTCCCACTTTCCCATTTTGGACAATTCGTGTGGCTCACATTCATTTTACCTTTTTCTTACACAACCACAACCATACATTTCCACTTTATTCCACTTTCTTAATAAGCGTGCCAAGTCAAACTGGAAAGAATTTTTAGAAACGGAGGGAGTACTATTTATTATTATTATATTATTATTTATAATTTCTTGAATATATTTTAATTCCAAATTAAACTCAAAAAATTACCAACTTTATATAATTATAAATACATTTTAACTAAGTATAATAAATCTAATTTATTCTACTTAATTAATTCTATCAAATAGAACTCTCCTTCAATATCATGAATTAAATATGTTTAATCTAATTAATATTTAATTCATTTTCAGTATTACGAATTAAATATTATTTAATCCAATTAATATTTAATTCCTTCTAACAATTCAATCAGAAGGTCTAATCACTTGTCGTGTGACCCATAGGGCCTTATATATTAAGCACTAATCAAATTAAGGTCTTAGCAGAATCCCTAGACGATTTACCAGACAAGCTTAATATATAAGGACGTTTGCGAGGACTATTCAAACTCCCTGTAATATAGAGCTCATAGTGATACGGTCCTTTCATTCAACGAACATTTAACTAAGTCTAGAACATGATAGTGTGTCTATTCCAAATTGTAAAAATTGTAAAGTGGTGTATTAATTGTGGTGCCTATATCATACATCTGGGTGTATGTACACCCGGCTCAACTAAGGGAGACAGCCCAATAACTAATACATGCCAATTTTTTTCGGTGGCATTTTTGTAATTTAAGTGAAAAATCACGGCTTCTGCTAAATGAGCAATAGTGTACTTTTAGTGAGCATCTGACCTATTGTATTTAGTATTAGTAGGCTAACAATGAGTACCACAATCTCTGCTTCATACATAACATTTTTATTTGTAAACACTTTTAGGAAAATATTTGATATACCATAGCGTCTTTGGATTCACGTCAATTGGAGGAAGGATATACAAAACTATCAACAAGGACGGGTAAACCGTCATTTTTTAAACTTGGAGACCAAAACTTCCATAACCTCTAATGTGATGAGTAGATGACTATAAACAAGAGTCAAAGTTAATCTTTATCACATGTTGGATTTTTATTGAAAAAATAAGTTTCACTCATGGGCAACTTTATGTTGCAATAACTAAAATTGCACATCGTTAGAGTTTGAAAATATTGATTTGTAGTAAAGATGTCGAGCAAATCGTCCTCACTACAATGTTGTTGACAACTTAATGTTTCAAAATGTATAAGTTTCCGCAAGCTCATTGTAATATTTATTTCTTCATATTTCAAAATATAAACCGCAACCGTTCTGAATCAGCATTTTTCTTAGTTACAACTTATAATGTATTACATCTACTCTTTTGATACAGTTTACTCATGCCCATTTTATTAATTCTAATTACACATCGATTAATAATGTTAATAAATCATAAAGTATAGTTTTTATTTAATTGTGTTCCCGTGCATCGCACGGGTGAGAATCGAGTTAGACTTAAACAGACCTACTCGGACCAGATGAAACCAGAGTTCGATAGTTGTAAAATACACATACAGACATTTACTAGACTAGTAGATACCAGTTCAGACCAAATCAAACCAGAACATATCAGAAATTTCCAATCTAATTAAAAACCCTTTGGTGAATACAGACCAGAACATAACAGTTCATTATGGTGTTTCTACATGCTTCCTTTACATATACAGGTGATGAGGTCATTGAGTTGAATGAAAGTTATAAAACCCTTGTTCATTTTTGGCTGTTTTAAATGGCATCCTTCCCGTTTCCATGTTATCATCATATCATGTACTAAGCTCTAGGCCTCTAACCTAATTTTCATTGTTGAAAATGTCTAAGAACCATCTTTGGATTTGTAACTGATATTTACATTTGTAAAACATATTTGTTTTTGTTGGAAATATGATGATATAAAAATAATTATATGTTAGAAGTGGTGTTTTTATACACCGAAGTACAACTTTTATACTTGGATATCTATAATTTTTTATGATTAGAATTCATAGTTGTAAAAATTGTAAAGTGGTGTATTAATTGCGGTGCCTATATCATACATACATCTGGGTGTATGTACACCCGGCTCAACTAAGGGAGACAGCCCAATAACTAATACATGACAATTTTTTTCGGTGACATTTTTGTAACTTAAGCGAAAAATCACGGCTTCTGCTAAATGAGCAATAGTGTACTTTTAGTGAGCATCTGACCTATTGTATTTAGTATTAGTAGGCTAACAATGAGTACCACGATCTCTGCTTCATATCTTCTAGTACTCATCCATACCTGGTCGGGTATGGCGAGGCAGTGGTTCCTGGAGCCATTTTTAGGTAATACCCGGTCGGGTATTTACCCATATCCGATCGGGTGTCCCCTTTGACTTGACGCTCAACGCCCGTTTGACTGCCCAAACAAAGTCCGATTTACGTGAAATTTTATACACATGCATTTCTTGATGTCCTCAATCCAAAAATACCTTTTTGGATCCTTGGAACATCATATATAATAAATTATCACTTTTTAAATCATCACACATATATAACATGTTTTTCAACAATGCTTTATATATAATCATGGCATAACACATACTTGTTTATCTTTAATTATTCCATAAAACATATTCTTGATTACTTTAGGTAATCTCATGCCTCAAGCAAAATTTATAAAGCATAAAGCCGTCTTCTCACCTTAAATGAAGCTTATGAAGTTATACCCTCCTTGGTTGAACTTCTGGCGAAGCTCTGGCGATCTTTGTGAAACTCTGGTGATAAACTTCGGTGACTCTTTCAAATCCGTAAAAGCTCTAGGAGTACCTTACACAAGTTTCTAATAAGATTTTATTATCATAGAACCTATATTAACACAAATAACCCCTAAAAGGTTATTTTCCGGCGAACCGGTCACTTTGGTTTCTAAGTCCGTTCTTGGACTTGGAACTACCTTCCAACCCCTCATTCTACACCCCTAAACATTTAGAACAATCATAGGGGCCCTGCATATGATATATAAGTCATATGATAGATAAGAAAAAGAAGAAAAGTTATTATAATGTCATTACCTTAATCCTTCACACTTTTCCTATCTTTTTCCTTCTTTAATCTCTATCCTTGAACCACCTTGGCTTGAGCTCGAATTTCAGCAATGGAGATGATAATTTAGAGCTTCTCTCTAAAAAATGAAGGCTAGGATCGAGCTCAATGGTTGGAGGGTGATGGAGATACTTTTTTTTAGCTTATTCACCAATAATATGGGGGAGGGTCCCCTTTCTCTTCTCACTTTGTCTCCACATCACTTCCTTGTTATTTTCTTGGCTCAAAATGAGGCTCTCCATATTTTTTGAGAGACAAAAAACGTGGGATGGCCCCACTTATGTGGGAGGTCATCCCTTTGTGTCCCGATGCGTTGAAGCGGCCCCGAAAGTTGTACTTCTCGGACTATTTTAATTATATTTTATTTTATCCGGTCAAATAAAATATAACACACGTTCTCAATCACCACTGGACCTTAGAATGAATATACGCTTCTCAACTTCAATTTAGAAGTCACCAAAATTCATCTCGGGCGATTATCTCATAAATTACCAATACCGATAATTGGGCCTTGTTTGACCAACCGGTCAAACCTATGTCTTTGTTATGGCCCAACTAGGATATATACATATTCTCTAGACCAAGATGAATATAATATGTGGTTTCAGAAATATCGGGTGGCCCCCGGTTCCCAGTGTGGGCCCCACGTGCAATTCACTATTCACGCAAAAGAACTAACAAAAACTTACAACCACGTAAATTCATAAATCATCTTTCAAGGTTTATTGCATCATTTACTGAAAAGTAAACACACTTGGGGACGGTTTTACATTAAGTCACATTTTATATTGCATTTTTTTATAAATTAAAATTACTGAAAAAGTTTGGTAAGAAAAAAAAGAAAACAAAAAGAAAAGAGGGCATGGCCTGGGAGTAGGGATGGACCGGGCTCCGGGCTGGGCCCAAGCGGGCTTTTTTTAGAAACATGGGCCCGTAACCTGCCCGGATTGATATCGGGTCCGGTTCGGGTCGGGCTACCCGGTCGGGTAGCGGGCCGGTTCGGTCCGGGCCCGAGCTAATTAATTTTTTTTTATTAAATATTAAGTTAACATTAGTTGTACATAAAAAGGTTAAAATATATTTATTTGAAATATGTAGTACAATTGAAAATTGAGAAAAAAAATAAAACATGAAATACATTTTTTAATAAATAAGAATTAATCGGAATCTCCGCCATCTTCGGTTGTTTCCTCCATAAAATGGCGGGTAGGTTCGATGCTCAGTTCTTGAGTTCTACGTTGGGCCTTCAACCAATCGTGGAAGCAAACAAGCATCTCAAGAGAGTTTGCGCTCAATCTCGTTCTATAGTCCGTTAGCACGTTGCCGGCCGCACTAAACTCTTGTTCCACAGCAACTGTTGATACCGACATTGCTAGCACTTGCTTAGCCATCTTTGATAAGATCGGGAACGTTCTTTCTTTTTCCTTCCACCACTGAAGTACGTCAAAGTCATCCCCTTCTTCTTACTCAACAAGAAATGTTAGATACAAAGAAAGCTCGTTAATCGAGCTTTGTTCATTATCCGGAGTTGATTTACTGTTTTTAATAAGATTGCCAAATGCAGATTTCAAAATTGTTTTTCCTTTAGATGAAGAAGATGTTCGTGACGGGGGAGGGGGTGCGCTACCATATTGTGCATGAAACTCATTAAATAATTGATAAAGTAAATTACTAACCTCTTGGGGCCCGTTTGGTTGGGGGTAATCTCACATGAAGGCCAGATGTGATGCACGGAATGCTAGATACACTTGTTTGGTTCACGGGTTTGAAGAAAAATCGGGAAAGTTACATTCCCTGGAATGTTATATGGAGGGGAATGTTAAACCCATCCATGCCTTAGGTTATCTCACATTCGTGAGGTGATCTAATTTTCTTCCGAAAATACCTTCAATTAATTATCTCTTTTCATTTAATTTCTTTATATATTCAAGTGTTATCAAATTTAATTTTTTGTGACTTTATAAAACTTTTAATATAGTGTCTAAATATGTAAATTTTATTTACTAAAAATAATCTGATTATTGGCAGAGATCAGTTAGTTTCATGGTCAGTCGAACATCGTAAATTGTGTAACAACCTTTTAGGTGGGATGGACAGAGTATTAATTATATTCGAATGTCTATTCTTGTTATTTGCATATTTTTTTGCCTTAACATTTAAATTTATTAAGGTATTTATGTTATAAGAGTTATAGATTTAAAGGGCATAAAAGTAATTCATCATATATGCAATATAAGATATCTTTCAACCAAATATATCATGACACATTCCCTTGATGTTAACCAAACACAAATGGGAATCAATTGAATACATTCCCATCAATATAACATACCCATGGTAATATGACATTTCTTGAACCAAACATACCCTTGGAATTCTTGTTTAGGGTCTATGGCCTTGTCGTCGTAGATAGGCAATTGACCAAAAAAAAGCATAATAGTAATCTAAACATTTCCCCAAATAATCAAGTCTAAAACGAGGATCAAGAATAAATGCAATACCATATATATGCGGAATATGTGAATAATATTTTAAAAACTTCTCTTTCATGTAAGAACAAAAATAACAAACGTAATTGGCATCAGAAAATTCACAAAAAGCATCGGCGAGGTTTATAAACATGACTAAAAGTTTGAGTTGCATTATTAAAAAACACCAAAACATTCACAATTTTTTCACAAGTGTCGATGTCGGCCGGGTTTATAATATAGTTAGCATATTCTTTGATAAACCCAGTATACTAACAATCAAACAATCATAAGCAATGAAGAAGAAGCAGATAGAAAGATATCGAGATCATCAACGCTTGTGGTATACCGTGTAAACTGGCCGCTGCTCTCCCTGGAGAAGGAGAGCAGCGGCAAACCCTAATCTCTCTATCTCTACGCCTCTGAACTCTCTAAAGCCTCGATTGTTTCGATCCTTAGGGTTCCCGTAAGTTAGCCTCCTTTTATAGGAGAAGTTGGCTAACTTACAGGTTACAAAGAAGCTAACGGGTTGATACACATTTGTGGCCTGTATGACACGTTTAATTAATAATTACACAAATACAAAGATATTTAATTAGATTGGACACCATAAAATATTCTCAACAATCTCCCCCTTGGTGTTCAATCGTGTTGAATCAGCATTGCAGCACGGATATCTTTGTCTTTATTTTGATTGAGCTTCCTTTGTCTTTGAACTTGACTTCTTGAGAAGGCATTATGAATAAATCCTCGCAATCTCCCCTTTGATGTTTTCTTGGCAGTTTGATCTTTGATGCCGGGGTTTGAGGAATCTTTTTCTTATAATCCTTGCCTTCCAGAAGTTGCTCTTGATCAACTTGGATGAAGTCTGGTGATGCCTCTAGAATGAATGTTCTGATGATTATCAGGGGCGCACGGGATTTATCTTCAGGACACGAGTATTTGACCTCTGACCCTCCACAATGTAGTCTTTTTGACTATTTGGAATGAATGCATTTGAGGAGAACTTGTCGGTGGCACAACGGAACATAATGATGGTTGACTTGTGAGCGTAGCTGACCATTTGAGTTGCGGAGATAGTAGAGAGAGAGTTGGAGGAGAAAAGTGTCCGAGAATTATTTTTGAGAGTTAAACATCATGTGGAACAGTCTCCCTCTCATGACGGTCCAATGAATCGGGGCGTCATGCCTTTATTCTTTTATTCTGCGGAAATAAAACAGGAAAAACAAGCAGAATGTAAAGAAGATAACGTAGCCCCCCCGGGGTCGTGTAGACGCCCGTTATCATCACTAAAGAGATAAACTCTTTAGCAATGGCCTAAAAATGTTGGTGATTCTTATGTTGCAACAGCAGGACTTCCTTCCAATTGTTGGTCTACATCTGTAATAGATGAGCCCTATGGAAGTTCTCGCGGGTCATGTAGACCTGCAACTGACTCAAAAAGTGCGTCTGTGTCCTAGAAAATTTCAAAACATTTGGGAGCGAGTAACTAGACACGACGTGATCAATGAAAATTCAGTGGCATGGGGTTGAGGGCACTGTAGTCAGTATCACTTGCCTCGGAAGGAGACAGTAATGAGAGATGCGGTTCCCCGTGAAGGTTTCTGTAAGCTCATCATTTGGAATTTCAGCACGTTTGAGGATCACACAATGTTGATGAGTTAGGGGATGCTTTAGTAGTTGATTGTTGATTGTTGTAAAATGACCGTTGACGCGAGGTTGATTGAATTATCTACGATTTTCGGACCTCTATAGTGGTGTTTGACTTTGGAAGAATTTGAACATCTTTGAACAGATTTGCCTAAGTTTTGACCTTGACATCGGTGATTTACAATGTTTGTCGGAAAATGAACGTTTTGACCCTCAAGGACTGCGCGTGAGGGCGCGTGAGAATGGGTGCTCGGGCATAGCCGGAGAATAAATGTAGATCGTTGCGTTAGCTTTCCAACAAAAAAAAGTTTGCTTAAATCGGATCACTGAGTCAAAAGTTATGGCCAAAACAGTGCGGTGTTGCAGAATGTTTGAGTTTTTGAGGAATTTCTTTGAAGTTGAGGTTCTCAATGTTGAATATCGAGAACAGGTGAGATTAAGGAAAATTCTAAGGCAATCCCTCGAAATCCTAATCTCGAGGTTTAAATCTCGAGATTACAATCTCGAGGTTTAAATCTCGAGATTACAATCTCGAGGTTTAAATCTCGAGATTACAATCTCGAGGTTAAACTTCGAGATTACAATCTCGAGGTTAAACTTCGAGATTACAATCTCGAGTTTTAAATCTCGAGATTACAATCTCGAGTTTTAAATCTCGAGATTACAATCTCGAGTTTTAAATCTCGAGATTACAATCTCGAGGTTTAAATCTCGGGATCTTAATCTCGAGTTTGCCTCGAAGAATAATGACGAAATCCACCTGCAAAACAAACCTTCAGACTTCGAAATCTTCAGAATTTCAAAATGTTTAGAACATCGAAAACTTTGGAGTTTCGAAAACCTCAGAAAATAAAAAACTTGTTGTTTGAAAAACATCAAAACATCGAAAACTTCTAATAACTTTGAAAAGCAGAGATTCATCCAAAAATCCTATAATGTAAAGTTTCGAAGTGTTCTGAACAAGAAAGATATCAAGTTTAGAAGAAATCAGTGATTCAATAAACTCCAAACTTTGAAAAATTCAAAACATCGAAAAATTCCTAAAATCTCGAAATCTTTCAAAATGTCGAGATCTTCAAGATTTCGAGATCCCTAACTTCGAAATCTCGAAATCCAAATATGTCGAGATCCTGCAAAAAGAAAACTTCGATTTTTGAAAATCTGAAAACTGTTTTGAATAGCCTTGAAGGTCGAGATTCTCATGTATCAGTTTCAAGTCAAAATCATTTCTGCAGCCATGTAAAATCAGAAAACTCGAGATCCTAATGTAGAGATCTTCGAGATTGAAAAATTGCAGGAATCGAAAACATAGATATGCTGTAGAATCGATTTTGAAAGGCGATTCCAATAGTATAATTTTTATAAAATTTCGTTCACAAACAAGATTACAGGAGCAAATCTCTACGTCAAAGAAAAACTGAAGAAAAGCAGAGCAGTTCTTCGTTAGATTCAAAAAATCGCAGATGATTCAACTTGTTTCACGCCTCGGCTCTGATACCAAATGATAAACTCAGTATACTAACAATCAAACAATCATAAGCAATGAAGAAGAACCACATAGAAAGATATCGAGATCATCAACGCCTTTGGTATACCGTGTAAACTGACCGCTGCCCTCCCTGGAGAAGGAGAGTAGCGACAAACCCTAATCTCTCTATCTCTACGCCTCTGAAATCTCTAAAGCCTCGATTGTTTCGATCCTTAGGGTTCCCGTAAGTTAGCCTCCTTTTATAGGAGAAGTTGGCTAACTTACGGGTTACAAAGAAGCTAACGGGCTGATACACATTTGTGGCCCGTATTACACGTTTAATTACTAACTACACAAATACAAAGATATTTAATTAGATTGGACACCATAAAATATTCTCAACAATGGGCAGTTGTACAAAAAGACGTTTCGATGGGCTTATCTAAAGTGCCTTCCGCCTGGTCTAGCAACTGCGGTAATGGAGGAAATTCATGAGGGCATCTGTTCAAGCCATCAGGGGCCCAAAACTATGGCAAGAAAATTATCCTGCACGGATATTATTGGCCGACCATCCAACAAGACTGTTTTGCACATACCAGAAAGTGCAAAGTGTGTCAGCTATACGCACCAGTTCCCGGACGTCCAACCACTTTCTACACTCCAATGACTATTGCTCTTCCATTTGCTAGATGGGGGATCGACTTGCTAGGGCCCCTACCTACCGCCCCCGGAAGTCATAAGTACATCACTGTCGGGATAGATTATTTCACCAAATGGGTGGAGGCCGAACCACTGGCTAGCATCACAGATGTCAAGTGCCAAAAGTTCATCTGGCAGAACATTATTTTCCGTTTCAGCCTCCCTGAGCGGATCATCACAGACAACGGAAGGCAGTTCGTGAGAAGGAGTTTCGAGAATTACTTGGTCAAATGGGGGATCAAACATTCCAGATCATCTGTAGCATACCCACAGGCAAATGGTCAAGTAGAGAATATGAACTGTACCATTATGGATGGTATGAAGAAAAAACTAGAAGAATGTTCCTTGTCATGGCCACACCAACTGAATTACATCCTATGGACGTATAGGACCACACCTCGAACGGCCACAGGAGAAACACCGTTTGCTCTTGCTTACGGTTTCCTGGCCAAGGTTCCTACAGAAGTCTTAGTTCCCACACACCGAACAGTGCATTATAATCCAGAACGAAATGAGGATAATCTACGAGCCGAAATGCATTTCATTGAGGAAAGAAGGGATCTAGGGGCAAGACGAATGGAGGAATATCATCGGGCAATAAGGAGATACTTTGACGAGCAAGTCAAAGTGCGATCGATCCAAACAGGGGAATTGGTCCTAAGGAAGCGGGAAAAGAGCAAGCCTCTCGAAGGCGGAAAAATGGCCCAAAATTTGGAAGGCCCTTATCAGGTCTACAAGAAATATGCTTCAGGAACGTTCGGCCTACAATCTACCGAGGGCCGACCGGCAGGAACATGGAATGTTGAACATTTGAGGAAATTTTACCAATTATAACGGCTTCTTGCCACCTCTTGTAAAAAACAAGAAAAAAAAGAAAAAAAGAAAAAAAGAAATTAGAGAGAGGGAGACATAACTTCCAGGAAAGTCTCACCTCGGCTTTTAACATGTGAAATCATTCCGGACGACCGAATGAGAAACGTGTTAACAGTTTGGAGGGCGCCATCATCCCAGCTAAAGTTTTTGACCATATGGTTATGAACAAACGAATAGAGGGATCAAAGCGGTTTGGAGGTGGTGTCAAAACTATAAGTATGGACGAACCGAGCGACGTTCAGTAACACGGATTGTTCGTCCAAGGGATCGGAACTATGGTTTTTAAATCTTGCCTCAGTCATTAACTTGATTTGGAAGTGAGTCGCCATTTTAGCTATAAGTGGAAAATGACCCGACGAGGGGATCTTGTTTGTAGTTTGAAAATGGTGATCTCAAACCCCTAATATGGATGATCCAGATCGGAGGAAACCGAACGGATAGCATCGGAATTTTGGGTTTGGAAGATAGAAAGAGCAATGTAATTACATGATCGGGGAAAGAATCAATCTTTACTCTTCGGCACTAATGAGGCCCCCGATACGCAGAGCCTTCAGACTGTCATCTACAGCCGAAGGCATCCTCCTCGACATAATCTCCCATCCACATGCGCTGGATCAACGTACCAAGTACAAACGTCACATCCAACCACCACATTTAATGCGGCCACATGCGAGTGCCGGTGCCACCCCGTTGAGGTGACCCCTCGACCACCAGAATGATGACACGTGTCCTTATCTAGCATTTATTGCTACTATAAATAACACCCCTTTCCCCATTGTAAACCACGCTCAATACAACTCGAATACACACTTGAACTCTTTATCTCTCTTACTTATTTGCTCTAACTTCTCTCTAAGTTACTCCCCACAGTAACCCCTCGGATAAGCTACCCCCGGGTACACTATCCATCATTTGGTGCTCTCGTTGAGAGGTCGAACAATCAAGTAAGAAACCCTCCCTTTCAGCTCAAAACACCTACAAAAATGGGAAGAACCACCCGTGCTCAGTCCAAGAACCTTAAGGACAACAACCTGGCCCTCGGTGAAGTCAATGCCCCCGGAGCCTTTAACAAGGCTCCCGAGGGCGGGGTCATCACTGAGTTGGAACAGGCTGCTGTCGACCTGCGCCTTCAGCTTCACCAGAATGCCCCCAATGCCCGTCTTGGCATCGAAACCCGGAGGAGAGACCGGAGCGAAAATCAAGTGAGCCCTCCGGTTCTCACTATTGACGTACATTCGAAATTCTCCGCCTTCATCCAAACACTCACCCAAAACCCGGGTGCCTTCGGCTTTCTGGTACCCCTTCAGCCGCAGGTCGGGGAGAACGTCGTTCCTCCCCCTCCTCCGCCCACCTTCGTGAACCCCATCCTCCGGCTAGGGAACAACGAGGGGGTCATGGCCCAAGATACCGCGTCCCAGGAGGTTAAATACCGGGACCAACGCGGTGCGAACAAGGAGAGGCCTCGAACCTCCGCCCTCGAGAGGCTTGGAGGGGCGCAAGACCGCCGAGGGGTCCAAGACCGCCTCGGAGGAAAGACGCTCCAAAAACCTCAGGAAAGCGTAAGTTCCGTCTCGAGGGCAGACGAGAGGCGTCCCCTTCAAAACAAAGGCAAGGCACCACTCCATGCCGATGACGCAAGATATCAAATCAACCAGGCCCACTCGACCCGTGTTCGCTCGTAGGGGGTGGAGGCCCTCCCGAAGGATTACAGGGATGAGATTATTGCGGCCCTCCAGCACCGGCTTGATGAAATGGAGGCCCATCGAGCACATACCACCATCGCCGCCCCTCATGCAGATCCCAAATATGAGGCCATGCTGGCCAAAATGGAGGAGATGCAAAAGAGAATAGCCGAGGGCTCTGGGGAACCCGTCATCCAGCTCCGGACTAGGACACCATTTACCCCAAGGGTATTAGCGGCCCGAATTCCGGAACATATCGAGGGCAACTCATCAGGCCCTATGAAGGAAAGAAAGATCCCCAGGAGCATTATAGCAGATATCAGAACAGTATGATGATGGTGGGGGCATCAGACGAATATTGGTATCATTGTTTCCTCTCCACCTTAGAGGGACCAGCATACGAATGGTTAAACCGATTGCCCGAAGGCTGCATCGATTCATGGCAGGAACTCGCCCAACGTTTCTTGAAATAGTTTGCAGGGAGGCGCCGGTCAAGAAAACATTTCTCCCACTTGCTGACGGTGAGACAAATAAAGGAGGAGACCCTTCGGGACTTCTTGGAACGCTGGAGGACGGAGGCGGATAAAGTTGACGGTGCTGACGATGGGACCCTCCTGGCCCTTCTTCAAACAATACTCCGTCCCGGGAACTTCTCAAGGAGCCATATTATCGAACCTCCTCATGATTACATAAGCACCCTACAACGGGGGGACCGGTACGCCGAGGCCGAGGAGGTGGAAAAGTGTCATCACAACCCTGATCAGCAATGCCCTCGGCCAGATGACAAGGGAAACTGGGGGCCGGGGGCTCCTTGATAAGTCCGTATTTAGACACGCATTTGATGCGTGTTCGGGTTGGATTTTGGTGTTTTTCCTAGCTTTAAGGTGTTGCAAGTCTCAATTTTAGCTCAAGTTGTGATTATCAGGCATTGGGTCGAGTTTCTTTGCATTTGGAGTTGAATTGAAGAAGTTAGAGTCCGACAATCAGCACTTGAGAGGCATTCGGGAAGGATTTGAAGGCATTCGAAGAAGATTTGAGAGATTTGGAGGTCATCGGGAGATACACGACGAAATTCTGATGAAGAACGAGTAATTGGATTGTCCTCGTACATCCGGGAGCGTTTGGAACAAGAAAATGAAGAAAAAGTGAAGAATAAGGTCACGCACGGTCGTGCCCGGCGTTACGCACGCCGTGCGTGCCTAGGAATGAAGCGGATGAGCTACTGGAATCCAGGCACGGTCGTGCCTGGCAGGCAGGCACGCCGTGCCTGAAGAGAAAACGAGGAACAAGGTACTGGAGGCCAGGCACGGTCGTGCCTGGCAGTTAGGCACGCTGTGCCTGGACGCGTTTAAACGGGATGCTCCCGCAGGCACGGTCGCAGGCACGGTCGTGCCTGGCGCCGTGCCTGACCCCGCTTTGTCCTAATTCAGCCCAAATTGACTTGTTTCCTTTAAATAGCACCCCCATAACCCTAATGAGGGGGTGGACTTTAGAGAGCTGATTAAGGACGAAAATTAGAGAGCTTTTCAGCCAGGTTTTTCAATTCCTTAACATTCTTTGTAAGTTCCTACTTTTTGATTAATGACAATTCATTCTATTCTTCCCAATTCCGTTGATTCTTCAATTATGAATTGCGAGTAGTTTTAATTAGGGATTTGGGGTTGATGAAGGGGTTTATCATAATGAATGGCTAGTTTCTTGATGGTTTGATTAGCCGTTTAATTTGTGTTTGAATAATTTAACTGTTATCTTTTGTAATCTGGAACCGCGGCTAGAATTACAATTGCACATAGAAGAAATTAAGAGAAATCTAGTTTATTCTAGGACACATTCACAAAAACTTAATCGTTCGCTAAGAGATTAGTAGCGATTAAGGGGTCGTAAGCTCACTCCTCTTGGCAATAATTTAGGATCCTGTCACATGAGAGATCAGCCTGGTCCCCTAAATTATTGTACTCTACGTCGCGAGAGCGGTAAGAACCTAGTATTGAATAGCTAGACTCAATTAAATTGAATTCATGTAATTAGGCCTGATCTGCCAGAAATCTGATTACCCCGGAATCAATCCATGTTCCCTTCGTCGTTAATTAAGAAGAAACCAAATCTTTACTTTTAATCGCTCATTTGCATTAGTTTAATTTCAATTCAACTAATCAATCTGGCACGACGCACTTATTTTATTTTATTTCTTTTTAATCGCTGAATTTAGTTAATCTTTAATTCCCTTTTGTCTAAATGCGTGTCTAAATACGGACTTATCAGACTCCCCCACACTTAAGCTTTTGCTTGTCCTCAAGCAAATCGAACAACGGGACTTACGATAATCCCTATACGGAATTTAAAACAGTTAGCATGCACACGTAGTTAAAGGGATATTCACAGAACAGACAATCTAAATCAAGAAAATTCTTCCCTAAACTACATGTTTGTACTCAAGCTAAACTAGTTGACGAATTACTCACAACATCCTCGAAGCAATGACAACATATGTCACGCCCCGGACCTACCCGGACACGTCATCAACCCGCCGTACAGTACGAATAGTCAACCGCAGTCCGACTCACCCATACTATACAAGGCGTCTTGAATACCATTCACACATAGTACATCCATAAACAAACATAATGTAAAAGAAACATTTATAGCAGCGGAAATATTTAACGTAAGTGTTTGTGCCACACCTTGGCAATCATGGGCGTACAAGCCCCCAAATAATTATTCAAAAAAAGACAATATCCATGAGCATTGTTTAAGTTGTTTTCAAAACAGAAACGGGAGAAGCACGAACCACGTCTTCTTCCTTGGATCTTCCTGAAGCAACGGGCGGTGGCAGCAACCTTCAAGTTCTACCTGAAACTGTGAGGTGGCCTCCCCCGTGAAGGGGAGGTAAGTACTTGGAAATATTTGACAAGTACAATAGCAACTATACTAAGTATAATTGATGTTTTAATTTCTAAGACCCTCAACTTAGGGTACTATTATATTATAGGCCATAACCCTCGGTTACCCCTTTTTCTTTTAGCTGTACTTACTTTATATAGAGTCAAGTAGTCGGCCCGTGGGCCCATATTCATTTAGAATTCATGATTTCCATCCCCCCCCCCCCCCCCCCCCCCCCCCGTGACTGCAAGTCACGATAACCCCGTGGGGTCCCATCGAGCCCCAATTGTATAGCAAGGGCTCGGCCCAACTACATTTCTATACAATCCTCTAACTCGATATAACACATCAAAATTGTATGGCAAGGGCTCGGCCCAACTACGTTTCCATACCAACCATAACTTCGTGGCAAGGGCTCGGCCCAACTGCGTTTCCATGGAGATCACATATACATGGCAAGGGCTCGGCCCAACTACGTTTCCATGCTAATCATATTACATGGCATGGGCTCGGCCCAACTACATTTCCATGTCATCCTAGAGTCCAACTCTAATTATTTTCATAATCAAATTCCCAAGCAAATCCTATGCCTAGAATCAATTTCCGTAGGTAGCCTTTAGGCCTACCCCTATCACACCTTAGTGTTCATACGATTTAACCTTAAAGTATCTCTTGAGACTACTTAAGGCATACCTATTCACAATCCTACCTCTTAGGATTTGTTTCATCATTTATTTATATTAATTTCCCCGACTAGTATTTTGATACTAATTGGATAGTCCTAGAACATGCCAAGTTCCTATTTTCCAATTGGCATTTCATTTCAATTGATTTCCCAACACAAGTATAGTTTGATCTCAATATCAAAATATCACTTTAATCCATTCATGAATTTCATACATGACGTAAAGTATGTTTTATCACAATGTCATCATAGTAATTCCATTAACATGCCGTTCCATTCATTTCACATAATCATACACAATTATTCTAAATTTGTATATCATGCTTCACTTACTCATATCAATATTATTTTCATTTAGGCATTATTAATCATTAATAATCCATGAAAATCCCATCTAATTACTTTAGGCAATCTTATGAAATTAACTCACTAATTATAAGCAATATAGTCAACCATCCTCACCTCGTGATGTGCTACAATAGTTGCCTTTGTTAAGCCCCTCGATCAATCCCCATTCTAGGCCGATTGAAGTGGAAAATTGGACTGCTGGGCAAAAGCCGGGCGGCTTTCACGAAAGCCGGGCGGCTTTCGTAGTCTGCAACTACGAACAGCTCCCTATACGTGGCGGTTTCCGGCGATTTCGACTCCTATCGATTCACCAACTCTTCTAAGTTAATTAACACCACTTTATATCAATATTCTACACTTTTAAACGTGTAGAACTCATGGTTTAATCCACCATATGATTTCTTAAAAATCATACAATAACAAAACTAGTTAAAGAGCTATTTGGTGTTCTTACCTCAAGCCTAGCTCTTCTCCTTGGATTCTCTAGCTTCTTCTTCCTCAATGAGGCCTTGGGACTTTGGTTTCCTGGAGATCCTCTCCTCTTGTGTCGGTCATATGAGTGTAGGGGTGGAGAGAGGGTGCCTTCTCAATCAACACAAATGATTTGTGTGAGATAGGACCCTAGCATGAACTTTTGTCTCAAAGGAGACTTCCTCCCTCTCCCTTGTGCATACCAGCACGTTTAGCTGCTCCCCTCCCCCATTATTTGATCAATCAGCACCCATAAAAACGTGGGGTGGCCCCCACTTATGTGGGAGGTCATCCCATTACGTCCCGGTGTGTACAATCGGCCCCGAAAGTTGTATTTCTCGGCCCGTTTTAATCATATTTTATTTTATCGGACCAAATAAAATATATCACGTGTCCCCAATAATCACGGGCCTTTAGAATAGATGTACATTCCCCAACATTAATTTAGGAGTCTCCGAAACTCATTTCGGGCTGTTATCCGCTAAATTACCAATACCGGTAATTGGGCCCCGTTTGACCAACCGGTCAACTCCATGCCTTTCTTATGGCCTAAATAAAATATCCACCACCATATAGATGTCATCTAGACCAAGATGAATATAATATGTGGTTCGGGAATTATCGGGCGGTCCCCGTTCCCGCTGTGGGCCCCACATGCAATTTACTCTTCACGTAAAAGAAATAATAAAATTTAACAATTACGTAAATTCATAAATCATCTTTCGAGGTCTATTACAAAATTTACTAAAAGTAAATATGCTTGGGGACGGTGCTACAGCATAACACAAATAAACTAATTATTGATCAGAAGGACTTGTGAAAGTGATGGTGAATGGTAAAAGACAGTCCCTTTCTTTTGATAGATTGGAATATTCTAACAAAGACTCGATGCATTCAGGAACTTCAGGGCTATTCTTAGGATCAAGGAACTCAGAAGGACACAATTTTAGGAACAATCATCTAAACTTATGCAAAGAGCAGGCATGATGTACAACTAAGCTAAACCGTCGCGGCACATTGGTGCTTTGACGTATACTTGAAGTACGCGGAAGACTAAAGCTAATTTTGCTAAAGCCTCCAAGTTCATTAATTAAGTGTAGTTTTCCTTGTCATGTTAGCATGAGAACGCCATTACTTTCGAAAGATACCCAAGGTTTCATCTTATTGTGCAAAACACTTACGCTTTTTGACCCGGGCTCCCATTCTCTTTTTCGCAAGGTAAGAGGTCTAGCTATATTAATTTTCCACCTTTCGGATTCTTACTAGACATTACCCTATTCTAATCTCGGCCTCACCAAGGAAAAATAGCAATTAAAGTTCATTTATTAATGTGAATCCATGCCTATAATGCAATTCTCGAAAGTATCAAATTCCTAAAAAGTGACTGCTCTTACCCCACTTTGGGGCATTGGAACAGTGCCAAAAATGGCTCCTACACAAATTCCCTAAACTTAACAAATTAATCCCCTAGTTCCCTAAATGCCAAGGCTAAGTCAGAAATATTCACGGGTAAGGAACACAGGCCATTTGGTTATGGAGCTCAATTGATTGGGTAAGGAACAAAATGGTCAGGCTCAACGTGGCATTTCCTAAAGGACTTTTTCAGGTGAGATGGAAAAATTATGAATTAAATGGGTGACTAATGCCTTCATCCTTTCAACAATTAGATTATATTGCAAGCAATTTAAGCCTAAACACTTCAAGGGTGTCCTAAAAGCACAGTCAATCGTTAGCCAGCTCACAAAGACACAGTTTAAAGAAAAAATTTCAAAAATTTGACATGAATTTCCTATGAATATACAACTAACACCTGCGCATGCTAACTCTAAAAATCACATGTAACAACTACTGCCCGAATGCCCAATTCGCTCCCCCACACCTAAACTTTGGCATCGCCCTCGATGACCAAATATGCACTATGCACAAGGGGGTAAAGAGGAAAGTGTCACGCGTGCTCAATCTTAACTCAAGTCAACATTACAAATACGCGATTAAAAGAGTCGCAGAAACTTCCCTAGGGCGCTGGTCGGTGCAGAACTAAACTGAGTCTAAGTGATCCTCGGCACATCATCCCCAAAGCAAGACCCTGAGCTGCAAAAACAAAACACACAAAACACACAAAACAAACAAAACAACAACAAATGCAGAAGTAAGCTCGGGTTGCCTCCTGAGAAGCGCTATTTTTAACGTCGTTTGCCTGACACAACTAACCCATGGGATTCTCAATTAAATACACGTCCATTTAGAAAAGTTGTCCTCCACATATCAAACCTCTTGTCAACAAACGCCCTCAGATGGCGCAAAACTTGGAATTCATGAAACCACAAATTTAATGGAGGATCACAACTACAACAAAAGGGTGGTTCCAAGCCTTTATCAGGCCCTTTATCAAAGAATGGATCGAAAGTGGTCTCTTTGAGAGGTGGGGGTTTTCCTCCCTCTTCTCCTGGTGGTTCCATGACATCTAACACATAACACTCATCTACAACTTGACAGGACTGTTTTGCCAGTTTGGCCATGCAAAAAGTAATTCTCTCCTCCCCAACTCTCAAAATCAATTTCCCTTCCCCAACATCTATGAGGGCCCGAGCAGTGGCTAGAAAAGGCCTTCCAAGAATTAAGGGCACATCAAGATCTTGGGGCATATCTAGGACAACAAAATCGACCAGAATCACAAATTTGTCCACTTTAACCAACACATCTTCAGCAATCCCCTGGGGATATTTGACCGATCGGTCAGCCAGCTGTATGCACATACGTGTTGGTTTAAGCGGACCGGGTGCAAGCTTCTCATACAAGGTATATGCCATCAAATTGATGCTTGCACCCAAATCAGCTAAAGCATTATAAAAAATCTCACTTCCTATGGAGCAAGGGATAGTGAACTTACCTGGGTCCTTGAGCTTTTTGGGCATCTCCTTTAGCACCACTGTCGAGCACTCTTCATTCAGCACCACCGATTTCGGTTCTCCCCACTTTCTTTTGTTAGAGAGGAGTTCTTTCATAAACTTTGCGTACCTCGGCATTTGTTGCAGTGCCTCCATGAATGGTACATTTACTTGAACCTGTTTAAAGAGGTTCCAAAACTTGTTAAAGTCCTCAGTGTCACTCTTCCTTTTTAAGCGTTGCGGGTATGGGAGGGGGGGGGATTGTAAGCTTTGACTGAAACGGGTTGCTTTGGGACTGTGTCCCCCTCCTTCTTCTTTTCTTCTTCCTTCTTTTCCTCAGGACCAACTGCAATTGGATCAACTTCTTTAACTTTCTTCTCTGTGGCAGCAGGCTTCAGATCCCGTCCACTCCTCAGTGTGATTGCGTGAACTTGCTCTCTTGGATTTGGTTCGGTGTTGCTCGGGAGAGATCCCTTAGGCCTCTCAGATACGGATTTCGTGAGCTGCCCCAACTGAATTTGTATGTCCCAAATACTTGACTGTGTTTCTTGAATACTTGACTGTGTTGATTGATCTCTAGCCGTAGTCACTTGAATGAACTGCTCTAGTGTCTTCTCCAAGCTAGAAAGTTTATGTGGAGTCACATTCTCAAAGTTCCCTTGGCCTTGCTGAGGTGCTTGTTGTGGGACCTGAGATGCTTGAGGCTGATTATAGTTTCTATACTGATGCTGCTTCTGCTGATTTCCTTGCCCGTAATTCTCTTGCTGCTGCTGGCTGTAGGGCTGGTTGTAATGGCCCTGCCTCTGAAAATACATTGCATCTACTTGCTCCACTCCAAAAGCTGCCGAGTGTGCCATCATATTACATTCATGTGGCCAATGGAGTCCCCCCACACTTAGTACAAGAAGGACTCATAGGACCGGGGGCTACCATGTTTACACTGGGCACCGAGTGAGCAAGTTCCACCTTTTTCCTTAGATCATCCATGCTGGTTATGAGCTTCTGCATCATGCTTGCCAATGTATCTACCCGTGCAGAAAGGGCAGAATTATCACTGATCTCATACAAACCCGGGGCCTTCTGGTGAGGTGTACTCCTATCGTTGTACCAGGATGCGTTATTCGAAACAATTTTCTCCACTAGTTCTTCCCCCACCTCGGATGGTAAATCAGGAAAGGCTCCACCACCCGAAGCATCGAGCATCATCTTCCCTTCATTGCTGAGCCCGCTATAAAAGTAGAAAAGAACCTCACAATCAGTCAAATTGCCCTGAGGGCAAGCTCTCTTCAGCACCTTAAAGCCTTTCCATGCTTCAGCCAGTGTCTCCAGAGATCCTTGCTTGAACTCTTGTAGTTGCTTCTTCAACTTCAGGGCCTTTGACGTAGGGAAATATTCTTTAATGAAGGCACTATGCAGTTGGTCCCAAGTCTGGAGGCGATGGTAAGGATTGCTGTCCAACCACCTCTGCGCATCATCCCTCAATGAAAAAGGGAAAAGCGTCATTCTCACCGGATCATCAGTTAACCCAGGTATCTTGAAAGTCTGGCACATCCTCAGGAAGCGGGTAATATCTGCCACTGGGTCTTCTGTAGGGCCTCCTCCAAATTGATTATTGGACACCATGCTTATCACCGCCGGCTTGATCTCGTAACAGTTGGCAGTAATTCCCGGTACTTGAATGCTATCATACTCTGAAACGTTTGGCGTGAGGAACTCTGCTATGGTCTTGCGCTGATAGAGTGGATTATTGTGCGGTACATATGGATTTGGAGGAGGCGCCTGATGTCTAGGTTGGGGGGCTGGTTGTGGCTGAGTAGGTGGGACTTGGGTTTGGTTTTGAAACTGATTAGGGTACGGATTATGGTACTGGGGCTGATTTTGGGATGTAGGTTGATTGATTGGAAGTGGGTTCTGTCTTGGTTGGAAAACGGGAATACTCTGCCCTGCTCCTTGCATCCCATAAACTTGATTTTGGAAATTTGTTTCAAGAGCAATTGGGGTATTTTGAAAAAGATGATATAATGGAGGGAGATTAAATTGTGGTGAAGGCTGATTTCGGGAAAAGATCGGAGTGCTGTAATTTTGAAAACCTGGAGGGTTTCTAGGTGAAATTGGTGGTGAAGATTGGGGTGATGTGTTATGATAGAAATCTGGCTGAGAAGTAGGGTTGGGGTTACTAGATGACCCTATGTTTCCAGATGAAGATTGATGGTCCATCGTAAATTTCTCTTTGTAAGCCTTGCGGTTCTGTCTGGCGAGCTTTTCAATCTCAAGATTAAGAGGGATTAACGGTTCTCCCCTCTTGGAGCGTGTATGCATAAATAGATCTGACCTGCAAGGTTAGCAGACAAAAATCCTACGAAAAACTAAAAACGAATCGCTGAGTTAAATTAACCCTTAAGATCGACACCGTCCCCGGCAACGGCGTCAAAAACTGATGTGAGTTTTCTCGCACTTAAAAAGATTGTAGAATAGTGGTGAAAGTACGAGTATCGTCTCCACAGGGACGGACTTAAGGGAATTAAGGATTAACTAAATTCAGTGATTTAAAAAGAAATAAAATAAAATAAATGCGTCGTGCGAGATTGATTGGTTGAATTGAAATTAAACTAATGCGAATGAGCGAATAAAAGTAAAGATTTGGGTTCTTCTTAATTAACGACGAAGGGAACAGGGATTGATTCCGGGGTAATCAGATTTCTGGCAGATCATGCCTAATTACATAAATTTAATTTAATTGAGCCTAGCTAATCAATACTAGGTTCTTACCGCTATCGCGGCGTAGAGTACAATAATTTAGGGGACCAGGCTGATCTCTCATGTGACAGGATCCTAAATTATTGCCAAGACGAGCGAGCTTACGGCCCCTTAATCGCTACTAATCTCTTAGCGAATGATTAAGTGTGTGTGAATGTGTCTAAGAATGAACTAGATCTCTCTTAATTTATTCTATATGCAATTGTAATTCTAGCCGCGGTTCCAAATTACAAAAGATAACAGTTAAATTATTCAAACACAAATTAAACGGCATTCATGTAATCAAACCATCAAGAAACTAGCCATTCATTATGATAAGCCCCTTCATCAACCCCAAATCCCTAATTAAAACTACTCGCAGTTCATAATTGAAGAATCAACGGAATTGGGAAGAAAAGAATTAATTGTCATTAATCAAAAAGTAGGAACTTACAAAGAATGTTAAGGAATTGAAAAACCTGGCTGAAAAGCTCTCTAATTTTCGTCCTTAATCAGCTCTCTAAAGTCCACCCCCCCTCATTAGGGTTATGGGGGTGCTATTTAAAGGAAACAAGGCAATTTGGGCTGAATTAGGACAAAACGGGGTCAGGCACGGCGCCAGGCACGACCGTGCCTGCGGAAGCATCCCGTTTAAACGCGTCCAGGCACGACGTGCCTAACTGCCAGGCACGACCGTGCCTGGCCTCCAGTACCTTGTTCCTCATTTCTCTTCAGGCACGGCGTGCCTGCCTGCCAAGCACGACCGTGCCTGGGTTCCAGTAGCTCATCCGCATCATTCCTAGGCACGCACGGCGTGCCTAACGCCGGGCACGACCGTGTGTGACCTTATTCTTCACTTTTTCTTTGTTTTCTTGTTCAAACGCTCCCGGATGTACGAGGTCAATCCAATTACTCGTTCTTCATCAGATTTTCTTCGTGAATCTCCCGATGACCTCCAAATCTCTCAAATCTTCTTCGAATGCCTTCAAATCCTTCCTGAATGCCTCTCAAGCGCTGATTGCCGGACTCTAACTTCTTCAATTCAACTCCAAATGCAAAGAAACTCGACCCAACGCCTGATAATCGCAACTTGAGCTAAAATTGAGACTTGCAACACCTTAAAGCTAGGAAAACCATCAAAATACAACCCGAACACGCATCAAATTCGTGTCTAAATACGGACTTATCACTCCCCCAAATCAATCCAAAAGCTCGGCGCCCCCCGGTGATCGCCCCCGGCATGGTCAAGCCAGGCCCGGGGGAGATTACAAGGGAAACCCGAAGGCTTGGGCCCAGCCCATTCTCTTGGAGCACCCTCGGACGCCCTTGACACACCCCATCAATGTCATCCTAGACTTCGCCGAGGAGAGGGGCCTGGTGGAGCGCGACTCTCGCGCATCCCAAGAGGTATATGCCATCAACCCCAATTATCCTTACTGTCGGTTCCATCGCAACCAAGGGCACAGGACCAACGACTGCCATCAGCTGAAGATGGCCATTGAGAGGTTGATACAAGCAGGCCACCTATCTCAATTCATCAGGGGCCCTCCTCCCCAGGGAGCCCCTCACTACCAGGGGCCCCCTAAGAAAGCAAACGCTTGGGTCAACCCAAACACCATCCCCCTCGGTGACCCGAAGGGTAAGAAAAGGGAGATTGGGAACCTCGATGAGGAGGAAGAGTACAACCAGTACCAGGAGAAGAAGCGCCACATCCACATGATCACTGGCGGCAACACCGGAGGCGACTCCACGAGCCAAAGGAAGAAATGGGCTCAATCCCTCTACGTTGGGGAAATCAACCATATACCCCCAACCAAGAGGCCGAGGGTGGATCCCATCTATTTCACAGATGCGGATCTGCCCCCGGGTGCCCTTCCTCACCGAGATGCCCTCGTCATCCGAACGGAGATCAATGACACCATCATCCTCCGGACCTATTTTGATACTGGAAGCTCCGTCAACGTGATGTATCTCAACACCTTCCGAGAGCTTGAACTTGATATGGGATCCCTTCGGCATATCAATACCCCCCTCTCCGGTTTCACTGGGGACAACATCGACGCCGAAGGCGTTATCACCCTTATGGTTGAGTTCGGCGACGGATCCCATAGAGCCAAGCTCGAAGTGGAGTTCTTCATCGTCAACCTCGACTGCGCACATAATATCATCCTCGGTCGGCCCGCCCTCGAGGACTTGGAAGCCGTCATCTCTATGAGGCACCTCTGCCTCAAATTCCCCACACCTACCGGCGTCGGCTACTCCAGGGGGAATCAAAAGCTCTCCCGGGCTTGCTACCTTCAACTCACCAAAAATGTAAGTAAAACTGAACTTCGCGTTGACACGATCACCGCCGCCTTGGACGAGGAGGAAGGTAGGTCGAGGGTTGAGCCTGACGAAGACACCGAAGACATTGTGCTCGATCCGGCCAAGCCGGAGAGAGTCTTGAAGATTGGAGCCAAGCTCCCCGAAGACCTGAAGACCGGCATAATTGAAGCCCTCCGTGCCTACTCCGTTGTTTTTGCATGGGGGCCAGAGGACATGCTGGGGATCCACCGAAGGGTCATCACTCACCGCCTGGCGGTAGACCCTTCAGCCAAACCAGTACAGCAGAGAAGAAGGCCCCTCTCCACCGAGAGAAGGGACTTTGTCAAGAAGGAGGTCGCCATGCTCCTCTCCATCAAACACATCAAGGAGGTGAAATATCCTTCGTGGTTGGCTAATGTGGTACTAGCACAGAAGCCACCCACCTTCCGCATGTGTGTGGACAACACTGACTTGAAAAGGCATGCCCAATGGACCCCTTCCCTCTACCAAATATTGATCAGCTGGTAGATGAGACCGCGGGATGCGAAATCATGTCATTCCTTGACGCTTTCCGTGGGTACCATCAAATCTATATGCATGAAGAGGATGCCTAAAAAACAGCCTTCATGACACCCGAAGGCATCTTTTGCTATCTTGTGATGGCCTTCGGCTTCAAGAATTCAGGCGCCACCTACACCCGTATGGTGTCCAGAGTCTTTCAAACCGTCTTGGGATGTACCATGGAGGCCTATGTTGACGATATGATCGTCAAAAGAAAGAAATCAAACACCCATGCCGAGGACCTCCAGGAGATATTCGCCATCATGCAGAAATTCAACCTTTGGTTGAATCCAAAGAAGTGTACCTTCGGCGTGCAAGGAGGGAAGTTTCTTGGCTACATGGTTAGCAGAAGGGGTATTGAGGCCAACCCTGAAAAAATTCAAGCCATCATCAATATGGAGCCCCCATGCAACGTGAAGGAAGTTCAAAGATTGACAGGTCGCCTGACGGCTCTCAACCGTTTTCTCTCTAAATCAGCAAAGAAGGCCCTCCCCTTCTTCCAAATCATGAGGAAGACAACAGTCTTCAATGGACAACTGAGTGTCAAGGGGCCTTCGACGAGCTCAAAAAGTACCTATCTTCTCCTCCTGTGCTCTCCAAGCCCAAGGTAGGAGAGACCTTATATCTATACCTTGGCGTCAGCCCCACAGCCATCATCTCAGTACGCATCCGAGAGGAAGAAGGCGTAGCACTCGGCCGGGTCAGCTCTAGAGTTGATCGCCAGAGCGGCTGTATTCAGCCATGAATACCCTTTGGGAATCCCCACAGGTTTCCCCTGGTTGACAGCACCCCCTTTCTTCTTGGGGGCCCCTATCTTCTTCTTGTTTTTCTTCCCGGGAGCTACGTTGATAGGCGTCGGGTCTAAAGGCTGAGAGGTGTTGGCTTCTCCAGCATTGCGTGCGGGGAGGATGGTGACGGTGACCTTCCGCCTTTCTTTATCCTCCTCCTCCTGGGCCGTCTGCAGGGCGAGGGCCATCTCCTCGTCTTCAATCACTTGTTCGAACTCCTCCGCCTCGGCCTCCGCCACCAGATCTTTCTGCACCTCCACAGCCACAGCAGCATCATCACCCGCCAAAGGCTTCTCTCTCGAGGACTCCACGTGGGAAATACTTTCCTCCTCAGCCGAGGGTTCCCTCGAGATGTCCTGAGAGTCACTTTGCGACGACATTCCTGACGAGTCGAAGGATTCGAGGGAAGACAATTTTCCTAAAGATCGCTAAAAACTAGATCTAAGGCTGGCTAATCAAATTATGCGAGGAGTGTGAAAAACGGAAGAAGAACTGACCTCAGGAACTTGGATTTGATCAAGCTGGACACTTTCTCTCTCTATAAATTTTTTGGTAGAGCTTCGCTAAAACAATGAATCGTGCAAGGGGTAGGACTCAGGCCTTGGGGTATTTATAGCCTCCCCAATCCGGGCTTGGGCCTGGAATTGGGCCCCCGATTACACAAATCATCATTACACACCGCCTCCTCCGCCAACCGGTGACACCCGCCCACAGTCAACCAACGGGTACACTCCACGTGGACATCACCTCCAACGGCTATATCCCAACGGTCATATTCCAGCTGTCATGGCTCTCTTTCGCGGACTAAGTTCCCTAATCTGGCACCCCTCAGACAACACCATTCATGCCTTCGGGCTTTCTCCTTCAGAATCCTTCATCAGGAGGAGCCCCCGGCTTAGCAACGGGTAAACCCCCCAGGCCTCCCAGGCCTCAGCATATTGAAAACCAGGGAACCGCTCATCTGTGGTTAGCCTCCGGCACACAGGGACAATCACCAACATTCATCAATAGATATCACGCCCTCAGCCTCATTGGCTGGGGGACTACCCTCGGCAGTTCCCGGGATGCTCACTCATGCTTATAAACTATGGACGCATTCGGAGGAGTGCTCTCAACAAGCACTCCCCTTAACACCTCCGATATATAAACAATCAGCCTTCGGCAAAATCAGCGACCAAACCCTCAGATCACGGATAGCTCTCGGCGGCAACATTGCTCTTCACCTCAAACCAAGAGCTCACCTTTTTGATTCATCATTGGGGGGAACTCGGTGCACTCTTTTTCCCTCATTAGGATTTTTTCCCAAAGGGTTTTTCCTAGTGAGGTTTTTAACGAGGCACCCCCCCAAAATGAAACGAAAATCACAAGCCTTCGGCCTCGTGATGAAAGCAGGCACCCCTCTACTCCTCTTCACCACATTACATGTGCCTCAAGGAGTGGGGGATTGGAGGACCCCTTCGGGAAATCCACAAAATTACGAATGTAAAAATTTTCCTTCAACCCCAAGATGTGGGGGACTGAGGGACTGCCCTCGGAAAACACGCAGGCACAAAACTCCTCACCACTTTTACAAACCGCAGCAAGGAAGTATCAAAGGACAAATGCAATTAATCCTTTTCCCTCAAGTACCTTTCAGCAAAAGGAGTGAGAGACTCCTGATGGAGTATATGGCCCAGGGACCCCCGCCCCATAGACTGCTACTATTCTGATGAAGGCCCAATAGGCCCAGGGAGCACAGCAGGCCCGAAACACAGCGCCCCAAGTACTAAACAACCCATGTGGCACTCTGGGAACGCCTTCGGCCCCCTGGCCGAAGGCTCCAATTCTCACAGGACGGCCAACTCAAGCACACAAGGTTACTGGGAGAAAACGGCGAAAATCAGTAGCCTTCGGCACCTAGAGCCCTCGGCACTAAGGGGGTCTCCGGTACTCAGAGCCCTCAGCTAATCACCTGCAGCCGAGGGCACCTTTCTCGACATAATATCCACTCCACATGCGCCGGAATCACCGTACCAAGTACGATGTCACATCCAACAGCCGCATTAAATGCATCCACATGCGATTGCCAGCGCCAACCAGTTGAGGTGACCCCTCGGCCAATGGATGCTTGACACGTGTCCCTATCTGGCATTTATTACTACTATAAATAGCACCCCATTTTCCCATTTGTAAGGGGAAGCAAAAAATACGCTGAACACATATCTGATATACACTCTCTCTTACTTACTTGCTCTGACTTCTCTCTAGTTATTCTCCGCAATAACCCCTCGGATAAGCTACCCCCCGGGTATACTATCCACCCAGACCAATGAGTAAGGTTGGAAAAACTAGGGGGAACCTTCAAAGAGGTGCTGCACCACATGGATGATGGCATCTGCCCGAACAGATACCTCCCCTTGACACGAGGCCCCATGTTAGAAAATTCCACAAACATCCGATCATCGACCAGCATGTCGGTAAGGACCGAACCCCCTGACTTAGCAGTTGGGATGATAGGCCTCTTAGGATCAGCTTCTAGACCGGTCAAATCAACCACATGGTCGATCGGAATAAGCTGAGTGCCATCACCTCCTCGACGCCTCTTCCGGCTTTGTTCTTCAGTATCCTAGTCTTCAATAATCAGTTTTCCCTTACCCTTTCTAGCGGCCGTCGAAGTAGGGGCGGGAGTAAAACTGTTAACATCAGCAGAAAGAATCGCGCCTGAAAAGGAAGAAAAGAGGGTTAAGGAACAGAACTGGACGAAGTTTTCTCGGGCTAAAACAAGTGAACTTACCTATTCCAGCAGCCAACATCCTGGAAGAAGTAACGAAAGATCAAAGATTCCGAGAACCTCCTAGACGCAGAGATTCAGATTGGGAAAGAAGAACGACATCAAGCTTAGGTTCCGAATCCCGAACTAGGTAAGCATTCCACCGATCAGGGAATGGAAGTGGCGCGCCCACATGGACAAAGAGAAACCGTTCCTCCCAGTTAGCTGACGCAGTAGGGTTCTCCGTGAACAACTGATGATCAGCACGAGCGACTAATTTCAGATACACTGTAGTCCAATAAGGCTGATATCAGTAGTGATGCAGGAACAAGTCAACACTAGGGACAATACCCAGATCATGACAACGAAGGATGAAGCTGTTCAGAATACGGTAGGTGCTGGGTATGAACTGAGCCGGGAGTACAGAGACCCGTCGCAAAAATTCTATAACGAACGGGTGCAGGGGGAACGAAGCCCGACAGCCAAAGCATCAAAGTGCACAAGCACGTGCCCCGGACGGTGCCTCATCGGATGCTTGATAAATCCAACATAAAATTCCCTAGGGGAGGCAAAAATTGGCGGAGGTGCCGTTCAGCATCCTCATGAAGGTGTTGCCTTTGTTTTTGAATACGGGTGAAATGCAAAGGGATGTGAGGTAGCTGTTCGGGCATTCCCTTATTGTATATGGCGAGATCATCACCCGATAAACACCCATCATCTGGGAGAGGTTGTTCGGGCTGTTTCGATGCGTGAGGATTGGTGGAATCATGTACGTGGGATGATGAACCTCTCGCCTTATCAACAGGGGAAGTTTTCCCTCTAGGGCGACGAATGAGCGGCATATCTTCTTCTTCTAAAGAACCAGAGGAGAATAAGCTAGAGAGAGAAATCTTAGAGAGAATCATAGAGAGAGAAAGCTTAGAGAGAATCCTAGAAAAAGAAAGCTTAAAGCAAAGCAACAGGAAATTGAAGAAGCAGCGGAAAAAATTGAAGAAGAAGCACCTCTTTATTTATAGGTGAAGTGCCACCCAAAACCCAAATCCATGACGAACACCTGGCAAAATATGGTTGCGAGCAACCATGACGCATTTATGGTTACACTAACATGTACCCCGAACGGTGTGCATGTCAAATGATTACAAGACTGCTTAATTATGCCAAGTAGAAGGATTAGGAAGTCAAGGTTAATTTTGAAATCTGGTGATCTAATGACGAACGAGTTGATAGTTTGCAAAGAGCCATCATCTCATCTGAGTTTGAAGGATTCGAAATAGCTTGAAAGTGATGACAAATCTAGAAACATGAACGACCCGAGCAACATTCAGGTAAATGGATATTTTGTCATTGTGATAATAACCCGAACGGGGAAAAGGTAGAATCCAAGCTAGTGGTTTAGAAGTTTCTCTATTTTAGCTAAAGGCAGGAAATAACCCGAACAGGGAGACCTACCAATAGTTTGAAAATAGGGTTCCTCAAAACCTTAGTCTTATGATCCGGATCGGGAGAAAAACCGGATGGATTGGGCATCAAAAAACACGAGAAACATCTAAGTCCTATAAAAGTAGCCGAATAATGAATGGCGTATTATCAAAGAACGTGAAAACGTCTATCCTATAAAATTAGCTGAATCCCGAATGAAAAAAAAAGACAGACGAAAAAGGAAATTAAATAAGACACTGAGAAAAAAGGTTCCATATATATTCATCGGCTCTACTGGCCGGGAAGTACAAGGATCATTTGCAAAAAGGAAAAAAAGGGGGGGGGGGGGGTTACAATTATCAAGTACTCAACTAAATCTACTGACCGGTGGCCTCCTTGTCATCGTCATCATTCTCACCCTCATCTGAGTCAGAAGGGGGTTCAGGCTCTTTTCCTGCTTCACGATCGGTGGCTCTTTGCAAGTCCCGTAAATATTTATCATATTGAGCCTCGACAATTTCGACCGGAGGGAGATCAGAAGGCTGAACTGGCCTCCCCAGCAGTTCTTGGAACTTGGCTAGAAATGAGGTCAGAATGTGCTGACAGCCCATCACATAAAGAGATTTGGCTAGGGAATCATTGAAATGTTTACCTCAAGGGTCCCGATCGAGCAGTTTCACTCCTATCGTACGTCAAAGATCACCCCGGGGGAATTGCTCAAGATAAGCCCCAAAAATTGCCTGGGAGTTGTTGTCGAGCGTACTCCTCCTTGATGGCGGTGAATTCATCAGAAGACTTAAACATCTCCCGGACGGCGGACAGATCCACATTCATCTCAGTAGGACAGTCCGGGATGCGTGGGGCTATTTCTTCAAATTTGACTTGAGCGGCCTCAGCTTCAAAGACTTTAGCTTGGGAAAAAGCCAGCTGAACACGAAGCCCCCCCACCTCATTCTCAAACCTCTGCTTCTCTTCGGCAAAGGCTTTCCGTTCGGCCTCCAGGGTTGCGAGGGCAGCAGCAGCACTCTGCTCAGCGGAAGTTTGGGAAATGATCAATTCTCGTTCCTTCGCCAACCGGGCATCCCTCAGCTGCAAACTGAACAGTCCCATCTACAAGTCATCTGAGAGTAAAAAATAAGATTTGATTCACATAAAAAACAAATGCAAAGGTAGAAAATATGGTACCTTCAAGGCCGTTAAGGCAACACAATCCTCCGCTTGATCAACTGGAAGCTCGGGGAGCCGAAAATTATTGAAATAGGCAGAAGTGGGCCAGATCTGGTTCACCGAAGAGCCGGCCTTCTCCAATATTTCATGAACCGGATCCTTCAAAGATATCCGCTCGATCTATCCTTCGGTGTTAGCTGGGTTGACCCGATCGGCCTCCGTAGTCGCACCTTGAGCGGCCTGAAAATGCTCAGAAAATTAGTGCAGCTGATCTGACCCGAACCGATCATCAATCAGCATATCCTCATACTGGTCCTGATGAATAGGAACATGCTGGATAGGTTGGCCCTCTTGAACTGACTGAGGCCGCTCGATACCCTGAGGAGCAGCAGTAGATGGTTGCGGTTGATTGTTCTTCTTGGCCTTCTTCCGTTTTCCCACCCCACTGGCTGCTAACACACGACTATTGTCCATAGGAGCGTCTGGATTGGGAGCTGAAAAAATAACAAAGGGAAAGGTTAGTACCGAGCGGTCTTATCACGTGGGAAACAAAGAGGAACGCAATGTTTCTCGCACGGGAAGGACCGCCCGGCCCATGGCACTTGGTTTTCAGACAAGTAGACCCAGGAATACTGGCAGTACCTGTCCCGGCCTTGACAAGCAGATCGAGAGTCAGGTATTTCATGATGTTGCATTTTTTATCCTGTTCCACAGCGAAGACGTCTCTGCTAATTTCCTCGGTAAGCAACAGTTCTGGAGTCCTGCGGGGAAAAGCATTCCATTTCTTCGGGATTAAACCGTTCGGGATGGAAACAAAGAAAAACCGATCCTTCCACCCCTTAATAGAAGTCAGGTTATCGGTAAAAAGTATATGTCCCGTACGGGCACTGGCAGCCAAAAACCCATGCGTTTGCTGAGGGGCTGCTTTAAAAAATTGATGAAATAATTCCAGATGGGGCATGACATTGGCATCCACGCAGTGGCAGATGAAGCCGGCCATCACTCGGTAGGAATTTGGCATGACTTGGGCCGGAACTATCTCATAAAAATTAAAAAAAGATACAAAGAACGGGTGTAAGGGAAACCTAAGCCCAACTTTCACTGAGTCTAAATGAACTATCACCATCCCAGGAAGGTGGCACATTGGGTGAAGCCCAGCCGAAGACAAAAATCAACTAGGTCCGGAATTAGGGCTGGGATTTGGGCCCTATTATGAGAAGTTAGTTTCTGTCGCCTCTCTTTGATCAAATTTAGGTTAAGCTTGTAGCGAGGGGCGTCATCCGGGGGGCCAGCCGCCATAGAAGCAATCTCATCATCGGATTTCGTATCATCTGATTCATTGCCGAAAGAAGAGGACCCATCGGAAGAATCCTCTGCTGCTGTAGCACCCCCCGCCGCCTCATTGGCTGCATCATCAAAAGGAACGGCTATGGCTTCCACGGCGGCAACATCATGAACATCCCCTTGTGAAGCTATTTCTGAATCGGGAGAGCATACTCGAGAAGACATATTGGCCAGGACCGAGGGTAGAAAAAACAAGCAAGGGACGGGAAGTACCTGAACGCACGGAAGCTTGGGAGTCCTAGAGAGAAGGCAGAGCTAAAGCACGAAGGAAATGAAAATTCGAAAACCCATAACCAGAGAGCAAAAGGCCTACTTATAGTCTGACAAGCGCTGATTCGTTGACCAACCAGATGGCGACATGTCACCAGGAACGTTGGAAAGGACATTTGTCGCATGGGAGAGCAAAGGCCAGTAATCATGATGATTACTGAAAAAATCAAACGACAGCCGCAAAAAAGGTACATAGGGAACCAGCGGATTCTGGATCCCGATCGCCATTCGGTGTACAAGTTCTACTTGCTAATGCACTCATTACCATTCGAGACATCGGAAGTGAGGGACTCGTGTTAGGATATTGGACCGAAGGCCCAATACCCGGACCAAGGACCCAAAATGTGTGGCCCAAAACAAGCTAGCACGGGATCCAGTTGAAGGGCTGGCCCAGTAAGATATATATATATATACCGAATGGGGTTCGGGTTATACACGATACTTGCAACGGACCATCACCCGTTCGGGTAACGGACAACTTGCAAGTGGCAAAGTGCATTAAATGCTAGAGTGTGACATCAGCAAGTAGGGAGCATGGGCATTCGACAGGCGGGATTGGCAACCAAACAACATAGAGCACCACATACCCCCCATTAGTATAAATAGAGGGATTAATCTCATTGTAAAGGGTTAGCATTTTGATACTCAAAGCCTAGAATAGCTTCATTACTCTTGTTCTTGTATTAATCAATATTCCGACGTACCGTTCGGGAGGTTTCATGTGTAATCCGTGAATTGCATAATACAAGTGGGTTCTTGAGATTATTATTATTCGGCTTTTATATTTTGTTATAACCTCGAGGTTACATTTATACAGATACGTGTATAAATACTGATTCCAACTGTAATTGAACTGTATGAGATGAATAAATGCATTTTCATTCTTTCACTCTGTAAACGCATTTTTTATCCTTCAGAGAACACTCTGTTGGAAAAATGTGTTAAAATTGCATTAAATGGTCCTTTTGGGGCAATTATTTGAGTGGGGTCCACTTCCGATTTGGGTCGGGTCAAAGTGGTTTCGGATTGTCCTTGTTAAGGGCTACAATTCGATATATGGTACACTCAAAACGGATAACGAGTGAATGAGAAATTGATTCTCGAAGTTCACTCGTTGAAATGGAAAAACTGGGAAAATGGTGAGTTTCTAGTGTGTTTTATCCCACACCGAAAAACTCAAGGGATTTTCACCCCCTTATAAAGGGAAGCCTCTTTTAAGGAGTTAAGATTCCTAAAGGGAAAGGCTCTCTCTTACGCGCAGGGGGGGGGGTGCCGATCAAATCCAGAAACGGAGAAGAAAAACCGCGACTCGTGTGCGCGGGCGACCTGCGGACACGAATGTCGTCCGAAAACCTATCATTCAAAGATACGGTCTAATTCAACTCTGGTGGAGGTCTTATGGTAGCATCAGAACTGCTCCAACTCTGGTGGAGGTATTCTGATCACGCACCAGAACTACTCCAACTCTGATGGGGGTATTCTGATCGCGCACCAGAACTGCTCCAAGCCGTTACAACCATTAAATGCCCAACGTTCTTGTCTTTTAATGCAACGTTAAATGGACAGTTTATGGATGATTCAATGCCCAACGGACTGGTCATTTAAGTCCAACGTTCAGGTCCATTAACACCCCATTTAACACACAACAAATCCTCCTATAAATAGCTGGCATGTGCTTTGCAACAAAGACAACGCACAATACATTCCTCACGAATTTCTTGAGCTAAAAACACCTAAAGCTACTCAGCAAACTTCCTTCTGTGTTCATACTTGGTTCTCGTTCGCGGGAACTCTTGTTTGTGTGCTCAAACATTAGTTCGTAGTCATCGTATCCTGGGAAACGATTGTTGCAACGCTCCTAGCACCGTGGGAGGCAACAAATACGTTTTAAGGAAATCGTGCGTAGCACGAGCTTTGACTAATTCTGCTTCATCTCCTTTCCTGTTTTTCTTTAGTCATTTTATTTAATTAATTTATTTTAATTAATTTTCTTTATTTTCCGAAACACACCCAACAATCTTAAAACATATTTGTTTGATTGTGTTACTGTGGTAAACAATTTTAAAACGTATTTGTTGAGCTTGTATCATACGGATACAATCTTAAAACGTATTTGTTGATTGTTCTACTCCGGTAAACAATCTTAAAACGTATTTGCCTTGGTTGTTGTACTGCGGTAAACAATCTAAAAACGTAGTTTGTCACTTTGGTGAACGAACTTAATTTTTGTGTTTTCGGAAAAACGTTAAAGAACGAAAATGACTTCTCAAGAAAACGAGATTGGTGTTGGGCAGAATGTTCTGAACGACAATCACTCTGAAAGCGGAGCACCGGTGAACAATAGTTCACAACGCGGTGCATCTGTTTTGGCCAACCAAAGGGCTATCCCTATGGTGACCGTGCCAAGCAACTCTGTGGAGAAATCCGAGAAATTCAACGGGTTAAACTTCAAGAGGTGGCAGCAAAAGATGCTATTTTACCTCACTACTCTCGGTCTTGCTAGATTCTTGACCGAAGATGCGCCGGTAGCAACCGGGGGTGAGGTGGATGCGCAATCTTTCAACGCGGTTGAAGCTTGGAAGCATTCTGACTTCCTTTGCCGAAACTACGTGTTGAACGGGCTGCATGATGCTTTGTACGACGTTTATAGCAAATTAGCTACGGCTAAGGAGCTATGGAATGCTTTGGGCCACAAATATAAAAGCGAGGATGCCGGCGCAAAGAAATTTGTTGTTGGTCGATTCCTTGATTTTAAAATGGTGGATTCGAAGACGGTCTTGAGTCAAGTTGAGGAAATGCAAATGATCTTCAACGAAATTCGAGATGAAGGAATGACGGTTAGTGAGTCATTCCAAGTGGCGTCAATTATTCATTTATTGCCGCCGGCTTGGAAGGATTTCAAGAATTGAAGAGGATAACCGGAAGAATGATGGGAAACTCCCAATTGTTCATGGCGCCAAGGCCAACGTGGTGGAGCATGCTAAAGGCTCCAAAAATAAAAATAATGGGAAGAGCAAGCTCGGTCCCAAGGGAGGCGTTTCCAAGACAAAGTTCAACGGAAAATGCTTCAATTGTAATAAAAATGGATACAAGTCCTCGGATTGCAAGGCACCACGGAAGAAGAAAGACTCTCAAGTCAACTTGGTGCAAGGTGGGCAAAAGGATGAAGACATCATCCTAGCGGCTGTGGTTACGGAAGTCAACCTCGTTGGATCCAATTCGAAGGAGTGGTTCGTGGACACCGGTGCAACCCGGCATATTTGCTCAAACCGGGAGTTATTCACAACTTTTGAGCCATCAAATGGTTAGAAAGTGTGGATGGGTAACTCGGCTCATTCTGCGGTTGAAGGCGTGGGCAAGGTGGTCCTAAAGATGACTTCGGGCAAAGAGCTGATTCTCAACCAAGTGCTGTTTGTTCCAGAAATACGCAAAAACCTGATTTCCGGTTCGTTGTTGAACAAGCATGGCTTCCGCATGGTTTTTGAGTCGGACAAACTGGTTTTGTCTAAGTCGGGAATGTATGTGGGCAAGGGGTATACATGTGATGGGCTTTTTAAGCTCAATGTAATGACTATTATTATTAATAATAATAAAATCCCTTCTGCTTACTTGCTTGAGTCTTCCAATGTGTGGCATGGTAGACTAGGACATGTTAATTTTAATTCTATACGTAGATTAATTAACATGGAGCACATTCCTAAATTAACAATTGATGTGAAGCACAAATGTGAAGTTTGTGTAGAGGCAAAACTAACGAAAACGTCTTTCAAATCGGTTGAAAGAAAAACGGAACCACTTGAATTAATTCATAGTGACGTTTGTGATTTTAAATCAATACAAACACACGACGGTAATAAATATTCTATTACGTTTATCGATGATAGCACTCGCTATAGCTACGTTTATTCATTAAAAAATAAACACGAAGCAATCGATAAATTCATTCTTTATAAGAATGAAGTGGAAAACCAACTTAATCGAAGGATTAAGACGGTTAGGAGTGATCGAGGTGGTGAGCATGAAGCACCAATTTGTGACTTTTGCGCTAGTGTGGGTATAGTACACGAATGTACCGCACCCTATTCACCTCAATCAAACGGTGTTGCCGAACGAAAGAATCGCACATTGAAAGATATGATGAATGTGATGCTAGTAAGTTCGGGCTTGCCACAAAATATGTGGGGCGAAGCAATCTTGACAAGAAATTACCTTTTAAATAAGGTTCCCCGGAAAAAATATGATAAAACTCCGTACGAGTTGTGGAAAGGCAGACGGCCTTCCTATCAATATTTAAAAGTGTGGGGGTGTCTTGCTAAGGTGCTTGTACCAACACCTAAGAAAATAAAAATAGGTCCAAAAACGGTGGATTGTATTTTTATTGGATATGCACAAAATAGTAGTGCGTATCGGTTTTTAGTGTACGATTCGAATAATCCGGATGTACATAAAAACACAATAATTGAATCAAGGCATGCTTCATTCTTTGAAAACGTATTTCCATGCAAGTCCAACGAAGGACCAAACACGTCAAAACGAACATTTGACGTAGCTATGGAAAATACTAGCGAGGGATCCGGAGAAGAACCCGAACCCAGACGTAGCAAACGTGCTATAATTGAAAAATCCTTCGGACCGGATTTTTCTCACCTATCTGGTAGAAGTTGACTCGGATATTCTAACATGTATGGTAGAAAATGAACCGGATTTTCTAACATGTTTGGTAGAAAATGAGCCACGGACTTATACGGAAGCCGTGACGTCTACTGAAGGTCCTATGTGGAAAGAAGCCATCAAAAGTGAGGTGGATTCTATCCTTAAAAATCACACATGGGAATTGGTTGATCTTCCTCCGGGAAATAAACCTTTGGGATCCTAGTGGATTTTTAAACGGAAAATGAAACCTGACGGTTTCATCGATAAGTACAAGGCCAGACTTGTAATCAAAGGATACAAGCAACGTGAGGGCCATGATTACTTTGACACGTATTCTCCTGTGACGAGAATAAATTCCATTAGGATGATACTAGCAATTGCCGCATTGCGGAAATTGGAAGTTCATCAAATGGACGTAAAAACCGCTTTTCTAAATGGCGATACAGACGAAGAAATCTATATGGAACAGCCCAAGGGCTTTCGTGTTCCAGGCCAAGAAAGGAAAGTGTGTAAATTAATTAAATCATTGTATGGATTGAAACAAGCCCCTAAACAGTGACACGAAAAGTTCGATCATGCAATGTTAATTAATGGGTTTAAAATAAACGAAAGTGACAAATGCGTCTATGTGAAGAGCACGGTAGACGGCTATGTCATTTTATGTTTATACGTGGATGATATACTCATCGTGGGTAGCAATAATCTAATGATTAATTCTACCAAAAGCATGTTAAATTCTAAATTTGACATGAAGGATATGGGGCTGGCCGATTTAATCCTTGGGATTAAAATAATTAGAGGACCTGACGGTCTTACGCTAAGCCAATCCCATTACGTTGATAAAATCCTTACGAAATTTAATAAGGATGATTATCAAGAGGCAAGGACCCCATTAGATAAAAACGTACAACTTACCAAAAATCGTGGAGAGTGTATTTCTCAAGTAGAATACGCTAGGATTATTGGAAGCTTGATGTATCTAATGAGTTGTACCAGGCCGGATATTGCCTTTGTGGTTAGCAAGTTGAGTAGATATACTAGCAACCCCGGTGCTGAACACTGGAAGGCAATAGTAAGGGTTCTGAGGTATTTACGTAAAACCCAAAACCTTGGACTGCACTATGGAAGATATCCAGCTGTACTTGAAGGGTATAGCGACGCTAGTTGGATATCCGACATAAAGGACTCTAATTCCACAAGTGGATATGTTTTCACTTTGGGAGGTGCAGCCGTATCATGGAAATCCTCAAAACAAACGTTAATAGCTAGATCCACGATGGAGTCTGAGCTAATAGCCTTGGATAAGTGCACTGAAGAGGCTGAATGGCTACGCCATTTTCTCGAGGATATTCCAAGTTGGGAGAAGCCTGTCCCTCCAATATGCATACATTGCGATTGTCAAGCGGCAATTGGAAGGGTACAGAGCAATATGTACAATGGTAAGTCTAGACACGTTCATCGTAGACATAACACCATTAAACAACTCCTCACAACGGGTGTTATCACTGTTGACTACGTGAAGTCAAAGGATAACATAGCGGATCCGCTAACCAAGGCATTGGATAGAGAATTGTTGGAGAAGTTGTCATGAGGAATGGGACTAAAGCCTGTGAATTGAAAAGTTCTATAGTGGATACCCAACCTAGTTGGTCCTAGGTTCAAAAGGGACAACTAAATTATAGAGCGAAGGATGGTCACTGTGGGGGGTCCCGGACTCCTACCCACTCCTCGTTAAAACAGTGACTCCCGCACGAGGTTAGCAAAAACGTTTGCTTTAATGATTCTAAAATGTTGATCTACTCGATAACATTGGAAGAGTATGCGGGATACTCGTGAAAGAATCACCTATGTGAGAGAGAAGAGGGCCGCTTCAAAGGAGAACTGTAAAGGCTCAGTTCTTTAGAAACTCTTGCAGAACCAGGACGGTGACCCATGGCCAAAACGGGCACACCCATGAGAACGGAACAAAGTTGGAAGGTTCTTGTGTAAAGATAAGTCAATGTTTACACGACGGCAGTATAGTTCAAGGACATCGAGTCTACTAGACAGCCAGTAAATAAACGTGTCTTTACAACGGAAGGTTCAAAGGATAAAACCTACCTCTCCGTATGCAAGGATCATCCGGTGAACACAACGTGTTCTCCTATCTTCGTGTCTTTTTAAGTCTCGAAAATCAATTTTCATTCATGTGGGGGATTGTTGGAAAAATGTGTTAAAATTGCATTAAATGGTCCTTTTGGGGCAATTATTTGAGTGGGGTCCACTTCCGATTTGGGTCGGGTCAAAGTGGTTTCGGATTGTCCTTGTTAAGGGCTACAATTCGATATATGGTACACTCAAAACGGATAACGGGTGAATGAGAAATTGATTCTCGAAGTTCACTCGTTGAAATGGAAAAACTGGGAAAATGGTGAGTTTCTAGTGTGTTTTATCCCACACCGAAAAACTCAAGGGATTTTCACCCCCTTATAAAGGGAAGCCTCTTTTAAGGAGTTAAGATTCCTAAAGGGAAAGACTCTCTCTTACGCGCAGGGGGGGGGGTGCCGATCAAATCCCGAAACGGAGAAGAAAAACCACGACTCGTGTGCGCGGGCGACCTGCGGACACGAATGTCGTCTGAAAACCGTATCATTCAAAGATACGGTCTAATTTTTGTTTCTTTGATCGCGCACCAGACCTACTCCAACTCTGATGGGAGTATTCTGATCGCGCACCAGAACTGCTCCAAGCCGTTACAACCTCCTGTAAATAGCTGGCAGGTGCTTTGCAACAAAGACAACGCACAATACATTCCTCACGAATTTCTTGAGCTAAAAACACCTAAAGCTGGCAGGTGCTTTGCAAACTTCCTTCTTGGTTCTCGTTCGCTGGAACTCTTGTTTGTGTGCTCAAACATTAGTTCGTAGTCATCGTATTCTGGGAAACGATTGTTGCAACGCTCCTAGCACGAGCTTGACTAATTCTGCTTCATCTCCTTTCATGTTTTTCTTTAGTCATTTTATTTAATTAATTTATTTTAATTAATTTTCTTTATTTTCTGAAACACACCCAACACACTCAAAATCCAAGCTTTCTCAGACTCAGATTGGGCAATATGTCCAACCACTCGTAAATCCATCATCGGATTTTGTGTTTTTTTTTTGACAAATCTCTTGGTTCTCGGAAATCAAAGAAACAGTCCATAGTCTCAAGATCAGAGTTTTTCTCAAAATACTGTCAAATAAATAAATATTTCCAAAAATAATGTTGGGTTAAAAGTATTTCCCAAAATAATGCTGGAATAACCACAGTTAAAGAACTGTCACTTGAAGTGCCCGCTTATACGAACAAAAAAAACTAACGCATGTCATAAGCCAGAAGAATTGAGTCATGGGTCATACCACCAAATAAAATATCATTTTTATTAAAATTGATATAACTTTTTTATTTGTACTCCGATTATTATAAAAAATATATCAAAATTCATAACTTTTTATTATCTTTCATATGACACCAATATTGAACATATAAAAAATAAAAAAAATAATTTGACACTTTAAAAATATCTACTTTTTAAAGCTTTATATCTTTTTTTATTTGTAATCTGATCGTTATAAAAAATATATAAAAATGAATAATTTTTTATTATCTTTCATAGGACACCAATATTGAATATATAAAAATAAAAAAATTAATTCAATACTTTAAAAATATCTATTTTTTAAAGAACTATATCTTTTTTATTTGTACTCCGATTATTATAAAAATATATATCAAAATTCTTAAGTCTTTATTATCGATATCAATGTTGCATATATAGTTATTCTATTAGTTTTTGCATTTTAGGATCGTTTACTATCAACAAATTTTTATTTTATTTTATATATGCAACATTGATTTCATATGAAAGATAATAAAAAATTTATGGGTTTTGATATATATTTTTATAATAATCGGAGTACAAATAAAAAAATATAGCACTTTAAAAAAAGTAGATATTTTTAAATGTTAAATAAGTTTTTATGTTTATATATTCAATATTGGTGTCATATGAAAGATAATTAAAAGTTATGAATTTTGATATATATTTTTGTAATAATCGGAATACAAATAAAAAAATTATATCAATTTTAAAAAACATGATATTTTATTTGGTGGTGGGACCCATGACTCAACTCTTCTTCCTCCTGGCTTATGACGTGTGTTAGTTTTTTCGTTTATATAAGCCGCCACTTCAAATGGCGGTTCCTTAACTCTGGTTATTCCAACAGTATTTTGAGAAATACATTTAACCCAACACTATTTCTGGAAATATTTATATATTTAACAGTATTTTAGGGAAAAACTCTCAAGATCATCGGCAGAATATTGGCCCTTGCTTCCTCAACTTGTGAACTCCAATGAGTCAAATATTTGTCTAACAGTTTATTTGCCAAGATTTCTACCCCTTTCTTTGTATTTCCATATAGCCAATCGGCTATTCAAATAGCTAAAAACCAACCTTTTATGTAAGGACCAAGCACATTGAAGTGGACTGCCATATTACTCGCATCAAGCTTCAAGAAGGATTATTACATCTTCTTCACGTCTCTTCAACAAATCAGCTTGCTGATGTTTTTACAAAGTGCTTACATCCAAAGCCTTTTGATCAACCTATATCCAACTTGGGTCTTTTTAATGTTCATGACCCATATTGAGAAGGGGTATTAGATATAAAAACTGTATTTAGTTAGTTTTAAATAGAATTAGTTACCTGAAGTTTGTTATACTTGGGTAACCATTTTCTTCTTGGTTGTGTCTGTATAAATAGTGATTCCAACTGTAATTGAATTATATGAGATGAATAAACGCATTTTCATTCTTTCACTCTATCAAAGCTAACAATATATAGTTCAAGTAACTTCTTCCACATTTAGTTTCATGTCATAAGATGTAATATAAATGCCAAATATGTTCCATCAACATCTTTCCCATGTGTTGCACTTTCGTTATAACAAATAAAGAAAAAAATATTTTTCTTAGTCTGCTCATTGGTAGTGTTAAATATAACCTTGCATGTCTTATTATCTTCAATCGGGAAATATAAAATTTTGTTAAGATTTCATCCGACTTTATAGCCTTTTTGCGTTCCTTCTTCGTTATTTTCCTTCCTTTCTTCAAGTTGTTTATTTCCCCAATATTTGTCATCTATACAAAAATCGTTTTCACAGTTTATTAATCACTTAACAAAACATTGGGTTGGAGAATTGCTGACTACACATGGAAGGACAAAGAAGCTTTGGAGAAGAAATTGAACTTTAATTTTTATTTTCATTTAGGTTATTTTACATTTGGATTTATTAATATGGGGTAATATATAAATGGAACATGAAAAAACAGTATTATTACTTGATGGTATTTTTTCTAGTATGAATGTTATTCACTTTATAAAAGACTTGCATTATCAATTTTAATTATATTTTGAATATGTGTTTGTTTATGTAAAATAATAAATAATCGTTGACTTGTTACATATAATAGAAAATTATCAATGGTACATCAACCGTTAATATAGCAAAATTAAGTAAAAATAGTCCAAGTCTATACTAACGGTAAAGTAATTACTAACGGTCAATAATTTGTTGGTACAGGCTAACAAATTATTCCAACGATAAAAAATGGTCAGTCTATACTAACGGTAAAGTAATTACTAACGGTCAATAATTTGGTTGACACATATGCCATCACTCACATTTTTGTGATTGTATAATTTTTGTTGATATAGCTAAATGATGTCTGTTCCAACAAATGTATATACCTGTGCTAATGGTTTGGTTACTATATGAGAATGGTGACAACTCCGGTACCCATTTAAAAAATGGAGTATCGTAACAAATGTATATATGAGAATGGTTTGGTTACTAGAATTTGTCCGTATGATTTTAGTGCCCAACTTAAAAAAAAACATAAATCAATGTACACCGTGTACATATGTCATTTTCCAATTTAAACATGGGAAAAAGACTTCAATAGGACTAAAAGTATGTCTAGGAATGCAAATACGACCCGGAGTTTTTTAAACTTTAAATAGGACCAATTTTTAAGTAACAGACAAAATCACCCTTAGCTTACCAACGACGCTCCCTGAACATGTTGCAACATGCCAACATACGCAGCATCCATTCATCGCCAGCAACAACAATGAATTGATGACCGATATATCTATAGCGTGAATTCACTTATCAGTCGTCGATGTCTGCTTCGTTTCATGCCGATCTGCTGCAGGTTGGGGCCGGAGCAGTCGCCGGCGAGAGTAATCACCCAAGCGATCGCCAGTGGGTCTTCTTCTTCTTCCTCTCTTCTTCCTCTCTTCTTTTTCTTCTTCTTCTTCTTCTTCAGTTTTTAGTCTCGTCTTCTTCCTCTCCTCCTCCCCCAGTCTTTCTTCTTCCTATTCTTTTTCTTCTTTTTCTGCGTTCTTCTTCCTCCCTTTTATCCATCTGTACGTGCCTGCTATGTTGTTTTTTGTTCTATTCTCTTGTCTTACGTTTCAATTTCTTAGTTATTATTTTTCCTTTTCTAGTTTTTTAATTCATTTTTATGAATTCATATAATGAATTCAATTTTTTGGGTCGAAAACTTTTTTTAATATATACATTGTAAATATTTTTTAATGAGGATAATGCAGAGTAGCTCTGTTATTTAAGTTATGTAAATATTATTAAAATTCATGAAAGGAGGATGACATTAAATTCAAGATTAAGGACTCTCAATTATAATAAAGTGTTAAATGATAATATACATAAAACTTTTTGTAGTAAATATTAAAAAAAGATGTTAACACTTGCATGGTCAAAGTGCACAATGCGAATGCCAATGAAAATGTCATAAAAATGTATAAAAATGTCGTCAGGTTAAGAAAATGTCAGTGACAATGTCATAAGAATGTCAATAAAAACAATGTCAATGACAATGTCATAAGAATGTTAATGACAATGTCATAAGAATGTCAATAGAAAACAATGTCAGTGACAATGTCATAAGAATGTCAATGACAATGTTATAAGAATGTCAATGTTAATGTCATAAAAATGTCAATAACAATGTCATAAGAATGTCAATAGAAAACAATGTCAATGACAATGTCATAAGAATGTTAATGACAAAGTCATAAGAATGTCAATAGAAAACAATGTCAGTGACAATGTCATAAGAATGTCAATGACAATGTTATAAGAATGTCAATGTTAATGTAATAAAAATGTCAATAACAATGTCATAAGAATGTCAATCATTATGAAAATGACATTGTTATAACTAATGCCAAAGCTCTAAAATATACATAGTAATTTTTATTTTCAGCAAGTGCAACGTTTCCAAAACATTGTAAAATTGACGTGAGAAAGCTGGAGGTCTGGAGTAAAAAAATTGAAAAACAGGGAGAATTTTCACACATGCATTTCATGCAACAAGTCTGCTACAAAAGAAAAATTCACTTATACATATATATATATTTTTGGAGGAAATATGGAAAACCCATCATCTCTACATCAGCAAACAAGTTAACTTTTGTTGTTACAACACAGAAATGTTTATACGTTCATCCACATATAGGTTTCACAAAGAACTCCAAAATAAGAAATAACAATTGATCTGAAATGCACTAGATAGGGCCCTTATTGTTCTTCCCATGTCTTTTTAGGGATTGGAAGAAGAAAGCGAAAGAGTCACTAAGCTCATTTGGCAGATGAAGTGATAAGGGAAGGAGCAATGGCTGTTGGCAGGCTCTGAGGCAGGAGGGAGACGGGAGCGCTAAGGCAGGCTGCTGTTTGTTAAGGCCTTCGATAATGAAGAAAAATGCCCCAACAGTGAGGCAGCTTTGCAGTAGAGCCTGTGGTGCACCTGGAAAACTCAGAGCAAGACCAGTACAACATCGAGCTACACCATCATTAATTACATCGTCTTTTCCTCTAAGCCTCTCCAGAAAGCAAACCACAACACTGTGTACTCCGGACAGTACTGCAAATGTCTTTGCAGATGATCCTGCCTCTGCAAGAGACCCTTTGAAGCCCTTCTTTTTTATCAACCCCGCACCGTATCCGAAAATGGAACCCATAAACGCCCCACCGAAAGAGTCTGCGGCAAACCTATACAAGCAAACGGCGGGCGGGCTCGAGGGGGAGCTCAATACGTCGGAAGTGGTATCAGGATTAGGGTCGTATTTAGTAGAGAAGTCTGAGTTGGACTATTCTCAACATCAGAGTCGAGATCAGCGTTCGGGGATTTCGTGGGCGTCATTGCCATCGCTGCTGTAGATAAATGGGCTAGAACCCTATGAGAATTTGTTGACACGGTCTGAGAAGCAAAAATAAAAACTTAAAGGGCAAATATGGTCGACACGGAAAATTAGGTCCTATTTAGGAGTAAAATGTCAAGATCTTATTTAATTACACAGGAGAACTTAAGCTCCTATTTAGGACCGTTTCTCTTTAAACATTCCTTATTTGCATTTGGTTTCGAAGGCAATTTGTCCAACTGCTTTATTTGACACATTTTCCTTTATAACCATTTGATTCATTTCAAATTACCCAAAACAAAGTTTTCCCAATCCCTTATCCAAAACAGGTCGATCTTGTCCAAAGCATTTCCTATTACTCCATAAAGGGAAGTATATTATTCAACTACGTATTTAGATCTTGTCCAATACATGTTTTTGCTCAAACGGGGTCAAAGAAAATGTTATATACTACGTATTCATTAGGATTTATATTTATCATCAGCATTCGATCATGTAAAATTGTAAACATGATACAATTGAGGTGATATAAGTTACAAGTTCACTCATTGATAATGATGTGATAAGGTTGATTCTTACAAACTAAAAACTTCACACCATTATTATGGATGTTCCACCTCTTCATGAATATTTAGCATTACTTCCACCATTGGAAATAAGAGTTCTTCAGATACAAAAGAGAGCAACAACCCATCCAAACATAGCAGTAGCTTGAAAAAAAGTGTTGAGAACAAATCAGTCACCACCATAAAAGCTAACAACTAGCTTACTTACAAAAACAATAGCAGCTTCACAAAAAGATGCACCACCTGCAGAAACTTCAGCGGCAAGAGGCAAAAACAAAAAACAAAAAATCTCCATATCTGGAGGCAAGCTGTTAGAGATGTATCATTTTACAACATAATATTTACAAAATTTGGATATTGTTGCAGGCAGCAGCTGACAAAAAGAGCTAAATACAGCAAGCATATACAGGAGGAGGTTGCAGTTGTAATCAGGATAACTTAAAAGGATCCCTGTGGGGCATCAGCTCTTCACCATCCGGCACCAAATCCAACATAACCTGCCAGTTAAATTTTGAAGTGTATATATTATCCGCTTATCAATTATCATTACTGTTACAACCATCTGTCACATTAACACCACCCACATTAGTGTCACATTTCCCTTTTTAAGCTAATCCTGAAAGGGTTTTATTTAGACGCATCTCCGAAGGCCTCTTAAGATTTCAATATCAAATTTAGACTTGAAAGTGCACCTAAGGCCTTGTAGGTTAAATTGATAGATTAATCCGGTGTGAAATGGCGTAACACGATATCCCTAATCAAAAAAAGGAACCACTGCTTGTTTCCACAAACTATTCATCAAAACACAATCAGACATGAGAGCCACTACCTTCCAATCTATGTAATCAAATCTGAAGATTGAATTCTGGTAGGGCTCATTGGTAGGAAGAACCACACATGCTGCTGCTGCATCACTTGTAGCTGTAAACGTAAGAAAATAACAAGTAAAGAGGATAAGATTGAACTAAATACTTAGTATGTTGAATACAGTGATATGAGATTATTTATCTTACAGACGATATAAGAGCCGTTCTCAGCCAATCTTATAGCAATCCGCCCGTCATTTACCAAGAAAGAAAGCACAAATATGTTTTCAATGGTCTGTGCATAGGAAAACCTGTTAAGGACAAGATTCTCAAGCTTGACACATTTCTTCTCTTTTATGGTCTCAAACATTGATGAAACATTCTTTTCGGTATTTGACTTCCATTCAGCAGTGCTATCAAGGAGCTGTAGCAAGGAAAAAGGGAATGTATGATGAAACCGATAATTGACTATATATAAATTGTTCAGCTAAAAAAGAAAACTATAGTAATGGAAGTAGATCTAGACATGTCTCTTAAAATCACTTGATTAAATGATCTCAAGTCTTACTCAAAGAGGTGAGGTTTATGGCACACTTTGATAAGACATTCCACATGGGTTAAATACAATAGACACTCTTATTATGTTGGCTCTTTAGAATCAAATCTGAAGTCTATATATAGTACTCCCTCCGTCCCAATTTGATGGTCTCATTTCTTTTGGGCACAAGTTTTAATAAAGTGGTTGAAAAGGTAAAAGTTGTGGTTGAGATTTGAGTATAATAAAGTGAAATGATATGGACCACATCTTTTTTTCCAAAAAGGGAAACAGGACCATCATTTTGGGACATCCCAAAAAGGAAATACAGGACCATCATTTTGGGACGGAGGTAGTAATACACTTCTATATTAAACTCATGTGCAGTAGACAAAAGAAACAGGTTGTGGGGAAGAGAAAAAAAATCAACCTTCACCGGGCGAACATAAGGAGTACATCTTGTTTTCTTAATCTCATTTCTGATCCCCCTAGGCTTGATAACATAATTCAGTGCTTCAGGCTTGATCATACAATATACTGGTTCAAGCTTTATCTTATAACTCATTGGTCCAAGTCTAAGAAAGAATGCCACCAATTCACTTACAATGTCATAAAAGAAGGTTTTGCTCCCCACCCTAAGAAACAACACACTCAAATAAAATCTAAGAAGAAGGTGTTGACATACATGGTCTTACAACCTGAACCATCCTTGAGAAAGGGTAAAACAATTTCTTCCCAGCGTAGTATGGGCCCTGCATTCTTACCACGACCCCCTCTTCTTCCATAGTGTTTAAGAAGATGGTAAACAAACCCTGAAGGTGTCACATTTCCTTTTAGATGAGACTTAACAGAATCGACCAAAGAGCCGGTAAGTCCAAGCACTGTTTCTGCATCAGCCACCTGTTCTCGTGGCCATGTAACTGCCAAAAATGAGAAAAATTATGAATCTTGAAACAAAACTACAAAAGTCGTCTTGAAGTTTGTTGTGGGTGTCAATCACACAATCCAAACCTCACATGGAAAATTTAAGCCTTTGACGTTAGATGACATTCAATATCTATCATCTATGTGTGTGTGTCAGTTCCTAAGAAAATGAAGCAAAAGGGTGCATATTCTGAATTCTGATAATGCAGACTTTGAGGTGAAAGAAAAGTTCAGTTTATTTATAAAAATGTCATAAAGCTCGTCCCAAGCCTCTAATGCAGATAAAAAATCTCTAGTTAATAGATTTGAGATGAGGGGAATCCCAGTTTGCGAGATAATGTCATTTTAAATCAAGAAAAGAAATTCAATATAAATACAGTGATTGGATATTGGATTGTAATCATGATATTATAGAAATTGAGTCATGATAACATTATAAAAATTTGTATCAAGACTTTAGAAGTTGGAAGATTAGAAAACATTGCTTTTATTTTTATGATTACATATCTGGGTAATGGCTTATTTACATTTCAATTTCTAAGTTGATTGTTTTGTCGCCAAGTACTTTGTGATCTAATGCATATCTCCCAAAGAGGTGGTGGCACGTTCGAGTCCCATCTTGGTCAAGGATGTTGGCATTGAAATGACCCAATACTATAATAGGTTTAGAAGCATAATCCAAAAAAAATTGATTGTTTTGTCAACTCGTGGTTGTGGTAACTGAAACAAATAAATTTATATTTTTATGCGAAAGCCTATAATAATTTTTAGGCAAGTATAACCCCATTTGGGCCATTGGTTAACCCTATTGTTAGGGCTTAGATCGGTTGGGATCTTTGAAAAAAATTTAGAAAAGTTTGAAGAACCTAAAATTTTGTAATGGTCAAGTTTTTTTAATTTATCATTCAACTGTTACCTATGTAGCACGGAAACTCTTGGGAAAGAGTACGTTTCCCGTTTCGGAAACTCTCGGAAACTCTTTGGAAACTCTCCAAATAAGCGTTTTTTGAGCAAAAGTTGACGTTTCCCGTTTCCCGTTTCCTTATGATTTTCACGTTTCCATGCAACATAGACTGTTACCAAACAAGAATCTATTACTTCCACGGTCCCAATCAAGGTTTCATAGCAAAAATGTACTCCGTACTTTTTTAAAGCAACTAATTAAATAAAGGAGTTTAAGCACAAAAATAGAAAAGAGAAAAATTAAAAAGGTAAACAGCTGAAGGAAATAATTGTGTGAATGGAAATATAATTGGGTGGAGTAATAATAATCACTCTCTCCGTTCCATATAAACGTTCTCAATTTCCTGACATCTCATACAAATGCTCTCATTTCTATTTTAAGAAACAATTAACACTCTTAATTATCACCATTAATCAAATTATATTATAAGTCTATCAAATTTATTTCTCAAAATATACTTGAATTGTCATTTTTAATTATTGTATAAATAACTATGAGATTTTGCTACAAGAACCTTTATGGGGTAGTAGATAAATAGTTAAAGGGAATAATTGAGTGGGTGGAAATATAATTGGGTGGAGTAATTAATGACTAACTACTGGTGGTATTATGAGTTTGCTTATTAAAAAATAATGATAAAGTTCACTGAACCGTTTAATCTTTGCCAAAAGGAAAAGGGGAATTGACAAAAGTTATCCAAAAAGGGTACTTTAAAATGGGATTGATGAAATATTGAGCAAAAAAAAATACCTACATAAAAAACTCAACCTTTGAAACCCCATTATCTGGAGGTATCCAAAAATGGGTAGCTGTGATTCTACAGAAGTAAATCCCCATATTAAACCAAATTGACCTTATGAGAATATGTACTTTTTCAGCTCCTATAAGAATTGATTGTGACCGAGAACTTGGTCCAACATGTGATGGGTCATAAAACCCTTAGTCAACTGACTCTTCCAAACAAATGCTGCTTCATTCTATGCGAGTGGAGTGAAATCAGAGGTGAAAAAACACATACCACTCAAAAACAAGCCATTAACGTCGCCGAAGATTTTCTCGAACTTGTCTGGTTCAGAGTTCCCAATGTCATCGATTCTCTCTGATGTTTCAAAAAGAAATCAAAGCCAAACACATCCTTGTTATTTAACACGAAAGAGAAGGAGAAGGAGACAAAATGTGGAAAGCCATGAAAGGTGACTCGATTTGAACCAGTACCGGTTATGATGCTTCCAATAGTGGAGTACCCGGAACGGATCTTACGGCGATCCTCGACCGGTTGCTGGGTGAACTGGGTCAACTCATTGATACGCGCCAACCTGTCGATTCTTCGCGCTAAGGCTTCGGCGCCGTCGATGGACTCTCCTCCCTCTACTTTCACCTTCTTCACATATCCCGCCATTGCTTCCTCTGCTTCTGCTTTCTCGAGTAATAAGTACGGAGTAGTCATACCTGTCACTTCTGGAGGGCACGTTTATGAGAGCTGGGAAAAATAATCCTAGTTACCACTTTTCTTTTTGGGCAATCCATAAATTAAGTTCATACTTCTTTATTTTCCTTATTTGACAAATTATCTAAATCAAAACAATGTCAAACAGTGCAAAACAGTGTCAAACAGTATTTGAACGGTGCAAAACAGTGCCCTCCATAGTAAAGTCAAATTTATTTTCTTAATACATGTGAAGTCAAAGCGGGAACTTAATTGGGGGACGGGAGAGTAAAAAATGTCTCAAACTTTTAAGAAGTATGGGATAAACATTCAAAATTTCCATATTTAATTTAAATACTACCGAGTACAAATTTTGTAAAAAGTTACTTTCCATTGTCATGCATTGTCGATGTACGGAGTATTATTTCTTTCAAAATAGTTAATTTATAAGATTAATTAAATAATTTAAAATAACAAATTAAAATTCTTGCAATTATATTGTGTAACATTATTTATTTTGTAATGGAAGTTTAGAATGTTAATTGTGTTTTCATTAATTCTAAAATATTTTAAATTATGCAATTAACATAATAAATAAAAAAATTTCAAAGAAATAATACTTGACTATGGTGCTAAAATAAGTTTTTATATAAAGTTTGAGGTATTTAAATTATATATGCAAGTTTGGCGTGTTCATCTCTCACCTCTTCAAAGTTTGGGGTATTTTAATTATTTTTCTTTTCCTAAAAAAAGATGACATCCGCCTAGCTCAGCATTGGCGGTACACTTAACTGAAACAATGTAAATTATTGAACTTGAATCACATTTGTAAGAAGCATTTTTACATAATAATCTCTCATCCGATCTTTAGGATACAGATTTAAAATTTACCTCCTGTGACACCCCTATTTGCGAGTTGAGCTATGTCACTGGCATTACAGCCATTTGATGTGGGTATTATGTAGTAACAATAAAAAAAGAATGACGCCCATCCTTAGGCCCGCAGCACCGGCCGGATAATTAGTAATAAGGAGTAATAATGTTCAAAATAAGAGTCCATTTGACGACCTTGTTTTTCGGCTTATTAGTCATATTTTTCTTCAAACACATAACTTTTGATTTATGATGCTGAGTTGTGTAATAATCACAATAAGGAAAATTGGAGGTACTTATCAGGCTAGATTGACTTAAGTTACTGTAAAGGAACACTCTAGCTAATTTCATATACTGTTTTATTATTTTATTAATAAAATGTATTTTAAATAAATCATCAAAATCAACTAATTCGGACAATTCAATCAGAACTTCATAAATTTTAATAGAATCATCAGATTTAACCAATTTCAATGCTAACAAACATGGTCTAAATTTTGAAATTCAACTACACTCAAAATATAAAATCTGATATCAGCCACCTTCCCACAACAAGTGAACATATTCCAAGAGTCAAGCCGCTTGTGAGCTACTTGTGAGATGTTCGGTCAAAACTCGATTCAAGCTCGGTCAAATTGAACTCCAGTCAACTAGTTAAGCAAACGAGTTCAACTCCACCTCAATTTCATTGAGCTCATGAGCTTGCAGACCATAAATAAATAAATAAATAAATAAGAAATAAATAAATTAATGGATGGATGGATGGATGGATGGATGGATGGATGTATGGATGGATGGATGGATGGATGGATGGATGGATGGATGGATGTATGGATGGATGGATGGATGGATGGATGGATGGATAGATGGATGGATAGATGGATGGATGGATAGATAGATAGATAGATAGATAGATAGATAGATAGATAGATAGATAGATAGATAGATAGATAGATAGATAGATAGATAGATAGATAGATAGATAGATAGATAGATAGATAGATAGATAGATAGATAGATAGATAGATAGATAGATAGATAGATAGATAGATAGATAGATAGATAGGTAGGTAGGTAGGTAGGTAGATAGCTAGGTAGGTAGGTAGGTAGGTAGGTAGATAGGTAGATAGGTAGATAGGTAGATAGATAGATAGGAAGGTAGGTAGGTAGGTAGAGTTCGATCAAATTCGAGCTAGAGTTCGATCATCTTATTTGAACTCAAACCTACAAAAATTAATATGTGAAAATCGAACTAACTCGAACTAAGCTTTACTTTGTCAATTTTCTTATCAAGCTCAAGGTGAAACATACTCATATTCGAGTTCAACTCATTTTCACCGTTATTATAATCCATCCATTTGTATACATTTTATCCATTTATCAATGTCATGGGTAACTTCTGCATTTCGAAATGAATAGCATATGATACTTACAAAATGGACGTACTTGCATAAAACGTATGCAAAATGATATGTGCAACTGTTTTTTTCTTGTCAGGGATTGATGACTTTTATTTTTTCAAACCCTTCATGATATGTAAGATATGCCAAAAGTATCTCGCTACCCTATATCATAAGAGACATGTATGAGGAATGCCTTCTTTTTCACACAATTTCTTTGTTTAATCCTTAAGTTGGTTCAAAAGATAAGTCGCTCCAACAAGATTTAGATCATGTGCTACTATGTTTACCTTGATTGGTAGATGTTTACTGTTTTAGTTTAATTAAAAACCATTAAGTGTTAGAGTTGTTAACTGTGAGAGCTTTACATGCTTCATCGCACTGCCAAAAGCATGCTTGGTTCACATATTATTGAGTTATTTATAGATTGAATCTTCTTTTTCAAATATTTTTTTCCAGGGTTAATCATCTGAGGTTGTTTGTCATATTTAAGTCTTCTATTAAAATGAGTTTAAAAATAATTACATTTTTTCCAAGGTCTCTTCTTTCCCGTATTTGAATAATATTATCATGTGGCTTGATCAGTTCAACATGAATTTCCTTCTTGTCAGACTTAACCCCGGTATGATAGCCACATGGAAGTCAATCCTATAGGTGAACATGCTATGCTGCTAAAGAATTGGTGAGTGTATGTGTAAAATCTTATACAAATTGCAGAGAGAATGCGGAAGAAATTGATCGAGAGCTCAAATGAGAAGATGTAAAACCCTTAATGTTTACAAAATGTAATGGAGAGTATTTATACAAAAGGGCTAACAGGCTTGAAAGTAAAGAAACAGTCTATTAGGCCCAAAATATAAATAATTCATATCTTTATTCTTAAGACGCCCCCTCAAGATGATCATGGATGTCCTGCATGTTCATCTTGTCTGCAAACTGCTTGAAGAGAGGATTTCCAAGTGGTTTTGTGTAAATATCTGCAAGTTGATAAGTATTAGAAATATGTACAAGTTTTATAAGACCGGAATTGATCTTTTCCCTAATTAAATGAAAATCTAGTTCTATATGTTTAGTTCTTTGATGTTGAATAGGATTGTATGCTAAATGATATGTAGATTTGTTATCAGTGTACAATGTTATGGGTAAAAAAAAATTAATTTGTAAATCATGAAGAATATAAACAATCCGTCGGGCCTCACAAACTGCATTTGCAACTGCCCTATATTCTGCTTCAATAGAAGATCTACTGATGACAGATTGTTTCTTGGATTTCCAAGAAATTAAGGAATCCCCAAGATAAAAACAATACCCAGAAATACTTCTCCTAGTATCAACACAGGATCCCCAATCAGAATCTGTATACGCTTGAATATTAAAAGAAGAATTAGAAGGGTAAAAGAGGCCTTTACCTGGAGAGCTTTTAAGATACCTAAGTACTCTATGAGCTGAAGCCATATGAATATTAGTAGGAGAAGATAAAAATTGACTGAGAGTTTGAACAGAATAAGCTATATCAGGCCTAGTGACAGTAAGGTATAACAATCTACCAATTAGGGTTCTATAAGTTTTAGGATCATTTAAAACAGTACCATTTTGTTTTGAAAGTTTAAGTTTAGAATCCATAGGTGTGGAAAAGGGTTTGGAAGAAAGATAACCAAAATCAGAAAGTAAATCAAGAGTATATTTTCTTTGGTTTAGAACAATACCAGTTTCTGATCTAGCAATTTCTATTCCCAAAATGTATTTTAATTTACCAAGATCTTTAATAGTAAATTTGTGATGTAAGAAGGATTTAACACCATTAATTTCATTCATATAATTTCCTGCAAGAATTAGATCATCAACATAAAGTAATATGACAGTAAAAGAGGTATTAGTCACTTTAGTAAAAAGAGAAAAGTCTGCTCGAGACTGTTTATAACCAAAAAAATTTAAAGCTTCAGAAAGTTTAAAATACCACTGTCTAGAGGCTTGTTTTAAACCATATATGCTTTTAAGTAATTTACAAACTCTAGTATCAGTATTAGGCAAATAACCAGGAGGAGGTTCCATATAAATATTTTCATTTAAGTCACCATGTAAAAAATCATTATTTACATCTAATTGATGTAAGTACCAGTTTTTAGAACTTGCAATGGCTAGAAGAATTCTAACAGTTGTTAACTTTACAACAGGTGAGAAAGTATCAAAATAATCAAGGCCTTCTTCTTGAGTATAACCTTTAGCAACAAGTCTAGCTTTAAATTTATCAAGAGATCCATCAGCTTTTAATTTTGTTTTAAGAACCCATTTGCAACCAATAGTATGTTGATTAGAAGGAAGATCAACAAGAGTCTAAGTATTATTATGTTCAAGAGCTTTAATTTCATCATTCATAGCATTTTTCCATTCTGGAAATTTAACAGCTTGTTTGTAAGTTTTTGATTCAGAAGTTTTAGAAAGAGAAGCAATAAAACACTGATGAGAAGAATGTAAATTGTTATAAGAGATGTAATTCTGAATAGGGTATCTAACCATATTACAAGAAGATTCAGAATTATTTGGAAGAAGAGAATTGGGTAATTTGTAATCAAAGTTTCTTAAATGAACAGGGATAGATCTTACTCTAGTAGATTTTCTTTGAGTACTTCCTTCAGGAACACTTTCATGATTCTGAAAAGTATCTGTATGCAACAGACTAGAAGAATCATTAGCATTAGAATTAATATTATCAAACTGAAACAAATTCAATTCTTCATTTATTTGATTGTCCAAATAATTTGTGAGAGTGGAAGAACTATGTGTATTATTATTTTCATTAAAATTTTGAGGAGCAGGATTAGAAATAGTGTTTAAGTAATCATTAATCATATGATTATTTTCTGTTTTAATAGAATCTGAATCAAAAATATTGTCAGTATGTATAGTTTTATATGGAAAAGACATTTCATAAAACTTATCATTTCTAGAAACAAAAGTTTTATGAGTGGTTAAATCATATAATTTGTATCCTTTAGAGCCTAAAGGATAGCCAATAAAAATGCATTTATGTGCTCTAGAATCAAATTTAGACCTATTTGAAGAAATAGTTGAAGCAAAAGCTAAACAACCAAAGACCTTTAAATGAGTATAATCTGGGACATGATTATAAAGCATTTCAAAAGGAGACTTATTATTCAGAATATTAGTTGGCAGTCTATATTATATGGACAGCAGTAAGAATACAATCAGACCAAAAAGTAAGAGGTAAACTGGATTGAAATAAAAGAGCTCTAGCAATTTGTAAAATATGTTGATGTTTTCTTTCAACCCTACCATTTTGTTGAGGTGTTTCAACACATGATAGTTGATGAAGAATTCCTTTTGAATTATAAAAATCAGGAAAGAGAAATTCAGTTCCATTATCTGTTCTTATAACTTTAATTTTCTTGTGAAATTGAGTTTCAATGAAAGTATAGAAATTTAGCATATGAAATTTTACCTCAGATTTAGTTTTTAATAGAAAAACCCAAGTACATCTAGTGTAATCATCAAGTATAGTTAAAAAAATATTTAAAACCAGTGTAAGAAGTAACTTTGTAAGGACCCCAAACATCCATATGAATTAAATCAAAAGGATTAGAAGCATGAGCAGTACTAATAGGAAAAGGAAGTTTCTTTTGTTTAGCAAAATGAAAAACATCACAAGGAGAACAATGGTTTTCATTATTGGAAACATTACAATCAGGAAGCATGAAAAGTTTATTAAAAGGCAAATGTCCTAGTCTAAAATGCCAAAGAGTAGCAGAAGAAATAGAATGTTGACTACTGGCAGAGTAAACAGTAGGAATATGATCTAAAGATGAGTCTGGATTATAGTAATAGAGGTCATTCCTTAGATCAGCAAAGCCAATCATTTTGCTGGTAAGGTGGTCCTGCAATATAGCACGGTTAGATGAAAAATAAACTGAGATATTATCATGAGAGGTTAAACTAGAAATTGAAATAAGGTTGAAAGTAAAGTTAGGAACATATAAAACATTATGTAAAGTAAGGTTAGAGTTTAATTTTATATCACCAATTTTAGTGGCAGAAATATAATTACCAGTAGGAAGTTGAATATTAATTGAAACCTCTTTAGTTGGAGTTGTATAAAGTGAAGCATCATAAACCATATGATCATATGCTCCCGTGTCAAGAATCCATTTAGAAGATGTAAAAGATGATAAAGCAAAGTGTTTACCTAAAAACTGTGAAGCATTGTGAGAAGCATTAAGACCATCTTCAGAAGCAATGGTGACAGCATTGACAGAAGCAGTTTTAGGCTGTTGAGCTTGAATGAATTGCAGAAACTTTTCATACAAGTTGGGATCACAGAATTCAGTGGTAGCAGAATTGGTGTTGGTAGAAGGTGGAACAGATTCAGTGTAATGTGTAGGAGTTAAATCAGGTTCAATAGAGTTGGCAGCCAGATTAGCATGATGATTTTTGTTTGAATTAAGATTTGGTTTAAAACCAGGAGCAAGTCTTTGACCTTTTGGTCCTTTCCAGTTATTAGGATAACCAATGAGTTGGAAACATTTTTCAGATGAGTGACCTTGATAGCCACAGTGATTGCAGATAATAGAACTTTTCTTTTTAAAATTCTTAACAAAGAAAGCAGTAGCATCATTATTAAGTTTTTCAGATGCAGAAGATTCTGAAAAGGAAGTGGTGAAAGAAATAGAATTCTGAAGAGATCTTTGAGATTCCTCTTGAAGAAGAATAGAGTAAATACTAGATAGAGTGGTTTTGTCAGTATTAAGAAGAATCTGACTTCGCAGATTAGAATAAGATTCATTGAGGCCAACAAGAAACTTCAGAATAGACTCTTTTTGGATTATCTTTTGGTAGGTTTCAGATATATTGCAAATGCAATGGCCACAAGTACAAGAAGGAATGGTCCTGAAATTACAGTGTTCATCCCAAATTTCTTTAAAGGAATTGTAGTAATCAGTGATACTACGAGAACCTTGAGAAAGATTTCCTAGGGTTTTTTCAAGTTGAAAAAGTCCAGGACCATCACTTTTACCATACCTAAGTTGAACCTCATCCCACTGTTCCTTCCTTAGCATTGGTAAAAGAGAGAAAGGTAGTTCTAAGAGTAGGAGAAATAGAGTAAATCAGCCAGGATAAAAGAAGAGCATTGATACGATACCAGTGAGAATACATGGAGTTATCTGTAGTCGGCTCTGCAAGTGATCCGTCAAGAAACCCCATCTTGTTCTTCACCGCCATGGCCATGGAGACAGACTTCTTCCAAGCACCGAAGTTTTCTTCTGTGAAAGTCTCGTAGATGATGCGAAGTCCAGCGTGATCGCTTGGATGAAGGTAGTAGGGCGATGAAGAATCGTCAATAGGATTGAGCGGTAGAGCCATCGTTGCTAGGGTTTGCAGAAGATGCAAACGAACAGAAAAGGAATCGAATATAGAAATCGATTGAATCGATTAGAAAGAATCGATCAAAAAAAAAGAAAACGAATCAGTAAGGTTCTAAACCTTAATCTGATACCATGTAAAATCTTATACGAATTGCAGAGAGAATGCGGAAGAAATTGATCGAGAGCTCAAATGAGAAGATGTAAAACCCTTAATGTTTACAGAATGTAATGGAGAGTATTTATACAAAAGGGCTAATAGACCTGAAAGTAAAGAAACAGTCCATTAGGCCCAAAATATAAATAATTCATATCTTTATTCTTAAGAGTATGTAGATTATGTACTGTTATTTTGTAACATTGTATACGGATGTGTATCGTTTTTAAAAGCTTGGCGGGAATGTCAAAAAAACTAAAAGGCTTGTGACTGCAAAATAGTAGGATGACACTCTAGAAACAATTGTGAAACCCCTTTCACGACTGAGGACTATTTTTTGGCTTTGGAGGCAGCCTTGGTCCAAGTATGGACTTGCTTCAATGTCATGACTCAGATAGACGATAACGGATTTCGATTGTAGTAGATGGAAATATGTGAGCTACCAGATTCACAAGTAAATTTGTAAACATAGAGATTTAGACGGAAATCGTTGAGCTACCAAAATCTGGTTGCTAACATATTTCCATCTAAATCTTGAAGATTTCCTTCTCGAAGATTTTGTTGTTTCTTATTGTTGTTGGTATAAGGTTAAGTCTTGCTTTCCACATTAGATTCCTGAATTAACAGTTTGAATTACTTTTAATTTATGATTGTTTCGGTAAATAGGGGTTTCGTCAAAAGAAAAAAATGCGCATCTGACCACATCTCATTTCGCACTATTGCAAACGCCCAGTCACACAAGGTTCTATTTTCTTAAGAAGATAAATCAAAACAGTTTGATTCTATATGTTCGGTTTTCTTTTGAATTGATACGTGACATGAATCACATTTGTTTCTTTGTATTAATTTTTTATTCACTTTTGAGCCTAAGTTTGTTTTTCCATTGTTGTGTTGTTTGTGTCCAGTTTTAGGCTTTAGTATGTTTTGTATATCTTAGGTTTTGGCAGAAGAAAATATATCCCTAGATGAGCAACTTTGTGATCATATCAATCCACGCGTCGAGCTGCACAAAATTATGTTTTTTATTTCAAAAAGGTAAATCAAAACAAAGTTTCATTTGGAGTTGTATGACTGGTTTTGTTTGGATTTAATTTCTGATATAAAAAACCCCTGTTTCTTTATAAGAATAACTTTTTTATTCATTTTTGTTTTGGATCCCCCTGCCTATATTTTGGTGGGTTTGTTAGGTTTTATATGTCTTCTAACTTCAATTATATGTTTTGGTGCATACAATCATCCTTCTGCTTTATAGGTGGTTCTTGCTATTGTTTATGGGATTTGTGTGTATTTTATTTGTTGAAGTTGCTGCTATTCTATCAAAACGACAATAATGAACTTCGTGTGTGAGTCCAATCTATAAAATTCTTATACGGGTTCTCTCAATGTTTCTTACGAACTATTATCCCTTCCTCTTGATTTCGACTTTATTTTTTCCTTTGTTTTGTTTCTTTTCTGTTTAGGTAAATTGAACATGTAAGAAGGGGATTGTGGTCCAAAGAAGCTATGCTTTTGCTTCATTTACCTGGTACTAAGGGTATTTTTAAAGCCTGGTTTATTCTTCTATTTTTGCATTATCCTGTTGTGGGGAATGTGGAGTATCTACAAGGTAATCTTGTTTTCCAATTGCAATTTTATATATTAAAAAAACAACCATGCTTCCTCTTTGATTTTTTGGATCCAAGCCGTATAAATATGTTATGCTAATCATATTCACAATTTGACATTTCTTTTTTTCACATTGATCAAATTTGAGAAGGTAGATCCCGACACCCTTGTTTAGTTTCCATCCAATTCTGGCAAGGTTGTTATGTAAGACTTTGTTTTTATTTGTTTTGCTTTGAATTTAAGTTCTCTTCCTCTGATAAAAATGCCTCTTTTGGTGTCTCAATTTTCTATGCTCTATTTACATTAGTTTGAAAGAGAATTCTAATCACATTTAACATTTTCCTTTGTTGATCTCCTTGTCTATTTTTGGGTTCATTATTAGTTGTTCCCTGGTAAATGAGGATTTGTAAGTATAAAGTATACGTTTACTAATATGGTGTTTGGTTTTAATTAAATTCACATTTCCACCCTAATTCTTCATCTATAAGATCTACGTTTTCTTTCAAGTTTTAGATTCATGTTTACTCTGGAGATTTTTCTTATTACGGATTTCCATATTGTTTAGTTGATCTGGGTTTTCTTTTTATATTTGATTTTTTTGTTACATTTGAGATTGAATCTACCTTCCTTTTCAGATGTAGCAATATGACAATTTTGATTTCAAAATCTTGTATTAAATTGAGTTTCTTTTTCACATCTGATCGTTGACTTAATTTCAGTCTGAATCTACCATTTCAAATAACGTTTCTAGGGTTAATCTCAGGTCACTTGTCATACTTAAGTCTTAGATTAAAATGAGATTCACAATACTTGCATTTTTAAATCCAAGGTCTCTTCTTTCCCTGTGTGGTTAATATTACTATGTTGCATGATCAATTCTAAAGTGAATTGCCTTATTGTCTGACTTAACGTTGTCAATAAAGTATAACAACCACATGGAACTCAATCCTTTATGTCAACGTGTTGTGCTACTAAAGAATTGGTGAGCATATATTATTTACTTTTATTTTGTACTCCCTCTGTCCCATATTTAACTCCAATTTTGACCGGGCACGCGTTTTAAGATAGTGAGATTTGTGTGGTGGAGAAGTTATGCAGAGAAAAAAGAAATGTGTAAGAATGGTTGTGAACCACAGACTCTTTACCAAAAAGGGGAAAATGAGATAAATTTGGGACGGACTGAAAAGGAAAGTATGAAGATAATACGGGATGGAGGGAGTAGCTTTTTACACTAATGTGTATTGTTTTCAAAGGCTTGGCTGGCGGGCATGTCAAAAAATTTGAAAAGCTTGTGCTTGTAAAACAATACGATGACACTGTAGAAACAATTGTCGAATCCCTTTCATGACAATGGACTGTGAGCTACAAGATTTAGAATTAAATATGTGGACTTATAGATTTAGACGAAATCTGGAGTAGGGGTGGTTCGGTACGGTATACCGAATATTTTCTCTCATATCTTTACCGTACCAAAACTTTCGGTATGCAAAATTTATATACCGTTACCTTACCGAAGTTTCGGTATACCGCATTTCGGTATACCGAAGTTTCGGTTCGGTAACGGTACGATATCGGTAAATTACCATGCATGTCTCCCAATACAACAAATTATCATAGACTAACGAAATATGATAAATCGGTGTTACTAGTGACATATTTATTTCATTATTAAAATTTTACAAATATAATTAATAATCTTTTGATGTCATACTCAATATTGAACAATAATTATTATTAGTATATTTAAGCAGTTCAACATGCCATGTATTAAAAAAAACACATTCTCCTAAAATAACTTGAACAATATAGATATAATTAAATCAACAGTGATCTCTTCTAACAATAATAAATAAAATTATTCAAACAACATGGATATAAAATCATTTATTTCTAATACTACCTCTGTCCCAAAATGTTTAGCCAAATCTCAAAATTTGGACCATGGTTTTTGATTAGTATAATATTATGAAAGTTATAAATTTTATACTTTTATGAAAGTACTTTAAACAAAGAACATTTTCATATAATTTTTATGTTATAAATAATTTCCAATAAATATATATTAATCATCAAAGGTTTGGATTTGACTAATCATTTTGGGATGGAGGTAGTATGATATTGCGCATTTAGTCATTTTTATATTTTTTTAAAAAAATGAATAAGACTTTCGGACAAAGTTGTGTGTCTCGAGTCGTGGAATTCCTATGTAGATACACACCTGTCACATAAGTATACCTCTCTCCACTCATCAGCTACTCAGCGACTCAGTCATCACAACTCGCAAGCTCTTGGAACAAGATGAACTTGGTTTTGGACATTAGTACATTACTAATTAGTCATTAGAGATTTGTAACCAATGTAAGTATTAATTTTGGGCTTCATAATTGTAATGGCATTTTACAATACTCTAGAATTAAAAGTAATAATTGTTGGATAGGGAGTTGGTACGGTATTATACCGGTATACCGCAGTATTTGAAAACATTTACCGTTACCGTACCGAAATAAATCGGTACGGTATGATACCGTACCGAAAATGAGGGTATACCAATATTCCGGTTTTTTTTGATATTTTTCGGTACGGTAAGTGCGATATACCGATTTTCCGGTATTTTTGCCCACCCCTAATCTTGAGTGCTAAACCTATGATATAGTTTTTGCTTACGGCTGCTTCCCTTATCTAACTTTATTATGTTGATTACGCTTGTTGTTTTTGTGCTTTTTTCTAACCAAATTTCTCCCTTTATTATGAAGTTTTGCCAAGTTAAAGTTTTAATGGCTTGGCAAGTAACCTTTTTGCTCACTTGTCAAGTGAATTTTTGCCATTTTGGGTTTAGGAAAATTGTGATGTAACTTTTGCTTGCTCAAGTTTTTCTAATCTAACTTTAACATATTCGTTCACTTGTTGTTTTAGTGCTTTTTACTTTGAAAGTTTTGCTTCCATTGGGCATCAACCTCGCGCAACGCGCGTGTCCGAGCCAATATATGTATGTGTGTGTGATGATAGTCTTGATTATTGTAGGCTCAAAACTTATACTGCAAATGAAACTCATAAACTAATTTCATATTGATCTTTTCTAGTTGAGTCACAACTTCAGACCTCATGTGAGTTTCAAATAAAAGTCATGTGTTTTGAGTTAGTGGTTATAGTAATTTGAGTAAAAGTTAAGTTATTGAGTAAAAGTTAATTACAAGTTGTTAATTTCACTATCTCCTATTGGAAGACTGAGAATGAAATATGGTGTTTATGGAAAATCATGAAAAAGCAAGCCAATGATGAAGTTAAGGAATTTTGTTATTAAAAGTTCAGTATTTTGTCTTACAAATTATATTATTGCGTTTACAAGTTATTATTTTGGTATACAAAGTTACTATACACATTTCAGCTGTTTAATAGCTTTACGCTTCTTGACAATCTTACACATCTTAGATGTTTTTATCACATAGAAGTGGAGAAATGTGATTAGAAAACACCAAAGAAAAGTAGAATGAGTTAGTATGTTGCCTTTCTATTCTAAGGAGTTACTACTATGCTGATTTTATCATTCTTAAGAATATACGGAAGACATATATATATGCTTGTAAATTAGCTCATTCCATTTTTTTTTTGCTTCTAACTTGGTATTAGATTTTATTAATCAAATATAGCAGAGCATACAATACATGGGAAAGAAAGGGAGAGAGGAAGGCATAAGAGAAATTATTTTTAAAAAACGAAGCAAGTGAAATTTCACGGTATAATGTGCACCATAGGAAACAGCTGGAAGCGACATAAGCAATGAACAACCCTTTTAATAAGTAATTGTTGTAGAGAAAATGACAAGATGATCACTTGACAAACATTGGGGGTATCTTGGTCTTTGCTGGTGAACGGAGCAACTGATAACAAGATATGAGAGAGATGACAAATCCAAATGCTCCTGTCACATGCGGAGTTGCTTTTTGGGTGCCTATTGAACTCACCCAAATGCAACAACAATGTCTAACCCTACTTTGGCCAGTGCGACGGATCTATCATTTGACTTCCTAAGTTTACTGTGATTTAGCTCGTTCTGGTATTTGTTAGTATTTTTAAGCTCAACCTCCAACTCCTTCATTGATTATAAAAGCCTTACAAGCTCCCCGATCTCAAGATTCTCAACCAAAGTGGTGCAGACTGATGAACCTATCCGACAAAAAGGGAGATCCTACCGCATAACTCAGCATGCTCTTTATGAGTTTACTCTTGTATATACATGTCTTTCCAAGCCATACAATTTGATCCAAGAACAAGAAAATGGATAGCGGCAAAAGAAAGTTCACTTCAAAGAGGAAATTGATGCCTGAAAAATTGATGTAAATTAAAGAGAAAATGTAGCGGTACAGATTTCTCATGTCAAGGCTATTAGCTCAATTGGTAGAGCAATGTGCACGTTTGCACAGTGGTGTGAGTTCGAGACCCACATAGCCTAAATAAATGTTTATTGCTTCAACTTCTTTGTAAAGTACTTTGAGGGTACATTTGATTTGTTTGGGTTGACATACTTTTGAACAAACATTCAATTAAGTTGCAGCTAATTAAGTTGAGAATTAGTTCTAATACGGAGTAACACGTAAAAAAACTCTATTTTTAACATTTTCGGTGCATTACATTCACTTTTTTTGTAACAAGAAACATGTGATTGGCCGATAATAAACTTTCTGTGTAATGCAACAGTCTTTCTATGAATTATGAATTTTGGGTTATAAGTTATCCATTTAGGCAATGCTCTTCAAAATGGCAGAAGGGACCTAGCCGGCAGCTAGGGTTAGTTTTGGTCGTGTAAGGAATTTGTTGCGCAGCTTGTTTCTACATCCAGTTTTCACGGCAATGAATCGGCAGCAAGGGCTTCGAGATTGCGAACTCTAATCTCTTGCCTTTACAAGTACTAAGATCAAGCTCCGAATCTTCTCCATAAGGCAGCGGCTCGGATACCGGCATAGAGGGAGTTCTGGACCTGACTTGTCAAAATAAGATGGAGAACAGATACAACAATGAAGATGTTGAAGCGCTAGCACAGGAGTACGGACAATTGGAGATGAAAGAGGAAGATGAGTTCCTAATTGTAGAGCCTATGACACAAAACTATTCCAAGCACAATTTGACCCTTGTTGGTACAATCACGTCAGAAATATCGGTACATTGCACTCAATTTAGAGATATTATGGCGTCTCTGTGGAAACCTGAAAAAGGTGTTACTATAAAAGAAATCGGCCCTAGGAGATATTTGTTTCAATTCTATAATGAAGAGGATATGAATAGGGTAGCAGAGGAGGGACCATGGCTTTTCGATCAGAACTTAATTGTTATGAGTAGGCTTAAAGAAGGTGATATCCCTATGTCTGTTCCACTGAACAAAGCAGAGTTTTGGATTCAAGTTCATTATATCCCAGTGGGCTATTTCACCATAAACAATGCGGATCGCATTGGGAATTTTTTGGGGACTTTTATAAAAGTGGATGAAAACAATTTCCTTGAGAGGTGGGAATCTTTTATGGGGATTCAAGTCTGAAATGATCTGGGGAAACCCTTAAAAGGAAATTGTTCCTCTAAAAAGAGGAAGGAGTCAACTTCTGCGTCAGATTTTGCTATGAAAAACTGTCTAGTTTATGTTTCTTATGTGGCATAATAGGTCATGCTGAGAGTCATTGTCCCTGTAAGACGAGGGATTATGAGCTAACCGGAGAAAGGCCTTTCGTCCCTTGGCTTAGGGCTGCAAAAGGGGCAAGGCAATGGAAGGAGAATAAATGGCTTGTCCCAGCAGGTAAAGGAATCAACTTGGGCAACCAGTCTAACAACGGAAATAGTGAAGAGGGAAGGCGAACATGCACTTTGGAAGGCGGATCCTCGCAAAAAGAGAAAGGGAACCTCGAGAAAAAGCGCAGACGTGTGGAGGATTCAGAAGTCTACCAAATTGGGGAGGAGATGGAGCTTGTGCATGCCAGGGGAAAAAACGGGGAGGAGGCGAGCTAGAAGTTTGTAGCTCGCCAGACACATATCTAACAGCTCCCCTACCACTGCAGGCGGGAATAAATAAGGCAGGAGACCATGAAGCATTTTATTATTTTTACGCTATTTTATTTTCGGTTGATCATGTTGCTTTTGTTTTCAGTATGAACTTTAGAGGTAGGTTGTTTATTTGCTTTCTATTTTTTGCTCAGAACATTGTAGTGGGTGGAAGCGATAAGGCTTGTTTGGCCATTAAAAGCTTCGAAGCTCTCACATGGTTAGCGAATAGTCTCGCTCTATTCAGGGTGATCTATTCTATGTCTAGTCAGAGAGTGGGAGGGCTTTTTGGCTATGCGGAGCCTCATTGGGAGGTTTGGCGTTGTATGGGTGGAAGAACTTTGCTAAGTTTGATTGTTATAATATAATTAGTTTCATTTCAAAAAAAAGTTATCCATTTAGGCGATCTTAGCACCATAAGAGTCACATGTTTTGTATGCTAGTTAGCTGCATTCAATGAAAAACCCGACTTTGTGAAAATAACTTTTACTCATGTTCCTGTAACCCCTTTACGGGGCAAAACATTGCTTTTACTATAAGAACATTTATCAAACAGTTGGCAGACAACACATTACTGTAATGAAATTGTATCATGAAAACAGAAATAGAAAAGGAAGAAAACTAGAAAATCCATGAAGCCTCTTTTGAGAAAATTGAATTAAAGGAACGCAGCAATAAACCTAATTTTCATCACAAATCAATCATATCTGCCTTAGAAGAAAATTTTGAAATTCACTTTAAAGGTGAGGTCAAGCACCTGATCGATACGGAAGTCTATGGTTTTATGCATTGTTAATGAGGAATATTAGATCAAACATGTTGAATGTAATTAGTGAACACTTTCGAAAAATCTCCGAGGCTCCAATTAGATTAAATCCTGAAAGCAGAAAAAAGTAGATTAATTCAAACCTTAGCTTTTCGATTCGAATTCGATCTGCACTGGTGCACGTCTAGTGTTGAGACATTATATTGAAATTCACCAGTAATCTTCGATTTCGGAGCTCATCGATCATGATAATGTTTATCAGAGCGAGAGCTTTGTGTGATGGTCAATATCGGAACAAATTCCGTGTATCAGAACGAGAATTCTATGTGATGGTCAATGGCGGAACAAAATCGGTTTAGGAGAGAAAATTTTGTTAAAAGGAACAAAGTATCTCTTAACTGGAGATAATGTGTGACGCGGTTATTTAGGAGGTAACGAGAACCGTAAGATTATACATATATGTGTATATGTGTGGACGCTTGAGCTTGTAGGCATTCACCGGCACCTGAATACACATATATATATATGTTTAGTTACTGCCAGACTACCGGTCCCGGACGACGAGTTTTAGGGCACCGGAAGAAACTCCACTCACCGTGGACGCAAGTGGTTACCTACGTGGAGTAAGGTCGATTTCTTACGGTTTAGAACTATACTAAACTCATGGGAACAATTCTCGGTGCAGGAAATCGCTCCAGGAAGAAGACGAGTCACTGTTCACTCGCGGAAACATGAATAGTAAGTGCAAGTAAATTTCGGGTTGGGCCAGGTGATTTTGGGCTGGATCAGGCACAATCGAGATGGATATTTGCGGGCAAATTTCCATTTCCTTTAAATTGAGTGATTGGAAAAGTATATGCTTATAACTTGTATTTATACATATGATTACTTAACTTATACGGAGTAAATTGTATTTATACATATGATTACTTAACCAAAAATAGTATTTTAAATTTTGGATAATTAAATAATTATTTGTTAAAAAGTATACTTTTATATGTTAGAACAAAATACTAGGATCTAGTGGACTTTCTATATAACTTATTCGGAATTAAAGTTGAGATTGAATTTGGCGTGATCGCTTATCACACCAACGTTATTCGTAGTGAACACATTGACGTGCTCCATATATTTATTCTGAAAGATATGACAAATGATAATGAAGATGGTGATGATTAGGTACCAATTTAGACGAGAGAAAACAAAAGGGGAAAAAGAGAGAAAAGTAGAGATAGGGGTGTGTAAAAATGATAAATTTTGGATTTGATAAAGTTGTATAGAATGTGTTTATGTTTTGTTTACAAAAAGGGAGGTTTTTATAAGATGCACTACTTGCTTTCTTTAATATATTGACATCTTTATCTTTTCAAATCAAAGATAGTAAACATTGACCAATGATTTTGACTAATATAATTATATAAAAATTATATTTTTAATACTTTATAAAATATTTTCTATAAAATGTAAAAAATGATAAAGTTTTAGGGGACGTAGATTATTATGTGCGGAATATGTATTATAAGGAAAAAATAATACATCATTTTGGTACCGAGTCATGATTAAACCTGTCTGCAGTTTAAGGTTCAATCAGAACCACTATTTTTAAATTGGACTCCAAACCTCTTAGAATCTCCGGTTCCGATAATTTGGAACCAAAATCGCCGATTCTGATTCAGAACCGTTTTTTATTAATAAATAAATAAATAATACTAATTAAAAAAAGCCAAAAAATAATAATATAATGATATTAGTAGTTGTAGTTGTACTGGCATTAAAAATATCAAATAATGGTTATTAGTTAGCAGGTTTTTGTCATTACTAGATATGACACTTTAGTATTGCAAATTATAGTTATAATTAAGAATACATAATTTGCAAAGTACTAAATTTAGAATTGTGCAAGCCAATTTCTAACTACGCTATTTAGTTATTTATTAAAAAAGGGCTTTTTACTTGAATATTACTAAAATATAGTCAATTTCCAAAAAAGTGACCATTTTTCAAAAGGACACAAATGTGACTAGGTAGGTCATAGAATTGGAAAAACATGATGTCACTGCTAAAAATTTTATGTCACTATCCAATTTTGATGTCACTGTAGCCACCACCGGTGTCACTGTAGCCACCGTCTATGTCACTATAATCACCGCCGGTGTCATTGTAGCCACCGTCTGTGTCACTGTAGCCACCGCTTGTGTCACTAACGTCATCGCCCATGTCACTGTTGCTACCGCCCATGTCACCGACGTCGTGAAACACGTCACAATGATTGCCGGAAAATTTTCCGATGGCTTTTTCTGGCAAAACGTAAATTTCAACCGAATCTCTATCCCAACGCCACCACTCCAGCCTACTGCCTCAGCCCACCCCACCCCATCTCCCATCCACATCTCACTGCCCCAGCCGCATCTCCCCAGCCCCATCTCCCTGACCCCGATCGCTCATCTCCCTTTTCAATCGCCCATCTCCCTGGCCCCAATCGCTCATCTCTCTGGCCCCAATCGCCCATCTCCCATCTTCCCGGCTCCGTAGCCCGTCCCAGCCCCTGCAACCCCAACCCCGCACCACCACAGCCCCAGACATGAACAACGCCGGGCAGAGAGAGAAGAAAAAGAAGCAGGCAGGGCGAAGCCAACTGCCAGGGCGATGACGACGGAGAAGACCACAGTGAGGGCGACAGAGACGACACTGCGTGTGCTCTGTTATCGCAGTTAGAGCAAGGACGACGGTGAAGGACAAGGCAGCGGAAGCGGCGTCGGCTAGGCGAGCTGAAGCAACGACAATCTGTTGCTCAGCCGCACAAAGTGACGGAGGCGAGGCAGAGACGAGGCATGAGGTTTGGCACAGGAAGATGCGCAGAGAAGAGGCGGGCGATTTTGCGCAGAGAAGATCCGCTGGGAAGAAGAAACAGGAGAAGAAAAGATGGATCTGGTTACTTTTATGTCCAGACATATAATTGTCATATGTTTGTCCATCACAACTCCCCTAGTAATATTTTTGCAATTCTTTCTTTAAAAAAAACTATGTTGTTATTAGCTTTTTTATAAAGAAAATAGCTTATATTAGAACCAAACAAATGAGTACATCATTCATCTCCCATTCTCCCAAGACTTAATTATCCCCCTAAACCAACGATACCAAAAGCTCATTGGTTCCCTCACGTCATGCTCAAACATAGAATAGACCACCCCATAAAGAGCGAGACTAATCGCTGAAACGGTGAGAGCTAAGAGGCTATTAACGGCTGAACCAGCCTGATTGCCTCCATCACGGTAAGACCCAATCAAAAAACAAACACCCACCAAACTAGTACCCTTATTGTAGACAAAAATAAAAAGACAACAAAAACCCGAGTCCTGACAAAAAACAAAGCCAAACAAACATAATAGTTCAGGTGATGGAGCTTGCATGCTTCCATCCCTTCTGCTTCCTCCATTGCATTCTTTAGTTGTCTGAGAGGCGGGCATTGTAGCCCGCCTCCTCCCCGTTTTTTGGTGTGCCCATCTCCACCTCCATGTTGTTCTGCGATGCCTCTTGTTCTCCATGATCCACTCACCTCCGCTTCTGTTCCATCTTGTCTCCCATCTGCACATGACCTTTCCCCAGTTGCGGCTCTCCCTACACACCCGGGTTTACCATCTCTAATCCCCCCTTGTAGCCATTTATTCCCCCCCCCACTATTGCGTTTCCTTTTGAAGCTCTCAACTCAGGTCCAAATAGTGTTATCTATTTTTGCCTTTGCCCTCAGGATAGCGTGAGCAAATTTTTTCTGCATGGCCAATAATTCTGCAGGCAAACCAAAAACTATGTAATTTTTCATACCTAAATTTCACACAAAAAGTTTTCCCTTCATCCGATTGGAGGAACAACTTCCTTTTCAAAGACTTATTCAAGTCAATATTAACCCTTATCCTCATAAAAGGATTCCATTCAGCAGAGAAATTATGTTCATCCACCTTGATAAAGTTCCCCAAAAAATTCCCATTTTTTTTGGCATTTTCCACAGAAAAAAATCTCATTGGTACATCATGAACCTGTAGCCAGAAGTCGGCCTTATTCAGTGGTACTTGCAGAGGCAAGTCACTTTGCTTTACCTTAGCAAGAACAATGAGATTCTGGTCGAAGGTCCAAGGTCCTTCCTCCAAAACACGTGTCAAGTCACTCTCACTGTAAAATTGGAAAATATATCTAGGTACACCTATCTCAGTAATAGTAACACCCCTAACAGGTTTCCACACATTAGCCATCGTATCCCGAAAAAAAGAGAAACACACCGACTTTTCAGAAGTAATTGTTCCTACCAATGTCAACCTTGCCTTCTCGATCCTTGGAGTCTTAGCATCCACGAGTAGAAACTCATCTTCTTCTCCCATCTCGATATTGCCATACGCATATGCTAATCTATCTATCTCCCCGAAGACGTTCATGTCAGTCATCTTTGTTTGGCCTACGCTTTGCAAACTGTTTACTGAAGCAAGCTTTCTCCAAAACCTCCCTGCCCCTTCGAAAACCAGCACCCACTATCGCATGACCCAATCGAATTTGGATTTGGTCTTCGCTGCTCCAATTCTTGATTGCGTAACCCGTTGTGTACCTTTCAACGTCGAGCGAAGAGGTTCGCCGACCACAACTTTCGCAGACGCGGGTCAAAAAACCCTACCTGCGGTAAACTGAATACTATTCTATGTTGTTATTAGCTATTCAATTATCATACATTATACTTAGCTATAAAAATAAGAAAAAATGATATTACTCTTTATAATGTGATGAACAATAATATTACTTGGTAGCTATTAGTGATTATAATTGTTTTTAGAGTTTATATCATAGTAACTTACATGTAATTACTACGATGTAAATTCGAACATAATTATAGTCACTAATAGTTACTAAGTAAATTTTTTGTTTGTATCTTATTTATTGATAATATTTGAGGGAAAATCCTTAAAAATAATACGGAGTAATTATTAACTATACAAAAAAATTTAGAACTCTTTCGTTTTTTTATCATAGAACTCTTTCATTTGAATAACCTTATTACTTACCGAGTTACGAAATATTACTTAATCTATTAAATAAATTTAATATACAGTATAAAATATAAATAAAGTTCTGAAATCAGAAAATCGAACCGGAGCCAAAACAGGTGTAATTTGAAGAGAAATCGTGAAAGGCACTTACCCGATGAAAATTTATATACTCCGTATGAAAGACACATGTGAAAGTATGAACCTAGCTAGATAAGCGGCGCTACACAGGAAAATAAAGTTTATAGTCCTCAGATAATTATGTCATCGTCAATTTTGATACTCTAACATTGAGTTTTTCTGCATATAGTCCTTTGATTATTTTGCGACAAACACTTTTGGTACTCGTCTTTAAAAATTTCCACTAATGTTCAAAATAGGACTAGAAGATGGCCACTTTGTACAAATAGGACAAAAAAGTAAACTATATTTTGATAGGACTAATTATGTTTGTGTTGGACAAATATACCCTTATTGGTATTAAAATGTTTTGATTCATAATAAAATATTAAAAAATCATAAAAATTCGAAAAAAATACTAAAAAACTAATAAAAATATTTAAATAATAATTCAAAAATAAGTTTTTATAAAAAACTAAAAAAATAAAAAATTAAAACTGCAAAAAAAAATCACTGCCGCCTCTACCGCCCTAGCACCACCACTTCCTGCCACCAAGGGAAAATGGCACATCCATTACAAATTTCATTTTTATGGCAGAATCAATGAAAATTTTGGCATTCACAAAGAGTAATATGCAATTTTTTTGGCATTTTCAAAAAAATGTCAGTTTTTAGAAAAAATGACATTTTTTACACTGGTTGGAGGTGGTGGTGCAGGGAGGCAGTAGTACAAGCAGTAGGAAAGGCATCTAATTTAAGAAAATAAAAAATTAAAAAAATGCCACATGCATTACGAAATGCCATTGATGGATAATTGATATCCATATTGTATGAAAATGAGAGATTGAACACGAAAGAACGAGAAGAAGTAGTATTGTGTATGAATATGAATTGTGTGTGGCCTCCTAAAGGAGTATATATAGGGAAAATCCGGGTCTGGGTCTCTAATATGGGCCTGACAGACCCGGTTACATAAATGGACTGATAGTATAAAAAGCTAATCTAGAACATCTGAATAACAATAATAATGTACAATAATATGAATGATATCTGCTAAACGTGTGTTAGCCGCTGTCCAGGCCCATTAGTCGGCAGACCGGGGGGTCGGAGTCCATATATTCCATCAGGAGTCCCCCACTCCCTGAGTCGAGAGTACTCGAGGCGAAAGGGAGTAGTTCACAATTGTATCCGCGACGTTCTTCTGCCTTTGGTTTCTTCCTCTTCAGCCGGGGGACCACCACCCTTGTCCATGATGGGGAGGTGCTTCGTTAAAAACCTTTACTAGGAAAAAACCCAGTGGGAAAAAATCCTAATAAAGGGAAAAAGAGTACACCTAATGCCCCCACCATCCTGTCGGGTCGGGGTGGGGGGGCCCTTGGGGTTGGGGATTCAACCTTTTTGGACGTAGTACACCTAATGCCCCCAACATGAAACAAGGAAGGTAGGCACCTTCCGGCATAATCACTTTTGTCTAGTTCAACCCGTCTTCATCTGACTTAGCTCTCGTTCCTGCTCATGCGTGATATTTGCTGCTCATCCAGAAAATCTGACCTCTCAGTCCCCCAGTTTCCCACTCTTTGAGGTGAGTGGAGACGAGGTGAAAATGAGTAAAGTCATCTTCATACCTACACATTTAACATGCATATAAATTTTTTCTTGGGGTTTATGTTTCCGATCGGGAGTTCGTCACTTGAAAAAAGTGGAAATGTGAATTGTTGATGTAATGGTAAAATACTTAGTAGAGTGGAGGTGTGAGCCATTTGTACGCAACGGTCGCCACTCTTGGAATGACTAAGACCGGTCTTCGTGCCTGAGAGTCAGAGCTTTGTGCCTGAGGAGTCAGGGCTTTGTGCCTGAGGAGTCAGGGCTTTGAATCCTAGTGATGGGTCTCAAGCCACACTCTACCAGGCATTTGATCATAAGTGCGTGACAGTGTGACATTCACCCGACAAAAATATTGATAAATATAAATAATATTAAATTTAAAGATACTTATCTTTTTGAAGTGGGCTGAAATATATTGGACTACTTAGGCACTTAGCTCTTATTTGGGCCGGAATAATTGATGGGCTTCACTGAAATCGGGTGTCAAGCAACTCGCCCACTAATTTTGACCTAGCCCATCACGAACGTCTAACCCCATATTATTTTGGGCAGAGTGGCAGACCAGCATGTGATGAGCTCCTCCCAGCTCTTTGTTAGAAAATCCAAGCGGACCAAGCTTATATCTTTCATGTCCCACTGATACCTTTCATGTCCGGCAAGTGGATCTCGCCCACCACCAAGCGGACTGCTACTGAGGATGGAGATGGAATAGCTCGCTCAGGGAAGACGTTGCGTAGGGATCTCGCCCGTGACCAAGTGGATCTCGCCCGCCAATCCAAGGGAACATGTTGCGCAACGCAGCATCGACTGAGGATGGAGACGGAACAGCTCGCTCAGGGACTGCTAGCGGAGAAGCTTCCTGAGACTGACACCGGCGGACCCAGCGGCATAACGGAACTGATCGGGACGAGCTCAATAGGACTCCGACAGCACTGGCCAAGTGTCCATAGGCGACAGCCGATACCATTGGCGATTATCTGTTGCTCCATTGGCGAATATCATCGCGACGGAGGTATTAACGGCGATTAATGGCGGATCTTTGGGTCAAACTCCAGCAATCGAGGCAAGTATCCATGAAGATGACAGTCGTGGACACATCCTGGGACACAGCTGGCGGCAGTGGTGCTAGACCAGAAGCAGGGCAACACGACCTGGGACACATCTGTGGGATGACTGACGGTTGCTCCGGCCAGGTCTGGGAAATCCCAGATCTCCAATTCCTGATCTGTTCATCTTGGATTTTTTCTTTTTTGAATTTTCCAGAACAATTTTGGCTAATTTTTGTGTGAATGGAATGAAATTTTGGTTGTTTTTGGAAGGTTTTCTCACTTGATTGTGTTCAAACCTCTCAACGAGAGCACCACTTGATGGATAATTGATACCCATATCGTATGAAAAGGAGAGATTAACAGGAAAGAAGGAGAAGAAGTAGTATTGTGTATGAATATGAATTATGTGTAGCCTCCTAAAGGAGTATATATAGGGAAAATCTGGGTCTGGGCCTCTAATATGGGCATGTCAGACCCGGTTACAATAATATGAATGATATCTGCTAAACGTGTGTGGGCCACTGTTCAGGCCTCGTAGTCGGCAGACCGGGGGTCGGAGTCCATATATTCCATCAGCCATATTTATGGCAGATTCAATGGAAATTTTGGCATTCTCAAAAAGTAATATGCCATTTTTTTGGAATTTTCAGAAAATATGGCATTTTTTACACCAATAGGAGATGGTGGTGGGAAAGGCATCCATATTTTTTTTTAATTTTTTTATAGAGTTTTAATATTTTTTATTTTTTTTTAAAATATTTTTTAAAAAAAATATATCGTTCCCAATTTATTATGAATTAAACATTTAATTATGACTTTTGACTATCTTTTATTCATATTTAAAGGAGGGGTAAAAATGGAATGAAAAATAGATATGCTTCCAATAGGAATAATATGATCATATTTTAGAATAAAAACATAAGAGGACCTATTTTGGGAGTAATTTCTATAAAAATATCCTTGTGACACGATTGAATCACTGTGACACTTGTGCCAACGGGTTGAATCATTGTCTTAGTCTGTGACACGATTTCACACAATGTAATCAACATCTAGATTACTGGCATTTTCCATTTATATTCTTATGCATTAGTGTGTGTCAAATGGCTATTTGCTCACGTCACACGCACGTCATCCGCCACTGGATTAGAGTACTACCGAGATGCTTTAGATCGCATGTGTGATGATCACGTTTATCTTGTATATCATTAATTGTAAAAACTTTGTTTTACGTTTTTATATTCTATGATGTAACAATGTTTTGTTTTATAGATGACGTGGATGCCGTACACTCATGATATTCTTGGATAGTTGCCTCCTGTTGGCCGAGAGCACACTGAGATATGGCGAGCACGTGTGCCCTTGATATGTTTTGATGTAGCAGAGCATCACTTTCCTGATCGCGTACTACGACAGTTCGGGTTGCAGTAGGTTATTCCTGAACCTTGTGATACATCTGTGGACTTACACAAGATTGACAGATGAGGGAAACACACTGAAGATTGGGGGATGCGTCATATTCAGTATATCACTATGTGGGATGAGAGAGCGACGTATATAGTGCACGGGACCCCATCCTTAGTCCCTACAACCTCTGCAGATTACATGAGATGGTATTACACCATCACACGAGTGTTCATCTCTCCCAGTTTTCGTCTGCCCACTAATCATTACCAGCCTAGCTCGGTCTCTCTTCATATGACGGCAAACAATAGTCACTAAAATAACTTTATTTATTTATTCATTTTTTTCACTATTAACCATTTTGTATTACAGACACGAGCTTTGCGTAGCATCCATGACAGAGCGACTGTTGTACTTGATGAGGCAGTAGATGTACAGGGATACCATGAGGCTTGTTCGGGCATTGTTGCACTGTGCGATGATGTATTGGGCCGAGTAGATTATGGATATATGGCCGACTCTCAGTGTTCCACCGCATCCGCATCCACAGCAGGGTCTTCTCACGCAGTCCGACGTGATAGAGCTGTTCTTCAGCCTCGTAACCAGTGCAGGCGCCCCCGAGCATAGCCATAGCCACGTGAACTTCATGATGATGATGATCATGTTGACTTATGATCTTTGCATTATTATGTGAGAGTTGTAACATGCACTGGCAGATCGAATCATTTTGTGAAACACCAGATTTATTATAACTTTTATGTCTTATTTCAAGTGTCGTGATGTAATGAGTTTCATTGATTCGTTTTGTGTTTCAGATGTATTTTGTCTTAGTAAATCATATGTTTGGTTTTTTTTTGAGTAGAATGGACTCTGATAAGCAGATTTTCTGGTAACTACAGGTTCATTTGTGTAATTATGTGTAATTAATAGTTCAGCAGCTTGCTAAACTAAAGTGGCGACTTTTGCTAAACTTTTGTCTTAGTTCATTTGTTTTGTGTTTTAGAATAGAAACACAAGAAGACCTATTTTGGGAGTAATTTCTATAAAAATGTCCTTGTGACACGATTGAATCACTGTGACACTTGTGCCAACGGGTTGAATCATTGTCTTAGTTTGTGACATGATTTCACGCAATGTAATCAACATCTGGATTACTGGCATTTTCCATTTATATTCTTATGCATTACTGTGTGTCAAATGGCTATTTGCTCACGTCACATGCACGTCATCCGCCACTGGATTAGAGTACTACCGAGATGCTTTAGATCGCATGTGTGATGATCACGTTTATCTTGTATATCATTAAATGTAAAAACTTTGTTTTACGTTTTTATATTCTATGATGTAACAATGTTTTGTTTTATAGATGACGTGGATGCCGTACACTCATGAGATTCTTGGATTGTTGCCTCCTGTTGGCCGAGAGCACACTGAGATATGGCGAGCACGTGTGCCCTTGATATGTTTTGATGTAGCAGAGCATCACTTTCCTGATCGCGTACTACGACAGTTCGGGTTGCAGTAGGTTATTCCTGAACCTTGTGATACATCTGTGGACTTACACAAGATTGACAGATGAGGGAAACACACTAAACATTGGGGGATGCGTCATATTCAGTATATCACTATGTGGGATGAGAGAGCGACATATATAGTGCACGGGACCCCATCCTTAGTCCCTACAACCTTACACCATCACACGAGTGTTCATCTCTCCCAGTTTTCGTCTGGCCACTAATCATTACCAGCCTAGCTCGGTCTCTCTTCATATGACGGTAAACAATAGTCACTAAAATAACTTTATTTATTCTTTTTGGTAAACAATAGTCACCAAAAAGAGGTTGATCCACTTTATTCGCCAAGCGAATGATCTTCGCTTCGCGGGAACAACAAAAACAGCCACTCATTCGTCCTGGCCAAATAGTAGAATCTATCTCTGAGTAATTCTTTTCTCCGCTAATCACCCCTTCCCAACCAGCCCGCCCGATCCCCCTTTTTTCACCTTGAATTGGTCAAAGCAAAAAATCTTCACTAATAACCATTTTGTATTACAGACACGAGCTTTGCGTAGCATCCATGACAGAGCGACTGTTGTACTTGATGAGGCAGTAGATGTACAGGGATACCATGAGGCTTGTTCGGGCATTGTTGCACTGTGCGCTGATGTATTGGGCCGAGTAGATTATGGATATTTGGCCGACTCTCAGTATTCCACCGCATCCGCATCCACAGCACGGTCTTCTCAGGCAGTCCGACGTGATAGAGCTGTTCTTCAGCCTCGTAACCAGTGCAGGCGCCCCCGAGCACAGCCATAGCCAAATGAACTTCATGATGATGATGATCACGTTGACTTATGATCTTTGCATTATTATTATGTGAGAGTTGTAACATGCACTGGCAGATCGAATCATTTTGTGAAACACCAGATTTATTATAACTTTTATGTCTTATTTCAAGTGTCGTGATGCAATGAGTTTCATTGATTCGTTTTGTGTTTCAAATGTATTTTGTCTTGGTAAATCATATGTTTGGTTGTTTGTTTGAGTAGAATGGACTCTGATACGCAGATTTTTTGGTAACTACAGCTTCATTTGTGTAATTATGTGTAATTAATAGTTCAGCAGCTTGCTAAACACAAGAGCCGCCACTTGAAGTGGCGGCTTTTGTATACGTATAGAAGAACCGCCACTTCAAGTGGCGACTTTTGTATAGCATGCTGAAGAGCCGCCACTTCGAGTGGCGGCTTTGCTTAACCATGGTTAAGCCCAACAGTATTTCGGGAATTATTTTTGAACCGACAGTATTTCGGGAATTATTTATTTAATTAGCATTATTCTGGGAAAAAACTCGAATTAAACATTTAATTATGACTTTTGACTATCTTTTAATCATATTTAAAGGAAGGGTAAAAATGAAATGAAAAAATAGATATGTTTCCAACAAAAGTAATTTGGTATTCCTTCCGTTCCTATTAAAACTTCCAACTTTCCTTTTTTGTCCGTTGCAATTAAAACTTCCACTTTCTCGTTTTAGTAAAGAATTTGCTGTTCACAACATTTCTTACACATTTCTCTCTCCTCTGCACAACATTCCACCACACAGTACCCATTATCTTAAATTGTGTAACAAACCTATTTGGAAGATAAAATAGGAATGGAGGAAGTAATATTTTAGAATAGAAACACAAGAAGACCTATTTTGGGAGTAATTTCTATAAAAATATCCTTGTGACACGATTGAATCACTGTGACACTTGTGCCAACGGGTTGAATCATTGTCTTAGTTTGTGACACGATTTCACGCAATGTAATCAACATCTGGATTACTGGCATTTTCCATTTATATTCTTATGCATTACTGTGTGTCAACTGGCTATTTGCTCACGTCACACGCACGTCATCCGCCGCTGGATTAGGGTACTACCGAGATGCTTTAGATCACATGTGTGATGATCACGTTTATCTTGTATATCATTAGATGTAAGTACTTTGTTTTACGTTTTTATAAACTATGATGTAACACTGTTTTGTTTTATAGATGACGTGGATGTCGTACACTCATGAGATTCTTAGATTGTTGTCTCCTGTTGGCCGAGAGCACACTCAGATATGGCGAGCACGTGTGCCCTTGATATGTTTTGATGTAGCAGAGCATCACTTTCCTGATCGCGTACTATGACAGTTCGGGTTGCAGCAGGTTATTCCTGAACCTTGTGATACATCTGTGGACTTACACAAGATTGACATATGAGGGAAGCACACTGAAGATTGGGGGATGCGTCATATTCAGTATATCACTATGTGGGAAGAGAGGGCGATGTATATAGTGCACGGGACCCCATCCTTAGTCCCTACAGCCTCTGTAGATTACATGAGATGGTATTACACCATCACACGAGTGTTCATCTCTCCCAGTTTTCGTCTGCCCACTGATCATTACCAGCCTAGCTCGGTCGCTCTTCATATGACGGTAAACAATAGTCACTAAAATAACTTTATTTATTCTTTTTGGTAAACAATAGTCACCAAAAAGAGGTTGATCCACTTTATTCGCCAAGCGAATGATCTTCGCTTCGCGGGAACAACAAAAACAACCATTCATTCGTCCTGGCCCAATAGTAGAATCTATCTCTCAGCAATTCTTTTCTCCGCTAATCACCCCTTCCCAACCAGCCCGCCCGATCCCCCTTTTTTTACCTTGAATTGGTCAAAGCAAAAAATCTTCATTAATAACCATTTTGTATTACAGACACGAGCTTTGCGTAGCATCCATGACAGAGCGATTGTTGTACTTGATGAGGCAGTAGATGTACAGGGATACCATGAGGCTTGTTCGGGCATTGTTGCACTGTGTGCTGATGTATTGGGCCGAGTAGATTATGGATATATGGCCGACTCTCAGTATTCCACCGCATCCGCATCCTCAGCAGGGTCTTCTCAGACAATCCGACGTGATAGAGCTGTTCTTCAGCCTCGTAACCAGCGCAGGCGCCCCCGAGCATAGCCACAACCACATGAACTTCATGATGATGATGATCACGTTGACTTATGATCTTTGTATTATTATTATGTGAGAGTTGTAACATGCACCGGCAGATCGAATCATTTTGTGAAACACCAGATATATTATAACTTTTATGTCTTATTTCAAATGTCGTGATGCAATGAGTTTCATTGATTCGTTTTGTATTTCAGATGTATTTTGTCTTAGTAAATCATATATTTGGTTGTTTGTTTGAGTAGAATGGACTCTGATAAGCATATTTTCTGGTAACTACAGGTTCATTTGTGTAATTATGTGTAATTAATAGTTCAGCAGCTTCCTAAACACAAGAGCTGCCACTTGAAGTGGCGGCTTTTGTATACGTATAGAAGAACCGCCACTTCAAGTGGCGCCTTTTGTATAGCACGCTGAAGAGCCGCCACTTCGAGTGCCGGCTTTGCTTAACCATGGTTAAGCCCAACAGTATTTCGGGAATTATTTTTGAACCGGCAGTATTTCGGGAATTATTTATTTAATTAGCATTATTCCGGGGAAAAACTCGAATTAAACATTTAATTATGACTTTTGACTATCTTTTATTCATATTTAAAGGAAGGGTAAAAATGAAATGAAAAAATAGATATGTTTCCAACAAAAGTAATATGGTACTCCTTCCGTTCCTATCAAAACTTCCAACTTTCCTTTTTTATCCGTTGCAATTAAAACTTTCACTTTCCCATTTTAGTAAAGAATTTGCTGTTCACAACATTTCTTACACATTTCTCTCTCCTCTGCACAACTTTCCACCACACAGTACCCATTATCTTAAATTGTGTAACAAACCTATTTGGAAGATAAAATAGGAATGGAGGAAGTAATATTTTAGAATAGAAACAGAAGAAGACCTATTTTGGGAGTAATTTCTATAAAAATATCCTTGTGACACGATTGAATCACTGTGACACTTGTGCCAACGGGTTGAATCATTGTCTTAGTTTGTGACACGATTTCACGCAATGTAATCAACATCTGGATTACTGGCATTTTCCATTTATATTCTTATGCATTACTGTGTGTCAACTGGCTATTTGCTCACGTCACACGCACGTCATCCGCCGCTGGATTAGGGTACTACCGAGATGCTTTAGATCGCATGTGTGATGATCACGTTTATCTTGTATATCATTAGATGTAAGTACTTTGTTTTACGTTTTTATAAACTATGATGTAACACTGTTTTGTTTTATAGATGACGTGGATGCCGTACACTCATGAGATTCTTGGATTGTTGTCTCCTGTTGGCCGAGAGCACACTGAGATATGGCGAGCACGTGTGCCCTTGATATGTTTTGATGTAGCAGAGCATCACTTTCCTGATCGCGTACTACGATAGTTCGGGTTGCAGTTGGTTATTCCTGAACCTTGTGATACATCTGTGGACTTACACAAGATTGACAGATGAGGGAAGCACACTGAAGATTGGGGGATGCGTCATATTCAGTATATCACTATGTGGGATGAGAGGGCGACATATATAGTCCACGGGACCCCATCCTTAGTCCCTACAGCCTCTGCAGATTACATGAGATGGTATTACACCATCACACGAGTGTTCATCTCTCCCAGTTTTCGTCTGCCCACTGATCATTACCAGCCTAGCTCGGTCGCTCTTCATATGACGGTAAACAATAGTCACTAAAATAACTTTATTTATTCTTTTTGGTCAACAATAGTCACCAAAAAGAGGTTGATCCACTTTATTCGCCAAGCGAATGATCTTCGCTTCGCGGGAACAACAAAAACAGCCACTCATTCGTCCTGGCCAAATAGTAGAATCTATCTCTCAGCAATTCTTTTCTCCGTTAATCACCCCTTCCCAACCAGCCCGCCCGATCCCCCTTTTTTCACCTTGAATTGGTCAAAGCAAAAAATCTTCACTAATAACCATTTTGTATTACAGACATGAGCTTTGCGTAGCATCCATGAGAGAGCGACTGTTGTACTTGATGAGGCAGTAGATGTACACGGATACCATGAGGCTTGTTCGGGCATTGTTGCACTGTGCGCTGATGTATTGGGCCGAGTAGATTATGGATATATGGCCGACTCTCAGTATTCCACCGCATCCGCATCCACAGCAGGGTCTTCTCAGACAGTCCGACGTGATAGAGCTGTTCTTCAGCCTCGTAACCAGCGCAGGCGCCCCCGAGCACAGCCACAACCACATGAACTTCATGATGATGATGATCACGTTGACTTATGATCTTTGTATTATTATTATTATGTGAGAGTTGTAACATGCACTGGCAAATCGAATCATTTTGTGAAACACCAGATATATTATAACTTTTATGTCTTATTTCAAATGTCGTGATGCAATGAGTTTCATTAATTCGTTTTGTATTTCAGATGTATTTTGTCTTAGTAAATCATATGTTTGGTTGTTTGTTTGAGTAGAATGGACTCTGATAAGCAGATTTTCTGGTAACTACAGGTTCATTTGTGTAATTATGTGTAATTAATAGTTCAGCAGCATCCTAAACACAAGAGCCGCCACTTGAAGTGGCGGCTTTTGTATACGTATAGAAGAACCGCCACTTCAAGTGGCGCTTTTTGTATAGCACGCTGAAGAGCCGCCACTTCGAGTGCCGGCTTTGCTTAACCATGGTTAAGCCCAACAGTATTTCGGGAATTATTTTTGAACCGGTAGTATTTCGGGAATTATTTATTTAATTAGCATTATTCCGGGGAAAAACTCGAATTAAACATTTAATTATGACTTTTGACTATCTTTTATTCATATTTAAAGTAAGGGTAAAAATGAAATGAAAAAATAGATATGTTTCCAACAAAAGTAATATGGTACTGCTTTCGTTACTATCAAAACTTCCAACTTTCCTTTTATCTGTTGCAATTAAAACTTCCACTTTCCCATTTTAGTAAAGAATTTGTTGTTCACAACAATTCTTACACATTTCTCTCTCTTTCGCACAATTTTCCACCACACAATATCCACTATCTTAAATTAGTTGTGTGACAAACCTATTTGGGAGATAAAATAGGAACGCAGAAGTACTACGTGATATTTTAGAATAGAAACACAAGAAGACATATTTTGGGAGTAATTTCTATAAAAATATCCTTGTGACACGTTTGAATCACTGTGCCAACGGGGGGTTGAATCATTATCTGAGTCTGTGACACGATTCCACGCAATGTAACCAACATCTGTATATCACTGACTGTACAAGTGTCATTTTCCATGATTAACTATGACAGATTGACAGGACAGGCAAATATGAACGCACTTCGTGTTAGAGAAACAATATCTATGCTGTATAGTTTTCAATAACGAGAAAGAAACCAGAAATCACTCGCTTGAGAAATTTGGTGTTGATAGTTCAGAAAGCAGAGCAACTCTGTAATGGGTAAAGGGGGTATGTCCCATGGAGCCAGTGAGGAAGGTCAGGGCGGGGAAGAAAACATGGCCGCCTGGCTTGTCGGTGTCAACAACCTCAAGATTCAGCCTTTCAATCTTCCACCTCTTGGTAAATCTTTATATCATTCACCTCTTGCTTCTTTATCTGGACTTGATTCTAATTTTATGATTAATTAATTTAGCGCTATAATCCCCTGTTTCTGATTGTTCTGGAAATTGCCAGGACCCCATGATGTTAAGGTTAAGATGAAAGCGGTTGGCATTTGTGGAAGTGATGTTCACTACCTTAAGGTAAACATACCTTATGGATTTATAGTATCATTAGTATGTGCTTGATTAAGCTCTTAGAATATAGAAGCAACATAGTTTTTCTATTTGGGTTCATCGAAGCAGACCAATCTAAAAACATGAAATTTCATTCTAAAAGATTAATCTGATTGAACGAGTAGCTATGTCCATGAGCCGGGTTATATTTTTTTTATTTGGTCTATATGCATGGCTTAATAGGTGTCATTTATTATTGAATTTGAATGTAGCACATGAGATGTGCTGGTTTTGTTGTGAAAGAACCGATGGTGATCGGGCATGAGTGTGCTGGAGTGATAGAAGAGGTGGGGAGTGAAGTCCGGACACTAGTTCCAGGTGACCGTGTCGCTTTAGAACCCGGAATCAGTTGCTGGCGATGTGATCTATGCAAAGAAGGAAGATACAATTTGTGCCCAGATATGAAGTTTTTTGCTACCCCTCCTGTCCATGGATCTCTAGCCAATCAGGTAGATCATAACTTCATAACGTATTTAATTTGATGAATATGGAAGAAGGAGCATTGTTTTTTGTTAGTCCCACAATGGCAAAATAAAAATAAATGGACTAATAGATTAGTCCTAGATTCTACCATGCATTTTTTAAATATTATTTTCAAACCCAATGCTTTTTGTATTTTCAAACAGATTGTGCATCCTGCACATTTATGCTTCAAACTACCGGATGAATTGAGTATGGAGGAAGGGGCAATGTGTGAACCTCTAAGTGTCGGTGTTCATGCGTGCCGTCGAGCAAACATTGGTCCAGAGACGAGAGTTCTGGTTATGGGAGCAGGACCTATAGGTCTTATCACAATGCTGGCAGCACGTGCTTATGGAGCCCCAAGAATCGTTATGGCCGACGTGGATCACGCCCGTCTTTCTGTTGCAATGGAGCTTGGAGCAGACGGGGCCATCAAAGTCTCAACTAGTATCCAGGTTTCTGCTTCCATCTAATTAGCTGCCCTCCTTCAAAACACTTTTAGGGGGTGGGGGTATGTTTGTTAAACAAACATAACGACATTTCTGTTGCAATGGAGCTTGGAGCATACTTGTAGATCTAGTTATCATCTAATTGGTCCAGTAAAGTAGTTCAGTACTTCAGTAGATAGATGCATGATGGCTGAGTTTGATGCCATTACTTCAAGTAAGTCCATTGTATCTAATAGGGTTGGATGACTTGATCAGGATGTGGGTGCCGAAATAGAGAAGATTAAAGAAGCTATGGGGGATGGAATAGACGTGAGCTTTGATTGTGCAGGCTTTGATAAAACAATGACAACCGCACTTGGTGCAACTCGTTCTGGTGGCAGCGTTTGCCTTGTCGGCATGGGTCATGAGTACATGACCATCCCTCTCGCCGCAACCTCCGCAAGGTCAGTAAACATACATGATGGATGGGATTACTATCACTATCGCTATTACTCCGCTATCCTTTTTAGTAAGTAATGACAAATGTGGGACTAATATAGAAGTAATGGACGAAAATGTGACTTTTACCGTATATTGAAGATGATTTTTTTTCTTGTTGTTTCGTTATATACATACTCGATCAAATGGTGTTCAGGGAGGTTGATGTGATCGGAATTTTCCGCTACAAGAATACATGGCCTCTTTGTATAGATTTGATGAAGAGTGGAAAGATCGACGTGAAACCCCTCGTCACACACAGATTTAAGTTCTCTCAAGAGGATCTCGAAGAAGCATTTGCGACCAGTGCGCGTGGTGGCAATGCCATAAAGGTCATGTTTAATCTTTGAAAGCATAAAAGACTAACGCATGAGGAGAGACTTGCTTCCTAAAACTTATGCAGTGACTTGTTCTGGTCACTATGTATTTATGTCAATAAGCTGTGAAATGTGGTAGGTAGGGAATGAAACTACTTACTACGATTGATCTCATTTCACTGCATGTCCTTAATAACTTCAGCTGTTTGGCCATAGCTATGTTCATCATTAATTTATTAGTAACATTGTCATTGAATTTGTTTGTGTGTTAATAATTAAGGGAGCTGTGTTCAAATAAGAGCTAAACAGGTAATTTTTCGTTAAATAGGACTATAAACACAAGTGGAACTTAAATGTACTCCTCCGTCCCAAAAAAAACTTCCCACAAATAAATGAATGTGAGTCACACAAATTGTCCAAAAAATTGGAAGGCATAACAAGGAAAATTGGAAAAAATTTATGGGACGGAGGGAGTACTACTCAAACAACCTTTTTGTTTTGTACAATCTTAAGTCTATTACTTTCACCGCGGGAGAGCAACCAGTGCTAGACTGCGGCAAGCCACCACCGGCTGGCATGGAAATTCGCAATTTAGGACTGATATCGAGCATTCGAGCTACCACAATTCCACAACTAAGTATTGAGGGATTGGTTAACTAATAGGTATTACACTTATTAGGTGGGGCAAATATATGGTCTGGGCCGAAAACTAGTGGACATCTATAATTACATAAGGGGATTTTTCACAAATGGCTAAAAATTGAAAATAATATCAGTTTTTTCATGAAACTTTCTTTTCAATAAGAGACCTGACGCAGTGACGCCCAAAGGTCAAAACTGAACTCCGCAGCTCTGCTCCCACAATCCCACTTACTCCGTGACTCAAGTCACGCATCTTAATTACAATTACTAAAAAAATTGGACCCCACTCCCTAACTCGTATTCATGTCACGCACTTCAATTTTTTTTATTCTAATTGAAAACTAACAATCAAAAGCAATAATAATAATAATAATAATAATAATAATAATAATAATAATAATAATAATAAGAAAAGTTTTTGTGAATGTAAAGATGTTATAAATTTTTACAAAAATGGAATGTTAAACAGAATTGAAAATTGTAAAGTCTGAAATTAGAAAGACAATGAAAATTGGCAAAAAGGTAAAGAAGAATAAAAAAAGAAAAAAATGTAGTACATATTTTTTCGAATTTTGAACATGCAAACAACAACAAAATGTTATGGAAATAAAGAATGTACAAAAAAAGTTAAAACCAAAATAATCTAAAATCTTGAGTATTAAATAACATAAAAATAATACAGAGTAAGAAAAAGTTCAAAATAAAAAATGTAAAAATGTGGATAAATACATCAAATGTAAAATAAATTTAAAAACAAAGCTCAAACTATAATAAACTTTAAAGTTCTAAGAATTAAGAAAAATACTAAAAAGACTACAAAAGTTAAAATCCATATAAAAACATAATATCAAAAATTAAAATGTGAAAACATAATACTTGTTTCTTTTTGTTGATAATTATAAGAGATTTCATTTTTTATTGTTGATTTTTGTTTCTAGTTGTTTTTATATTCATAAATCTAAATTTATAATTTTAAATGTTTGCACAGAAATTGATATTAGTTTTTTTTTATTTCCAGAAAGTAGCCAAGATGAATAAATACCTAAATATTAAACTACAAACAAAATTGGCAATAAACAACAATAAGCTGCACACTACAACAAAAAGCAACATGATACAATAAAAAGAAACACAATGCAACAAAATGAAACAATTCTGATACAACAAAAAGAAACACGATACAACAAAAAGAAACACAATGCTACAAAATGAAACAATTCTGATACAACAAAAAGAAACACAGTGCAACAAAATGAAACAATTTTGATACAGTAAAATGAAATAACAATCAGCGTAAAAATGTATCACAACTGATATATAATTCAATCAATTAGTTTAATTTATTACATTTATATATTATATTATTTGCCTTTGCTTGATCACATTTCTTCTTCCTTGTATGCACCTTAATGCAGAATCCATCAGAATTGTCTATCATTTTCAGTGGTGCCAAAATAAGAATAAGCCGGCCTATATACAAATGAAGCCATCTGTCACCCGGGATAGAGTGAACTCTTGAAATTGATGACTTGTTCAGGACACTGAAAGAAGAAGAGCTAGCAGAGTCTCTACTCTACTCTATTTCTCCTTTTCTGTAGAAGAGGAGATTCATTCATTTCCTTAGCTACTTGAGTACAGAAACCTTTTTCTTTATGAAGTAAACAAAAAAAAATGGCAATTCAAGCTTCAGGAGCCATTATCCATGTGCAAGTTGATCTTCTTCACCTACTACTGCAGAGATTCCAATTCAAAATTTTGAATTACAATCACTTAATAGCCAACCTTACATGATATACAACAATAAGTTAAGCCAAGTTTCTATTCCCACCCAATAAGGAGCTTTGCATTTGCAAACAGTAGCTTCCAGTGTCTTTTTTTTGTGACGGCATAATAAGATACCAAATTCTAAACACCAGGCTTGTTTCATTTTAGTAACTTTAGGGGAGTTTAGGAGAGAAATGCTAAGCAAGTCCTTCCCACATTCCACACAATGTATGTCAATCACCAAATTGCAATAAAACAAAGACACACTAAGCAGCAATAGAAATTTTAAGTTATGGTATAAATTACTGAGATACACCCACTCACTTTGAGAAGTTGTCGATCTCTGTGTAATCACTATCACAAATCATACCCTCGGGCTTTGTCCCTCCCCTTCCGTTGTACTTTCCGTGGCTGTTTGAACTGGCCTTGGCTCTCTTCCTGATGATATAGAGTCTTTCAATGATCTATAGAGAAAAGAGCAAGGAGATTCCAAACATGTGGGGAGATTTATATATGAAATGATTAGAATCGGAATGATTCCAGTGCTTGTAATGCAAAAACGGCTCCCATAGAAAGTACATAACAGAAATGTGCAACCACATAATAAGTATCATGTAGAGCAATGTCTAGCCCAGAATTTGCGAGAACTATTCCAATGAGTCCTCCTATGGGTTCCCCCTTTCGTCGGTGAGGTTGGATGTAAATATGTATTTCAGGTTTTCCAATATCTAAATCCAGCAAAAATAAGAAAATCAACCCAGGCCTATTGCTTATTCACTAGATACAAGGAATTAATTAATGAACACAAAGGCTAAACTTCAGCATAATGGATGAGGAACATATATTTTTTGAACAAAGGAGGATGAAGAACATAAATTATCCACCTTATATATATTGTTCGGTAATATGCTTGGTGACATTAGAATACCTTTTTCCCCGATTTGAGTGAATTGATGTGATTCAATAACAACACACGATAGGACGATGGCTAAGGAGGATCTAAAATGGATTTCATCACCTTCGATCCAGTAAAGCTATCTGAGGCACATCTCAACCAACTGGAACTAAATCCGCACTGGATGGAGGACGGAGCGTGGAGCTGCAAGAGACGAAGGGCAGAGAGCGGAGCCGCACATGACGAAGGCCAAACGGCGGAGGGCGGAGCCGCTGAAGCCGGAGGCGTAGCCAATGCTGGGAAGGAGTGGAATAATCGCACATGCTTCTGCTCAACGATGTCTGGTTTGCGTTTTGGATTAATGTTTTGACTCTTTTTGAAATAAAGAAACTAAATTGAAAAGTTGAAAGTTAAATATGAAAAATAATACGTAGGTGGACATAAATGAAATACTAAGCACGAAATTGGACTCTTAGGGTAATTTGCACATTACATAACACTCTTATTGGATGTACATAGCTAAATAAAAGTATTACAAGCAAATATAATATGAAACATTATTCTCTTTATACAATTAATTATACATGTTGGTGATGCTGGCTCGTTAAAAACCTCACCGAGGAAAACCCAGTGGGACAAAACATTGATCAAAGGAAAAAGAGTGCAACGCATATGTACTTCCCCTCTTGACTGCATCGCTTCAAGACTTTTTGTAGGATCCAATATAATCTGACAACTTGATTGTTTATTTTCCAAAAGATTTTTCCAACGATGTTTTTAATGAGACATACACATGGTACAATTTTTGAACGACACATAGAATCCTGAAATATATTTATTTAACCTAGTAGCTATATATGTCTCTCATGTACACAACAAAAGTAAGGTGTATCAGATATGTATCCATTACGAATATACACGGACGACGTGTACAAACAACAATTTTCCAAGTAATATCATTACCCCGCAATTTATATCCTGGGATCGGCGCACCATGAGGATGGTGTGCCCGATCACAAAAAGTCGTCGTTCGATTTATTAAAAACTTAGGTTGCATCTTGGGATTAACCGATCGAAGATTTCCGCAGCTCAACATTAACGGATTTTTCTCCTTACACTGTCATCTCTTCCATACGTTTTCTAGGCTTCTTCAATGGATTTTTCTGTCGATGATTATGTTCTTTTTGATTCTTCAATTGGATTGCGAGATACTTTTGCTTCTGATACACGTGATAACATCATTCATTCAATTGGTGACAATGATTTCGAAGTTGATCAAATGATTGATGTTGAATTGATCGGTAAGTATTAATGTTGAATTGAAGTAGTTGTGTGAATTTCGTTTATTTGTGCTTGCAGTATTGTCTACTATCTTTTGTTCTCTATTTTATACGATTGCTTGAGAATTTGGATTGTATGAGTATTCATATTTGCTGATTTTACATTCAGGAGAAGAAGATATTGTTTCAAAAGCTTCTAAATTGTTATATCTTCTTAGCAGAGGTACTTATTCCGTCATGTATCTTCAATTGTATTTAACTCGTGTCTCAATTTTATGTAACTTGTGTTACATGATATGTAACTTCAGTTCAATTTAATGTAACTTAGTTCCAATGTATGTAGTTGTTGTTTGTTTTTCATATATATGCTTTGTAAATTGTCAGGTTCATTGGAAACTGATCATCAGTCAACTGAGAGTAAATCACTTATTGGGCTTAATGTCAAGTGTGAACATGATGCTTATAATCTTTACAATGATCATGCTTTTGAAAATGGATTTGGTATTCGTAGATATAAACAGAGGTGTTGTCAAGTGTGGCAATGTAAGTTTGATTATAAAGTCTTACTGTTGTTGGAAAGAAGGGAAGAAAGAACAAAAGGGTACTGAAAACAAAATGTATACAAAGTTAGATTATCGTTCTGGTTGTAAAGCGAAGTTACAGTTTTCTATTAGTATTGATGGTGAATGGACTGTTTCAAAGCATATTATTGATCACAACCATGCTTTTTGTCCAATTGGTCAAAGACACCTGCTGAAATCACATAGAGGCATTGATCGTGAGTATCTTGAGTTTATTATGTTGATGAAGGAGAGTGGGACAAAGGTTTCAGATGTTCACAGGATGCTTCAAAAACAGGCTGGGGGTGTTAGTTCTCTTGGATTCACGAAACGTGATGCTTATAACGTTCTAGAATGTGAAAGAAGTAAAACGTTTGATGGTACTGATTCGAACACTTTGATTGGTATATTGAAGAAAAGGGCTGAAGTGGAATCTGATTTTTTCTTTGATTTTGAGCTGCATGACGGTGTACTGAGTTGTTTTTTCTGGAGAGACGGTCAAATGAGATCCGATTATGAGAGGTTTGGAGATCTAGTTGTGCATGATACAACTTACAAGACTAACACGTATGACATGATCTGTGGTCCGTTTATTGGTATGAATCAGCACTCTAAAAACATAATGTTTGGTTGTGGCTTTATGCTGAACGAAAAGGCGGAGTCTTTTGTTTGGTTATTTCAGACTTTTCTGAAATCTATGGGTGATAAACACCCCATCAGTTTCATGACAGACCAGTCATTTTCCATGGCAGCGGCTATCAAATCTGTGTTTCCTGGACCAAGACATAGACTCTGCACTTGGCATATAGATGAAAATTCAAAGAAACACATCATGCATCTACGCAAGAAGTTAAATTTTGTTCCTCTATTTGATTATGTTGTGAAGCGATGTGACACAGTTGCAGAGTTTGATTTCTACTGGAATGAGTAAGTTATTTGTTTTTTGATGTAACTTTTTAATTATTTGATGTAACTTGCTCAATTATTTGGTGTAACATGTATGATTTTCATACGTAATCTTGTCTTCTTTTTAAATCTGTTTCAGATTGAATAGAGTTTATGAATGCAGTGACAACACATGGTTGAAGAGGTTGTACAGTCATAAAGAAAAGTGGTGTCCTGCTTTTTCAAAAGATTACTTCTCTGGTGGTGTTCTATCCTCCCAAAGAACTGAATCTACAAATAGATCCATATCTAGAAGACTTACAAAGACTACAACATAATGTGCTTTTTTCAAAATGTTTTGTGATGTTGTTGACGAATGGAGGTTAGAGGAAAATGGTCATGATTTTAGATGTTCTGAAGGCACCGTTGAGATGGTATTGCTACAAGACAGTTTGTTGTCTCATGTTAGAGATGTGTATACCCTTGAGATTTTCAAACTGTTCCAAGAACAATATTTGAAGGGTATGTCACATTTTTTAAAATTAATCTCACAAAATTGTAATGATTATGAGTATCATGTTTGGTTGAATGGGGTAGATTTGATTAGACACAACGTTACTTTTAATCAAAATGACAACACAGTGACATGCACTTGCAAGATGTTTTCAGAAGTTGGCATTTTGTGTAGACACACTTTGCGTATATATAATGTCCATTGTGTCAAATGTATTCCCCAAGTTTATATATTGTCTAGATGGAGAAAGGATGTCATTCTGCCAAATGTTGATCTTTCTCTTACGCAAGGAACCGATATTATGTTTGGGAAAATATTGGAAGATTCTGTTTGGAGAGTGCAAATGACTAGGAAATTCAACACAGTATTGGGTGCAAGTGCTGGTTTTCCTGAAGCTAGGCGAGTATGTGAGCAAGGATACGAGTCTATTAAACATTTTTTAGATATTCAACGAAATGCTTCTGTTGTGGATGAATCTGCTTCAAGGACAATATTGGATCCTCCACGCTCTCGTCCTAAAGGTCAGCGAAATACCCGAAAGAGAAGTACTGTTGAAAAAAAGTGCAAAATAGTCAAAGCTCGCCGTTCCAAATCACAAAATGTTGCCTGCAATTCAAAAGTAGTTGCTCAATCTGTTGTACAGGTATTCGTTTATTTTTTTATTTTTTATATATTTAATGCATCTTTTCTGATCATTACTTTTTTTTTGTTTCATTCTAGGACACTGTTAATTTCATGGTTCCACAAGGTTATCTTGCTCATCCAGTTGGAGGAATGACGTCCTTAATGCGTGTGCTTGGATCTCCACAAGTTTTTGCTCCATACTTCATGCAATCGAATGTTGTGAACCAAATGCAAAATTAGTTATAGAGATACACATGTTTGGCATTTGTTGTTTTTTTATTGTACAAGTTGAAGAGTTTACATATATTATTGTGGGTTATTACATTTGTAGCAACCAAAGTTACATTTGATTTAATGGAATTTATATTGCCTTTACTGTTCGTTTACAGATGTCAAAGAGCACTACTATAAAAACAATACACAATCAATATTGTTTACTCTGAACTACAGAATAGTGAACACAATCACTATTGTGTAACAGTTGTTACACTCTTTTTGCCTTGAGTTACATGGTCCTGTAACGTGAATTACATTTGATGTAGTCATTGTTTACATCAGATGTATATTACATGTATACCTAATGAATTTGAATGAGGTTAATATATTTGATCTCCACAAGTTTTTGCTCCATACTTCATGCAATCGAATGTTGTGAACCAAATGCAGAATTAGTTATAGAGATACAGATGTTTGGCATTTCTTGTTTTTTTATTGTACAAGTTGAAGAGTTTACATATATTATTGTGGGTTATTACATTTGTAGCAACCAAAGTTACATTTGATTTAATGGAATTTATATTGTCTTTACTGTTCGTTTACAGATGTCAAAGAGCACTACTATAAAAACAATACACAATCAATATTGTTTACTCTGAGTTACAGAATAGTGAACACAATCACTATTGTGTAACAGTTGTTACACTCCTTTTGCCTTGAGTTACATGGTCCTGTAACGTGAATTACATTTGATGTAGTCATTGTTTACATCAGATGTATATTACATGTATTCCTAATGGATTTGAATGAGGTTAATATATTATCCTATAACATTTCATTCCTACATAAGTTATATATGTGTGTGTGTGTCTGCATAAAACATATATAAGGAGTTTACATCAAATTATCATAAACCAAACATGTAAGTTGCATTTTACATCATAATATCTTAAATCAAACATATAAGTTGTCCATTGCATCACCAGCTACTGCATAAAACCAACAAATGTTTTAAGTTTATCCATACCATCACCCCCTCCATAAAACCAGCAATTTTTTTTACAGTAATCCTACCAGATTAATCAATTACATCTTAAGGTACTCTTTTGCTTTTTTCACAATATTTTCTCTTTCACTATTAAATTTAGACAGTAATACTTGAGCTGCATACATCAATCTCATCTTCTGAAGGGTTTCATTTTGAGCTTTGATTCCGTCATTTGTAGCAGCAGGTGCAAAGCCATAATCCCATGTGTGTCCTTGGCCACGATATGTCTCCAAGTGGCGCAAAACAAATATTCCACAGTCAACATTATTGTCATTATGTCTCCATGGCATAAATAACATTTTGAGAATCCAATTTCTGGGCTTTCCATCTGAAATCTTCACTTTCTCACAAAAGACTTTGAATCCATCACCCTATACAAGAAGTTACATTAATGGACTAAAATAATATTGAATAATATCATTTGTTATTTCCAGAAAAGTTGTACTAAATTTTTACCATTTTCTTAAAAGTTTCGCCATATTTGTCCTAAAAGATCACCCCGTCTGGAAGCACACGGTTGTCAATCACATCAACAATGTTGGTTTTTGTGTAAAAGCAGTAGATATAATAGTGCCCAGATTTGTGTATTGGAAACATTATCTGCAATATACATGAGTCATAAGCATTTCATCTTTCACACTGACATCAGTTACATAAACCAAAACAGAATGTACATACTTCATATCAGGACTTACATCCCTCAACACCTGCAGTTACATATTATTTTACACCATTTGTTTTAACTATATTGTTAAAACAATATATCTTACATTCTGACTTACATAAAACAATACAGAGTTTACATAATTCATATCAAAACTTACATTACTCAACAGTTGCAGTTACATAATCATATATTTAAACCACAAACACTTGAACTATGTATATTCAAATATTAATGACATTTTACCATATCAAATGTTGTAATATCTGCTCCTGCTTCATTGAGTTCTTTTTCCAATCTATCAACCACATTTTCGTTTGGGTCACCAGATGCAAAATCGAACATTGCCTGCGCATTGATATTGAGTCAATCCAATCAAAATATAGTAACTGAAGTTCTCTGCATTATTTTACAAATTAACAAGAAAAAACTATACATACATATACTTGGGTTGTCGCTATGAAGGCGCGCTTTGTAGTCTTATTTGATTTTTCTCTGTCATTCAGAATCTTTGCAAATGCATCAATGATGGAGTTGTCTATATCTTCTTCTTGAAGGGTTGGAAACTCCTCATGAGTGATAAAAATACCTCCCTCATCTTGATAGACACAGTCACTAACACAATAATATTTTTCAAACAAATTGAAACAGTTAATTATGAGATAATGTTTCTATTGAAATAATACAATATATAATATTGGACTTTCTTACTTTTCAACTTCTTTTGACATGCCATAGTCAAGAACAATCTTTTCATCCCTGCTCATTTCCTTGCACGGCCTTCTGTTGTTCTTGAGAAATGGTGATCTGTAATTCACACTTACATCACCTAACTTTTTAAGCTTCCTCTTTCTTGTGTATGGCTTTAGCTCAGCATTCCTTTGAAAAAACAACAAAATGTTAACTTCATTAAGTTAATTAAACACATTAGTGAATTACATAATAAACAATTAACACTTACTCTTGTTTATTTTCAACTTCTTTGTTTAATTCTTCACCTGCAACAGTTTTGTCCTCTCCAGCTACCCCAACCTCTTCATTATCTTCCCCAGTAGCAGCACTTTGGTTTATTAGATCAACAACAGTTTGAATTACCACATCTTCTACATCAGGAGCGGTTTCAGTCATCACATGTTCTACATCAGCAACATTTTCAGTCATCACAGCTTCCACATCAGCAGCAGTTTCAGTCATCATAGCATTTTGGTCCACTTTTGAAGTGCTTGCACCCCGAGTCATGTTAAACTCAATGCCTAAATCAAATGAAGGCATTGCAAATTTCAAAAATGCTGCTTTCTCCGGTTTCTCAAGCGCTTCCATAACTCCGGGCTCATTAAAAAAATCATCATCTTCTTCAAGTACACACTTCTCTGATAATCTTTCTTTCTGAGCCATGTTCTGATCTCCATTTGCTTGATTAATAAAGTAATCAGCAGTTGTCAAATATATCTTCTTCAATATATCAGAATTTGGGAACTTCTTAGAAATAGTTGACGGTAGCTTGGAAAACTCAACAAATGCATCACTGAATTTTTGGGTGACTGCCACAATTTCCTTCACACACTCCTATAAAAATTAAAAATAAACTAGAAATTGTCATATCACATACATTGTAATACAGTGGAATCATCATTCAGAATTTACATTCCACAACACCTTAGTTTACATTTTGATAGGCAAGACTTACATGTCATAGTAAAACAGTTAACATCATTTGATTTAGACAACTACAGTTTACATCTTATACCAATAGAAGTTACATTTTAAACAACATGTGTTACATATTCTTGAGCACAATTTACATTATGTAAAATTCAGAAATCTAAACTCTTCAAGTACTTGATGTAAATGACTAATAAAACTTACTTCCTTTGTCAATAGCTCATCTCCTTTCTGTTCAGTTTCTTCTTCTACAGGCATGATTCTGGGCTTCACCTTGCCAAGTCCAAATCCCAGCTTCCTCTCATCTTTCACTCTTTTATCAATTCTATCTTTGGTCCAGAATTTTATTGTAGGAAAAACATTGTCCAAAACATGTCCTTTGAATTGCACCCTATCAAAGTAACAAATCATTAGAAACAATAAAGGTCGAGTAAACATTCTTGATGGATAGGCCTACCATTCTTCTCCAGCATCCATGAGTGTCTGTCTTGTGTATTTACACCAGTTCAGATTTTTGATTTCACCAACATTTACTAAAGAAAGAAAGATCTTGAAGTTGCTCTTCACACTCTGGTTGCCTCTTATCAAACAAGAGACTGTGAAGACAACAAAATTCCTGATGAACTTATCTCCATCATCATCATCCTGAAGGATTTTTTCTATCATTGATGTTGTTTGTGGGCTGCCTTTCTCAATGCCCCACTATGTTCTCCATTCTTTCAGCATCTCAGTGTAGTCTTCTGTTTCATTCTTTCCATTTGCTTCGACAACATCTTTCTCTCCTTTGGGCAAGCCAAACACAGCTTTAACATCATCTTCTTCAATATCTAAGAACTCTCTAGTTGTAAGCTTGAGTTGTGCAGATATTGGTCTCAGGTTTTCCGGTAGAAATTGAACAAAGTCTCCATGGAAATTATCAAAGCTCAGGGGTAGCAAAGATCCAAATCCTATTTTCTGAACAATTGTCTTCTGTTTTTCACTTAATCCTTTGATTAGCCTTACAAATGGAGCAGGTCCAACTCTAGTCCTCAAATTTATTGAAGCACCCGCAGCAGCAGCATAAATGTTCTCCATTATTTCCCTTCCAGACTCTTCTTCTGTTTCTTGTATAGCATGAGTCTTCCTTTTTCGCGTATTGCGTGCACTTGTTGTTGGATTTTCTTCTATTATCATTTGTATAGGTGGTGGTTGTTCTTTTGGTGGAATATTATCGTCAGAGTTACCCCTGTCAGTAATTAATTTGTATATGATGCATATCAGTAATTACATTATTCTTACAGAGCATTTTGTAGAACAATTATACTTACATATTGACATGCATACTTTACTTAATTCATAGCAGTATTTACATCATTTAAGCACACAAATTGAGCATTTTGTTTCATAATTCCAGTAGTTATATAAGTTTTAAGCATTGAAACTCAGGAATTCCAACAAAAATTGCAGTTACATCTTAACATACACAATTTACATAATTCATAGCAGTAGTTACATCAGTAATTACATCATTCTTACAGAGCATTTTGTACACAAATTGAGCATCTTGTTGAAATAAACCAATTATATCTTAACATACACAGTTTACTTGATTCTACCAGTACTTACATATGTTTTCATAGCAGTATTTACATCATTTAAGCACAAAAATTGAGCATTTTGTTTCACAATTCCAGTAGTTATATAAGTTTTAAGCATTGAAACTCAGGAATTTCAACAAAAATTGCAGTTACATCTTAACATACACAATTTACATAATTCATAGCAGTAGTTACATCAGTAATTACATCATTCTTACAGAGCATTTTGTACACAAATTGAGCATCTTGTTGAAATAAACCAGTTATATCTTAACATACACAGTTTACTTGATTCTACCAGTACTTACATATGTTTTCATAGCAGTATTTACATCATTTAAGCACAGAAATTGAGCATTTTGTTTCACAATTCCAGTAGTTATATAAGTTTTAAGCATTGAAACTCAGGAATTTCAACAAAAATTGCAGTTACATCTTAACATACACAATTTACATAATTCATAGCAGTAGTTACATCAGTAATTACATCATTCTTACAGAGCATTTTGTACACAAATTGAGCATCTTGTTGAAATAAACCAGTTATATCTTAACATACACAATTTACTTGATTCTACCAGTACTTACATATGTTTTCATAGCAGTATTTACATCATTTAAGCACAGAAATTGAGCATTTTGTTTCACAATTCCAGTAGTTATATAAGTTTTAAGCATTGAAACTCAGGAATTCCAACAAAAATTGCAGTTACATCTTAACATACACAATTTACATAATTCATAGCAGTAGTCACATCAGTAATTACATCATTCTTACAGAGCATTTTGTACAAAAATTGAGCATCTTGTTGAAATAAACCAGTTATATCTTAACATACACAGTTTACTTGATTCTACCAGTACTTACATATGTTTTCATAGCAGTATTTACATCATTTAAGCACAGAAATTGAGCATTTTGTTTCACAATTCCAGTAGTTATATAAGTTTTAAGCATCGAAACTCAGGAATTCCAACAAAAATTGCAGTTACATCTTAACATACACAATTTACATAATTCATAGCAGTAGTTACATCAATAATTACATCATTCTTACAGAGCATTTTGAACACAAATTGAGCATCTTGTTGAAATAAACCAGTTATATCTTAGCATACACAGTTTACTTGATTCATACCAGTACTTACATACATTTTAACGATTTTTAACAATAATTGCAGTTACATCTCTTAATATACAGTACGTTGAAACTCAAAAATTGTAACAACAATTGAAGTTAGATCTTAACATACACATTGTGCATGTTCAAATTGACATCTCAATAAGACATAAATCACATTATTCAATACTCAATTTCTTTCGTTTCTGAGTTTGAGTTGGAATCTATTAGATTACATGCATGTTTAAATGTACAGCAGGATATCACATAAAACAAATTGTTAGATGCTCCTATATACATTTCCAACTTCATAAAGTAAAGTACATTCTATACCTCTCAAGTGATTTGCGTCTAGCCCTAGTCATTGTGTCGATCTGCAGAACCTTGTTCTTTGTTCGGATTCCTTACTTTTCCGTCGGACGGAATGCTTTCTTTTCCTCTCGCAAGTGGATGTACTTCAGCAATGAAGTTTTGTTGAGATTTTTTCCGATGAAACTTCGAAGATAGAAATGGTGGAGAAAGTTTCTCGCAAATGTTTTTTCTGAATTTGAAAAGACACGAATGAAGAATATGGGGGAAGTGAAGCGAATAACTGCTCGAGAAAGAAAAAACGCGCCACTAAGAGAGCCGTTTACTGGTTTACGCATTTTTAGATTAAATAAAGTCAACGGTGTCGTTTTGGGGGCAAGTGCAGGATACTTATGGTGGGCCGGTACCACCATATACGAACTGTCATTACCCTAATTTTTAAAAATGTTGAAGTTTTAATTGTATGTGAATCTATGTTGTTAATAAACATCTCTTTTAATTGAACATCAATGTCTCAATAATGACGCAAATTATATGGTACACCCGGGTGTACATGTACACCCGGTATTTTTGTAATATGTATTACTTTTGTATATTACCCTTGATGTTGGTTGACATTTTTTCTTTTCTCATTCTTTTCTTTCGTTGCTTTGACATGTCTTTTTGCTTCTTTCTTTTCATTTATTTTAATTGTTGCTTTTCGTTTCTTTATTTTTTCTTTAACAATTTTTACTTTATTTTATGATAAAAAATTACTTTATTTTGTTTATTCAATTATTATTTGTATTATATAAAATATTATTTATTATTTAATGTTTGAGTTTGTTTTTTATTTTTCCAATCAACCTTCTAACTTAAATTTTTTAATTTGTGCATCATAAAATATTTTAGGTATTATAGAAAAGAGTTTGTGTTATATTCGAATAAGTCTGATGCTCATTGGAAGTGTTTTAATGTTCATAATAGGTCTGATGCACATTAGAAGTTCATTAATGCTCATTTAACAGAAATTGTGATTTTCATCGCAATAGAGGAGGGTTGATGCTCAATGAAAATGTCATTATGTCAAACTAACAAACCTTACGATTTTCATATCAGTGAACATTTTGTACGTTATGTATGCTCTTCTGGTACTTATCCTATGCTCATTTTCTAAATGTCAAATCAATGTATTTTTTGAAAGTACTATTTTACATTAGATTCACATATTAAAATTCATAGCAGTTGATTATAAATATAATTTAATAAGTTTTTATAAAAGAAAAAATAACAAAAAGAAAGTGAATTAGAAGTTATGAAGCAGAGATCACGATTCTGAATATTAGACTCCTAATTCTCAACATAATAGGTCGGATGCTCATTAAAAGTTCATTAGTGCTCATTCACCAGAAACCGTGATTTTCATCTCAATAGTAGAGATTTGATTCTCAATTAAAATGTCATGATGTGCATATCAATGTGCACTTTGTAAGTTATGTATACTCATTTGGTACTGATGTTGTGCTCATTTTTGAATTGTTCTATCAATGCATATTTCAAAAGTATCAAATTACATTAGACTTGTATATTGAAATTAATATGAATTTATAGATATAATTTAATAAGTTTTTATAAAAGAAAAAATAAGAAAAAGAAAAAAAAAATAGAAGATATGAAGCAGGAATCATGATACTCATTGTTAGTCTCTTAAATACTCAATAAAATAGGTATGGTGCTCATTAAAAGTACAGTATTGCTCATTTAGCGGAAGTCGTGATTTTTAGCTTAAATTACAAAAATGCCACCGATTTTTTTTTGACATATATTAGTCGTTGGGCCGTCTTTCTTACTTGGGCCGGGTGTACGTACACCCGGATGCACTATATACGAACTCCAATAATGGACCAAATTCATGGCAAAATCCTGTTAAGAGGTGATTTATCGCCCATAATAAGTTGATTATTCAAATTCAAGCAAAAGTAAAACCAGAAAATGAGTTGAGATTTCAGACGCTAAGATTATTTTCTTGAATAAACATATCTCAAAACGGTGTTAAGTCGATTGGCATAGCCGTCTTTTAGGAGGTGCAATAGATGTTTTGCGTCGCGGTCCATTTTTATAGGGGGCTCCAAAAATTTAGTATGAGGTAGTAGTCAGTGGCGGAGCCAGAGGTTTGTCCAAGGAGGGGCAAACCAAAGACTAAAAATTTTAAAGTTCGTGTCCAAAATATAATACCAAAATATAATAAGAACAACAATAGCGTAATAATTTAACAAAAAATTATAGTTCATTACATACTACTTGATTTACTTCTGCAACCTAGGCAAATCTCTAAATTTTTCAGGAGCTTTCTTCCAATTACGGAATCCGGTCCTCACAAACACATCATCACCAAATCTCTTTCCTTCATGCCCATGAAAAAGGTAACACCAAAAACAGAAAGCGACATCTTTAGAAATACTATATTCCAACCATTCCCAAGTTTTAAAGTACACAAATTAGACAATCTAAAGGGGTATCCCCAACATAGATTTTAAAGCTCCTTAATGTCTTACCAAATTCAGTTCGTGGAAACTTATGAGATGCTGGTTGACAAGCACCTTTAACAACATATGCTCTCATCACATCATCCCTAATCCCCGACGCATATTCATTAATTGGTTTTCGTAAAAATGGATCACTAATAATATCCCATTCATGTGTACTTTCTGTTCGGGCTCTCTTGTCCCTCTCATTCCTCTCATCTCTAGCAGTATTTTCATTTGACGCAGTGGCATTTTCAACACTAGAGATAGACTGATTAGGAACAATTGAAGAACTAACACCTCCAATCAAAGACCTCTTAGTCTTAATTACAAATTTATCCAAACTCATACTCCTAAATATAACAAAAATAAGTATGAATTAAAAATGTTCCTTATACAAATAGCATTAAATTGCATCTATAACTGAGATTTGAGGATTCACACAAATAATTTCTGACTTTTCGTTAGGGATGAGAGCAAATAATTAATATGGGCATAAATTGGCAGAGAAGAAACTTACTTGAAAATTGCAGAATCTGAGAACAAATGGGGAGAAGTGAGAACTAACTGGAGAAGGAAGGTAGATTTCTGTTGGGGAGTAAAGCCGGAGAGGGAGCGGGCGATGCTGCTTCTCAGTTCTCACGTTCGCTGCCTGCCTGCGTTCTCAACTGCTCGATTCATTTTTTTTGGCGGAGTGGGAAGGGACTGCCGACTGCCTAGGTCTTTTGTTAATGAAGCTTTGAATGTTTAACCCACTTAATGGCTTTAGACTTTAGTGATTACGTTTTGAATTGTTATTTTTTTCATTTTGGGGCTTAGGCTTTAGGATTGTCTAGGTGGCTTGGGCTTTAGAATTGTTTTTTTTTCATTTTTCTACTTATGCCCGTTTTTTTACTTAGCCTTAGACTAGATGCTCATTTGTCTCATTGACTCATTAATCCCCTTTTATTCTATATTTCATTTTTTTTACTTTTTCTGAAAATACTTTTTTATTTATTTGAACACTTCATCTTAAAATAACCTTAAGTTGTACTTATTGTTTTTAAAATTAAAAAAGAAACTGGGGCAAGAAACATATTATAAGTAATACTAGTAAAAAAAATTAGTCGGAGCGGGGGCGCTTGCCCCCCCTTGCCCCCCCCCCCCCCTAGCTCCTCCACTGGTAGTAGTTATAGGTTGATTTTTTTGAATGTTATGTATTATTTCATATTTTGAAATGTCTATAACTTTTACAATCCAAAGATTTACAATCTTTAAAATCCTTTAAAATCTATGTTGGGGATACCCCTTTAGATTGTCTAATTTGTGTACTTTAAACATTGAGAATGTTTGGATAAAAACTTTTCGTACCAAAGCGTCATTTTTTTCAACTGAAAATGCTGCTAAAGGCAGCGTTTTTCACCCCAGCTGCTGAAATACAAACAGGCCCATTGTAAACTTTTTATTTCACTGAATTATCTAGTCTATTTGTATTTTATTGTAAATTTCGTATAGTTTCTTGTTTTAGGGGTCTCAATTCGTCATTTGTAACCGGGATCTCCAAATTCACTAGACAATCTCGTCAATTGGTGTTTTGTCCTATTATTATAAAAATGGTTAGTAATCAAGCATTTGGACAAAATTATCAAATTGGTAAAAAAAAGTGTGACAAGTTGACAAAAACAATTGATACAAGTGTTTTAACGGCGGGTTCCAAATCTGAACACGTCCCTGCACGTATTTTTCTTACATACAGTCTTCATGTGAACTAGAAATCTACCTTATGTGAAGTGTTACAGAAATTTTCAATGACACTTATTTAAAGTCACTATAGGCCATTTTTCTAGTAGTGCACTAATCTATGTAGTATTAATTTTACTAATTTGTGTTCTTTCTTAAGATGTTACACCTTCAAACTATCACTTGTTTGCAATTTCAAACTCCAAATCACTTCCTTATTTGTGCCTCAATAGCTTCCTTCATGTCTTACCTATTTTTAATAGATACGTCCTTTGTTCTTTTTTAGTGACAACCTTCTCATTTTCTCGTTTATCAACATACAACTTTGACTGTTAATATATTTACTTCACTATTAATAAAAAATTAATAATCGGATTTTAAAAACTTGTAATAATACTAATACAACACTTTTTTCCAAAAAAATGTGATGCATTAATAAATAAAATGTACTTATATTAAATGTAGTTAAAGTAGAACATGTGAATAAAAAGAAAATGTAATACAGAGTGGAAAAAATTGCATGGAAATTACTACCACACTTTGCATTTCCAAAACTATGACCCATTTTCCCTTTTCCAAACATATGACTCATATAAATGGAAAACCCTAGCTTCTCAAACATACAGACATTTCTTCATTTGAGACTTGTGCTTCGTTTCTCTCCATCTGCTGCCGACCCACCGCACCCCAGCCGCCGACGCCCCGCCATTCCACCGCACTTCAGCCGCCATTGCCCCACCACTCCACCACACTCTAGCCACCGACGCCCGACGCTCCACCGCACTCCAGTGCCGCCGCCCCAATGCAACTCTTCTTCTTCTCATTCTTATTCGTCGTTGCTTCTTCTACCCGCCACTGCCATCACTGCAATTGAAGATCAAGCATCGTCATCGATGGTCGGGCCGCCCTGTTTCACGAGCGGCGATTAGGTGACGACGGCCAGGCGAGCGACGGCCAGGCGAGCGACGGCTAGGTGACGATGGCCAGGTGAGCGAAGGCATTCAACAGATCTGTGATTTTGACGGTCATTAAAGCTAGGATGAGGTGGGCGACGACAAGTTGGCGGTTACAGACGGTGGTGCGGTTGGGGGCTTGGGTCAGAAGTTGGGGCTTAGGTGTAGGGTTGGGGTCTGGGAGTTTGGATCTGGATGGGATGGTGGTGCAGATCTGTGGGTTGGGGTGGCGTAGGTTTGGCCTGTGGGACAAGGGTACTGGGTGGCGGAAGTCACCGACGGTGTCCGAATTTGGGTGGAAGTCATTGAGTTAGTGATTGGAGTTGGGTGGAAGTCATAGGATTAGTAACCAGAGTTGGGTGGCAGTCACTAGTAGTGACCGGAGTTAGGTAGAAGTCACTGGTCAGTGACGGGAAGTCACCGAGTTAGTGACTGGTGCCAAAGGCGGTGGTGGTGCTGGTGGCGGCCCAATGGTGTTGGGGTCAGCAGGCCGGAGGTGCGGGTGGCTATAGAACATGGACCACTAATCAAATGTATAAAAGAAATAGGAGTATAAAATAGAAGGAATAAATGACTTTTAGTCACATATTTGGAATATTTTAAAACATGTCATATTTTTGTTTTTCTATTCATTTTAGTAATATTGAAAAAAAGGCCTACGGAGTATCATACTCTGTGTATAACTATGTTCAACATTTTTTTTCTTGTTTATTTCAAAAGAAAAAGTAGTAAATTTATATGTAGTGATATTCATTCAAGTATGGATAAAGTTGAAGAAAAAGTTTAGGCATACTCGGGCGGGGCCCAAGTATTTACGTTGTTTTTTTCAAACTATTACTCTTACAGAATTTTTTTGTGATTCCCAAAATGCAATAATCACAAAAATTATATCGTGAGATTGTAACACCGTGTGCATTGTTTACCCAACTCAATACAGTGTAATTTTATATTTAGGTGCTAGAGTACTGTGGTCATCATCAATGGCGGATGGTCTTTGTTCAAAGGTGTTCATGTGAACGTTCAAAATTTTGAAAATAAATTGCAAGAATAGATGTATAGAATTGATATAATTATTTAAACATAGTATATTATTTTTTGTATCTACTGTTTTTTACGCTTTGTTAGTTTTTATTGTTGAGAAAAATATAATTCTTCAACTAATGGATCAAACAATATTACTTTACAACATCTTAATGGTAAAGTATCTTTGATCACCAACATTTATTGGCAAGATCCACCATTGGTCATCATGGTTGCTCCCATGATATAACAACTACAAAAACTCTAACTAAAATTGAAGATATAGGTCCGATGACAGTTCAAAGTCACATTAAGGCCTCATGAGAAGATAAAAAACCAAGACATCACATGCTACCACCACATAGGGATGGAACGGGCCCGGGTCGCCCGGGTCGTGAACCGGCTCGGCCCGCTACTGTGCGGGCCCGGACCGGCCCGGTCTTGGGTAACCGGTTCCGGGCCTAGGCTCGGCCCGAGGATTTGGGCGGGTCGGGTACGGACCTTCAATTTAGTGAACCCGTCGGGCCGGGCCTGGTTCGGGCCTTTTTTTGTTTTTTTTGTTTGGGCTGGGTTTAGTTGGGCTGGACTGGGTATTTCCGAGGGGTTTGGGGGTGGGGGGATAGGAGGTGGGGGTGAAATAAATAAGAAATAAAAAAATGAACCGGAACCGGCCCGGGCCGGAACCGCTGCCTACCCGGGCCGGTTCCGGTTCACCCATTCCCAAAAAAAAGTCTGGGTCCATCCATACTACCATGTTGCTACTCTCACCAATATAAACCACTATGTTCATTATCATCTTCTCTCTCCTTAGTTGTTGAGCTACTCCGTGAAGGTAAAAAAAATCATTGAGAGTAATACCTCCCTCATCTCCCATGGTGAAGCGAATACCCACCCACAAATCTCTCCCTTGTAGGTGGATACTCACCAAATTGTACCACACCACCTTTCAATTATCCTAAACTTAAGACACCTTGTTAGCTCATAGTACGGTAATTCATCCTAAATTCTTCCACCACATCCTTAACATAGTCACTCGTCAAAATAATGTCTAATCCATTTGTTGTCATCTCTCTCTCCAAATACCACTGCTTTTTACCTACAATATTAATCTCGTATGCCTCCTCTACAATCCACTTTATTTCTTGCACACATGTAATGCTTATATTTCTCCTCATCATAAACTCAAGGAAGGAAGAATTCTTTCCTAAAAATTGCAAAAATTAAATGCGGTTATTATTTTTAGTTCTTATTCTTATCAAGACAAATTTTACTTTTATTTCTCTTTTAAGTAGTAGGTGTGGCTATGCCATTGACCCTCACCATACCCTCACATATTTGACGCCATCCCCGAGCATTGGGATGGCATGCCACTTTCGAATGACAATCTAGCAACATTAACATTCTTATCACCACACACAAGACTATGAAGTGTATCACACTTTTGCATTTTTTTTGGATGAACCGTAAAAATATATATCATCCAAAGTAAAGGTTACAAAATTTAAAGCTCCCCCACCCCCTCCTGTGAAGATAGGAGAGGGTTGGAAGAAGCTTTCAATCAATGAACATCACAAAAGATAGCCATAGGACTCAGCATGCCGCGGCTCAAAACAACAAACCAGAACAGAGATGTGGCTAGGTGCACGCACTCAAAACACTTCGGAACTATATACTGAGGCTCCCAAAACAGTCCATAGTAGCTCTATCAAAATGTGACCAACTCATGTGGGTATATGTTGTAGAGTACCTTATATATCACATGTTTGATCTTGGCAATAACCTCTTCCTCCATTTTCTTTTTATCGTCAAATCTGCACTCATTCCTAGCGTGCCAAATGTAGTACACAGTTGCACAAAAGGCAGTGCGGGCAGCTTTCGCTTTCAGCGTTGAACCTCTATACGTCTTCATGCCTTAGCCCCAACCAACTCCTTATGTGATGCCACACCCTACAAGTAAAGGGGCATAGGAAGAAAAGGTGTGGTATTATTTCCAAACCACCCTTGCAGAGATCACACCGATTCACAATATAAAGATAACCGAGGCTATCCTGTGTGGGTAGTCGTTTTCTCAAGGCGAGCCACGCATTAAATGAGAGTTTGGGGGGATGTAGGATTTCCATATGAAACTCATAGGAGTCCTTACTTCACCTTTGACTTTTAGCAAGTCATACACTTTAGCGGAGACTAATTTACCATTAGTGGCTCTAGAAGCAAGGCCCATAATAGTGTCATTGAGGTTATTAAAACAACTTTAGATTTTATCTCGAATAAGACTCAACCGCTTCATGAGTTGTGAGTCTCGGGCGTGTGGGATGAAATCCCACACATTTCTACCTTGAAGGTATACCTCGTTCACCCATTTTACCCAAAGAGTGTCTTTCTTCATATGGACATCCCACAAAGTACGAGAAAGAAGAGTATGATTTCACACCTTGGCATTATGAATGCCAAGTCCCCCTTCTTCTTTTGGGAGACAAATGTCATCCCAAGCTACTTTCGCAAATTTACCACCCCATAGGAAAATACGACATATCGATACAATCCTATCCAAAATAATTTGGGTGACCGGGAAAACTTGGAGCCAAAACGATTGGACCCCTTGGATCACAGACCGTATTAACTCTAGTTTACCGGCATAGGAGATCGTCTTGGTGTTCCAAGCGTTTAGAAAGTCATTTACCGTATCAAGAAGGGGAGCATATTGGGCCACGGAGATTTTTAGCGGTGCTAGTGTGATTCCAAGGTATCTCACCAGGAATACTCCACGACCATAGTCAATGAGGTCCAAGACGTTCTGCAAATCCAACCCGTTAACCCCACCAACAAAAATATTGGATTTATTATGATTAACTCTAACGCCTGATACGTCCCCAAACTCTTTTAGAGCATCAACCAATATTCCAATGGAATATTTGTCTCCTCTCGAGAAGAGCATGAGATCATCTGCATAGGCCAAATGAGTTATTCCCAACGAGCCACAAAGCGGGTGGTGGTTAAATCCCGAGTCTTTAGTTTTGATGGTAAGAAGTCGTGAGAAATATTCAAGGCATACAACAAAGAGCAACGGGGACATTGGATCCCCTTGCTTAATGACACGCTTACCTTTAAAGAAACCATGCAATGTACCATTCAAAGAGACAGAAAATGAAGCGGTAGAAACACACTTCATGATTCACCCCACAAATCTATCGGGGTAGCCCAAACCCCTAAGAACATTGGCAAGAAAGTCCCACGAAATAGTATCATAAGCCTTTCGCAAATCCACCATTATCATACAACGAGGTGAAATTCGCTTCCTATTGTATCCTCTAACAAGTTCCTGGGCAAGGAAAATGTTATCAAACATTACTACATTAGACGGCCATCCACAAACGCACCTTGTGCCTTGTTAATCAAACCCGCAAGGGTCAGGATTATTCTTGTTGCAATAATCTTTGTAATAACCTTGTAAAGCACATTAGTACATGAAATAGGTCTATAATCCGAGACCTTAGGGGAGGGACTATTTTTAGGAATAAGTGCTATCACAGTATGATTTAACTGTTTAAGCAACCTTCCCGAGTTAAAGAACTCCTTAGTCGGCCAAATCACATCATCCCCCACAATATTCCAATTTTTCTTAAAAAACGCCGAGGAATAACCATCCGACCTCGGTGTCTTGTCATCCCCGATATCAAACAAAGCATCTTTAATTTCTTTGCTAGTTATAGGAGATAATAGGCTATCATGAACACTTGGTTCAATCAAAGGGCCGGTTCCTAGTACCGTTTGGTCAATGGAAAGGTTTCCCATCTCGGTGCCAAAAAGGTCAACAAAAAATTTTACAAACTCATTTACAACATGATCAATGGACGTAGTGAGGTTACCATCATCCATCGTAATGGAAGTTATGGTATTCCTAGCCATATTCCTTTTGACGATCACGTGGAAGTATCTTGTTCCCTTGTCAGCCTCAAGGATATTTGACATCACTCGCAGATGGAAGGATGACACATCACTTATACGCAACAATCTAAATGTAATTTGTAGCGATATTCATATTTCAAACCATAGGAATAGGAGTGGACTCGGGCCGGGCCAACCGGCCCGGAACCGGACCGGCCCGCTACTGTGCGGGCCCGGACCGGCCCGGTGAACCGGTTGGTTGCCCGGTTCGGGCCACCCGGCCCGGTGGGATGACGGTTCGGGCTCGGGACCTTCAAAAGGTGAACCGGCCCAGCCGGTTCGGGCCCGGACCGGGCCAATTTATTATTTTTTTTTTTTGAATTTTTTTTAAGATTTTGGGTTGGGCTGGGTATTTTGGGCCATTTGAGGTAGTTAGGGTTGGTTTGGGGGTGAGGGGGGGTTGGAGGTTAACTAGGAAAAGCCAAAAAAAAAACTAGAACCGAGGCCCAACCCGACCCGGCCCGGACCAAGGGGTTACCCGGGCCGGTTCCGGGCCTCCCCTTCATGAACCGAGGCCCGGCCCGGCCCAAGCCTGAACCGGGCCCGAACCGGAACCGGTCCACCCCTACATAGGAACTTTGTTCCATATGGCCAACCATGAATCTAGATTTGAACCATATCGAATTTGTTCCATATGACCATTGTCTACTACCATAAGTGGTGCCATGGAAATGGAGCTATAATCTTCTCCAACCACCAACCTATGAGGTCTCTTTTAACTTCTTGTAGAGCAAATTCATGTGTAATGAACACGGGCAACTAAATTGGCTGGAGCAGATCATCTCACACGCCTTATTAAGTCATTATTATAGTAACCTGTTGGGCTAAAGAAAGGACCATGGTAATAGTTCGTACCATGTGCTTGCAAAAAAAATCAGGACTTACAAAATGTTCTTTAGCATATAAAAATGCTTTTTGTTTAATGTCTAAAAGACTTGCTTGCGCAAAGCATTAGCATGGTGTGATGCTGAAATTAGTGTGTCACTAGGCCCCTAATAATGCTAAGTGTTCCAACTCAATAATCAACTGAGCTTGATTCGGGACAAGATTCACATGTACCCCAAGGGGTGGTGTACCGTAACCCAAAAGCTACCCAGTGCAGTGCTGCTAAAACGGCAAATTATGCAGTGGCTACGCGAACTCTTTCCTCTGTGCCAGATGCTATATAGCTTGATGCTGCCCCTATTGTTCTCTGTTGAAAACTAATTCACCTTGCGCCTCCTAGTTCTGCGACTGACCTGAAAAGAAAACACAATATTGTTAAGACCATCAGCTATTTACAAACTCGTATTAGAGTCAATAAAAAACAATACTCCACGATCTCTTGACTTGCTAATACGTGCAAATCACTTTAAAAAAAGGGAGCCCGGTGCATATTGACATCTCCGCAAGGCAAGGTCCAGAGAAGGCACCCACCATAAGGGTGTATTGGGGGCCAAGCCTTCCCTTGTCAGTTTTTTTATAACAGGCTGCTCCCAAGACAAGCCCATGATCTCTCTATCATTCAACAGCACCTCAACCTGGTGCACCAAGGGGATCTGCATGCAAGCCATTATGTTGACCAAATTTCACCTGCTCTGGAGTCTGGACTTTGTGAGTTTATTTATACTAACTGAAAGAAACCCGCCAAATGACCCCTACGGAGGGGAAGGGGGGGAATTCTTTTGCGGAAACATACTGATGCATAATTTTTCCAAAAAGATGTTCTGGGCGTTTACAAAGTAGTCTCTGAATATTTTAATACAAAAGAATCAAGGGAAATACATATCCCCCTTACCCCACCGTAGGTGGGAGCCTTTGCGACACTGGGGTAATGATGATGACATATCCAAATCTTTCAAAAGCCTCACAATAACATTAGCACATATTCCAAATCTTTACAAATCTTTTAGCACATATCTTGACTCTTTAGTTCATAAAAAAGATATTTTCACAAAGCTTCAATGTCTTCAACTCCAAGTAGTTCTATGGCACCAAATCTCTAACTGAATGCATTAAAGAATGAACCTAAATCATAATCATAAGCTCATAGCATAATAATAACAACATTATATATATATTTTGCAAAAAAAATAACAACATTATATTGAAATATAAGCCACTGTTAAGACATGCATTTTGCAATAACAAAATATATCGAAAATAAGTAAAATATATTATGGCGCTGTCAATCACCCTGACCTTAGATGAGCATGAGTCATCAAGTACTTGTTCTCTCTTCTTTAAGTTTGCTGCAGCAGAAATATTTAGTTAGGCATGTTGAAACACAATACGATGTTGCAAAAAAGAGAAGTTTATAAACCTATAACGAAATAAATTAAAGGTGGGCTGATCTACTGCAACCATTTCTAGACCTACTCTGAGACTGTTTATGATTTCTCCCATGCATAATGCCATAATATAGGGTAAGTGAACATAAACTCATTTTTAATGTTTTTCATCAAAGAGGCTACAAACTGTCTTGTTAGATGTTTATGGTCATAGTAAGAGATTATGCAAGGCATAGGGGCATCTAATTCACCTTAAATACTACCCTTTTTGGACGAACAGATGAACTGTTAAATACTAACCTTAATTGTAGTTTTGGTATCCAAATTAATTTTAAACCTAGCATTGCTAATACTACTTATGTTCTCCTCTTCACGCAGAATTTCTGGTATGAAGAGCTAACACCACTATGCCTTCTTGTCCAAAGGCTCCTCTGGTGTTGGTTTAATCAATATTCAATGTAAGCTTTATCTTAATCATATCCTGAAAAAACACCAAGCACGATGCCGCCAGCCACAAATGTGCACTCTAAGTGCTGAAAATGTTGTTCTCTTCTCACAATGTCCTTTTTTGTCGTCATTGGTACCTGTAGTGTCATTTTGCTGACGCATATCTTCTAGCATTTAGCAATGTGTTCCACTTCTTGTCGCCAGAGCCACACACAACACTGTAACCAGAACCTCATTCTTTTATGAGAGGAAAAGATCTGTCTGGATGCATTAACAAGAGCTTTGCCAATTCTGCTTATCGATTGGCAGCCATTTGCAAGAGCTGATATTGTCAGAGACAAGCTAAGTGCATATTATGCCCCATCTTCAGGGGATTATTAAATACTAAACCTATCTGTTGCAGCACAGCCCAACTAATGGTAACCCATGTTAGCTTTAGCTTATGTTTATAATTATAGGAGACTATGCAATTAGTATTTGGTAGTACCGCCTTTAGTACAATACTAGCTCCTCACCGGTGCGATGCACGGTGTGAGAATTTTTATACATTGAAAGAGTCAAAATATTACTGCCTTTGTTTCTTAATTAATTCTTATTTTGATTTGATACAAAGATTTAGAAAGTAAAAATTATGTGACCTAAAATTGTACAGAGGAAAAAAATATTATGAATCACATATGATTTGGCATAAAAGAAAAAAATTTATATATATCGGAAAAAGTCTATATACTGAGATAAAAAAAAAGGAATATATCCAAAATAATGTAGTTTTATTTTTTAATGCAAAAGAAACAAAACATATAAATGATTTAATTTAATGATAGAGATGAAACATTATAATAATACCGATAAATTAATTCTACATAACAATGAAATAGGAATATGGAAAAATATGTAAATGGAGTGAAAGATAAAGATTATATAACCTACTATTTCATTATTTATTTCTTTAATTCATCACAAGATATAGGTAGTCTATGTCAATCAATTCTGTTACTTATTGCTACAAATGTATGACAGATGATTTAATATAACCTAACAATATCTAATAAATTACTATAAATATCTAAATAATACATTAAATTTATGATTAAAATAAAGTTTTTTTACAACAATATAACTTCTTAAGTGTAGTGAATATAGTACAAATTTTAGTCAAGATAACGTATGTTCTTTTTTACACTTAAGTGACTATGAAATTATATTATAGTAATTTTTACTCATATATTACTTTATATATCAAAAGTTTATGAAATTTGAATTATTTTTTGCAGGTTTTGTAGCGGTTTTAATGTAGTTTCTGAATATGTAAATTTTATTTTCTAAAACTAATTTGAGTGTTGAAAGGGATCAATTTGTTTTATTGTCGGTCAAACATCGTAAACCGTAAAGTATCTTACAAATTGGGACGGAGAGAGTAGTATAACTTTTTATTTGTTTTTCATTTTTGCAAAAAATATATCAAATTTTATACGGAGTAATTTTTTATGATCTTTCATATGATATCAATATTGCATATATAAAATTATTTAATTTTTTTAAAATGTAAACTTCAAACTGTTACAGATTTTTAGATGCAAGATTTATTAAGGGAGTCTTTGCGATTGCTTCTATTTTAAAAAAATGATTTTTTGAAGTGATTTTAGAGAAAGTGCTTAATAGTAAAAGTTAGTAGAGTTTGAGAAAAAATGCTTTTAAAAAAGTAAGTGGAAGTGGGTAGTGTAAACAATCTTAGTGTAAAAAAGGCTTAAGTAATATATGAGTAAAAATTACTATAATATAATTTCATAGTCACTTTTGATTTATGTTGACCAAGTGAATAGTAAATGTATCTTACAATTTGGGACTGAGGGAGTAATTTAAAGATAATTGGGGTTTTCATTATGTGTGGCCCGCATTTTTCCTAACTTCCTGCCCTTGCCCAGCACACCGTTTGAGTAAGAATGTCAATTTCTCTTTCTTCTTTTATGTATTCACGATTCTTGCACATTTATTGTACATAAAGTGGAAAGAGATGGGATCCAAATTTATCCAAATTTTTAGGCGGGAACATTGTTCATATTTTCCACTTTGGTTTGTATATATAGTATAGTAAGATATTTGCCCTAATTCTACATGGTTAAAGTTAACTGAGAAACACTAGTAAAATAAAACATATCACTGTCGCTGAATACATATTCAAAATTCAACATATTTACAATTAACCAAGACACCAGTAAAATGGCATTCAAATGCAAGGAGAAGTATCATATATTCATATGTCCAACATGAAAAATGAATACCATGAAATATATCCTTGCCCACTATCACGTTTTGTTGATCGGAAGTACTGTTGAATGTATGCACCATATTACTTTCACAGCCACGGAGGGAATCTTTTCCATTGTCACTGCAACAAAAGATGCCCAAGTTATTAGAGCTAACTGATTAACTGTGGAAAAGTATGAAATATTGAAATGTCACTTGAAACCTGTAAAATATGAGAGGAGAATATATTTCTTATATTGTCAAAGTGCACACAAAAGCTTTCTATTTATAAGATACGGAGTAACATATATAAAAAGGGCTAAGCCCCCTATCATTAGGGTTACACCTCAACACTCCCTCAAGCTCAAGCTAATAAATCATATGCACAAAGCTCATTATAGATATGCCTAAATCTCGATCCACTACATGATTTCATTAATATATCTCAATGTTGACTAGCAAAGTTAACAAATCTTGTACAAAATCATCTTTTTCAAATTAAGTGAAGCAAATTCTATATGCTTTGTCCTCTCTTGATATGATGAGGCAATGTGAATGTGTATTATCGTGTATAACTGTCATTTGGACCACATTGCCATCCTACAAACATTCAAATATTACAAAGACCTATAATGAACATATTTAGCAAACTGACTACTGAATGTTTAAGGGATTGGATTCAATGTTCTATCTGCAGGGATCCAAGAGAACACTCAACCACAAAATAGAAAATGCATATATTCATAAAAAAACATACCAGCACCTTGAATGGCTTCCACTAGAGCCCTACAATATTTTTTATATTACTGTCAGTCAACATATAGGAATGAAGAAGGATGTAAGATGCAATTCAAATTGAAATCAAATGACAAAAGAATCTATGTTGAATGTATTTTCGATGAGGTCATATTAATATATCAATTCAATACTAATTCACTTTATAAGCTATAAGATCACTAATGAATACAATCAATCCTTAAAGTTACAACTGCAAGGAGAAATAACATTTTACCAAGTCATAACCCCTCAAAGAAACAGTAATGCTCAAAGTACAGTTGACAACTCGATCTAATCCATATGTTCCCTATGTCCAATAATATTCTTCGCACTTGAATGGCTGATATTGTTTCTCTCCTATTTACATCAACCACAAGCATACAATTTCACTGTCAAAATGGAAGAAGTTTTTGGGATGAAGTGAGTTTTTTTAGGGACATAGATATATTCTCGTTTTCATGGGAAGACTAGTTTTTGCTAAAACCCTCCCTACACACACATGTATCAGTTCCCCCCATCCCTATTTCCTTTGCCAGTTTCAGATTACAAGGTATGATTGAAGTTAATGTTTACTCTCCTAGTAATATTTAAATTAAACTAGTAATTAAATTTACATATTTAAAGCCTACACTGAAAATTTGAACACAGAAACTGAATCCAAATATGACGAAAAATGAAACACAAAATCAGATAAAAGAAAGGGACTGTGTTGACTACATAAATAGTAAAACAGAGAAGTGGAAAAACTTTTAGAGATGGAGGTTATGTATAGGTAAATACATAAATTCCTACTCCACTGTATGTAAATATTGAAGACATGCTTGGAACTGGGAGGAATAGATGGGAATACCATTAAAAATGGAAACTAACTTACCTTGTTGGCACTGTCGTAAGAATCAACACCATCCACTAATCCAGAAAAGGAACTGATGAGTCAAAGATAAGTGAGTTCCATGAGAAGAGACACAAAAGGGTTAACAAACACATTGCTTAAGTGGGTGCTCACCATCTGTCAACAGAAGGGAGATTTGTTTTATGCCTAGCTAGTGTTTCACCCTTTCTTTGGATACCCTACACATTTTAGTAGTTAGAGTAGAGAATAGGGTTAATTACAAATAAAAAAGCAAGAACTGTGGTCAGGGAGACAACCTGAGAGACATCATAATCTGAAGTATTCCCTCTTTCTGATTCAGTAGAATGAGCAATACAGTTGTCAGGGTCATTTTCTTCAAGACAAACTGAATGTTTTCCCCTTTGGTTGAGCTTACACTCTACCATAGCCTGACTAGATGAAATTTCTTTATCTCTGGTCACTTCCCCATCGATTCCCCTATCACTCCTCTTAACTGTGGTAGAGATTGATAACATAGATTCATTTTCCTTCACACTACCGTTTGAGTGGTTCAGAGTTTCACTTATCTCCTTTGGATCTGAATATGGACTATCACAATGCTCACTAATTTGAATGAGTGGGAGATTGCCTTTCTTGCAAAATTCCAATTCAGGTAACAAGTTTTTAGAGGAATGGGTACGAAATGAATCTGATTGACTCTTTGGGCATGATTTACCAGTATTTCTAGCTAGCTGAATAAAAGGATAAACAATCAATACCAGATTGCAGCAACAAACTATTAAGAATCAGCAGTGAGAACAAGTTTCATACCAATGATATGCTAGTGATATGCTGAAGAATTTTCTTGATGAAGCTTTTATCGAACTTGCATTGCATCAATGAATTACCAACTCCCTGGAAGAGAAGAAACAAAATAATAAAGAAAAGGATTCAAGAAGTACAACATAGCAGGCAAAGTAATGATAAGTTAAACTAACCTGGCATTTGTGACCAGGACTAATTTTGTAGAGTGACGAGGGTAGTAGAACAAGTCCAGAAGGATGAGATGAAGAGAAACTAATGTTACCCAAGGAGCTTAAATAACAAATTCCAATATCAGCCAAAATATGAAGCTTCTGCAATAAGCAAAGCTTTTATGCTGTCAAAATTTAGCATGCATTTATGGAGGCAATCATTTTAGAAAACAACACTTACATGAGTCATCTGATCATCAACAGCATCTTCTGCCTTTTTTATTGCATAAAAAAGATTTCTTAGGTGTGAAACATCACGAGTGATGGCTACCATGTCCCGACCAGAAATATTAATGTCAACCAATACCAGTAATGTAAGAACAAGTGACCTGGCTCAAACCCAAGGGTGGTGAAATTAAAAATAGGAAAGAGAGAACATTTAAACCAGTCTAATGTATCAAACTACACACATTAATAAGTGCACGCAATTAAAGAGACAAAAGATCTCCAACCTGAAAAACTGTGTGCATATCTCTTCATCCTGACTTTCGATTGGGGGAAAACAAGGGTCGTGTGCAAGGGCATGGATCAAGAAAACGATCATGTAAACAGGAGAGTCTGTCACTTCTCTGAGCATTCCTGAAGTTTGGTAAGCTCTAGCGTCGTTTCTATAGTCCTTGATAAACTCCTCCAGTTTTTTCATTGACTATAATTTAAAAACCAACTCAGCGTAGTTACAAAATAACACAGTCATGTAGATATACCGGAAAAAGAAAAACCTACAATACAATGCAGATTATCTGCGGAATCTGACATGGCAAATGACAATGCACAAGCATATCTCCATGGTATCATATGCGCCTTCAAAAGCTTTTGTACTTTAGTTAGAAAGTGTTCACGTATCCAAGGAGATTGGTCCTAAATATGTAAAATACATCACAATTACTAGTTTGGATCATTGAATAGGAAACTAAGTGAAACAAAGAAACTCAAAGATAGTAAAAAACCAAGTGCCTTACAACACTTGGAACTCTAAAGTCTAACACAAAAGAGACAGAAACAAATGAATCACCAACTTGAACAAAAATTATATAAAAAATAAGGAGTATTTGAAAGAACAGCTGAGCCTCAAAATATAATGTCTGCAATTATTCCCACCCAATTAAGTAAGAGAAGATCGGTAACTTCTCCCACTTTTTGTGCTGCACGTTGGGGAGTTCTTTGATGGGCAGAACTCGATAAATAGCAGCGGTATTGGCTCTTGTTTCGCACCCCTGAGTCTGCTCCTCACTATCAGTATACACACCATCTAATCTAGTGAAGAGAAGGGCTTGGAAGAGCAAAACAAACCAGGCTTTTCTACGGCTGTACGACATGAGTTTCAGTATACCAAAAAAAGGTCAAACCCCGTGTCAAAACAATACACACAATATACTAATCATATAATAGTTAACAACTAGGTGAGAATTATAGCCCTTGATGTAGCATAGTAAACTTTAAGGTTTACACCATTATTATTACTAAAAAGTCCTGAAATGCTGATTTTATTGTCCATCTTCAACATTCCATTGCAAGTTCAGAACTAAGTTGAAAGAACAGTAATACCATGAACCAATCAGCAGCATTATACATCACCTTGACTTCAGTCTTTCATGAGAAGATGAAGCACATAGAACTATAGACACCCTTGCATGCATACACTAAATAAAGTGCATATACCCGACAATAATATAACTCACCATATATCATTTAATACCTGGCAATCATCACTACCTCCCTAGTTAAACACATTGAATAAAGAAAATAAAGAAATTATTGAGGAGAAGGTCATCACTACTATGTGAGAAAATCAAGGTTCTGACCAAAACAATTTTTCAGGATCTAATACTCAATTAACAGCGTAAACAAAGCCTAAAATTATACACTAAAGAAAGATAGTAGGTGAACTCATTTGCGATACACACAATAGTTTAGATCATATCCAGACAGGCTAAAGAATTAAATAATTGATCTATGAGTTTCTGTTATGAACCAAGAAAGCATGCAAGGTTTGGGTTAGGATTTTTTTGAGACCCCGAACTCCCTACGGATTGGTTTTGTTAAGACCCAGAACTCCAAAGACTTTCTTTAGAAGCCTCACCTCGGGAGTTCTGCCAAGGAATAATACGAGAATAGAATCCAAAAGAAAGTCTTACAAAAACTCTCAAGTTTTGCAAAGGAATATTACCACCAAATAGTGACTAAAAACTGTAAAACTTGTCACATCCAACACTAAATACCAATCCCTTTATTTTATTCATAAAAAATGAGTTTGGTTCAAGCTGAAACGCTTTCGCAAATTACCTTCATAGAGAGATTAAATTGCAAAACTTGCCTCAGCCAAATGTGAGTAACCAAATTAAAAGAAACTAAAACTTAAGAAATCAATGGTTAAAGATACATTTTATCTGTGATACTATAATTAACATGTGCATGTCATCTCTTATGAAAACCATTGCCAAAGTAAACTCAAAAGCAATCATTTTCATCATGTAACGACACTACAAGATTGATCACTGCACTACATTTATTATCACGACCCATGACTTAGATGCTAGTAAAACTACGAACCAGAAACATTCTATGACCACATTATGTTAAAAAGAAAAGAGTGATGACTAATAAGACTGCTGGCAAGAATATAATAACATTTGTACAGAGATCCAGAGTTGAACATCTACCTTAGCCATCAAAACTGTAAAGCAGAAAATCTGAGGGGGGATATGCAAATCCCACCTCCATGAAAGCCGAAGAACCGACTTTGCAGCAGCTAACTTAATATAAGCTCTATCAGATTCACTACAGGATGGAAAACTATCAGAACCACTGCAAAATTAGATAAGGGGTTCACATTTCTGCTCATAAAATAGATCCATGAATGATCTTAGAATAGTAGACAAATTCCACAAACCACAACACTAGAATACTAGATAATAAGGTATTACCAACAACAAAAATGAAATAGAATTTATTCAAAAACATATGTTGAGAGGAGGAACATCTTTATATCTTAGTGAAATGAATATGTGTCATGATTAAATACAGGAAAGTGTCAAATGAGTACATTAAGTTGTAAGCAGTGGAGTAAAGAGTACATTCTATTGCAACTAAGATTCAAAAGTACATAAACTCGGAAAAATAGTGTTAATTAAGAACAAATTCGAATTTAACTTTAAAAATGCTGATATGAAAATTAATAATCGTTTATGTGGTAAATGGTGGAGTCCAAGTCAGCATCATATTTATGCCCATATATATATATGTATATATATATATATATATATATACCTAAAGAAAAGCTCCATTCTTCCTATCTCTTCCATCACCCCTATCTGAGAGTAAAAATCTAGCATCTACCTCAGGACGAAATCTGACAGCTCATTCTCGGAGTGAAAATGGAATGGAATCTGATATCCATGATTTTTCTGATAAGTAGACTTACTGCGGCTTGTACTCACTGTCATCAATCTGGAATTGTACCCAATAGTTGATCCAGCAAACAACGACGAGGACGATGATGAAGGGAACTGACTTGACGGCTTCCAACGGAGAAAAGGAGAGCTGCTTCGTCTTCTGGAGGAAGACATTGACATTTCTCTCCTCTCCAAATTCACCTATCAGCCGAGCTATTATACGTGTGCAATGATATTTCTCCCAATCTTTTTTGTTGGAGAATTTTATTTTTCTTTAAACAAACTTGGATTAGAGTAAAACAGCGGTGGTTTGGGCATGTGCATAGAAGACCCAGTGATGCACCTGTTAGACGACTTGAGGGGTGGGGAGAAGAGTCAGAGAAGAGAGGGAGGGGAAGACCCAAACAGACTTGGATTAGAGTAATCAGAACTGATATGCGTCTTCTTGGGTTGGATGAGACTATGAGAGTATGACTTTGGAGAGAGCAAAGTGGAGGACGCACATCCATGTGGACGATTGATGTCTTGTCTACCTTTCCTCTCTTGTTTCTTTTATCGTTTATCTTCCTTATCATTTTATATTCTTATGTTATTTTTATCTTCTAGCTTTTTTATTCTCTTTTATTTATTTTTCTTTTATCTTGGTTATTTTCTTGTGTTATTGTTATCTTATATTTATGTATCTTTATTTTATTCATTTTATCTTACTTTTTTTCCTTTTCTTGTCCGCCTTCTCTTTTTGGCATCGATATCATAGATCGATTCATGTTAGCCGACCCCAAATTCTTTTGGGATTAAGGCTTGGATGTTGTTGTTGTTGTTTAAACAAAAAATGCTTTTGTGTTTTTAAAAGTGGAGTTGGCCAGTGGGTCTTGGGGGTGGGTGCGGCGACGTGGTGTTTTGTGGCTTAACTGTAGTGAGAAGTGGAAAGTGGTTTGTATGTGTATAATGTATAGTAAGTGAAAGATGTGGATTTAATTTAGCCATATCACTAATCTGTTGATTAAGTGAGACATATTAACATCTAAATTCAAGTTTGTACTGAATCAACACTAATTTCCCGAGTTTATGTACTTGTGAATCTCAGTTGCAATATAATGTACTCTTTATTCCACTGTGTACAACTTAATGTACTAATTTGACACTTTCCTTTGATTGATCAAATATACAAGGATTTGAACTAAAACCAACTAACCTTCAGATACAGCTGACTACTAACATATGCTAACAACAAATACTTAATCTAAAAGTAAAAAAAAAAATATGACTAACTAACCTACAAGGCTCCCCCACAAAATAAAGCTTTGAGGAAAAGTCGGGCCTCGAGACTAATGGTCTTAGTCTTATGAGGTGTAAGATTATTAACTAAAAACATTTTAGAAATATTTAAAAAAAAAAAGAGAAGGAAAATCCATAATCCATTCTTAAAGTTCAACAGCATTCTTTGAACTATTGAAGATAAACACACAAAATACATTAGAAGAAACATGGAAGTTTTTCAGTCTAATACATCACTCACCCGGCATAAAAAATTGAGAAAAAGGTGAAGATCCCTTTCATTTATTTCTACTACTATTATATGTGTCTGTGTTACCGTAATACCGTGTACATGTACTTTTTTTATGCGTTGTGTACATATACACTTGTACATAAGAATATGATATTTAGTAACACTTTGATTTGAAATTGTTTCTTACCTCGAGACTACACCATGAGGGAATGTGCCCTTCTGAAGCATATGTTCGATGATATGGAGCAAAAAACCAATAGGGCGAGTGATACGCACGTGCTTATGAGGCAGAAAGCCCCTCACCAGCACTTGAAGACCATATATCTGCATCAATGAAAAATGTCGGTGAGTATTAAACATGCATAGTATGAAGTTTATGAAACGCAAGTACTCTGCAATATACCAAGATTTACACTATCCTTCTAGGACGCCCTCATAGTTAGTGAAATTAAAAAGTACTAGTCAATATGATGGTGAATGCAGTGATAATTGATAACTGATCAATCACATATGAACAGTTGCAAAGGACCTCATGAAGATATGATCAATTTAATACTTCATCTATACGGAGCCAACAAAGTTGACCTTATATATTTCGGACAAATAAGTACACATCCTTTAAAACTTGGTAACTCTAGTGCCTAAAAACATTTAAAACATAAATCTATCTTCCCAACAACATAAAAGAGCTCAAATATATTAGGAAAAGTACAGAAAATGTACGTGTGGTTGGATCTGTTTTCAGATAGGTGGGCTTGTGTTTCATTTCTTAACAAAGTAGGCCATATAATTCAATTCCGTTATCACAGGAGGGGGCCTGCGCCGAACGCCGTTAGAAATCACCAGAGGAAGATGATGAACAGTAACTCCGGTTTTCAAAAGTGCTTGAAAAAATAAAAGAAAAATACAGGGAGGTGTGCATCGTCAAGGAGACCTCCAAACCATTTTCCTCTTTGGATTTTTCATACCTGTTTGGATTATGTTCTAAAAACAAATTTGCTAATATCACTTTTTTGGAGGACTGTCCGGTGACAAGAGTGGCTAGAAACAAAATAGAAAGATGGCCTGGAGGTCACCTTGATGAGACACACCTCCCAATATTTTTCTTTGAATTTTCCGAGCACTTTTGAGAACCGGATTTACTATTCATCGTCTTCCTTCGGCAATTTCTAACGATGTTTGGCGTCAGGCCCCTCTTATGATAATGGAATTGAAGCACATGACTTACTTTGATAAGAAATGAAACAAGAGCTCCTATTTGAAAATGGGTTCAACCACATATACCTTTCCCGTACTTATCCCAATAGATTATTCTACAGTTAGCTATGATCAAATCTGCCACTTCGTCCATGGGGAGTCAACAGAGTTCACTTTATATATTTTGGTCAAATAAGTACACATCCTTCAAAATTTGGAATCTTTAGTCTCTATAGTTGTTTTAGATCTTGAATTTAGGTTTCAAACGACATAAAATGGGCTCAAATGGATTATTCTACAGTTACATATCACCAAACCTAACGCTTTGTCTGTACGGAGTAAACAGGGTTACAGGGTTGACTTTATATATTTCAGTCAAATAAGTATAAGTATGAATCCTTTAAAATTTGGAAACTTTAGTCACCACAAAAGTTTTAGAAATTGAAATTATATTTCCAATGACATAAAAATGGGATCAAGTGGATCATGTTAAAGTTGGATTTGATCAAATGTAACACTTTGTCCCGTAGGAAGTAAACAAATCTAACTTCATGTATTTCGGCAAATATGTATGCATCCTTTGAAAAAATTGGAAACTATAATCTTTTTATTATTAAGATAATTTGGAGGACTAATTAACCAAATGCATAGGAGGTCATGCCTAGTGGCATAATTGCCACTTGCCACACATAATTAGGGAGGCTTAGGGGTCATTACTCATTAACACAAAGACATAAACGGGTAAAGGAAGCCTGGTGGGAGTGGTGGTCCCTATTACGCATTATCTATCCTTTCAAATTTTTATATATTGGGGCCTTGTATTCTTTTCTTTTGTACTGAAAAGGGTTCAGTTGTAAGCTTAAATAATTCCCCACTGACTTCAAGGAAAAATGTGCAAATACACTCCCAAATGTTTAGTCTTACATGCGAATTCGCCCCAAAAGTTTTTTGAGGAGAAAGTGAGCCTCTAACATCTCAAGGGCTAATTTGCACACGAGACTAAACGTTAGGGGTCTATAAGTCTATTAGCATCTTTCCCCTTTTCTAAAAGTCATGTCAAACCCCAATGCATCTTGTAATTTAGTACACAGGCAATATGACCCTAGACTCCTCGTTAATACGTTGTTTAAATTTAGCCCAGAGACGACAATAGTAACTTTTATAATATGACACTTAAAGAACAAAGTTGTAATTGATGTTGAAAGAGTATCTTTTTTTCAAAATAGAGTGCTGGACCCTACAACTAAAGATTGAGCCCTGTGAGTAAGTGAGGCATACCTTCAATTTGCAATCAATACTGTAATTTGAAGACTTCTCCAGCAAAGTCCCATCTTCTAGTGTACCAGCCTATAAGTAAGATAGATTTTCCAAAATGAGTGAAAGCAAGAAAAAACATAGAAGAGCAAAAGCGTAATGTCAGTTCTTTTATTATCCCAATTGTGTTCCCATTAGTACTAAAGGATGAGGGATGTTTCTATTATATTCTACAACTCACGTTCATTGATTGAAATATCTCCTTGGTGACAAAATCAGTGACCTCTTGTGCATGGGCTTCAAAGGCTGCAACAGAATGTCGTGCCAAGCATCCCAAGGATTGCAAAACAGTAGGAATATGGCACCACATATGTAGAGATTCCACAAGTTTCTAGACACATTAAGAAGCACAGAAGAAATTGTCACCTCATACAGTGGAATCTTAGCCAAGTCTTGATTCAATGTGTCCAAGCATAATTTTTGGTAAAAGAGATAAAGAACGATAAGTAAGCTGTTTGCAGAATACAGGTAACTTTTTTTTCTGTTTGTTGTCTTGTTTAATCCAACATCAAAAATATCTTGTCTACCAATGATATGTTGTCCAAATTGAAGGAAATTGGTTGCACCTATGAAAGGTCTCCATGTTTGAATATTATGGATGTATAAGATCAAGAAAGCTACCCCCAAATAGGGTCTGATAGTACCCTGACTCCACCTCTGGATGAGATCGTAGAGTGTTGACCATTGAGCCTGGGACACCAAACAGGTAAACCAAATCGGTGTAGATAGGACTAGCAGATATCTCCTTCACTTTAGCAGCAGGGATCATACATGTTAGTAGGTTGCTTAAGGGCACACTCAGACTTTGGGTGGAGATTATCTTGAAACTTTTGCTCCAATTGTGAAAATGAATGCTAAGGATTCTATTAGCAGTGGCTGCTCAATTTAATTGCCCACTACGTTATGAATTTAAGATTGCATTCTTGCATGGCTACTTAGAAGAGAAGATCTACACAAGTACTCCACCAGGTTTTGGCGAAATTACATGTAACAAGGTATGCTTGATGAGGAAAGCCCTTTTGAAATAATCTCCAAAAGCATGGTACTGAAGATTTCCTAAATCTGTGAAGGAAGATTGAAGTGTTTACAGATGCTGACTGGGCTGGAAGCCTCTTAGACAGAAGGTCAACTACTGGTTACTGTACCTATGTATGGGGTAATTTAGTCACCTGGAGGAGCAAGAAACAATCAGTGGTTTCTAGAAGTAGTGCGGAATCTGAGCTCAGAGCTTTAACACAAGGAATCTATGAATGAGCTCAAACTCCCATTTGAAAGCTCCATCCAGATCTCATGTGACAACCAGTCTACTATCAGTATTGCTAAGAATCCTGTTTATCATGACAGGACCAAACACATTGATATAGACAGAAGGTTCTTATCAGAGAAGATTGCAGCAAAGGATATCCAGCTGAACTATGTTCCAACCAGACAGCAAATAGCGGATATACTCACCAAGGCACTTCCCAGAATTCAGTTTGAAGACTTATCTAGCAAGCTGTGCATGGATGATATCCATCACCCAGCTTGAGGGGGAGTGTAGATTATTACAGATAATTACTCATCCGATTTAGCATTTATGAGGAGATATCTTAGAGATCTCAGAATCTCTAAATATCCCCAATTATCTTAATTAGGAGGATTCCTTCCGTATTCCACTTTTCTCTAGCTATATATATTATGTATTCATCTCATTGTATTACATAGAATAAGAGAAATAAAATACATTTTACTTTCTCAAGTTATTTCTACAGTAACATTTGTGTGGCTCTAATTCATTCTTACTTTATTCCCACTTTATCAATTCATTATCAACCACATAATTCTACTTTTCTTAAAAACCACACCACTCCCTTCCGTACCAATATTAGGGGGACGGAGGGAGTATAAATTATTTGGAAAGAAAATGATAAATGAACAAAATATCCAGAAGTAGTATGACTTACACACCTTGCACAAATCTGGGAAGACGGAATGTTCGTTAGTAACATCCAGAGCCGCAATTACAGAACAAGCAAGTTTTGACTGAGTGCGACTACCCTCCAGGCACAATCTCTCCAGGGAAGAATAAATATCACTGCATAAAAAATAGATGCTAGACTACGGTGCAGAATAAAAAGGAAGCACAAACTGGTGTTTAAATACCACAGCTAAAATAACATGTGAACTGTCAATTGTAAGAATAATAGACCATAAGTATCAATACATGTCCTCACTTTAGAAGGTATAGCCAAACATGAAGACTGCCAAACGCATACCAGATGCATGGCTTGACGTCAAAATAAGTGAGATCGCACAAACAAGAAAGTAAGTCAAGTTTATAATTCGAACCCCTAATACTTTTCAAATAGGATTTACGTTAAATGATGAAATAAATATCTAAATGAAGATTATGAACATTAAAATCATAAAAATAGTTGCAACAACTATAATATACCAAACTAATGCAACATCTATTTGAAAAGTCTAACTTTTACCTTAAATTGATCGCAATATTTGGAACATTTGCCAGGATTTGAAGTAACAGATCACTGAAAGGGATCACTTTTTCCAATAATAGATGCTGAAACTGTTTTTCTAAACCTCTCAGGAGTGAAGGGGAAGCACTGATAATAGTCTGAGTATGGAGGACAAGAAACAGAAGTATTTCATGTCAAAATAAGTGTCATACATATAATGAATTAACTAATGATATAATAATGTCTTAAAACACATACCATATGTAGCTAAAATGCTGTTCTAAAATCAGAAACGAAAGAACAAAAAAGGGCAAGTCAGGTAGTAACGTATTTAGCTATATAAATACTGCTTAGTTACTAGTGTCGAGATGAATGCTAAAACTCTTGAAATATCAGTAGAAAACTTGAAGTTGCATCCAACTTAATGGAAGGGCATTTCTTATTTCAATATAAATGCAAATTAAGAGATGCTTAATCCATTTACAACATGATTTACTGCTCCAGTAAGTAATTCCAAGTCTATAGATGAAGGGATAACACTTGTCAAATCACAACTGAAGTATAGGTCTCAGAGACAATGGAAAAAGTCTAGAAGGGGGTGAATAGAGTTGTTAGTGTTTGTCAAATCGTGTGTCAACTATCTTGTGAGTTGGACAGAGCTGGTTAGTTAGCTATCACTTGTTTTCATCAAAAGATAGGGCAGGATAAATGGGTAGAGGAAAGTGGAGAAAAATGTAAGAGTTAAGGGGGAAAATCACTCCTCAAATCCCCTGATTTGATTGAGTGATATATCTTGAGTTTAATGGCGCCCATAGCTACTCCAATTCCTCATCCTCCCAACTCCCACAAGTACACTGTAACCGAACATGTGACTGCGCCATTTTCACTCTTATACTCCAAACTCCATTAACCAATCAAGGGTTAGTAATAGTCATTGATCAGATGAGTTCATGAGTTTGGCACTCAACGGCTCATTTGAGAATGTTGTTAAAAGAATAACTAAGTTAGCCACAGACCGAATGTTAGCCTTTTTTACAGAAGAAATAATAAATTCATCTAACTTTCAATTGCTAAGGCAGCTGGTTTGGGACTCGAAATGTTCTGGAAGTGTGATTTGTAAAGGAAGAAAGGCATATCAGATAGAAAACTGTGCAACAATTTGACATTGTATTTTGAGCATGTCAAGAACATCTAAGAGTGACTTTACAACTTGAAATAGATTCCGGCATCATGATATCATATATTACCAATAGAAGTTGCACAGAAGAGTCCTCCAAAAGCCCAAATCTGTCAAGTGCTAGACGGTCTAGAATAAAGCAAACATGCTCAGAGTTAAATATATTAAACAAGCACTTATTGAAGAGTAACTGAAGAAACTCAAAATGTGGACTGCCATCTCCAATGATTGCCATAAGATTATCCTGAAAACAAGACAGGGTTTAAAGGGCACTGTTAGTAAAATACAGTTTAAAAGCCCGATGAATAAGCCAATTGTTGAGATTTGATATGATTTCCTTCCTGATTTTAGTATTTAGTGTACAGATTGTATCAAATCAGGAATTAATTACTGATTGATGTGCATATGATTCTTTCCTTGTAATTATTTGCCTTATAAATAAAGACTTGCTGAGAGTAGTTTCTCTTAAGCAATTTCATTCAAATCAGTAAATTCAAGTTGGTATCAGAGCCTGATCCTCACTTTCCCTAGTTGTCCCTGCAGCCAACCTTCATCGAGACTGGTCTGCCGGCACTAGGAATAGAAGTCCTAGTCATTCCAGATTGTTCCCAAGTCAGTATACGTCATGTCTCCTACAAGCAGCACGACTCCTGACTCTTCCAGGAGTCTTGTGTCCTTTGTCTTTTCTGGGAATCCCCAAATAACTTCTGAAAAACTTAACGGCAGAAACTACATGGATTGGCAAGTTTCTGTTGAAATGTGGTTCTTAGGCCAAGGTTTGTCCGAACATTTGACCAAAAGAGCCGATGAGATAACTGCATCTGAAAGGGAAAAATGGACTCAAGCCGACCATCAATTGGTTGCTATTTTGTGGCAGTCCATTGATCCCAAACTGTTGATCCACTTCCGCACATACAAGACGTGTTATGACATATGGAAGAAAGCTCGAAGTGTGTTTGCGAATGATGTCCAACGGATTTATGACGTTGTTCATAGCCTTGCAACACTCCAAATGTCCGACCATGACCTTCCATCATATGTGAATAAGGCACAATCCATTGTTGAAGAGGTTAAGGTGATGTTGAGCGAAACTGATCTCCCTAAAGTGTTTGATAAAATTGATAAAATGTGTATGGTGTTTGTTCTCCATGGACTTCATAGGGATTTTGATTCCGTGCGGAACCAGATCCTAACGAATCCAAACATTCCCACTGCTGAAGACCTTATCGGTCGACTGTTGAGAGTTCCTGCACCAAGTGGAATTGAAAGTGTTGGTCCTCACGTTGATTCAGAGTTCTCTGCTCTTGTCTCTCGTTCTAGCTATGGCGGTCGTGGTCGTGGTCGTGATAGAGGAGGACGTGGCACTGGTGGTCGACCTAAGTGTAGTCATTGTCAGCGCATGGGTCATACCAAAGATAAATGTTATGAAATTATTGGTTGGCCTGACAAGTTTGTTAATGTAATGCACTCCGAACCGGTGAAACCTGGGGCAGCAACTAAAAGTGCCCAGAATGTTCTATCAGATGATGAATATAAAGAGTATCTACAACTTAAGGCAGCTCAGCATTCCTCAGCAGCAGTCAACTTTACCGGTAACTCTACAGCTTGTCTTTCTCAATCAGGACCCGCCAAATCTTGGATCATAGATTCTGGTGCCTCTGATCACATTACCGGTAATCCTTCTCTTTTCTCAAAGTTATCTCAACCTAAATCAGCGCACCATGTCACCCTTGCTGATGGTTCAAAAGTTAAAGCCATTGGCGTTGGACAGGCCACACTTCATCCTTCTTTGTCTCTTAATTCTGTTCTTCTTATCCCTGGTTGTCCTTTCAACTTGGTTTCTGTCAGTCAACTTACACGTCGTCATAATTGTGCTGTCACCTTTATTGATGACTCTTTTTCTATACAGGACCGGAGTACGGGGCAGATGATTGGAGCAGGATTTGAATCTCAGGGTCTATACTACTTTCAGACTTCCTCTTCAGTTGCTTGCACTGCTATGGAGTCTCCTTCTTTGCTTCACCAACGTTTAGGTCATCCTAGTCTCAATAAACTGAGGAGAATGGTACCTCAAGTTTCCAATTTACAGTCCTTAGCCTGTGAGTCATGTCAAATTGGTAAACATGTTAGAACCACTTTCCCAAAAAGTCATAGTCATGCAGAATCTCCCTTCTATCTTGTTCACTCAGATGTTTGGGGTCCAAGTCGTGTCAGTTCTGTTTTAGGATTTCGGTACTTTGTTATCTTTGTTGATGATTTTTCAAGATGTACGTGGCTTTATTTAATGAAAGAACGTTCAGAGTTATTTGGCATTTTCAAAAGTTTCTGCAATGAAATAAAAAATCAGTTTGATCATACCATTCGTGTTCTACGTAGTGATAATGCCAAGGAATATTTCTCAACAAATTTCAATGAATATATGGCTACTCAAGGGATAATTCATCAATCCACATGTCCCCACACGCCTCAACAAAATGGGATTGCCGAAAGAAAACATCGTCATATCATTGAAACAGCACGCACACTACTGGTTCATGCCAATGCCCCACTAAAATTCTGGGGAGATGCTGTTCTCACAGCTATTCATTTAATCAATCGAATGCCATCTTCTACATTGGATAACAAAGTACCACACTCTATCTTGTTCCCAAAGGACCCCATTTTCCTTGTTCCTCCCAAAGTCTTTGGTTGTACTTGTTTCGTACAGGATCTTTCCCCTGGTCTTGACAAATTATCTCCACGAGCAATCAAGTGCATATTCCTTGGCTACTCTAGAGTCCAAAAAGGGTACCGTTGTTATTCACCTTCTACTCATCGTTTCTATACTTCTGCAGATGTCAGTTTCTTTGAGGATCAACCGTATTTCACTTCACAAGTGGAAGTTGAATCTGTCTCTCAGGTCTTACCCATTCCTCATCTTACTCCATTGTCACCTCTCAGTCCTCCATTGTCCTCTGCCAAACCACTCATTACTTATCAGCGTCGACCGCGGTCTGCACCTAATGAGGATGTCCCTAATAGTGACCCTGCTGATTCACCTCCAGCTCCAGCTCCTTTACCTACTCCGGACCAACATGAGGCACCTGCTCAACCTGATCTTCCAATTGCAACCGGAAAAGGTATACGTTCCACTCGGAACCCGCATCCTATTTATAATTGTCTAAGTTATCATCGTCTATCTCCTTCCCATTATGCTTTTGTGTCTTCCATCTCTTCTGTTTCCATTCCTAAAACTGTCCAGGAAGCTCTTGCCCACCCAGGATGGCGCCGAGCTATGCTTGATGAGATGGTTGCGCTTGAAATCAATCGTACTTGGTCTCTTGTTCCCCTGCCCCATGGTAAATCTATTGTTGGTTGCCGATGGGTGTTTACAATCAAAGTTGGTCCTGATGGACAAGTTGACCGGCTGAAAGCACGTTTGGTTGCTAAGGGGTTTACTCAAGTGTTTGGCTTGGATTATGGTGACACTTTTTCTCCGGTTGCAAAGATGGCTTCTGTACGTTTGTTCTTATCTATGGCAGCTATGCGCAGCTGGCCCTTACATCAGTTGGACATAAAAAATGCATTTCTTCATGGTAATTTAAAAGAAGAAGTTTACATGGAGCAACCACCTGGGTTTGTTGCTCAGGGGGAGTGTAGATATGTGTGTCGGTTGCATAAGGCCTTGTATGGTCTTAAACAGTCCCCACGAGCGTGGTTTGGCAGATTCAGTACGGCTCTCAAACAGTTTGGGATGATTCAATGCAAAGCAGACCACACCGTGTTTTATAAAAGATCTTTATCTAATCAATCTACTTACCTTGTTGTTTATGTTGATGATATTGTAATAACAGGGGATGATCATGATGGCATACAGAATCTTAAACTATACTTGTCCCAGCAATTTCAAACAAAAGATTTGGGACGACTTCGTTACTTTCTTGGAATTGAGGTAGCTCAATCCAAAACAGGCATTGCCATATCTCAAAGAAAATATGCTCTTGATATTTTGAAGGAAACCGGGATGACAGATTGTAAGCCGATCGATACTCCAATTGATCCAAATGTTCGACTTTTTCCAGATCAGGGAGAGCCTATCTCTAATCCTGAAAGATATCGACGACTTGTGGGGAAGTTAAATTATCTCACTATGACCAGACCAGACATCTCCTTTGCCGTGAGCGTGGTGAGTCAGTTCCTCAATACGCCATGTGATAGTCATTGGGATGCAGTTGTTCGAATCCTAAGATACATCAAAGGTTCACCTGGAAGAGGACTGGTTTATGCGAACCGGGGTTGTGACAATATTACTGCATATTCAGATGCGGATTGGGCCGGCTGTCCAAATGACAGGAGATCAACTTCAGGGTACTGTGTTCTCATTGGTGGAAACCTAATCTCTTGGAAGAGCAAGAAACAGAGTGTTGTCGCTAGATCAAGTGCCGAAGCAGAGTATCGAGCCATGGCTCTCACTACTTGCGAACTTATATGGCTGAAACAGTTATTGTCCGAGTTAAAGTTTTGCAAACTGAAGCCTATGAAACTGATCTGTGATAATCAGGCAGCTTTATACATCGCTTCTAACCCTGTTTTTCATGAACGAACAAAACATATAGAAATCGATTGCCATTTTATTCGTGAAAAAGTCATTTCTGGAGAAATCTTCACATCCTTTGTCAAATCAAATGATCAGTTAGCTGATTTTCTCACTAAGTCACTTCGAGGTCCGAGGATAAGATATATTTGTGACAAGCTTGATGCATATGATATCTACGCACCAGCTTGAGGGGGAGTGTTGAGATTTGATATGATTTCCTTCCTGATTTTAGTATTTAGTGTACAGATTGTATCAAATCAGGAATTAATTACTGATTGATGTGCATATGATTCTTTCCTTGTAATTATTTGCCTTATAAATAAAGACTTGCTGAGAGTAGTTTCTCTTAAGCAATTTGCCTTATAAATGAATACAACAACAACATCCAAGCCTTACTCCCAAAAGATTTCGGGGTTGGCTAACATGAATTGATACATGATATCGGAACCAAAAGGAAATAAAAGGCGTAAATTAATAACCGCAAAAAAATTAAATATTTCCTGCATACAAAAAGACTAAACAACAACTGTATTCAAAGATTTAACTTATTAAAAAATAAAAGAAAACAAATCCTTATATTCAAAACAGCTATTACATTAAAACACGTGATTTGAGAAATGTCCACAATGTTGGAGAACAAAAGAACACTACTTCATGGACCAACAGGCTAGCATTGCTGGAGATTGTATAACACGAGTAGCCAGCATGATAACAACATCAAGATTCAAGAGACGGGATAAACAGAACATTAGTGTTTCACTTTCTTTCCAGATGAATCTTCACTGAATGGAATAACACCTTAACTGAACTCACTTCTGAATATCTACAGTAAAACCAATGTTGAATTGTTTTCAAAAACAGAAAGAGGATTATCCCTGGAGGTGCGCCTCCGATCAAGTCGCATGCAAAGGGAAACTGAGGTGCTTCTATAAAGGTGTACATGATGAGGCACTTCTCAAAGTTTTAGTTTTTTAACTGTTTTTAGGGCACACGTGGCCAGGCCTAAAGGGGTAAAGAAAAGAAAAAAAGGAAGACATCCTGAAGCTCTAGGGGACATAGACTATCTTCTGCTCAATAGCAACCCCCCTCTCTACGTTTCAGCATTTCAAAAAACAATTCTGAAACCAGAACTCTATGAAACCTCTTTGAACGTTTCTGGGGCATTTCTCATTTCCTTATAAAAAATAAGAAAATGATTCTCTTTTAGAAACGTGTTTCAGCACCTCCATTTTTAATTAAAAAACATATATCTATATTACTAAAAGTCTAAAACACAGGTCTGCGCAATGCCACACCCCTATTTTTAAGACGTCACACCCATGCTATGACTCGCTTACCGGATACCCAGCTACTGTTAAGTCCAGATATTCTTGACGACCACAGTCAAGAATTTTCTGTTACATCAATGCTGTATTTCAATTGTAACTGATCAGTAAGTAACATTCATCAGTGCTGCAACATTCAGAATTTCAGATCATCCATCAGGCTCGAATAAGTGATATGTGAACCGCCAATACGAACAAAAAAGGACCTCAGATACTAGAAGCGGAGAAAGGAGCAGAAGCTGCAGATAGGCAAGAATCAAGTGACAAGAGGACCCCAGAAGCAGAAGAGAACAGCGCAGAACATAGGAGAGCTATAAGCTCAGAAGCAAGTGTATGACTTTAGAACTGAAAAGAAGGGACAGAAGTGATGATTCAAAATGGAAGAATCGGAGAAACGGAAAGCAAGGAATCAGGATCAGACCTATAAGCAGAACCAGCATTCAAGACTAGAAGACAAGTGTTCTACGGTCACTTGGTATAAACTACAAAACCAACATGTTTGTTAGAGATAAAATGGGCCGTCAGTCTTAGCCACTACAATGGACATATTGCAGCTATATATAAACATGTACTCTCCCAAACAAAGTGAGAGAGGGAACAGAGGAGGAATTATCCAAAGTTGAGACACACCCTAGTAATCTCCTATAATTTACTAGTATGAATTCCTAAAGTCCTATAATTAGGTGCACTTGTATACAGCTAGGTGCATATGAATTTTGTGATCCAGCTTGAGAGGAGCGTTAAATACCGTAACCCAAAACCCATCCATTGTGAGTTGGATCCATTGTTCACATCTTTGTATAATAAACAGGGACATCATTGTACAGAATTAACGTAATCCCCCTCATATTATTATAAGATAAACAACAAACTTGTTTATGATTGCACCAGAAAGAGTTACTTAGGGTTAGTCCCTTTTATCCATGCTGACATGCCGTAAGACAAACTGGGCCAAATGAGAGTGTTGTCCCTCAGCATATGATGCTTGTGCTTGATTTTCGATGTAAGAACCATAGAAGACAAGTTAATACAAGTGGAGCCAAAGATAAAGTGGTGGAGGCTCGAGGGGATCTCTAACAATGTTTTACAGTTTACACACAAAAAGTTTGGTGAAGATGTATGATGTATTGATAATGAAGCACATATGGAGGATGTGTGGTTATCAATGGAGTTGACCATTAACAAAGTGTCAAAGGAGGTACTTGGAGAATCTAAAGGATGTCTACCACCAAAAAAGGACACATCTTGGTCGAATGATGGGGTGAAACAAGCCATAAGCAAAAAAGGGATTGCTAAAAAAAGGTTGGGAACGAGTTGTAGTGATGAAAACATAGAAGCATACAAAGAGGCTATAAGACAAGCAAAGAAAGCCGTAAACGAAGCACGGGGGAAAGTGAACAAGAGGTTGTATGAAAAGTTGGACACTAAGGAACGAGAAAAAGATATTTATAAACTTGCTCGTCTTTGTGATTATAGAATTCAAGATATCTGAAAAGTTAAGTGTGTGAAGGTTGTCAAACAAAGGATACTAATGAAGGAAGAAGAAATATAAGAGACGTGAAGGTCATACTTGGATACACTATTTAACGGGAATCAAGCACAAGATATTGGTGATCTTACCATACCAGGTTGTATGGTAAATCGGGATATTGTGAGAAGAATCCAAGCGACAAAAATTAAAGAACCTCTGAGGAAGATGGGGTGGAAGAAAGCAGTGGGTCCAGATGGCAAACCAATTGAAGCCTAGAGAAGTTTGGGGGAGAGAGGCGTCGAGTGTTAACAAGTTTTTTCAACAAGATTTGGAGAATCGACAAAATGCCAGCGAGTTGGCGGAAGAGTACTCTTATTTCCTTATTTAAGAATAAGGGTGACGTACAAGAATGTGCCAACTATCGAGTGATTGAGCAAAGACTCCAAAGAAGTGTGAAGGTTTGAGAGAATCAATTTAGTTTTAAGCCTGGTCACTCAATAATTGAAGTCATTCACCTTCTTCACCAACTTGTGGAGAAATATAGAGACACTAACAAGGATCAGCATTTGGTGTTCATTGAGTTAGAAAAAGCATATGATAGGGTACCTTGAGAAGTTCTTTGGTGGGCCTTAACTAGAAAAGGCATATCACGCAAGTATATCAGCATCATCATGGATATGTAAGGGGATTATACTACATAACTACAAGTGTCTGTACTAGTGTAGGGAGAACTGTAGAGTTCCCTATTATTATCGGAGTGCACCAAGAATTGGCTCAGAGCCCTTTCTTATTTTCCATAGTCATGGATGAGCTTGCAAAGTCAATTCAAGACGATATGTCGTGGTGCATGATGTTTGCCGACAGTATTGTATTGATTGATGAGACACGATTTGGTGTTAAAGTAAAGTTGGAAGTAAGGCGACAAACTTGGAGAACAAGGGTTTCAGATTGAGCCGAAGCAAAACTAAGTACATGGAGTGCAAGTTTGGTGGAGTTAGAAGCAGTGGTAATAGCGAAACTACTCTAGATGGTAAGGAGATATGGGTCAGTGATACGTTCCATTACTTGGGCTCCATAATTCAGAAGGACGATGAATTAGATGGAGATGTATCCCATAGAATCAGAAGAGGGTGGATGAAGGTATGCCGACTAGAATGAAGGGTAAATTTTATAGGATAGCAATTAAGCCCGCATTATTGTATGACATAGAGTGTTGGGGGTGAAACAATGTCACATTCAAAAGATGAGTGTAGCAGAGATGTGCATGCTGCGTTAGATATGTAGACATACTAGAAAAGACCGCTTGAGCAATGAGACAATCAGACATAAGGTGAGAGTAGCACCTATTAAAGATAAGATGTGGAGTCTCACTTGCGGTGGTTTGGTCATGTGCGTAAAAGATCGGGTGATGCACCTGTAGACGTGGATTAGAGAAGTCATGAGTGATATGATTCTTCTTGGGTTGGATGAGGGTATGGCTTTGGAGAGAGCAAAGTGGAGGGCAGGTATTCGTGTGGCGGAGTGATCTCTTATCATCTTTTTCCCCTCATCTTCTTTTTCTTTCTTGTGTTTCTGTTTTTTATCCTTTTATCTTTATATATATATACACACACACACATATAGGAAAAAGATCTTGTCCATCCGGATGGACAAGAGCGCCGTCCGGCCACAACCGTTTGGGGTGGTTCCCGGTGGAGTTTTTTGATGAAATTTTTTGAGAATGTTCTTCATCAAGTCTAGCTTATCCACAAAAAAAATCAGCTAAAAATTTAATCGGTAAGGCAGTCAAATAAATTTTTGAAAATAATTGTGCTTTATATGTATATTTTGGCGCAGTTATCTTCAATAATTTATTTGACTGCCTTCCCGATTGAATTTTTTTGTGGATAAACTAGGCTTGATGAGGAACATGCTCAAAAACTTTCATCAAAAAACTTCACCGGAAACCGCTCCAAATGGTGGCGGCCGGACGGTGCCTTCTTTCCCTCCAGCTGGACAGGATCATTCCTATATATATATATATATATATATATATATATATATATATTCTTTTTATCCCTTTTATTCTATCATTTTGTGTATATCTTCTCTTTTTATATTATCTTTTTTATCATACCTTATCTTTTTATCTTTCGTATCTTTCTTTTCCTTTTGGTTCTGGTATCATGTATTGATTCAGGTTAGCCGACCCCAAAAATATTTGGGACTAAGGCTTGGATGTTGTTGACTAATATATTTCACTTATTTGTGGTGTGTCCTAATGTAAGTATCGCTCACAATTAGGCACCACCGCCTGCTAGACAACTTCATCACTTCATCATTTCTAACAGACCATGATGATACTGAAATAATAATGGAAGGTACTACTCTTCAATTAATCTTCACTGCCTAGGTACACAAGAAAGAGAAACTTGATACACATAACAAAATAAAAAACTTGCTCAGGTAAATGAAATAAAGCAGAAACCATAATGCTCACACTGAAAAGACACCAAAACAAATTTGTTGATTGACACGTGGAATAAGAAAGTAAAATTGTGTGATTTAAGTTTGTGTTTGTTGATAAAACGAAGAGACATCATTAATCTAGGATTTATTTTCCTTATTATTACTGTAATTATGTATCTTTAGTGCTTCAGGTTGTATTTAATAGCTGCTGTCTTTTCAGTTCTCAATCATTTATGTTTAGTATTTAGACAGTCACCTAGGGTGCTGAATAGACTCTCTCAGGATTCCTATCTGTATAAATAGCTTATGTACTTCTTGTAAATGAATTCAAGGAAATAATATTCAGAAAACTTCATGGTATCAGAGCTTGGTTTCGTCTAAGCCTTTTTTGAGTCAGTCTATCACCTCTCCAACGGTCATTTTTTGGGTGTCTCTACCCTTCTCTCTCTTTAACTCCCGGTGGAGTCTCTTCATCAAGGGTTTTATCATGTCTAAAGAAGCCGAATCAGCCTCAAGTAACCTTGATCACTCAACCATTGTTTCAGCTGCTACTGCAACCGCGTTTGCTCTTCGAAACCAGAAATTTGATCTCCCTTCTATCCCGCCATCTTACCGTCTCAATGGCAGGAACTATCTTGGGTGGTCAAAGCTGGTTTACACTCTTCTACGTGGCAAAGATCTTGAAGATTATCTCACTGTCTCTACCCCAGAAGAAGGAGAGATTGATGCTGCTATTTGGGAGAAAACTAATGCCAACGTACGGGTCTGGTTATGGGACTCTATGGATCCCAACATTAGCAGTACATGTTTATACATGGACTCGGCTAAAGAAATCTGGGATTTCATACAGCAGTCCTACTCTGTTGCTAAAGATGGCGCTTTTGTCTATGACTTATGGCTCAAAACAACGAATCTTAAGCAAGATTCACAATCTGTCACAGATTATGCAACTGACCTCCAACGACGATGGTCTGAACTTGACCAGTATCAAACGATGAAGTGGTCGAATGCTGCAGATGCAGCTCTTCACAAGAACTATATAAATCAGCAACGTCTATATTGCTTCTTGTCTGGTTTAAATCCCGAATATGATCAGACTCGGGGTCAAATTCTTGGCATTACTCCTCTGCCTTCCATATCTTCTGCCATTGCCACTATCAAACATGAAGAGAGCAGACGCAATATAATGATGAATACAAATCTGATTGACAGTACAGCTCTTGCTGCCAAATCTACTCCTTCAGATGTTAAGGAAACTAAGGGTAGTAAGGGAGGAAGATGGTGTGATCATTGCAAGCGGTCCAACCATAATGTGGATACATGCTGGAAACTTTATCCTCATCTACAGAAAGAAAGGAAAAGCCAAGACAGACGTGGAATGAGTGCTGGACGTGCCAACTCAGTCACTCCCACTATTGTTGAGAGCTCTACTAATCTTTGGCCCATTTCCCAGGAGGAATTAAAGCAAATTCGTATGATGTTACAGTCTCTTAATAACTCAAATGGTTCTGGTCATAGCTCTTTGGCCCTGCAAGGTAAAACCTCTACTATTTTTTGTCTTAATGCTTCGGAACAGAGTTCACAATCCCAATGGATATTAGACTCAGGTGCCACATCTCATATGACTGCCATACCCTCTTTACTCTCTAATTATCATCCATGTTTTACATCCACGCACATTACTACTGCTGATGGGACACCTACAAAGGTTGCGGGACTTGGTACGGTTGTTTTTTCTGAAAAATTAAATCTGAAAAACACCCTACATGTCCCAAACCTGGCTATGAACCTTGCTTCTATTTACAAACTCACAGTTGATCTTAATTGTGCTGCCATTTTTTTCCCTTCCCACTGTTTATTACAGGATCTACACACGGGGAGGACGATTGGAATTGCTAAACAAAGAGATGGCCTGTACTACCTTGATGCACTGTTTGTCTCCAAACCTCCACAAAAAGCTCTTACCACAATCACAGCCAATACCAACACTATTTGGCTTCACCACAAGCGTCTTGGTCATCCCTCTTTTCATGTCCTAAAAACCATGTTTCCCAGTCTTTTTAGTAGTATTGATGTTTCTACATTTCAATGTGATGTCTGTGAACTTGCTAAACAGTCTCGTGTATCTTTTTCCAGAAGTAATACAATCAGTTGTTCTCCTTTTGATATTATACATAGTGATGTCTGGGGTCCTGCTCCAATTGCTAATATATCTGGTGCCCGGTGGTATGTTACATTTATTGATGATTGTACACGTTTTATGTGGGTTTTTCTGCTAAAAAACAAGAGTGAGGTGAGTTCCATCATTCCTATCTTTTGCAATATGATTCATAATCAGTTCTCCGCCACAATAAAACGCTTCCGCACTGATAATGCTCTTGAATACTTCAATCAAACCGTTTCCTCTTATTTCCTCTCAAAAGGCATTGTTCATGAGTCCTCTTGTCCGTACACACCACAACAGAATGGCACAGCAGAAAGAAAAAATCGCCATCTCCTAGACGTCAGTCGGGCTTTATTGTTTCAATCAAATATGCCTAAACACTATTGGGGGGAAGCCACACTCACAGCATGTCATCTCATCAATAAAATTCCCAGTCGGGTACTCCAAAATAAGTCACCCCTTGAATCTCTCCGTCATTTCTTTCCTCAAACCAGAATTTCTTCTGATCTTGATCTAAGGGTGTTTGGGTGTACTGCATTTGTTCATATTCCTCCACCTCATAGGGGAAAATTGGACCCACGATCTATTAAATGTATCTTTCTTGGTTATTCTCCAACTCAGAAAGGATATAAGTGCTATAATCCTACAACCAGAAAGACATACACCAGTGCAGATGTGACCTTTCACGAAGACACACCTTTTTACACTCCTACTTCTCTCCCTGTATCCCAAGATACTCCACATCCTTCACCTCTGCCCACCTATACTATTACATCTTCTCCACCACATACAATCTCCTACCCTCCTAAGCCTTTATCACCAGACATCCCATCACCACCACCACCACATGATCATCCATCACCTTCCTTAGATGTGTCAGCAACCTCACCTACTTCCCAACAGTCTTCAACATCACCTGAACCTCAATCAAATACACCACCAGATCATCCCATTCCTACACCTACTAAATCCACCACTCATGACCCATCTTCTCCTCTACCAGTGACAAAAGTGTACTCAAGGAAAAACAGGTTCACTCCATTGTTGACGCATGACCAATTGGCTGACCCAGGTAATGTCTCTTCTTCTCCACCACCATCTCCGCCAATTGCTTTACGCAAGGGTGTACGTCAATGTACCAAAACACCTCTATACCCTCTTGCTAATTTTGTTACCATTGATAACTTCTCTCCTTCACATGCCTTGTTTGTTCAGAGACTTAATGAAATTCCCATACCCAACTCTGTTTCTGAGGCATTAGGAAAGAAAGAATGGAGGGATGCTATGCAAGAGGAAATTAGAGCTCTTGAAAAGAACCATACTTGGGATATTGTGACTAAACCTCCTGGGAGGCATGTTGTTGGTTGCAGGTGGATCTTTACTGTCAAATACAAGGCTGATGGATCTCTTGAGCGGTACAAAGCTCGTCTTGTGGCTAAAGGATACACTCAGACGTATGGGATTGACTATCAAGAGACCTTTGCTCCTGTAGCTAAGCTCAATACTGTCCGTATCCTACTATCCTTGGCATCTCACTTTGATTGGCCTTTATTGCAATTTGATGTCAAGAATGCTTTTCTCCACGGTGACTTGCATGATGAGATCTACATGTACATTCCCCCAGGCTTTAATAAAACATCAACAAGAACCTCTACACATGTATGTCATTTAAAAAAAGCCCTCTATGGTCTCAAGCAATCCCCTCGTGCTTGGTTTGACCGCTTCACACAGGTTGTTCTTGCTGCTGGGTATAGTCAAAGCCAAGGGGATCATACTCTTTTTTACAAACACTCTCGCCCAAATGGAGTCACTATTCTTTTGGTATATGTGGATGACATCATTGTGACGGGTAATGATCCAGTTGAGAAACAACGTCTTGAGGGGCAGCTGAAATCCAAATTCGAGATGAAGTCTCTTGGCCCTCTAAAATACTTTCTTGGAATTGAAGTTGCTCGCTCATCTGAAGGCATCTTTATCAGCCAACAAAAGTACATTACAGATTTGTTAAATGAGACCGGTAAGAGTGCTTGTCGACCGGTTAATGCACCTATGGATCCTAATCACAAGCTTGGACTTGCTACTGATGAACCCAAGGTTGATTCATCAATGTATCAGCGCTTGTGTGGCAAACTTATCTATCTCTCTCATACTAGACCTGACATTGCCTATGCAGTTAGTGTTTTGAGTCAGTTCATGCATGATCCAAGGAAACCACATCTAGAAGCAGCCTATAGGGTTCTTCACTACCTAAAAGGAAGTCCAGGGCAAGGGATAATATTCAGGAAGGGTGGGCAATTATCAGTCCAAGCCTTCACTGATGCAGATTATGGTGGCTCCCTCGTTGACCGCCGGTCAACTACTGGTCTCTGTGTTTTCCTAGCAGGAAACCTCGTGACATGGAGAAGCAAAAAACAGAATGTTGTGGCACGATCATCTGCTGAATCTGAGCTAAGAGCTCTTGCCCATGGCTTATGTGAACTTCTATGGATCAGAATTATTCTCTTAGATTTACGAATCAAGTGGAAAGGACCAATGGAATTGAGGTGTGATAACAAATCAGCAATCAACATAGCTCATAATCCAGTCCAACATGATCGGACCAAGCATATTGAGATTGATAGGCACTTTATCAAAGAAAAGGTTGAAGGAGGTCTGATCGAACTAAGCTACACTCCCTCAGAAGATCAAGTTGCAGATGTGTTTACCAAACCTCTGCACAGTCCTAGGTTCCAGGGTCTTATTGTCAAGCTAGGCATGACGGATATCTACAAACCTAGCTTGAGGGGGAGTGTTGATAAAACGAAGAGACATCATTAATCTAGGATTTATTTTCCTTATTATTACTGTAATTATGTATCTTTAGTGCTTCAGGTTGTATTTAATAGCTGCTGTCTTTTCAGTTCTCAATCATTTATGTTTAGTATTTAGACAGTCACCTAGGGTGCTGAATAGACTCTCTCAGGATTCCTATCTGTATAAATAGCTTATGTACTTCTTGTAAATGAATTCAAGGAAATAATATTCAGAAAACTTCAGTGTTGAGGAAAGATTTTTTAACCACAAATTAGTTACTTCTGAGGCGACATTTTGTGAGACAGAGGTAGTAAAAGTTGGCGAAGTTTTTGGGGAGGGGCAGATTGAGAAATAGATTCCTTGTTCATTTTAAGAATAACCCACCCTTATTGCTTGGGCATTTCCTCCGGCCACTTCAATTAACAACATTTCCAATGCATGGAGTGTTCCTATATCTTTCACCTTGTTCAGCTTATAAAAGCACTCTTCTGCTTTGGCAGGATCTGCAAATGATGCTGACATTTTCACAACTGATGTCTTAATTTTCATTCGAATATCTTCTGAACCCTGGCGCAATATGATAACCAAATACACTTTAATACTAAGAACAACATTCATAACTAAAATAAGTCAAATTTATCAAGCAAAAGGCCCTCCGTGACAACTAAATTTTAAAACATGTTCATCCTAGAAAGTTAATCCATTAAAAGTAGACTAATGTTTTATATGTTGGTTACATATTTATAATTATAATTCTTCAGTTTGTGGTTTTTGACATTATTCCATTAGAATGGTGTCTTGAGGTAGAAAACCAATCTTGAAAGTTGAAGCCTTGTGCTTTTCTGAATCTTAACCGATCAAACTGTTTGTTACAGATCAACAGACTTTCGTACCATTTTAACATTTTGGATTTCATCCTAGGATAACTCAATATTTTATAAGTATTTATAAATCTTAAATGTAGGATTTACCATTTTGACACTATGTACTTTGGACTACTTAATCCACATGGGAGTTATAGATACGGCCCCAAACTTTTATCCCTCCTTTGTCCATGCACTTGGGGACAGAAGTCTATTATAGTAGTACGATAACTAACGCAAGCATGTTGATCTTGGAGATAGATACTGTTAACTACTAGTCCTTTAATGTTTAATTAAAACATAAAAGTAAAGCCATCTACTAACTATTTAATCTGATAATCCTTTCCATCAAGATGAAGTCATGCAACATATACTTAGTTTCTTATGCAGTTAAATCGTAACCAGAGTAGCTAAAGTTCAAATTTGTACATCATCTTTCTTCCTGAGAGCTAAGTATACTTGCATCTCTTTTTGCAACCTGAAAAAGAATATTACATCAGAAATGGATGTGATGAATATCAGTAAAATGGAGATTAGAAACAAACCTTCGTTTTTTAGATAAAATTATGTTTAACACCTTCAGATGTAGAGGTGTGAAAAGTTTAAAAATGAAGGCCCAGTGCTTAGTTATCTCCTTAGTTGAAAGAGAAGCAGGAAATAGATCCTTGGATAGCAAACGCTCAACAATTTGAGGCCTGAGAATTATAGAAACCATTAGATTACACTAGACCAAGTAAAAACTCTCTTTCCTTGACCAGTTGTGATGAGTGAATAAACTTTACTTGAACTCTTCGCTGTCTTTTGGATTGCAAAGCATCAAAATTTTGCAAGGGATCTGTTCAAAAGAGTCACTGAAATCCATAACATGAGCATCACATTTTTTGCAGTATTCATGATAAACTTCTAGCAACTTCTGCAATGCTTTCTCTCTGACAGATACCTACATTTTCAGATGAAAAAGAATGGTGAGGAATTATAATAAAGAATACCACTAGAAAAGTATTCAGTTATATCATGGCATATAACCTTTTTGTCACGCAGCCTATCTGAAACAAGAGAAATTGTTTTAGATGAAATCAATTTAAAATTAATCCTTGCTAAATCACAAAGCACTATCACTGCTTTTCTTCTCAATTCTTCATCAAGATCTAACAGTCGGCCTTCAAGAGCACCTGCCAAGTCCACAAAGTTTATAACAAATGATAGGCATGGGCATATGGTAACGAAAGTGAAGCCTCAATTTTGGAAACTTACTTACAACTTCAAGTGATTCAGTCCCCACTGAATTGGCTGTGCAAAAAGTTTTTGCACATGAAAGAGCATTGCGCCTTACTTCAACAGACTTATCTGAAAATCTGTTTAAAAACTCCATGAAGAGATGGCGATATTCCTTGGCAACATGGTTTCCAGGTAATGATAGAAGTTTTCCAATTAAATCCAAAGCTTTTATACGAACATCCACCTGATCAGTCTGTAAATTGAATTCCATTATCAATTGACTAAGTGGGAATAATAACTTCGATAATGAAGACAGATTTGACAATAATTGCAACAAAAAGCAAGTAAAATGGCATATGGATATATTCAAATTTGAAGTTCATAAGGTGCATGTTATGTCTCAGCTTACATTTGGGCTAATTTACTAGAAAAATTGAAGTTGTGCCAAATGTTTATATTTTGAGATCAACTTCTTGGACACTAAAGAACCCCTATTTGTTCCCTCTGGCATTACCCTCTTCTATCATCTTCGGGTTTAACCCACCACCTCAACCGGAGTTGGGCATGTGTTTCCGCAAGAACCCTATTCAACAAGTTTATTTAACATCTATAATCTATTATTGAAAAAGATACATTCACACTAAAGTCAGTCAGCCGTACATTCTTTAGTTCTGCACTTCTGCCAATTAACTAAAGGATATGGTAAAGGTAAAATGAGTTGAGAACGAATGACTAACCAGTAATTCATTTGTCAAGTTGGGAATGACAGAAATAAGTATTTGAGGAGCACACTGGAATATTTCATAAATTATTTTGTGGTAATATTCCTTCACAACACTTCCAACAGCATTTCTATTCAGTATGCAAGATATTAAAAACCTAGCAATAATGTGCTCAAGCTTGCCACCATACTTCTGAATGATGAAAACAGCCAACCGTTTCGAAGCAGATATACCCTGGAGAAGAACTAGTGAGAATACATTGAATATAGAACATTCAAATTACCTAATATAGAATTAGAAAGTACTCTGAAAAGGAATGCATTTCTTCTACTCCAGTGAGTATCAAAATATAATGTATATTTATAAAAAAATTATAAAGTACTCCCAGTTTCTATGTTCCAGGTCAGTTCTAGAACCAAGCACTCAAAAAAGTATTGTGATCATTTCGGGGGTGACATTTACAATCTCAGAAACACGGGTCACGGGTCTAACATTTCAATCATCATTTCATCATTTTCATTTACCCCAGTGCCGCAAAGGCTCCCACCTACGGTGGGGTAAGGGGGGGTCGGATGTACGCAGTCTTACCCCTGTACTAAAGCACAGAGAGACTGTTTCCGGATGACCCAAAGTGAAAATCGCGTCCAAAATTGCATGGACTGACTGCTGCTTCATAACAAAGAAGCGCAGACAGTTTAGTGAGCCATTTTGCTTTATTCCATCATAAGTGCGGTTTTCCCACAGATAAAAGAAAAAGAGAGAGAGAAAGGAGAGAAAGGAGATCGATCCTTCACATGAATATGCACCTTCCAGTTTACTCTTTCCAAAGTCATACTCTCATCCAACCCAAGAAGAAGCAAATCAGTTTTGATTCCCTTAATTCAAGTCTGTTTGGATCTTCCTCTTCCTCTCTTTCCCGCCTCTTCTTCCTACCTCTCAACTCATCTAACAGGTGCATCACTCGTTCTTCTACACACATACCCAAACCACCGTAATCGAGACTCGTGTATCTTATCTTCCGTAGGTGCTATCTCACCTTTTGTTTGATTATCTCATTCATGAAGCGGTCTTTTCTGGTATGTCCAAACATCCAACCCAATATGTGCATCTCTACCACACTCATCTTTTGAATGAGGCATTGTTTCACCGTCCAACACTCTACGCCATACATTAATGCGGGCCAATTGCTGACAAATAAAATTTACCCTTAAGTCTAATTGGCATACCCCAATCATATAGGAATCTAGATGCACTCTTTCATTTCATCCACCTAGCTCTGATTCTATGGGATACATCTCCATGTAATTCACCATCCTTCTGAACTATGGAGCCCAAGTAACAGAACATATGACACACCAATACTTCATTGCCATCAAGGGTAATCTCAATGTTACCACTACTTCTACCTCACCAAACTTTCACTATATATGCCCAGTCTTGCTTTAAATCAGTCTGAAACCCTTGGTCTTTAATGTTTGTCACTATACTTCCAAGTTTGCTTTAACACCTGATTGTGTCTCATCGATCAATACAATATCGTCGACAAACATCATGCACCACGTATATTTTCTTGAATTGACTTTGTAAGTTCATCCATGGCTATAGCAAATAAGAAAGGACCCAGAGCCGATCCTTGGTGCACTCCGATAATAAGAGGGAACTCTACAATCCTTCCAACACTAGTACGAACATTTATAGTGCAAGTCTCAGACATATCCATGATGATACTGATATACTTACATGATATGCATTTTCTAGTTAAGGCCCATCAAAGGACTTCTCGAGGTAACCTATCATATGCCTTTTTTAAGTCAATGAACACCAAATGCAGATCTTTTTTAGTATCTCTATACTTCTCCACAACTTGTGTAAGAAGGTGAATGACCTTAGTTGATGAGTGTCCTGACATAAAACCAAACTGATTCTCCGAAATTTTTACACTTTTTCGAAGTCTTTGCTCAACCACTCGCTCCCAAAGTTTCATAGTGTGACTCATAAGCTTAATTCGTTGATACATGGCACATTATTGTATATCACCTTTATTTTTAAATACAAGAATAAGAGTACTCTTCCTCCAACTCACTGGCATGTTGTTGTTTATCCAAATCATGTTCAAGAAACTTATTAGCTACTCGATGTCTCTCTCCCAATCTTCTCTAGGCTTCAATTGGTATGTCATCTAGACCCACTGCTTTCTTCTGCCTCATCTTTCTCAGAGCCTATTCAACTTCTGTCGTCTGGATCCTTCTCACAAAATCCTGATTTACGATACAATCTGGTATAGTAAGATCATCAATACTTTGCACTATATTCACGTTGAACATGGTATCAAAGTATGACCTCCACTTTTCTTTTATTTCTCCATCCTCCATTAATACCCTTTGATCGACGTCCTCTATTATTCACGCTTAACTTTTCTGATATCTTGAGTCTTACAATAAAGAAGACGAGCAAGTCTGAAAATCTCTTTCTCTCCTTCCTTAGATTCCAACTTTACATACAATTTCTTGTTCAATTTCCCTCTTGCTTCCAATACAGCTTACTTCTCTTTTGGTCCTTATTGTTTGTTTCACTTCATCATTCCACTAGGATATGTCCTTTTTTGGTGAAGACATCTTTTAGATTCTCCGAATATCTCGTCCGCCACTTTGTTAATGGTTAACTCCATTGATAGCTACAAATCATCCACGTGTGCATCATTATCAATACATCATACATCTTCGATCTTCCTCCAACATTATGTTTGCAAAATTGTGTCCTTTCCGGCAGCCACAACACGGGGTTCGCCCATTCCACCACTCCACCATACTCCAAACATAAAGCAACATTTAGTAGATGCAACCCAATTATTTGCTTCCTTAGGGTTCATTTGTTGAATATTCCTTAGAAAATGTACTACACGGAAAACTACAGCTTTTCCACTTCTAGCCAAACATCAAAAAATGAAACTGATATCCTGAATATTGTTATTTTCCATAAGCCATTTTCCATAAATGCTTTATGGGTTTCCAATCGGACCCTATATATTCTGACAAGTGAGAATGTCAATTTACAAATGGCCTAATGCCTTAATGTTGCAAACTATATAAGCAGAGAGTATGAATTATATCGATAATTGCCCATTCATTATATGAATATAAATTGTGATATGCCTAGTCTTATGCAACTAAAAAGAATCCAAGTTTGGTCTACCTTATCTAAAATAAAGACTTTTATTTTACCCACCTTTGTGTCTTTAAGGAGATTTTGCAAGATCACATCTAGAAGCATTTCGGGTAACTTTCCTTCTGATGGAAGCAGCTCATCGCTGTTCTCTGCCATTTTCTCTTGCAAAACGTCAATCATTATTGATGACATAGAAACAACAACACTCAAGGGATGGTGCTCCCTACAAGAGAAGAAGGTAATTTTAACTGGGTGGAGGTACAAGTATAGTTAGCCATATGCTATCATATACATATACATGTGGTGTGTGCAAGTATGTGTGTACATATGTATCATATGTATGTACATATGAATGTGTGTGTGTGAGACTATGAGCCATCTGTTACAATTCTACTGCAAGTCCTATTTCTTTTAAATATAAAAAACAATTGTGCATAATCAAATATGACAGAACATAGTTCTGAAGTTCAATTTTTTATCCATTGTGATTGAATTTTAAATGAGTTTTCTGGTATTAGTGTATGACTTTTTATTATAAAACTAGTGAATCACCAAATAGTTTTGCCTCTTTAAAATAAGATACTGAAACAGCATTGAAAAAAATGACTGACAATATACTGTGGCAGCCGATTGGGCTGAAGAACCAATGTTTGTCATCCGGTCATGTACTACTCCTCAGGGTATTCAAAACTATTCATAAATCAGGATCGAATAGCTCACAAGTTACACAATACATCAAATGCATTAAAAGACCTTCCATCAAATATATTTAACAGAATTTGAAATCAGAGAAAGTGAGGGCTATAAACTGCTGATTTCCCATCATGAAGACTAAATACTACTACGTATAACTTTCTAGGTTTTAAGCGATGTTCTATTGAATTGACAAAGATCAGATCATTCCACTATCTCCAATAGTTTCAACTATAATAATAACTCCTGGCATAAAAAAATATTATAATAACTAAAGAGGTATAAAAAAAACTACAGATTCAATGTCAGGTATGTAAATAAGCGAATGAGACTTACCTCAAAACAAAGAAAAAAGTTTTGAACATTTTGAGAACTAAATCCTCAGAGCCAATGTCAAGCATTAGCACACAAAAGCGAACTTTTGCAACCGTTTCCAGCAGTTGAACCCTTTTCTCCAAAAAGGCATGTTTAGTATCACCAAATTCAGCAAATATACTTAATAAAAGTATAAATATATCCTGTTTATAATGGAGAAAAGAAGCAAAGAAAGAAAATGCTAATTAAAATCATGCCATTAACTTGACACGGAATGGGAAGGTTATAATATAACGTGTGGATAGTCCATTTCATTTTATAAAACCAAAAGCTACCCTGAAAGTTGTGTCACTGAAACACGGATTTGGTGCCAAGACCCGAATAACTTCACAGAAGCATATACCAACAAGAAGCCTAACATCTCCATCCTTGTGCTTGACCAAGCCAAGTCTGATAAGAGAACTACTTAAGGGTGTTAATGCAGATTTCAGTAATTCAGACTGTTGAAGATGTCCCAAAGCATCTGCAGCTTCCTGCAGCAAGATGAAATCAGATTAGTTCAGCTAAATAATCTTATGTTAACCTGTGACATAAAACAGCCCTCTGTATATCTTACTTGTTCAAGAGAGTTTTTGCTCCTCATAATATGATGTTCTGTTGCTTTATTGTCTCTTCTTAAAAGATTTCTTTTACTGTAGTTTACATCATTAAGCTCTCCTACGATTGTAATGCTAAGGTGCATTTAATTCCCCCTATGACTATGTTATAGTTTTAAGCATTATATTAGGATGTTACGGAAAACGTGAGAGATGCACGCTAAAACAAATTAAAAAGGATATAAAACTAGGGAAGTTCTAAATTACATCTACAATATACAAAATCATTATCAAAAAAACTGAAATTGATGACGATTGATGAGTAAAGTAATTATTGTTTTAATTGAAGTGGAATCAATTTTATAACTGCAAAACATTGAATCCAACAAGGCGCTTCTAAATTGCGGAGGACCAAAGACATGTTTGAGTTTCTCTATTTTATCGTATTCTTTAGTTTCTCACTGTTTTATAATGTGGAATCCAAAAGTAGACTATATGACATAGAAGAGTATACCTTTGTACTCAATATTCATCAAACATCTCCCCATCAAACAAAACAGACCAGTGTTGTAGAAAAACACTGCACAGTGACTTAAATGCCTAAACCCACATTATGTATTCCACTAGCGCTAAATATCTAAACCTCAATATCATTTTTGAATCCCAATGTCACTTATCAACTAAAGCCATCATAAAGAGTTGGATTAAACATTAACATTACTAGTTTACTGATGTACCTGCACGATTTCAATCGGGTCTCTTTTTCAAATTTGGTATTCTTTGTCAGAGACCATTACTAGGGGGTAACAATAACAACAATGGGAGATTACGAGCTTACAGGGGTAATGGACGGAAGGGAAAAGTAGTTAATAAACAAACTATAGAAATAAGAAGCAAAAAATGTCACAAGACGTTATTTTATGTATTTGCGAAGAGAAAAAGAATTGGGAGAAATGAAGATGGAAATGGAGTAGTCATACATTATAACACCATAGAGTAAGATTTAAAAATATTTACGAAAGAATGGATTACTTTGAGTAATTTCACGAGAGTGTCTTTGCCGGGGCAAACTCTGTGAAAGTCGAACTTTCGTCCAATTTCAGCAAATTTATCAACGGTCTCCAAGTCTGATTCCACCATTTTCTTAAGGAACTAGAGGTAAGGTGTATTCGAGCAGGCAAACTCAAACTAACTTGCATTTCTTTCCTGCATATATGGCCTGAAAAAATTTGACTCCTCACTACACTATTTTACTCAGCATAACGGCATTAAGATAAATTTAAAGATTTGGAAAACATTTTTCCTAGCCTCACAGCACCCTAGTCCTCTGCTTTCTTTTTTTTCATGAGTATGTACCCTTCTTCTTCCTCACACCACCCTAGCCCTTTCTTTTTTTTTAGTTTTTTATCATCAAATTTTAAATAAAATTTTGAATTTTGAAAGTTTTTAAATGAAGAAACTTGAATTTCTTGTTATCAATTTTGATAAATTTGAATCTCAAAATGCCCTGACTGATTCCAGAAAATGTCACTTTTTGAATAAGAGAATGTCATAATTATTGGGTATTTTTAAAAAATGCCACTTTTATGTCATTACAATATTTGAAAATGTCATATTGAGAATGTCATGTTTCTATACGAAATTGTCATTATTGTGTCACTATTGGTAATTTTTAAAAAATGTCACTTCTATATCATTACAATATTTGAAAATGTCATATTGAAAATGTCATGTTTCTATATGTATGCAATTGTCACTATGGTATCATTATGCATGATAAGTGGCATTCTCTCATATGAAGTGACATTCCTCATGAAGGTCTGCACAGATTCACTGGATGACAGATCTTTGTTGGAGAATGATGACAGTGTACTCGTCGAGGGGTGGCGATGGCGTAAAATTTGATGGATGGTGGCAGAGGCACCATTGGTGGAGGCCGCCTGCGCAATGGCACACGGAAACTTGCGCATCAAAGGAGAACTCCATCTGCGCAACACAGACCCTTGCATCGACACACGACTAAGAGTATTTTTGTCAGATTATGTCTTTTTAGTCCTATTTTTGTCCAATAAAACATAGTAGTCAGGGGCGGCTTTGAGGGGAGTTGGTCCAGGCAACTGCCTTGAGCCTCAACTACCAAGGGGGCCTCCAAAAAAATCTACTCCGATATTAGTATTAGGTGTTATTCGCAGACCGCCAATACACCAAGCAGCAACTGCAAGCAGAAATCAGCTTTATAGTTCACTTTTGACTATTCGTCCTTCATCAAAGTTGTAGCTAATGAAGTCTTCTATTCAACACAACTTGCAAAATTGGATTTGAATCATCCAATGAAAATATATGAATAAAATGGTGGAAGGTTGCATTCTGAAATCTCAACAGAGACTGTCTGACTTCATCGTCTGTTTTCACCTTGATTCTCTCAGATTCTCACAATGGTGTCTTCATATGATTTTTATCCCTTAAAGTTGGCTTTCATATCTTTCCATCATTTGCAATGGAGCCAAAGATTCATTATTTTTTGGCTTGAGATTATGATGGAATAAAGCAAAATGGCTCACTAAACTGTTTGCGCTTCTTTGTCATGAAGCAGCAGTCAGTCCATGCAATTTTGGACGGGATTTTCACTATGGGTCATCCGGAAACAGTCTCTCTGTGCTTTAGTACAGGGGTAAGACTGCGTACATCCGACCCCCCCTTACCCCACCGTAGGTGGGAGCCTTTGCGGCACTGGGGTAAATGAAAATGAAAAAATGAAAATGAAAAGATGGCTTTCATATGAAAGTTGAATCATGTTTTTTGGATGTTCCTAAGAAAAGATATGCTTGAACGATTGACAAAACGTCATCCTGACCGTTGTTTTCAAGCTCTATTCGTCTTCTTTTGATCCCGTAGCCAATTCTAGAGCTCTTTTGTCTTCAAAACTTTGTCTTTAACACCTCACTGATCTCCAATGCTCCTAATCAAATCTAAAATGCTTCTCAACTCGTCCCTATTGCTTCTCAAACACCGGTGTCAGGCTCAAATTTCCTGATTTTGACTCCAAAAATACCAAAACTCGAACCAACGGCCGGTAAATATGACTTGAGCTTAAAATTGAGACTTATGACACCTTAAAGTTAGGAAAAAACTATCAAAAGCCGATCTCAACACGCATCAACGTCCAACACAGACCGCTAATCGGCTACTGTATATATGCCTCACTGCCCACCGTCGACATGGGTCCTTGGTTAGTGAATCAACTAAGACTCTTCAGCTCTTCTCTCCGAGTCTCGTTCTTGAAGTCTCTTAATACTTTTACAAGTACAAGTTTGTCATGTGTTTTGAATAAGTTTGCATTTTAAAATTTATCCTTTTGAATATTACAAACATTATATCGTGGACTTTGAATATGCTTTTTTTCATAAGGCGATTTCTATTCAATTTATCTGATTTTAAAAGTGATTTGTACATAGTAAATATTTTTCGTCTGGGGCCTCCAAAATGCTCAAGCCGCCTCTGATAGTAGTCATGTTTTTGCAACTATACCTTTTTTTAGTCTTATTTAGGGAATTCTCTCTTCTCTTTTATTTGACAATTGAATTTGTTCATAGAAGAGAATTTGTGCATAATTAATTAAAACAAAAGGTTGTTCGACGCAATTTTTAAAGGGAAAAATAATTATACCCTAAATTTTGAAGAATGTGATATGAACACCCCAAACTTGCATATATAATTTTAATACCCCAACTTTATATAAAATGATATTTTAGCACCATAGTCAAATATTATTTCTTTCAAAAATGTAAATATATGGTGTTAATTGCAAAATTTAAAATATTTTAGAATTCATGAAGACACAATTAACATTCTAAACTTCCATTGCAAAATAAATAATGTTACCTTCAATCTATATAATTGCAATACTTTTAATTTGTTATTTTAAATTATGTAATTAACCCCATAAATTTACTTTTTCTATAAAGTTTGGGGTATTTAAATTACATATGCAAGTGATGGAATATATGGCCCGGGAACCCCCGGCCCACAGACTCCTACTACTCCAGTGAAGGCCCAACAGGCCCAGAAGGCCCAGCAGGCCCAAATCACAGCGCCCAGAGTACCAAGCAGCCCGCACTACGCGCCAGGGTGCCTTCAGCCCCCTGGCCAAAGGCTCTAAATTCTCACAGAACGGGTTTCTCAAGCAAATTAAGAAACTGGGAGAAAACGGCGAAAACATTAGCCCTTGGCACTGTGAGCCCTCGGCACCAGGGTGCCATCGGGTGGAAGAGCCCTCGGCTACTGCTCTATAGCCGAAGGCATCTCACTCGACAAGATATCCGCCTCACATGCGTACAGATCACTGTACCCCGCACAGACGTCCCATCCAACAGCCGCAGTAAATGCGGCCACATGCGGCTGCCAGCGCCAACCAGTTGAGGTGACCCCTCGGCCAATGAGCGCTTGACACGTGTCCCTGCCCGACATTTATTGCTACTATAAATAGCACCCCATTTCCTCATTTGTAACCACGCTGAAAACGGCATTCATACTGAATACACTCTCTCTCTACATTTACTTGTTTACTCTGACCTCTCTCTAAGTTATTCCCCGCAATAACCCTTCGGATATATACCCCCGGGTAGACTATCCATCATTTGGTGCTCTCGTTGAGAGGTTGAACAATCAAGTAAGAAACCCTCCCCCTTTCGCCAAACACTAGCCCTCTACCAAAATGGTGAGAACAACACGTGCCAACTCAAAGAACGTAGAAGACAAGAAACTGGCCCCCGGCGACGTCAACGCCCCCGAAGCCTCTCACAGGGCTCCCGAGGGCGGTGTCATCGCTGGGCTGGAACAGGCGGCTGTCGACCTACGCCTTCAGATCCAACAAAATGCCCCCGATGCCCGCCTCGGCATCGAGGCCAAGAAGAAAAACCGGAGCGATGACGAAGTCAGCCCTCCGGTTCTCACCATCGACGTGCAATCGGCGCTCTCCGCCTTCATCCAGACGTTCACTCAGAACCCGGGTGCCTTCGGCACCCTGGCTCCGGCTCACCCCCAGGTTGGGGAAAACATCATACTTCCCCCTCTGCCACACCCCTTCGGAAATCCCACCCCTCGGGTGAGGAACGACGAAGGGGTAGTGGCCCAGGACACGTCCTCCCAGGAAGTACAGTCCCGGGATCGCCACAATGACAACAGGGAGAGGCCCCGCACTTCCGCCCTCAACCGGCTCGGAGGAGGGCCAGACCGCCGAGGGGTCCAAGACCGCCTCGGAGGAAAGGCACTCCAAAGGCCCCAGGAAAGTGGAGGGTCTGTCTCGAGGGAAGACGAGGAGCGTCCCCCTCGGGACAAGGGCAAGGCACCCCTTCATGCCAATGATGCTCGCCACCAAATCAACCAGGCCCACTCGGCCCGGGTTCGTTCGCAGGGGGCGGAGACCCTCCCGAAGGATCCCCGGGACGAGATTATCGTGGCCCTCCAACGCCGGCTTGACGAAATGGAGTCCAACAAAGCTCACGCCACCACCTCCACCCCTCATTCAGATCTCAAATACGAGGCCATGATGGCCAAAATGGAGGAGTTACAGAAGAAGGTGGCCGAGGGCTCCAGAGAACCCGTCATCCAGCTCCGGACTCGGACGCCATTTACCCCAAGGGTATTGGCGGCCCGGATCCTGGAGAAATACCGAGGGCAACACATACAGCCCTACAACGGGAAAACGGACCCCCAGGAACACTACAGCAAATACCAGAACAGCATGATGATGGTGGGGGCGTCAGACGAATATTTGTGTCGATGGTTCCTCTCCACCTTAGAGGGACCGGCATACGAATGGTTCAACAGGCTGCCCGAGGGCTGCATTGATTCGTGGCAAGAACTCGCCCAGCGATTCTTGACACAATTTGCCGGGAGGCGTCGCACAAGGAAGCACTTCTCCCACCTCCTAACAATACGCCAGAAGAAGGATGAGACCCTTCGGGATTTCCTAGAGCGCTGGAGGACGGAGGCCGACAAGGTCGACGGTGCTGATGATGGGACCCTCCTGGCCCTCCTACAAACCGTCCTCCGCACCGGCAACTTTTCAAGGAGCCTCATCATTGAACCCCCCCCCCCCCCCCGCGACTACATAAGGGCTTTGCAGCGGGGGGACCGATATGCTGAGGCCGAGGAGGTGGAGAAGTATCACCAGCATCCGGACCAGCAGCCCCCGAGGGCTGACAACAAGCATAACCGAGGGCCGGGGGCTCCTCCTCACCATCCCAAGACTTCAGGGCCCTCTGATGACCGCCCTCGGCAAGGCCAAGCCAAGCCCGGGGGAGGTTATAAGAGCAACCCTAAGACTTGGGCACAACCCATTCTCCTGGACCGCCCTCGGACACCACTGACGCACCCTGTCAGCATCATCCTCGACTTTGCCGAGTAGAGGGGCCTCGTTGAGCGCGACTCCCGCGCACCCCCGGAGGTACATGCTATCAACCCTCAGTTCCCCTACTGTCGTTTCCATCGGCACCAGGGGCACCGGACCGATGACTGTCATCAGCTGAAAACGGCCATCGAGAGATTGATACAGGCGGGGCACTTGTCCCAGTTTGTCCAGAGCCCTCGGCAGGAGGGGCCTTCTCATCAGGGACCTCCCCGAGGGCACCACACGAAGGTAAACGCCTGGGTGAACCCGAACACCATCCCCCTCGGCAAGAAGAGGGAGATCGAAAACTTGGAGGAGGAAGAGGAGGAGTACCCCCACTACCAGGAGAAAAAACGCCACATCCTCATGATCACCGGTGGCAATACAGGGGGCGATTCCACCAGCCAGCGAAAGAAGTGGGCTCAATCGCTTTACTTAGGGGAAGTCACTCATATGCCCCCGGTAAAGCGACTGAGGGAGGAACCCATCACCTTCACCAACGCAGATCTCCCTCCTACTTCTTCTCCTCACAGGGATGCCTTGGTGATTCGGACGGAGATAAACGACACCATCATCCACCGAACTTACATTGACACGGGCAGCTTCGTCAATGTAATGTACCTCAGCACCTTCAGAGAGCTGCATCTGGAGAGGGGGTCCCTTCGGCCCATTGAGACCCCTCTTGCCGGTTTCACCGGCGATACTATTGATTCCGAGGGGGTAATAACCCTCCCGGTGATCTTCGGCGACGGGCTCCATAGAGCCCAGCTCGAAGTAGAGTTCGTCGTCGTCAACATTGACTGCGCCCACAACATCATCCTCGGCCGGCCAGCCCTGGAGGACCTCGAGGCCATCATCTCCATGAGGCATCTCTGCCTCAAGTTCCCCGCCGAGGGGGGCATTGGCTACTCCCGGGGGAACCAGAAAATTGCCCGCGCCTGCTATCTTCAGGTCACTAAGAAGGTAAGCAAGACGGAATTCTGTGTTGACACCATCACCGGAACCATCAACCAAGAGGAAAGAAGGCCGAGGGCTGAACCGGCCGAGGACGTAGAAGACTTTGCGCTCGATCCGGCCCAGCCGGAGAGAGTCGTGAAGATTGGAGCCCAGCTCCCTGAAGATTTGAAGACCGGTATCACCGACGCCCTCCGCGCCTACTCCACTGTCTTTGCATGGGGGCCGGAGGACATGCCGGGAATCAGCCGAAGGGTCATCACCCACCGCCTCTCGGTGGACCCTTCGGCAAAGGCAGTGCAACAACGAAGAAGACCCCTCTCCGCCGAGAGAAGGGAATTTGTGAAGAAGGAGGTCGCCATGCTCCTCTCCATTAAGCACATCAAGGAGGTGAAATATCCCTCATGGCTGGCGAATGTAGTCCTCGCACAGAAGCCCCCTACCTTCCGCATGTGCGTGGACTACACCGATCTCAACAAAGCATGCCCTATGGATCCATTCCCTCTACCAAATATTGATCAACTAGTGGATGAGACCGCAGGATGTGAGATCATGTCCTTCCTCGATGCCTTCCGAGGGTATCACCAAATTTTCATGCACGAGGAAGACGCCGAAAAAACTACCTTCATGACTCCCGAGGGCATCTTCTGCTACCTAGTAATGGCCTTCGGCCTAAAGAACTCGGGGGCCACCTACACCCGGATGGTGGCCCGGGTCTTTCAAGCCGTCCTAGGGCGCACCATGGAGGCCTACGTTGACGACATGATCGTCAAGAGCAAACAGTCTTCCAGCCATGCTGACGACCTCCGGGAAATCTTCGCCATCATGCAAAAATTCAACCTTCGGCTAAACCCGAAGAAGTGCACCTTCGGCGTCCAAGGAGGCAAATTCTTGGGCTACATGGTGAGCCGAAGGGGTATTGAGGCCAATCCCGAGAAGATCCAGGCCATCATCAACATGGAGCCCCCACGCAATGTGAAGGAAGTCCAACGGTTGACGGGCCGCCTGGCAGCCCTCAACCGCTTTCTATCTAAATCGGCGGAGAAGTCTCTACCCTTCTTCCAGATCATGAGGAAGACGGCTGGTTTTCTATGGACTCCAGAATGCCAGGGGGCTTTCGATGAGCTCAAACGATATCTATCTTCACCTCCTGTGCTCTCCAAACCCAAGGTAGGGGAGACCCTCTACCTCTACCTTGGGGTCAGCCCGGTGGCCATCAACTCTGTGCTCATTCGGGAGGAAGACGGCATCCAACATGCCATCTTCTACGTTAGCAAGACCCTAAGGGAGGCCGAGCTCAGGTACTCCCCTGTGGAAAAAACGGTGTTGGCCATCGTTTGGACTGTCAAAAAGTTGGGCCACTACTTTCAGGCTCACCCGATTCAGGTCCTCACTCATCAACCCCTCGGCGCCCTCATGAGGAGCCCCACCAGCTCCTCCCGCATGGTGAAATGGGCTATCTTCTTGAGCCAATACAACATTGACATCCGTCCAAGGCCTGCCATCAAGGGCCAAGCCTTGGCGGACTTTGTGACGGAATGTACCGCAAGGGCAGCCACGGACGGGGAGCCCTCGGCTACCTCGGACGATTGGTGGACCCTCTACACCGACGGCTCCTCCGCGACCAAAGCATGCGGGGGAGGGGTAGTCCTCATTACTCCCGAGGGCTTCAGAGCTTACTATGCAATCCGCTTCTCCTTCAAAGTCTCCAACAACGAGGCCGAATATGAGGCCCTCCTATGTGGCCTTCGGCTGGCTGCCAACATGAGGGCTCGGCAGATCCACATCAAATGCGACTCCAAGTTGGTCGTCGGCCAAATCTCCGAAGAATATGAGGCCAAGGAGGGAAGAATGAAACAATACAAGGAAGCGGCCAAGGAGTTGCTTAAGGTATTTGAGGCACACTCTCTCACCCAAATACCGAGGGCTCAGAACTCCGAGGCCGACATGTTATCTAAGCTCTCGGCCGATTCCCCCGAACACATCTCCAAAATTGCCAAAATTGAGGAACTCAGCCTCTCAAGTATCCACGCAAGCCCCGTTATGAACATACAACAACGCCAAGAGGATTGGATCACCGATATCACCGCCTTCATCTCCACAGGACAGCTACCCGAGAATGAGACCCGCGCTAAACTAGCAAAGCTGAGGGCTCCTAGCTACACCATCGAAGATGGAAGGCTCTACAAACGATCTTACAATGGCACGCTGCTTCGATGCCTTCATCAAGATGAGGCCGAGGTCGCAATGGAGGAAGTGCACAGTGGCACTTGCTCAGCTCACCAGGGACCCTTCTCCATGTCCCGAAGGCTCATTCTCCAGGGCTACTTCTGGCCAACCATGGCCAGAGATTGTGCTGACCTTGCCCGGAGGTGTACCGCATGTCAACATTTCCAGAAAGCCCCCGGCAGGCCAGCGGTCAACTATGCCCCCATCAGTACATCTGTCCCTTTTTCTCGATGGGGGATAGACCTTGTGGGCCCTCTGCCGAGAGGTACCTCCAACAACAAGTACATCATTGTGGCCATCGACTACTTTACCAAGTGGGTGGAGGCCGAGCCCCTCGCCAGTATCACAGAGGCGAAGTGCCGCCATTTTGTCCTCAAGAACATCCTCACAAGGTTTGGCATCCCCCAGCAGATCATTTCCGACAATGGGACACAATTTGAGGCAGCCCCCTTCTGTGCCCTTCTGGAGGCATGGGGCATCAAACACACCTTCTCCTCCGTTGCCTACCCTCAAGGCAACGGGCAAGTAGAGAATGCCAACCGGACCTTGCTCGAGGGCCTCAAAAAGAAGCTGGAGGCCGAGGGTGGTGGCTGGGTAGAAGAACTCCACAACATCCTGTGGGCCTACCGCACCACCCCTCGGCGAGCAACAGGTGAAACACCCTTCTCCCTCTGCTACGGTTTTGAAGCCAAAGCTCCTACGGAAGTCACCCTTCCCACCCGAAGGGTGATCCAATATGACCCCGAGGTCAACGACAACAACATGGCCCTCGACCTCCACCTCATTTCAGAACGCCGGGAGCAGGCCTTCATCCGGGCAAAAAATTACCGAAGGCAAGTCAAAAGCTACATCAACGCCAAGGTTCGCACCAGAGAATTCCAAGTGGGGGACTATGTCCTCCGGAGGAGGGAAGCCAGCCAACCAACCGAGGGAGGAAAAATGGCACCAAAATTCGAAGGGCCCTACATCATAGCAGCCATCATCAAACCTGGGACCTACAAGCTCAAACGCCCCAACGGGAAAGAAGTCCCTAGGCACTGGAATGTACACCACTTAGTTAAATTTTATCAATAATGTAAGAGCGGCCAAGCCCTCATAACTAGTGAACGTACTATCCTATGGCCCAAGGCCTCCAATTTCGAAGAATGAAGATACATTCAAGACATCAAGCCCTCATACTGACTACAGGCCCCCGGCCTCACCACGAGAGGAACCCCCTCCGGCACCAAGTGCCGAGGGCGGACACCATCAACACCTACAACAACAGTGAAAACACCACGTGTTTTCACTCAAGACCCCTCGGTACCAAGTACCGAGGGAGGGAACTCCTATCACCAACAACAAAGAACGCCATGTAATTCATTTCCCTTCGGCACCCAGTGCCGAGGGTACATCCCCACCTTCAACATCAAAAAAGAAAAGATGAGAACACCAAGTGTTCCTACAGAAGACCCTTCGGCACCCAGTGCCGAGGGTACACCTCCATCATCAAACATCGAAACGAAGAAAAAACACCAAGTGTTTCAAAGAAGACCCCTCGGCACCCAGTGCCAGGGATATGCTCTCCTAACAGCTTCCAAACATCTGTTGGGAAACACCAAGTGTTTCATTTGAAGACCCTTCGGTACCAAGTACCGAGGGTAGACGCCTACATCAACTACAACAGAAGAGAACACCAAGTGTTCCTATAGAAGACCCCTCGGTACTAAGTACCGGGGGCTACACATCAAACTAACACCAAGTGTTGCTTTTAAAAGTCGTACCCCACGAGGACGCATATACCGAAGGCGCCACCATCGGTGCCGGCGGCACGTAGTGCCCCCGGCCATTTGCAACTAGTGTGCAAATGAAAACCCTTCCTTGAAACGCTTTCCGCGTCATTACCCCCAGGGTATGACATGCATGAGAAATGCCCAGGATTCGACTTTCAAAAACGGAACGCTATCCGCGTCATCAACCCAAGGGTGTGACAGGCACGAGAAATGCACAGGATTCGACTTCCAAACCGAAACGCTCCCCGCGCCACCACCCCAAGGGTGTGGCAGGCCACGGACTATGTCTGGCGCCGAGGGGACGACTTTCAAAAATGAGGCGCTTTCCGCGCCATCCCCCAAGGGGAGGCAGGTTACGGACCACCATATCTTGTGCCCAGGAAACGACCCTCGATCCCCTCGGAACTCGGAAGGTTAACCCGAGGGAGGAGAGCCATTGATGTATTCTGATGGTCTCCTAATAGGCCCAGCCTTACCAAGAAACCAAGTTTCTTGATGCCTTCCCTTCACCACCAACCAAAAAAAAGGGGGGGGGGGGGGGTGAAGGGGAGCAGACTCAGCGAGAAATCAAAGAGTACACTCCAACAGATCACAACAAGCCGAGGGCTCCCCACGGGAACACCTCCGGTAACTGAAGGCTCCTATTTCTCGAAGGATACTACTCGAACAAATAGCATCAAGAAACGGCTAAGTCCACTGCCTGGTCACCTCCGGTCACACAAACACCGAAGGCTTCAACAATACAAAGGGACTGGACTATCCAAAGTACACTAAGACGGTACCTTCAAACATATACCGAAGGCATCTGTTACACATCTATAGCCGAGGGCCCTTTCCCCATGACAAGGGTCAAATTCTACAACTTTTAAAGAGTACGCCGAGGGCACACACTCCTCGTTGGCTTTCTTCACAACAACAGGATTCAACATCAATTTATGCTTAGAAAAAATTCTAAGTCCTGAATGAGCAGCCCCCGGGCATCTCGCAAAGTAATGTAGAGTCAGAAGGCACCTATCACCCGAAGGCTACACAAGGAAGCAGCACTTGAAAAAATTATAAGTCCTAAAGATGGACCCCCGGCTCAATCAGTATTACAGCCAAGGGAATATGGTAGCCGAAGGCCATGCAATACAACAACACTTAAAAAAAATATTCTGTCCTAAATGAGCAGCCCTCGGGCATCTCGCAAAGTGATGTGGAGTCAGAGGGCACCTATCACCCGAAGGCTCCCAAGGGAAAATCTACACTTAGAATATTTTCTAAGTCCTACATGTTCCCCCCCCCCGGTCAACTACTCATACATCAAGAAGGGATGCCATCTCCCGAAGGCTCCCAAGGGAAAATCTACACTTAGAATATTTTCTAAGTCCTACATGGTCAACTACTCATACCTCAAGTAGGGATGCCAGCTCCCGAAGGCTCCCAAGGGAAAAACTGCACTTAGAAATCTTTCTAAGTCCTACATATTTCACCCTCATTTCAAGGGACCTAACAGCCGAAGGCTACCTATCAATCGGAGGCTACAGCACACAAGGAATCAACACTCAAGAAAATTTTCTAAGTCCTAAAGAATTGGCCCCCGACCTATTCAATATTTCAGTTGGGGCTCCACAGTAGCCGAAGGCTACGTGACATACTACACTTGCAAAAAATTTTCTAAGTCTTGTACATTGGGCCCTCGGTCCAATATTCACACATCATAAAGGGATGCCATCTCCCGAAGGCTCCCAAGGGAAAATCTACACTTAAAAATTTTTCTAAGTCCTAGGACTTGGGTTACTACAAACACCCGAAGGCCCCATGCTGTGCTACTCTTAGAAAAATTTTCTAAGTCCTAATTATTGCTGAACCCTCGGTTGTATGTCCAGCAGAGGGTGCCCAACTACCGAGGGCTTCCAAGGGCAAGCTACAATCAGAAAATACTCTAAGTCCTAGAACATACATTCAAAGGAGCGAAGGCATACATTCAAAAATACCGAAGGCATACATTCAAGAGGGAAGGAATTAGAAAAAAAGAGGCCATAGATACAAAGCTCGGAGGTATTCATTCATTCATCACAACAAGGAGTAAATGTAGTTATTACAATGTTGGCCGAGGCCGAAAACATGCTAATGTGGCTATTACAAAAGTGTTCAAAGTACAAAGTACATATCAAATAATGTCATTCCCAGGGGCCGCCTCCCCCGATGGCTTCGAGGTGACTTCTACATCGGCCTCAGGATCGTCGCCCTCGGCTTCCCTCCGGAGCTCGGAATCCTCCAGGTCTGGCCTCTCGACATCAGGGGGGAGAGGAACACGGATGTCTGGCTGCAGGGGGGAACCCGTACGCCGCCGGGTCAAAGTCCTTCGGCTCAATCTTCAGATGGCGGGCCATCCTCCGGTAGATGAGGGCTTGAGTGAAGAACTCACCCCCATCATAATACTGCTTACCCTTTCGGGCCATCCACTCCTCGCCCGGGCCCTCGGACCACTCATCAATCGAGGCCTCCACAACCGAGGACAACCATGCCTTGTGCCCCTCGGTCTTCCACCCCCCGTCCAGGAACCCGGAGATGGCATCCTCCCGGGCTGTGGCGACAGCCTTCGCCTTGATGGCCTCGGCCTCCTCGGCTGCTCTCCTTGCGGCCTCCGCAGCGGCCGCCTCAGCTTCCGCCTTCTCCTCCCTGAGCCTCCCGGCCTCCGCCCTCGCAAGCTGGAGGTCTTCTTCAAGCTGGGCCATCAGCTTCGTGGCCTGGGAGTCCCTGAGGATCAGCTCCTTCATCTTGGCATCTTGCCCAGCTTTGTGGAGGCGCCATTCCTCCAGCCGTCGGAACTGCTCTCCGAGGGCAACGCAAGTCTGCAAAGATAAACGAGTTGTCAGGGCCGAACGTGATTTCTTAGTTCAAAGTGGGAAAGAGAAAGACAAACTATAGTGAACTCACCGTGAGGGAAGACCGGAGGATCCTGTCTTCGAGGGCTTGATCATCATCGGCCCCGAGAGCTGCCCTGTCGATATCGAGGGTTATACCTCTCAGGAGCGCCCTCGGGTCAGCCGTGCCATTCAACACGGTCGTGCCAGCCGGAAGGGAGAGCGTGAGGACCTCGAGAGATGGCTCCCGGGCACTCCTCGGCACCTGCGCCATCGGCATCTCCGGAGGGTCATCTACAATCACCACCGGGGGGTCATCCTTCGCGGCGTCCCCCTTCTTCAACTTTTTGGGGGCCTGGGGGGCTCCTTTGCCGACGACTTCCTCTTCGCCGCAGCGGCATCGCCCTTGGGCTTCTTGGGAGTCGCACCGACGGGCTTTTGGCCGACAGCGTCCGGCCCCTTCGGGTCCTTGGCCGGCTTGTTCTTGAGTCGGGCGAGGCCTTTGACATTCATCATGTTTACTGGGATCCCTGCAAAAAAAAATGAGGGGTTAGGATCGAGGGGTCACTACTAAGTGGCATAAAGAATTAACAAAGCAAATGAACAAACGTGCTAAGATATGAGGGTGAGAATGCCCTCAGCTACTACCTCTGGAGGCTCCCTCAAACACTGGGAACTTCTCATCAGTTTCCCCCAGGAACCGGTACCGCCGGAACCCGAGGGTGTAGAGATCTGCTTCTTTGGTGCACTCCTTGATGGAGATATTCTTGTCCCGGCCCTCCGGGATCATGGCCAGAATCCTGCCATCTTTCTCGAGGGCGGCGCTCCTCCTCTTCTCGTGCCTCCTGAAGCAGTCACGCAGCTCCCTCGGGAAGGGGCTCTCGGCTAGCTTCACATAGCACCACCGGTCCTTCCACCCCTTGTTCGAGGAGGGCGCCTCAGTGAAGAGTTTGAACACGGACACCTGCTGCAAATTGGCGAATCCCTCGGCATTCGCGTGCCCCCCCCCCCCCCGGCACAGATTGAAGCTCTGGAAGAAGAGGTCCAGGCTAGGCGTCACCCCCGGGATTTGCAAAGCTGAAGGAAGCCAGTGATATAAGAATGGCTGTTCGGGGTCAGCTGGCAGGGAACCAGACCCACGAACCGAAGATACTCCCGGAGGAAGGGGTGCAGGGGGAAGCGGAGCCCCATGGATACTGAGAGAACGTGCACCGCAATGCAGCCCTCGGGAGCCCGGGAGAGGACGTCATCCGGACCCGGTGTCACCACGATGGCCGAGGGGCCCACGTGAAGCTGGGTGACATAGATGTCCGCCGCATCAACCTTCGACTTGATCTCCAATGCGGCGGTGTTGAGATATGAGTACCCCTCGGGCATATCGAGGGGCTTCCCTTGATCTGCTACGCTGCCCTTCTTCTTGGGAGCAGCGGCCTTGGCCTTCTTCTTTCCGGGGGCCACCCGGATGGGGACCGCATTCAGCGGCCGAGAGGTGCTGGCCTCCCCGGCACCCCGAGGGGGGAGCACAGCAACGGTGACCCTCTCGCTTTCTCTTTGTGCCTCCTCTTCAGCTGCTTGCCAGGTGAGGGCCAACTCTTCGTCCTCACATTCTTGCTCAAAGCCCTCGGCTTCCGCCTCAGCTACGAGGGCTTTCTGCAACTCCAGGGCAACGACGGCATCCTGTCCCACCGAAGACTGTGCACTTGAGGACTCCACGTCCGAGAGGACTTCATCCTCCATCGAGGGCGCCCCCGAGATATCTTGAGAATCACTCTGGGACGACATTCGCACCCTAGTTCGAAGGCTCGTAGACGCTAGTGTTTTCTAAATTTTCTATCTCCTAACCTAAGGGCACAGTACAGGTAGCTAAGAGGTGAAGGGAAAGCGGGCACTGACCTTGAAAGCAGAAGTTTTGACCGAAGGCCTGAGTTTCTCTCACTAGAATTTTGGGCAGAGCTTCGCTAAGACAAATGATCGCACAAGGGGAAATGGCTCTGGCCTTGGGGTATTTATAGGCGCTGGAATCCGGGCTTGGGCCCGGAAATCGGGCCTCCGGACGGACCGTCATCATTACGCACCGTCGTTTCACCCAACCGGTGACGCCCGCCCACGAGCAGCCAACGGCTACACTCCACGTGTCCCCCCCCAACGGCTATATCCTGACGTTACGTATTCCAACGGCTATATTTCCAATGGCTATATTCTCGAAGCCCCCGGGTTTTCTACTGCACTCCGCTACATCAAGGAGGGCCTCCGGGTACACTTACCCAGAGACGCCCCCGGGTTGTGCCCCACACAGCCCATAGCAGATGCCTTCGGGATCACCCCTTCAGAAACTCAAGGCTTCATATCAGGGCACCCCTCGGGGATTCCCCCTCAGCACTGTAAAATCGGGTAGCCCCCGGGGAGTTGCCTCATTGACGGGTGACCCATGGCACACAGGTAATGGGAGCCCTCGGGTATCTTCATCACCAACTAATCAACAAACAGTGGACCCCCCGGTAACAACTCCACTGCTGCCCTCATCTGGCAGGCCCTCGATCCCCGGATTGAGGGGCTCCCCTTCGGCGCCCCCAGGACATCAACAGCAAGCCTTCGGCTAATCAACACATGAGCCCTCAGAACAATGAAGAGCCTTCGGCATTACCGTTGTTCTCCATTTCTGACCAAGGTTTCACATTTTCGATTCATCATTGGAGGATTTCGGTGCACTCTTTTTCCCTCATTAGGATTTTTTTCCCCCAGGGTTTTTCCTAATGAGGTTTTTAACGAGGCATCCCCCCAAAATGAAACGAAAAGCGTCAGCCTTCGGCCCACAACAGCAACGTAACTACTTTACTCCTTTTCACCACTTTACAAGTGCCTCAAGGAGTGGGGGACTGGAGGACCCCCTCGGGAAAATCAGTAAATTACAAAATCAGTGAAATTCCAATAAACGACAAGGCAAGCCCTCAAGTCCCGACATGTGGGTAACTGAGGGACTGCCTTCGGCAGGGACATAAAAGCAACAACTCCTCACCAACTTCAGAGATCATGACGGGACAACATCAAAGGGCAAGCACAAATTACTCCTTTTCCCTCAAGTACCTTTCGGCAAAAGGAGTGAGGGACTCCTGATGGAGTATATGGCCCGGGAACCCCCGGCCCACAGACTCCTACTACTCCAGCGAAGGCCCAACAGGCCCCGAAGGCCCAGCAGGCCCAAATCACAGCGCCCAGAGTACCAAGCAGCCCGCACTACGCGCCAGGGGTGCCTTCGGCCCCCTGGCCGAAGGCTCTAAATTCTCACAGAATGGGTTTCTCAAGCAAATTAAGAAACTGGGAGAAAACGGCGAAAACAGTAGCCCTCAGCACTGTGAGCCCTCGGCACCAGGGTGCCATCGGGTGGAAGAGCCCTCGGCTACTGCTCTATAGCCGAAGGCATCTCACTCGACAAGATATCCGCCTCACATGCGTACAGATCACCGTACCCCGCACAGACGTCCCATCCAACAGCCGCATTAAATGCGGCCACATGCGGCTGCCAGCGCCAACCAGTTGAGGTGACCCCTCGGCCAATGAGCGCTTGACACGTGTCCCTGCCCGGCATTTATTGCTACTATAAATAGCACCCCATTTCCTCATTTGTAACCACGCTGAAAACGGCATTCATACTGAATACACTCTCTCTCTACATTTACTTGTTTACTCTGACCTCTCTCTAAGTTATTCCCCGCAATAACCCTTCGGATATATACCCCCGGGTAGACTATCCATCAGCAAGTTTGGATATTTATCTCACACCCCTTCAAAGTTTGGAGTATTTTTATTATTTTTCCCTTTTTTAAATCATAGAGAGGCTAATGCGCCGAATTTCCATATCACATGCGACCCTCCCTAAATATTTATTTTATGTATTCAAAATTTAATTTTTGAAAATTATTACTAGTACTTCGTACTACGGTAATAAGTTCCTCTGATTTTCAAATTCTAGATTTTTTAATTTTTTACTATTCAAGATATCATATATCAATATCAATGGCTACTAAAGTTGGGTTAACAAACCTGAAATTATATAATCTACTTTTGTAATTTCTGATATTCAAGAAGTGTATTATATATTGAATTAGCGGACAATTTTTAAAAATTTACTTATCTTTAAAGTTTATTGAATATTTAGGTGTATTCAATTTTTCATTCATTGTAATGTACTTCTAAAATTATGAATTGTTATCAATTTTTAATTTATTGTTAGTACATTAATTCTCTAAAGTTGTCTCTTCTTCTCCCCAAATATTTTTGTGGACATCTTCTTTCATCTTCTTTCATCTTTATGATCTGTTTCATAATCATATCGCAATCAGTTAATTATTTACTCATAATCATGAATCGATCAACCGGTCCTATACTAGTACTGGTTCGGGAGGTAGTGAGAGGGTGGTCTCAATATTCAGGATTTGCAAATGAAAATATGATTTTATGATTTTACGATAAATAAAATGTGAACAAGTACATTCTACATCAATAGTGACACACAAGATAAATTTAAATGGAAATTAAAAAGTTGTTTTTATTTATGATCTTCATTTCATCATTCATTTTCATTTACCCCATTGCCGCAAAGGCTCCCACCTACGGTGGGGTAAGAGGGGGTCGGATGTACGTAGTCTTACCCCTGTACTAAAGGCACAGAGAGACTGTTTCCGGATGACCCATAGTGAAAATCCCGTCCAAAATTGCATGGACTGACTGATGTTTCATAACAAAGAAGCGCAGACAGTTTAGTGAGTCATTTTACTTTATTCCATCATAATTTCAAGCCAAAAAATAATGAATCTTTGGCTCCATTGCAAATGATGGAAATTTTTATTTATGATCTTACGAACAAAATTTAGAGGTGGTGTTGCTCGATTCTTTGAAAGAAAATTAGGATCCATTCAGAAAATCATTAATCCAATATCGATTAGGTTCTAAAAACTTTTTGAAGAACCAATAGTATCATATATGTGCAATTCTTATATAGAGGTAGTTAACTGTTAAAAAATAAAATAAATGTAATCATTATCATGAATTTTTCGCTGAACATGTAACATATAAAAATATAAAATCAAACCTTAAATAAGCAAACAATTTTTAAAAAGCTACAAATGAATGTAAAACAATTATTAAAGAAGGATAATTATTAATCATACCTTATGTAGCAATGAGTGTAACTATATACTGTTGTTATGTAAATAATGATAATTTTTTTATAGGTACAAAGCTTTTCTTGCAGCTATTTCTCATTAAAAGGAACCTGCTACTTACGGGGAAGTTGACCGTGACCCTCATTGGAGGGAGATTATGTAACATGAGATTGATGCCCTTGAAAAAATGGAACGTGTACATTAGTAGATTCGCCTCCTCATAAGCGGCACAATCACTATAAGTGAGCTTAACAAAATTAAATAACATGGCTCTAGCTCTATTGAACGATTCAAGGCACGGCTCGTTGTCTGTGGCAATCGTCAAGTTGAAGGAATCGATTATCATGAAACATATGCCCCGGTGGCAAAATGATAACTGTGTTAGGAAATATATGTAACGTACCTCGAAAGTACTACAACGGAAGTTTAAAACTTTCCCAAACAAATCTTCCCTCATTACGACAAAACAACGAATATAACAATAATAATAGATCTGAGTTAGAACTTACAGATCTTTCAGCCTAGCGGTGATCATCTTTGACCTTAGGTATCCACGTGATTTCTTCTTTCCGAAAGAACGGTTAGATCTCCGATAGAGAAAGGCTAGAAAATCTCTTCGCATTGAAACAACTTATAATGCTAAATCTAGAAAACTGGTCACCCAATTATGAAGGATGATGATGTATATTTATACTAGTTCTAAACTAGTTTCCCAATCACGATGAAAGTCTTTCTCATTAATGAGTTCTAGTCCTAACAGAATCAATGCTCCTTATTAATGACATAATTAATTAAATAAAAAATAAAGTAATAATATGAGTAAAGTGGGCTGCACACCACTTCTACTCATTATTACTATTTATTTTATTTTTTGTTTTCTTTTTAATTCTAAATTATAAAGAAAACGTACCAACTTTATTTAATTAAAAATACATCTTAATTAAGTATAATAAATCTAATTTATCACACTTAATTGATTCTATCAAATAGAACAATCCTTCAACATGATGGATTAAATAAAATAATCTAATTAATATTTAACTCATCTTATTTCAGCATTATGAATTAAATATTATTTAATCCAATTAATAATATGTAATTCCTTATAGCAATTCAATGGGAAGGTATAATCATCCGTTGTGTGACCCATAAAGCCTTATATATTAAGCACTAATCAAATTAAGGTCTTAGTAGAATCCCTAGACTATTTACTAGACAAACTTAATATATAAGGACGTTTGCGAGGAATGTTCAAACTCCTTGTAATATAGAGCTCATATAAGGTCCTTTCATTCAACAGTTATTCAACTAAGTCTAGAACTTGATATTGTGTTTGTTCCATTACCTTAGTCTCTCTCTCTCTCAATCTTTCTAGATGATCCATAATGATCATATTCAATATCCAAAACGAATATATCTTTTCATTAGCCAATGACTTTATGATCCATCTAGATATGAGAAGTAGAATGTTCTCTTTTAATCTATGACGATGAATGAATCCTTTATTGGCTCAATTACAACTCTATGTGCTTCATGGTGCACTAACACATGTTGTATCTACCCTGATTGGAGTGCAAGCATTGATCATGGTCAAAGTACATCATTCCACACATGAAGTACTTATTGACCTCAAGTCGGAGGGGACTATTACACTACTCTATATGCCGATAATTCCATAAACACATGAATAATAGCATGTATCAAATGGTTTCTCGGTAGGTATGCCAATTGATCGGCTTAAACTTGCAAGTGTACAAGTGCCAATGTAGTAATAAAATCCGGTAAAAATATCGGGTCGAACACGAGGAAACATTGTTTATATGATTCAAAAATGGAAAGAGCTTTAGTAAAAGACTTAGCAAAAGAGTAGAGATTTTTTTGTTTTCAAAAGATAATAAAAACAATCAAGGGTTCGGGATTACTCCTAAACGACTCCTAGTAATGAATATATGTTCTTTCACCAATTCTTATGAGTGGAATGTCACTAAAGTATTCTAACTCCTGTTACGACAGTAAGATTGTGATTAATTCTACGTGTGAATCCCGTCACGGTTCACATTCATCTAAAATTAACCCCGTTGAAGATTAGAACATTATAAAATCCACCACATTCAATTGAGGTATATTTCTATCCACAATTAGAATATGTCTAACCTTTAAGTGCACGATTTATAACTCAACGTTAATTGCTCAAATAAATCCAACGATATAATCTTACGTTGTACACCGTAGTCATACACATTAAAATATAAAGGAAAGATCATAATAATTTGGTTAAGAACATACATCAAACACCTAGAGTGCGTAAAGTTTCATCCCTAACCTTGACTATGGAAAATTAGCTAGAACAATTCATAATGAAATTACAAATATTGAAATGATGAAATACAATGGAATACATAAGAAAGCAGTACCACAACTCCAAAGCTATGGTGGACAATGGAATCCCCAAGTGTAGAACTTCTCCCAAGACCAAGGGGTTGATCTTGGAATGCTAAAATGGAAGTAAATGTATGGAATATGGAATATTCTCTTGAGAGGGCTTCAATATGCTTAAATATTGGGTCTTCAACGGCCATTTTTAGACAAGGAAGCAAGCTCCTTAATGAGGTTTGGAGTTTCTCCTGAATAATTGTGATGACCGTTGCTTGTTTTAATCCATTCCAGACGAGAGGCGGGCGACATTCGCAAAAGCCGGGCGGCTTTCGCGCGTTTAAAATAATCTTCTCCGCTACAGGGGTCGAAATCCGGGCGGCTTCTGCCAAAAGCCGGACGACTTTTGGCTCGAATTAATGTTTTAATTCTACGGCGCCCAAGGACGGACGGCTTTCGTCTTTTCTTGCTCCGGAGGCCTTTTCTTCTCTTTGGACGTGGAAAATGGGTTTGGGGGTAAAAGTCGGCCGACTTTTACAATAGTCGGGCGCCTTTCACTTGCCTTGTGCATTTTAGTAGACTTTATTTGCTTCTTGGGATGCATTTGGTTGACCTTTTTCCGTCGGTTTCTTCGTGTGTATTCTACCATCCTTGTATTTGATCCAATCATCGATTTAAAGTACTTCTAGCAAAACGAGGCATGTGTGTGAAGATTTAATTATTTTAAGTATAAAAGCGTTTATAAACGATCGTATAAAACACGTTAATAGAACGCTTATCACCAATATTCTCTAAAATACCTATGTGACCATCACGAATTACAGGAACTCATAATTGTGAGATCAACTATACTTTTTAAAAGTATGATGCAGTCCATGTACATACCAATCTATTCGCGTATCATCAATATCCTTTTGTTGATGATCATTGACTAGGGTTATTTTAGGACCTTATGTCATATCATTTAAGCTCTCACTTACTTAGTGACAACATAAGTCCAAGGGAACACAATTATGAATAAAGCATTGACAATCGAAATGCTTAATCATTAACGTGTAATACTGTATATATATATATATATATATATATATATATATATATATATATATATATATATACTGAATGTGATCAACTACTTATATCTCTACGAAAATGACTGTCGCTAGGACATATATACTAACAAAATGTTTGTGTTCTTCTTGCTTTTGCCACGTCTAAATGTTGGGACCTTTATCAAATGGACGTTGCCAATGCCTTTCTCCATGGTTGGCTTGATGAAGACGTTTTATATGTATCCTCCACTTGGTTTCTCTAGTGTTCATCCTAAACAAGTATGTAAACTTCACTGCTCTTTATATGGTCTCCGACAGGATCCGAGGTGTAGGTTCACAAAGTTAAGTGTGTCTCTTATTAAGTATGGCTTTCATAACTCTTATGCTAATTATTTTTTTTTACTATGACAAATGAATGGCATATATTATGTGTTCTTGTTAAGGTCGATGATCTTTTAATTTTATTGGCAGTTCTAATCTGAATCATATAGCAGTTCTCAAAACCTATCTTTGTCGGTGTTTTCAAATTAAAGATTTGGGACGTCTGAAATTTTTTTGGGCATAGAGGTTGCCCGTAATCCCCCTCTGGAATATTTCTTTGTCAATGGAAATACACTCTTGATATTCTGGCCAAACTTGGCCTCTCTAGTGCTCATCCCTCTCCTTTCCCTATGGAGCAAAATAAAAAATTAGCTATTTCTTTTGATCCCTATGTTTCTTATCCCAACCACTATCGGCGCCTCATTGGCAAGTAATTAAATTTATTTGACTTTGACCCGTCCAAAGCTAAGCTATTCTGTTCACGTCCTTGCTCTATTGGATGTATTGGTCCTACCAAGGCCTTCTGTCCACTTATTCGTGTTAAGGCTTGCACCCTAACTTTAGCCGTACTCCTATTAAATCCCTTTGGGTCTGTTCATTACCTAATCACATGACCTTGTTATTGTGTTGCCCGTTGCTGTCCTATCCTATCCGTTGCCTTATGTTTGGGCTCCCCTTATTTGTCTTGCCTAGACCCATGACCCACTTGATTAGGAGAGCATCTTTTTTTAGTTCCTTATAATTGTGGCCAGTGAGTATGAGAGAGTTTACTTCTTCCTTTGGATGAGTGAGGCATGAAACTTGTGAGCAGTAACTCTCTAGAGATCATCTCCTCCTTTGTGAGAGTAACAACAGAGATAGAGTGTGTGGTATTTCTTCCTCCTTTGTCCTCCTTTGTGTGAGCTTGAGAGGTGAGAAAAGAGTGTGGCTAAACTTGGTGAGTTGGTGGTGTGGCTAAACAGTCCTGGGGGTGGTGAGAGAGAGTTATTCTTGTTGGAGACCTGAGCTGAAATACACACCCAACATGCTCAATCTCTGCAGTGGCCTCACGTGGATGATTGGGACGCCGCCATATGAGTGCTTCAGTATCTGAAAAGTAATCCCAGTCAAGGAATTTTTCTTAATGCTCGATCGGACCTTTCCTTATGAGGGTTATGTGACGAACACTTTGTCACGATGCGTCAAAAAAAATTCAATACTAGCATTAATACGTAGTATAGGTGAAGTAGAGTTCGTATCCACAGGGAAAGGAATAATTCTCTTTTTATGAACTTAGTAAGTAAAGGTGGGTTTTGGTATTGAATGATTTAATTAAATTAAAAACTAAGATGAACGACTTATATGAGATTTAATTCAAAGATAAAAAGGACTTGGCATTGCTACTTTCCACTTGTTGATATATTTTAGTCGATCATTGTTATATCTATAACTTATTCCCTCTCGAATACTCAATCGAGGAGTATATCCAATTCATCGAGGGTAGTTATTAACAACGACCGTTCATTAATAACTCTTACTATTAGTCAAGTATAGAACACTGCCATATACCGACTTGATAATAACATTTAATCTCTTAACTCCTTGATGAAATCAATTGAGATTGATAACCTCAACACAACGGTTTCGGTTTAACCAACAAAATTAATCTCTCTTAAGTTTATAAACCACGACCGTGCATTAATAAACCGAAGTTACTTACTTCTGAAACCATCAACGATTAACAAGCGTATTCGTCGATTGATTCTAGTAATAATTAATATATGAAACAAAACTAGTTGATCCTTTAAGTAATGTTCAAAATATATATGAAATATGAGTAGGAATTAATTAATACTCAAGGAAGAATATTAAAGAAGATGAATCCTACTATAGTTAATATCAAGATGTTAACTAATTGTCATCTTAGTAACACTCCCCAACATTGATATAGAAATAGTATTTAAAGGAAGAATTAATATTCAAGGAAAGAAGTTAAGAAAATAACTCACAACTTTAATAATCAACAAGCTTCAAGAGCAACACCAAGAATGGAAGTTTAGCTCCTCATTTGGAGACTAAACATAGCTAGAAAAATATAAAGAAATGCTATTCTAAACTGAGTTTAAGATTATGGAAGAGGGGATGTTTATTTGTGAAGGAAAAGTGTGCTATTTATAGGTGTTTTTCAACACCTTGGGCCGGGTACCCGACCAGGTCAAGTGCTCACCAGACCGGGTCCGGTCAAAATCAGATAATCTTCCACGTTCTGGTGATCTTCGGCACGTTCTGGTGTTCTGGGTCAAGTCTGACCCGACCGGGTGGAATAGGGGACCTGACGTGCACTTTGTCGCAATTTGCACTCAAAATAAATACAATACAAAGATTATACGTAGTATAACGAAGTAAGGTTTGTATCCACAAGGAAAGGAATACTTTTCTTTTATATAATTAGTAAAAAAGGTGGGTTTTGATTGGGTGATGAATTTTAAATGTATTTAAACACTAAATTGAATGACTTATGTGGTTTACTTTAATAGAGATGAAGACTTGGTTTTGCTTTTATCCACTTAATGAAATGTTCGTCGATCCCGGTTATATCTTTAACTATCTTCCTCTCGAATACTCAATCGAGGAGTATATCCAGTTCATCAAGAGTAGTTATTAATAATGAGACGCGTTCATTAATAAAACTTACTACCGAGTCAATATAGAACACGTGCCGTATATGAACCCGATAGTAGCAATAAACTTAAGATGAAAACGATTGAGATTGATAACCTCAACACAAGCGGTTTATTGGTTTAATCAATATAATTAATTCCCCTTAGATTATTAACCATGAGGTGCATGCATTAATAATCCAAGTTTTACTACCATTGAAAGAACCGAATTAATAACAAGCGTATTAATTGATTGATTCTAGTAATAATTAATATATGAAACAAAACTAGTTGATCCTTTAAGTTATGTTCAAAATATTAATATGGAATATGAATAGGAAATAAATAATATTCAAGGAAGAAGATTAAAGAAAATAACTCACAACTTACAAATTCATTAATCTTCAAAGTAGCAAAACCAAGATGGAAGAGTTTAGCTCTTCATTTGGAGACTAAACATGAAGAAAATATAAAGAAAGAACTTGTCTAAATTGGGCTAAGAAGTATATGTGAATTGGTGATTTTATTGTGAAGGAAAGGGGTGTATTTATAGGCTTTTAGGAGCTGCAGGATCTGATACCCGACCGGGTATATAGGATACCCGATCGGGTATCTTAGGAAATTTCCCAGAAAGTCACATTTCTGGGCATACCCGACCGGGTATGTCGGCATACCCGATCGGGTATGTGACAAATCTTTTACGAAATCTTGCTCCCACGTTCATTTGTCCTCAGATTTGATTTGGACAATCGAATCAAGCAAATACCCGATCGGGTATTACTTATACCCGACCGGGTATAAGAGTATTTTATCCAAATCAAAATCTTTCTTGCCTCCTTACACTTTCCTTGATCTTTTGAGGTTCAATCTTGATCCTTTGGATTATCTTTGACCTGTTTAGCTCAGAAAAGTCCTAATCTAAACAATTTACAAATAAATATGAAAATAAAGTATTACACCAAAAGTGTGTAATTTCCGCAACTAGAACTAATAAAAACTAGTTAAAAATACAAACATACAATCTGAAATTACATGAATATCAACTCCCCCACACTTAGCTTCTTTACTCGTCCTCGAGTAAAGTCAAATGTTTAACAGTTTCAAGTCCTCAAAAGTTCAACAATTAACCAAAAAAAGCAAAAGACCATCAAGGATAACATTTGAGTTTTACATTGAGTGTTTAGCTCAAAAAACAATATCTTCTTTGGTTTCATGGCCTTCTATGCTCATCTCCTCTTTTCATCTTCAAGGGATTAAATGATGTCCTGTAAAAACAAATATCTCTCTCACATCTCTCATTTTGCCTAGGAGCCTTTTCAGGTTTTCATCCTAGCATCTCTTTTTATTTTTCCACCTTTCCACTCACTCATCATTTTTTGTAAGCTCTTTTTGCTTAGATTGCCCATTTTTGGGTTTTCAACCTAACTAGCATTTCTTTGTGTTTTTTTTTTAATTTTTTTTTGTGCGAAGAAAATAATGCTAGTTTACAAGGTATCAAACTTAAGTACGTACCAATGAGTGACTCCCCCTCACTTAGCTCGAAGCACTGTTCCTAGTGTTCGTCTTTGTCATAACTAGGCTGAAACGGTCATCCTCGTAGCCTTGAATTGGGGCCCCTATCAGTTGAGTTTTCTCCCCTATCTCTCTTCGATGTCATTTATTTCCTTTTGGAAGCTTTGAAATTCGGATTTGGGGGTAGGGGGTAGGGTGTCGATTTTTTTGGTAAATATATGGGGAGATGGAGACTTTTTTGGTGTTTTATTGTTTTGTAGAGGAGAGTGAGTGGAGTGTTTTGGTTGTGGTACGAGGGGATTTGGTGGAGTTTCGAGTGAGTAATGGGAGAAAGAAACTTCGAAATTGGAGGTTGGGGGGAGGGAGTTCGAAAATCTTGGGTTTGGGGAAGATGAAATGGGTGTTTTGGGTGGTTGATTCGGGTTAAAGATCATGTACCCAATCGGGTATGCCTTCATTTGTTCTTGTTCCGGGATCGAGCTCGATCGAGTAGGGGTGATACTCGATCAAATCTTCTTCGCCACAGGATTGCCCGTAAATAGATCCGACTGGGCATATTAATGTACCCGATCGGGTATCACGTCGGATTTTCAAAAATGGCTCCAGGGTTGTGTACCCGGTCGAGTATAGGGTGTACTCGACCGGATTTTCTTCATCGTAGGATTTCTTAGAATATACTCGATCGGGTAAATTAATATACCCGATCGGGTATCCGTTTATATATATTTCTTCCTACCCCGATCGAGTATAGAGTACTCGGTCTAAATCTGGCGTTTCTCTGATATACCCGACCGGGTGGGGTGTTGTTACCCGATCGGGTAGTTCACCTTGGAGCTTGATTTCGTTCATTTTTTTTTGGCATGGATCCGACCGGGTAAGTGATTATGCCTGATCGGAGGTTTCCCCAAGCTTTCAAAACTCATTTTTTTCTCCCTCTTTCTTTGGAGATTTGTTTCCCATTCTCTCAAAGTTGACATTCAAAAATAAAAACAAAAACAAGAATGAAAAACTACATACCTTTGCTTGGGTTGCCTCCCAATAAGCGCCTCGTTTAACGTCGTGGCACGACGTCATCATTGTGTTCAATCGTTCAAGCTTAGATCATGATAATTATTTTGACCCTTCACTTCAAAAATCTTTCCATGATCAAATATCAAGATTTCCATTGATTCATGTGGTGAGAGTGAGGGAAAGAAATTATCGATTAACATGATCAATGGAAAATGTTTTGATCTCTCAATTTTGGTGAAGATTTCAAAAATGTCTTTATCCTTTTCAATTTTATCAGTTTCCCTCAAAGTTTTTAGAACTGTTGGGGGTACCTCAAACAATGATAAGGATAGATATTTGACCTTGAAGCACGGTTCATCCTCTTCTTTGACCAGCTCAAGCTCCATGTCTCTTTCTTCTTCTACTTCTTCTGGATTTTGGATCTCCTTTTGCATTTTCTTCTCATTTGTCAATGTGATTGCAAAAGTTTGCTGTTTAGGATCACGTTCTATTTGAGAGGGAAGTTTTCCCGAATCCCTTGCTCAAGCCTACTCACGGCTGCGGCTATTTAACTCACTCGAGTTTCCAAGTTTAAAATGCTAGACTTGGTCTCATTTTGGAATTGCACCAGGTTGTTTTGCATGGTGGTCATGTTGGTAGCCATAGCCCGAACCATGTCCTCCGTAGACATGTTAGAGTTGGAGAATGGATCATACCTCATGTGAGGTACATAATAAATTTGTGCAAGGTATTCTTCTTGGAGCTTTGGGCAAAATCCGTAATTTGCATGTGAGACATGCAAATATTGCAGGTCTTGGCATCTTGAGTTTCTGAGCTTAAGATAAACTCCTTTATGAGAGAAGCCAAAACGGAAATTTGACTCTCTAAGGATGATGTGTTGGTATCCATATACTCATGTAAGCTATGAAAATAGAAAAGTAGTTTTTTTATATATTTTTTTTGAAATAAAATAAAAAGAAAAATAATTGTCTTTCCCCGGCAACGGCGCCAAATTTGACGAGCACTTTATCGCAATGTACACTCAAAATAATTACAATACAACACTAATACGTAGTATAGTGTAAAAAGGATCCACAAGGAAAGGAATACTTTTCTTTTATATAATTAGTAACAAAGGGGGGTTTTGACTGAGTGATGAATTTTAAATGTATTTAAACACTAAATTGAATGACTTATGTGGTTTACTTTAATAGAGATGAAGACTTGGTTTTGCTTTTATCCACTTAATGAAATGTTCGTCGATCCCGATTATATCTTTAACTATCTTCCTCTCGAATACTCAATCGAGGAGTATTTCCAGTTCATCGAGGGTAATTATTAATAACGAGACGCGTTCATTAATAAAACTTACGACCGAGTCAATATAGAACACGCGCCTTATATTAACCCGATAGTAGCAATAAATTTAAGATGAAAACGATTAAGATTGATAACCTCAACAAAAGCGGTTTATTGGTTTAATCAATATAATAATTAATTCCCCTTAGATTATTAACCATGAGACGCATGCATTAATAATCCAAGTTTTACTACCGTTGAAAGAACCGAATTAATAACAAGCGTATTAATCGATTGATTCTAGTAATAATTAATATATGAAACAAAACTAGTTGATCCTTTAAGGAATGCTCAAAATATTAATATGGAATATGAATAGGAAAGAATTAATATTCAAGGAAGAAGATTAAAGAAAATAACTCACAACTTACAAATTCATTAAGCTTCAAAGTAGAAAAACCAAGATGGAAGAGTTTAGCTCCTCATTTGGAGACTAAACATGAAGAAAATATAAAGAAAGAATTTGTCTAAACTGAGCGAAGAAGTATATGTGAATTGGTGATTTTATTGTGAAGGAAAGGGATGTATTTATAGGCTTTTAGAAGCTGCAGGGGCTGATACCCGACCGGGTATATAGGATACCCGATCAGGTATCTTAGGAAATTTCCCAGAAAGTCACATTTCTGGGCATACCCGACCGGGTATGTCGGCATACCCGATCGGGTATGTGACAAATCTTTTACGAAATCTTGCTCCCACGTTCATTTGTCCTCAGATTTGATTTGGACAATCGAATCTAGCAAATACCCGATCGGGTATTGCTTATACCCGACAGGGTATAAGAGTATTTTATCCAAATCGAAATCTTTCTTGCCTCCTTGCACTTTCCTTGATCTTTTGAGGTCCAATCTTGATCCTTTGGATGATCGTTGACCTGTTTAGCTCAGAAAAGTCCTAATCTAAACAATTTACAAATAAATATGAAAATAAAGTATTACACCAAAAAGTGTAAAATTTCCACAACTAGAACTAATAAAAACTAGTTAAAAATACAAACATACAATCGGAAATTACATGAATATCAGGACCCGACCGGGTCCAATGATATTCCAGGTACTTTCAGTTGTTAAATCAGACCCGACCGGGTGAAGTCTTCTACCCGATCGGGTAATTGCTCCCTGACAGTCAAAATCCCTTTTTCTTTACCTCAAAGTCTTCCTTTTCAACACCATAATTCCTAATTTTACTTTACAGCTTACAAATGAAGGTTAAAATACAATTACAACTAAAATCACACAAATGTTTACAAACTAAATAAAACGGTAAACAATCCACACAAATCAAACATAAAAACAAACATTTATGCACTACTAATTAGTGCATATCATCATGTGACTTGGATTGGGCAGCATGTTCATTGAGCCTGTGGTCATTAACTAGATATGTTGTGTTATTAGAGCAGCCATATGTCATGTTTTTCAGAGCACACACGAGAAAAAGAATACTAGGTCTTGAAAGCATTTAAGAACGACCTTAGAGCAAGAATGGGTCGAGGTGTTATAACTTATAAGTGGTATTAGAGCAACTATGTGTGAGTGTACCGATCTAGGATATCAGACTCTTTAGGATGCAATAAGGACATTGTGCTCTTAATTGAGGTGATTATAATTCCGACGAAGATCTAAAAAAGGATTAAAAATATTACCTATGCTAGCAAGGTCTTTTAGGGAACTCAATTGTTAAGAATTCCACAATTAAGCATGCTCGTACGAGAGTAACAATGTCGGACCCTGCGAGGTCGAGGTGTTACATCTACGTTATAATACTATGTATCTCTTGATTAACAATTAACCTTTGCATAATGTGTTTATTGGTTTGAACCTACATCCAATCATATGATGAAAAAATCAAATTTGATACTCCATTTATATGCATATATGGTGCAAACATGATAAATTAAGTTTATACGCATATATAATATGAACAACATAAAAAATTACTATCAAGTCTTTCTTTCTTTCTGAAAAAATAGATAACTTCATTAATGACAATCTCTATATATAGGGAACAAAGTGAAAAAGCTAGCGGATTTCCCGCCCAAAATTCTGGATAAAAAAATGGGCCAAGTCATTTAGAACTGCTATGGTCATTAATGGACATTGGAGATTGGACATCACAAGAACGGGTTGGGATCAATGTCCAGTAATTAAAGTTGATTGGGCGTGTACTCAATAATAACATCAAGCATGCAGTTCGTATATCGTGGGATCAACCCACGGTGAGCATCATGCTCCACCCTCAAAACGACGTAGTTTTGCACAATTTTTTAAAAAAAAATCGTGTGAACAGTGCACGCGTGTACATCAACTGTTTTTTTTTTTAATTTTGTCCTAGTAGCATCAATGATGTAACTCGCGTGTAAAGACATGTAACTCACACTGATAAAAAATGTAACTGCTGGCAAGTCGAAATGTAACTTGTCTAATACGGATTATAAGAAATAAAACATTGATTTCAATGAAAATAAGGAATCTAATTGTTCAATTACTTTACGTAAATAGTGAATATGTTTTGTTTTTAATATTAAGACCATATATAATGTTTTTTTTTCTTAAAATCATTTATTTTTCCAAAAAATCATTATTTTTCACAAAAAAAAACATTTTTTTTTCAAAAAAAACGATTTTTGGTTTCAATAGCAGGGGATTACTTAAATAGTGAATGTTCTGTTTTTTATATCAAATCCATAAAAATATTTTTAAAAAATCAGATTTTTGCCTAAGAAATCACTTCTATTGCAATTGTTTTTTGCATAAAATTGATTGTTTTGTTTGAATAGCAGGCCTTTATGATGTTATGTAACTCATGTTATAGAAAATGTTACACGTGTTGATGGAAAATCTAATTTAGTATTATGCAAAATGTAACTTGTTAAGTCAAGTCTAAATGTAACTCGTATATAAGAAGATGTATGTAACTCACGCATAAAAAGATGTAACTCATGGATTAAAAGATGTAACTCATGCACAAGAAGATGTAACTTCATATACTATCAAATGTAATTCGAGAAATTGTCTATAAACATAACTTAGACACGTAGAAATGTAAACCAAACACATTTATCAAATGTAAGTCGAAATAAAGAAACTTTATGTCTTAAAAACATATAAAAGAGATAAGAAATATATTATATATATTAAAAATATTGCAACTAAAAACATATAAAAGAGATAAGAAATTGTTTAAAATATATATATTATAGATAAAAGTAATTGTAATCTTATTTTTAATATTTTAGTAATGGTGATGAAGATCATTGGAAAAGAAAAAGAAAGGAAGACAAGAAGAAAGGGAATCTGTTGAAAAATCAGGGCAAGAGAAAAGGAAGGGGAAGCAGGTAAGAAAAGTCAGTGGAAGCATGAGAAGAATAAAAAATGGGGGAAGGAACCGTGCTGGAGAACAAAAAGACGGTACACCATATTATTGAAGCGGTACCGTATTGGGATCGACACACCATGCACATGGTGTGCCGATCCCACGGTATAATTTGCGGCAAACATGACTCTATACTTTTTGTTAAATATTTTTTGTTAATTTTTTGTTAATTTTCACACGCCACCATACTCTTGAGACCAGACTAATTTTTTGTTAAATAGTGTGCATCTGAATGAATAGAACAGAGTAAGAAATAAAAGTTGTAAATGTGTTAAAGATAAAATCTCCTTGAGATATGTGATTTGAAAATTGAATATTGCTCATACTCCAAGTTTAACTCCCCTATAAATAGTACTACGTATTAGGTAATATCTTCACCAACGATCACCACTTTTGCCGATATGAGAGGTCTCGTGTTCGAGTCCCATTAGAACCAGTGGTACTATGCTTCCCAAAAAACCCGTCAAGCTTTTTCATTCCCCAAGCTTCTAAGCATGTACAAAAACAAATATCATCACACATACTCCGTATATGTTTATGACACACACCTACATGGCTATGTGTATTTATATATATACACATGCTAAGGTGTTGTTCTCTTCGTCTTATTCTTATTACTTATTGTTTATTCTTATTTTTTTCAGATCAGATCAGATCAGATCATAAAAATTCAGATCAGATCAGATCATATCAGATCAGAAAGATTCAGATCAGATCAGATCAGAAACATTCAGATCAGATCAGATCAGAAAGATTCAGATCAGATCAGATCAGAAACATTCAGATCAAATTGGAAACATTCTATTATTATTATTATTATTATTATTATTTTATTATTACTTTTATTACTATCATTACTATTATTACTATTATTACTACTATTACTACTATTATTATTACTATTATTATTACTATTATTATTACTATTATTATTACTACTATTATTGCTACTATTATTACCATTGTTATTACTATTGTTATTGTTTTGTTATTATTATTATTACTATTATTATTACTACTATTATTATTATTAATATTATTATTATTATTATAATTATTATATTTATAATTATTATTATTATTATTTATTATTATTATTATTAATATTATTATTAATATTATTATTAATATTAATATTAATATTAATATTATTATTATTACTATTATTATTATTACTACTACTATTATTATTGTTATTAATATTATTATTATTATAATAATAATTATTATTATAATTATTATTATTATATTTATAATTATTATTATTATTATTTTTATTATTAATATTATTATTATTACTATTATTATTATAATTATAACAATAATAATAATTAAAATTAATATTATTATAATAATAATAATTATTTATTATTATTATTACTTTATACCGGTTTAGAAAGTTAAGATCAGATCAGAAGGATTCAGATCAGATCAGATCAGAAACATTCAGATCAGATCAGATCAGATCAAAAAGATTCAGATCAGATCAGATCAGAAAGATTCAGATCAGATCAGATCAGATAAGAAAGAATTAGATCAGATCAGATCAGATCATAAAAATTCAGATCAAATCAGATCAGATTTTAAAAAATTCAGATCTAAAACATTCAGATCAGACGAAGAGAACAACTTCTAATATTGCATACACACATATATGAGTGTGTGTGTGTGTTCATACATACTCGGTATATAAACACACCCAAGCACAAAACTATATATATAAAATAACAAATAATTAATGCATGTATTTTATATTAATTATTTATGTACATATTATGCTATACGGTTATAGCTTAATCACTAGCATAGATGATCGCCAGTTCTATCCCTTATGAATAGCTTGTTAGATACGGATAGAGATTATCCTCCTGCATCTCAAGTGTATAAATACTTGTACTCGTGATATCAAATATATATTAAATACACATTTCTATATGGTATCACAGAGCTAGTCTCTAACGAGCTTATCAGTCCAGATTTTTTTTCGATCCCTACCTATGGCCTCCGCCATGATTATCACTGCTGCCACGGTGGTTGTGCCACTCACGGCCACCACGCACTTCCCTATCAAACTCAACTCCTCCAACTACCTAGTGTGGAAATGTCAAGTCCAATGAGCTCTTATTGGTCTCAGCCTTGACTCATACGTTGATGGCTCGCTCCAGATCCCATCTCCGTACCTTGATGATGCTAAAACTCAATCCAATCCCTGCTATACCACCTGGTATCGGCAGGACAAGACCATTCTCAGCGCCCTCCTCGGCAGCTGTACTGATACTATACAACCCATTATCTCCTCCACCTCTACGGCACGGGAAGCTTGGGACAAACTTGCCCTTACATATGCGAGTACCTCCCGTGGACGAATCATTTCACAGTTTTCACTCAAATCAGCAGGCCCGTGTTACAAAAGCCTCTCGGCCAATCCAGGAATATCTCACTGAAGTTTATGCACTTGCTGATTCCCTGGCACTTGCGCAACAACCCATATCTGACGAGGATCTCGTTGTCACAATTCTGAATGGTCTTGGTCCAGAATACATGGAACTCACCTCTGCTATCCGGGTTCAGCCAACCTCCCTGCCTATTGCTGAACTCCAAGACATTCTCCAGGAACATGAAAATCGAGCACACCAAGAGGCATCTTCTGACACTACAGTGCTACCCACGGCCAATGCTAAACAGGTTCATGGCCGCATGCATGATCGCCGCTCCGGATCCGATCGTCGTGAATATATCTCTCGTCGCGGCCGCGGGACTCATCCAATGTCACCGTCCCGATCTGCAGACACCATTATCTAGTGTCGCATTTGTGATCATCTCGGACATGATGTCCGAAAGTGCTGCAAGCTACAACGATTCTTGAAGGAACATCAAGTTCCTCATCCAAACAACCCGGTGGCTCACTACACCAATGTTAACCCAAGTCTGCATGAACAACCTTGGCTCTTTGATAGTGGTGCATCCCACCACATCACCAATGACGCATCTCAGCTTCCGACGTACTCCGACTATGGCGGCCCAGACACGGTTCTATTAAATAGTGATGCATTTATCTAGAATATTCTATGTAGAAAAGGTTAGAGATGATCTAGAGAGTTAAAGTTAGAAAGTATTCTAGAAATTCTCTACTAGAGAATTCTTATGTAAAATCTAGAGTAATTAGACATAGATGTAGAATACTCTAGAATCATAACATTTAATAAGGATCTAGAATGATCCTCTAGCTCCTATAAAGAGGACTCATTGTACTCATTTGCATACCAAGCAAAACCAAGAAACATCAATACAATACTACTTTTCTAGAGAAAAGAGCTCTCCTCTGAAACACATCATCTACATTACACCTCACTAAAATCACTTATTCTACTCATACAACCAACAACCTCTTCTATTTTCTAACAAGTGGTATCAAAGCTTGTTCGATCATAAATGAGCATTATGGCGACATCAAGCTTCTCGGTATCAACTCCGATGTTCAATGGAGAAAGCTATGACTATTGGAGTGTCCGTATGAAGACTTACCTAGAATCACATGATCTCTCAGATATTGTTGAAGAAGGAATCATCATGCCGGAAAAAGGAAGCGACGACGCATCAACTTCCGAGGTACGTAAGAAACAAAAACAGCAAAATGCTAGAGCTCTCTATCTTCTTCAACAATCCGTTTGTGATACTATTTTCCCGAGAATAATTCGTGCTACTACGGCAAAAGAAGCTTGGGATATTCTTAAGGAGGAATTTAAAGGAAATGAGAAAGTTAGAACTATTAAATTACAAAGTTTAAGAAGAGAGCTCGAAAATTTAAAGATGAGAGATTCTGAAATGGCAAAAGATTATTTCTCTCGGGTTATACATATAGTCAACGAAATGAGAACTCTTGGAGAAAACATAACCGACGAGAGAATAATCCAGAAGGTCCTAATCAGTCTTCCTGAAAAATATGATCCAGTAGTTTCGGCTATTGAGGAGTCAAAAGATCTATCAAAAATGTCCATCACTGAATTAATGGGGTCGCTAGAAGCACGTGAGCAAAGGCTGAACAGACGACACGAAAGTTCATTAGAAAGTGCCTTCCAGTCTAAGCTCAACATTAAAAGGAATCACTCGAGAAATGGTGAAAACTTTAAACCACATAAAGATAGGAATTCTAACAACAAGGAGAGGAAGACGAACTTTCCACCATGCAAAATATGCAAGAAGACTAATCACTTAGAGAAAGATTGCTACCATCGAGGAAAGCCACAATGCAGAAATTGCAAGAGGTTCGGGCATGAAGAAAAAGATTGCAGAGATAGAAGAAACTATCAGGTCAACTATTCTGAAGATTTTAAGGAGGAGTACATGTTCTACGCATGTCACTCAACCATAGAAGCAAAAGAAGAGGAGTGATACATCTATAGTGGGTGCAGCAATCACATGACATCCAACGAGACCACCTTCCATGACTTAGACACCTCTATCAAGACAAAGGTCAAGATGGGCAATGGCGATTTGGTGGAGGCAAAGGGGAAAGGTACCATTGTCATAGATACAAAGAAAGGTACGCGCTTTATTAGAAACGTTCTCCTAGTGCCACGCCTTGCACAAAATCTACTAAGTGTTGGGCAAATGATGGAAAGTGGATATGCCTTGCACTTTGAGAAAAATTCTTGCCGAATTTATGACAAGAATAATAATCAAGAAATTGCTGAAGTAAAAATGGGAAATAATAGAAATTTTCCTATTCAATGGCAATATCCACAAAAGGCGATGGTGGCTCAACTGAGTGATACGAGTCTATGACATCGAAGATTTGGGCACTTCAATCTCAATGCCTTGAGATTACTACACCAAAAGAAGATGATGAGAGACATGCCTCTACTGGATGAAAAAGAAGGAGTGTGTGAAGGATGTATGGTTGGGAAGCAACACAGGCAACCATTTCCAACAGAAAAGACATGGAGAGCCAAACAGATACTAGAGCTTGTCCACACCGATGTCTGCGGTCCAATGCGCACGCCTTCAGTTTCGAAGAACAGGTACTTCATACTCTTCATCGATGATTACTCTAGGATGACATGGGTGTATTTTTTCCAAGAAAAATCCGAAGTCTTTAGAATATTCAAGAGATTCAAGAACTTCGTGGAGAAACAGAGTGGTCATCAAATCAAGAAGTTGAGAAGCGATCGAGGTACCAAATACAACTCAAAAGAATTTGACAAGTTCTGTGAAGATGAAGGTGTAGAGCATCAACTAACAGTAGCATACACTCCACAACAAAATGGGGCATCCGAAAGGAAGAATCGCACAGTCATGGAGATGGCAAGGTCTATGTTAGCTGAAAAAGGAATGCCTAAAACGTTCTGGGCAGAGGCAGTATATACTTCAGTCTATCTTCTAAACTGGTGTCCAACTAAGGCGGTTTTAAACAAAACACCTATTGAGGCATGGTCGGGACAAAATCCTTCAGCCAAACATTTGAAGGTCTTCAGAAGCATATGCTACATTCATGTTCCCTCAGTTAAAAGGCACAAATTAGAAGACAAGACAGAGAAGGGCATCTTCCTTGGCTATAGATCCAAATCCAAGGGATATCGAATCTACAATCTCGAGACAAAGAAGTTGGTGACAAGTCGAGATGTGGAGTTTGACGAGCAAGCCTCTTGGAATTGGGAGACAGAAAAAGTTGAAAGAAAGACAACTACTGTCCAACTAGAGGAAATACCAGAAGAGGAAAATCACGATCAACAAAGCCCCACGTCTACTCCAAGATCCTCTTTTGAAGCTAATACATCAAGAAATCACGACTCCTCGCCAAAGTCCCCACCTCTTCGGGTAAGAACTCTAGTAGACCTATATGAGTCTACTGACATCTATGAAACATGCAACTTTTGCTCCTTGGAGCCATATAGCTACACCGAAGCCTCCAAAGCAAAAGTTTGGATTAAAGCAATGGAGGAGGAGATCAAAATGATAGAAACGAATGATACTTGGGAAATGGTAGATCTTCCACATAACAAGGAGGTTATTGGAGTCAAATGGGTGTATAAAACAAAACTGAACCCCGATGGCTCAATTCAGAAGCATAAGGCAAGGCTGGTTGCAAAGGGGTATGCTCAAATACCGGGAGTTGACCACACATAGACGTTTGCACCAGTTGCCCGGATGGACACAATAAGAACACTCATAGCTCTTGCAGCTCAGAAGAAATGGAAAATTTATCAGCTAGATGTCAAGTCAGCCTTTCTAAATGGAGAGTTACGAGAAGAAGTGTATGTGGAGCAACCAGAATGATTCATCAAAGAAGAAGGAAAAGTTCTTCGTCTAAAGAAAGCGCTTTACGGGCTCAAAAAAGCTCCACGAGCGTGGTATAGCAAGATTGATGGATACTTCACCCGTCAAGGGTTCAGGAAGAGTAAGAACGAGGCTACACTATACATCAAATCCCAAGGTAAATCTGACATTATCATCGTCTCTCTATATGTTGATGACTTAATTGTCACGGGAAATAATTCCAAATTAATTGAAGAATTTAAGAGAGACATGATGAACACTTTTGAGATGAGTGACTTGGGATTAATGCACTACTTCCTTGGCATGGAGATAAGTCAAGAAGAAGAAGGCATATTCTTATCTCAAGAAAAATATATTAAGGACATGCTAAAGAAGTTTAAAATGCAAGACTGCAAAGCCTTCGTTACTCCACTGGTTCCTAATGAAAAATTGAAGAAAGAAGATGGGTCAAAGCAGACGGACGCAACCAATTACCGAAGTTTGATTGGGAGTCTACTCTACTTAACGGCTACGAGGCCGGACATCATGTATGCTACAAGTTTGCTCTTGAGGTTCATGGAAAGTCAACCTGAGCCTCATTATGGAGCGGCAAAGAGACTCCTTAGGTATCTACAAGGAACCATCAATTATGGTATTTGGTACAAAACAACTCGTGACTCACGACTAACTGGATATAGCGACAGTGATTGGGATGGATCTCAAGATGACATGAAAAGCACCTCCGGTTACGAATTTAAGCTGGGTTCGGGAATTTTCTCATGGGGATCAAAGAAGCAAGATTTTGTTGCACTATCTTCAGCCGAAGCCGAGTATGTTGCAGCAGCCGGAGCAGCGTGCGGCGTGCCAAGCTATATGGCTAAAAAGAATATTTGAAGACATGGGAGAATTGCAAAGTTCTGCGACTCAAATATTTTGCGAAAACAAGTCAGCTATTGCGATGGCTAAAAATCCAATTCAACACAATCGTACTAAGCACATCGATATCAAGTATCACTTCTTGAGAGATGTCCGAGCAAAGGGGCATATTGAGATGAAGTACTGCCCAACAGAAGAACAATTGGCAGATATTTTCACGAAGGCCCTGCCAAGAGACATATTCCAGTTTCTGCGAAGAATGCTTGGAGTCACCAACAAATGCATCAAGGAGGAGTATTAAATAGTGATGCATTTATCTAGAATATTCTATGTAGATAAGGCTAGAGATGATCTAGAGAGTTAAAGTTAGAAAGTATTCTAGAAAATTCTCTACTAGAGAATTCTTATGTAAAATCTAGAGTAAATAGACATAGATGTAGAATACTCTAGAATCATAGCATTTAATAAGGATCTAGAATGATCTTCTAGCTCCTATAAATAGGACTCATTGTACTCATTTGCATACCAAGCAAAACCAAGAAACATCAATACAATACTACTTTTCTAGAGAAAAGAGCTCTCCTCTGAAACACATCATCTACATTACACCTCACTAAAATCACTTATTCTACTCATACAACCAACAACCTCTTCTATTTTCTAACAGGTTCACTTAGGAAATGGTACGACTCTTTCCATAACTCATTTCGGCTATACCACCTTACCTACCTAAACTCACCCACTCAAATTATCCAATGTTCTTTGTGTTCCCGATTTACAGAAAAATTTAATTTTTGTAGCCAAACTGTGTAAATCTAACCCTGTGTCTGTTAAGGACCGAGTCACGGGAGTACCAATCTTGCGTGGCGAGAACAAAAATGATGTCTACTATGCCCCGGTTCCATATGCACCACACACAGGCTCATGTCACACAGCTCCGATCAAATAAATCTTGGCACCACACGTTGGGACATCCATCCAGTCAAGTCATGTCACATTTATTTCGTCAAAATAAAGATGTGTTTCCGTTTTCTGTTTCCCAATCTATGCATTGTAATTCATGTTATTTGAATAAAAGCACAAAATTACCGTTCTTTCACAATACAATGCATGCCTCTCAACCATTGCAACTCTTATATTTTGATGTTTGGGGTCACACTAGTGCCTCTATTCATGGTCATAAATACTATCTGATTTTTGTTGACTATTACACCCGCTATACATGGCTTTACCCATTAAAATAAAAATCGGAAGTAATTAATATATTTCCCCAGTTCCAACGCCTTGTGGAAAAATATTTTCAAACAAAAATCATCTCTATTTTCTCACACAATGGGGGCGAATATATCAAACTTTGCTCATACCTCAACTCTCAAGGTATATCTCATTTCACTACCCCACATCACACCCCAGAACATAATGGTATTGCTGAAAGGCGCCACCGACATATTGTTGACACGAGCCTCTCACTACTACATTATTCTGGGCTTCCTACAACCTACTGGCCCTATGCTTTTCAGACTGTTGTTTACCTTATTAACCGCCTCCCCACCCCATTCCTTCATCACAAAAATCCATACTTCCTTCTCTATGGTAAACAACCAAACTACTCTAAACTCCAACCATTTGGTTGCCTATGCTATCCGTGGCTTCGCCCATACTCATCCTCTAAAATTCATCCCAGGTCAGCCGAGTGCGTTTTTCTTGGTTATTCTCTCTCACAGTCCGCTTACATTTGCTATGACTTTAAATCTCAGCGTGTGTATGTGTCCATGCACGTTCGGTTTATTTCATCCGAGTTTCTGTATCGAAAATTAATGCATGAGCCATGCAAACTTCTTCCTGCACCTTGCGCAAGACTCCCTCCTATCCCTACACTTGGTCAAACCCCCTCCAACAACTTCCCCACTCCAATTATCTTAATCCTCTCCCATCACTACTCCTAATACCTCGGACCTGCCTCCCATTTCCCCTACCCCATCTGTCACTTCACCAACCAATTACTCCACAACAAACGACTCCACTCCACAAATGTTGGACCTACCACTAACCTCACCAGTCAACTCTCCTCACCATGCTAACCCCCCCAACCCGACCATGACACCTCATCAGCTACAAACCTATCTCCCACTCATCCTGACACATTACCTCACACATCCCCTCAACATACGCTACTCCCCTCTGGCAACCGCCCTACTCGTACCCGAAAACTCAATGCCAAATATTTTGGCAACTCATACATAAACCTCACCACCTCTCACCCCATTAACCCTGGTCTTGAACCTTCCTCAGTGAACCAAGCTCTTAGGGACCCAAAATGGAAGGATGCAATGGATGCAGAGTATGAGGCTCTTCGGCGAAATCATACGTGGGATCTTGTACCACGTGATTCTCATGTACCAATCACTTGTAAATGGTTGTTTCGGGTTAAACAAAAAGCGGATGGTAGCATTGATCGCCTCAAAGCAAGATTAGTCATTTGGGGATTCCTCCAACAGCCGGGTTGTGACTATAATGAAACCTTCAGTCCCGTCACAAAACCCGCTACCATCAGAATCATACTCACCATTGCTCTGTCTCGTGGGTGGTCACTTCGGCAACTAGACGTCAACAACGCTTTTCTTCATGGCACTTTATCCGAGGAAGTCTACATGACTCAACCTCCTGGATATATTGACACTCAATTCCCTTCTTATGTTTTCAAGTTACGTAAGTCTCTATATGGATTAAAGCAGGCACCTCGGGCTTGGTATATGGAGCTCTCACGCTATCTCATTCAACTTGGATTCTGCAAGTCTCGAGTTGACAACTCTCTGTTCATCTACACTCACTCCGGCATCACTTTATATTTTTTGGTGTATGTAGATGACATTGTTTTGACAGGTAACTCAGAGAAGGCAATTGATGGGTGCATTCGGCAACTCACGCAAAAAATTTCGATTAAGGACCTTGGGTATCTTCACCACTTCCTTGGTGTTGAAGTGATTCCCACGGCTGATGGCCTGTTCCTGTCCCAAAGACAGTACATACACAACCTCTTGGAGAGTAGTGCCATGCTTGATGCCAAACTTGCAGCCACCCCGATGAGTACTACAGTGCCGCCGACTACCTCCTCGGCGGACCCACTCACGGATCCCACTAAGTACCGCCGCACCCTCGGTCTTCTCCAATATCTTTCCATCACGAGACCAAATATCTCCTTTGCTGTCAATCACCTGACTCATTTCATGCAAACTCCAACGGAAATCTAGTGGCAGGCGGTTAAACGGGTCCTTCGCTATGTAAAGGGTACTATTGACTTTGGACTTCACCTTCGCCGCACCAACACTTTGGGACTCTTGGCGTTCAGTGACTCTAACTGGGGGAATCTTGTCGATGCAGGCCGGTCCACTACTGCCTATGTCATCTACCTTGGTCCGAACATCATATCCTGGATATCAGCAAAGCAGAAATTCATGTCACGGTCATCCACTGAAGCCGAGTATCGGGCTGTCCAGTGCTGAACTACTTTGGGTCAAACATCTACTTCAAGAGCTGGGACACTCACTTCCTGCTGCACCTATACTATTCTGTGACAACCAGGGTGCAACCTATGTGTGTGTCAACCCGGTATTTCATTCTCGTATGAAACATCTAGCCTTAGATTACTACTTTGTTTGGGATCTTGTGGAGCAAGGACAACTCAGAGTAAGTCACATTTCAACCAAACTTAAGATTGCGGATGTCCTCACAAAACCTCTGCGCAAGGAACCCTTTGAACGGTTCAGATCCAAGCTGGGAGTATCCAACGGATCCTCCATCTTGAGGGTGCGTAGTAACAAATAATTAATGCATGTATTTTATATCAATTATTTATGTACATATTATGCTATACGGTTATAGCTTAATCATTAGCATAGATGATCGCCAGTTCTATCCCTTATCAATAGCTTGTTAGTTACGGTCCTACGGATAGAGATAATCCTCCTGCATCTCAAGTCTATAAATACTTGTACTCATGATATCAAATATATATTGAATACACATTTCTATAATATACACAAAGACAAATATAGGTATGTGTAATGATATACACATAGATATACGAAGTACTTCCTCCGTAACGCAAAGATCTTCCCACTTTCCTTTTTCTTTTGTAACAAAAAGATCTTCCCCTTTCTAAAAATGGAAATAAAAATACACCAATTTATCTATTCTACCCTCACTTATTGCTTCTGAATTTACCATATTACCCTTAAATTTGAAATTTAAAACATAACAAGGCCAAATGGCCATCACATCTCGGCCCACTCATACCCTACTAAAGTTTGGCTCAGGACTCCCAAACCCTACTACATTCCCGACTCCTATCTCTCCATCTGGTTTTACCCTTCTCCTTCTCAGCATCTCCCATGGAATCTGGAAAAATTGAGCCCAAAAATCCCTCTGCAGCCGGCGACCATGGAGCAGTCCTAGCGTCACCCTCAGAGGCAGACGTTATTCAGTCCCCCGTCGTTGATTCCCTTCACTCTTGGCCTTCATCTCCCTCTGAAGGCCCTCCTTCTCCGGAATGGTACCTATCTCCATCTGATACCGACGATACCGACCCGACTTGGAAATGGAGGAAACGTTATGAGGGGTTGATTCTGCCTGACAGTGACGATGGCTATGAGGATCTCGACAACATGTGGATGGAGGTATCTTCAAAAAGGGAAGCCACACCAACCCCTGTGGCTACGGTCGATGATGATGAAGCCTTGTCACAGGGGAGTTCTTAGTCCCTAATTTATTTTCTTTGTTATCCAATAATTGCATGTTTGTTTGACATGTGCTGTAATATTTGAAATTTATGTTGCTTATTTGGCTTGAGTATTCTCTTGTACTGTTTGTAATGAATAAACGTTGTCCTGAATGCATTTATGCCTTAACTGTTATTTGTGATGTTTTTTATGATTATCTGGCCGTTGCTGAGTCGGGATGAGAATAATGAACTCCTGCCATGGATGAATCATAATTTTTTCTTTACTAAGCACTTTGATTGGTTATCATGCTTATTAAGACTGGGTTAATTGTAGTCCCGTCTATGATGAATGTATTTACAACTTACCCCATACAATATTAAATAACACTTCGAATTCATTGATAAAGCAAACTCATCTCTAACAGAAGCATACATTACAATTGAAATGACATGGAGTCCTACATTAAAATAAGCTAGAGGTTTGTGTTTTTAGCAGTGCCTCCTCATATACATGCTTACTCACACCAAAGGTCCGAGGTAACAGACCACGCCTTTGTAATGCATCTTTTCCTAAATGCTTCAATTTGTAATTATTTCCTCCCCCACACTTTAGCACCTCTTGCATAACAGTTTGATAGGATAGGAATACCTTCTCTAGAGTGGTGGCTGAGAGTTCATTAAAAGATTCTTCCACATTTCCAACCAATTCAAGAAGTGAACTACTATGTTTTTGGTCTTTTAGGGAATCAATTGCTCGAAAAAATCCCAGGTCAAGTACATTTAGATCAGGGCTGTTTGGTGGTTGGCATTGCAAAGAAATATTCCAACCATCAGAATTTGCTTCTCTATGAAAGTCAGCATCATCAATAAGCATATGCGGCTTCGCGTTGTCTTGTTGAATGATGATGTTCCTATTAAGCACATCTGGCCATTTTTCTTTAATAGCCGGCAATAATCTAGATAGAAATATTTCTTTCATAACTTCCCGTGTTATACTAGTAATAGGTTTAACTTCTAGTGATCCTCTTGGCCTGTTTATACTAGAACGAATAGCAGCCCCAAGGTATGTGAAAGGCCAAATACCTAACTTTCCATCCCATAACATTTCCCCCCTTCTCCGAACCTAGGCCTACTCACAGTAGCTAAAACATAATTTTTGGAATAAAATTCTTTGATTGAGCACTTCTGTATGGATCAGGTTCATCGTTTGCCAAGTAGTATTTTTCAGTTTCCTTAGTTGTGTTAAACCACTTTTCATCTATATGAATGTAGTCGTACATGTTTTTAAAAGTAGGATTGAATGGAATAGACTCAGGGGTCAGTAGATGAAGGCAATGTTGTAACCTTTTAACTTTACCATTATCTGTTAGTCGTGGTTTAAGAGAGTTAGTGTGTCTTCTAACTTGTTTTTTTGTAATAGTCTCCATACAGTCGTGTGTGACACTCCCATTGCATAGCCAACTGATCTAAGATTTTTCCGAAATTGAAGTGGTATGTGTTTAAGCTTTTCCAGATCGATAGTCATACCTTTTCTGCCCGAAGTACCTTTATACTTTCTGTCCACATTAACTACCTCCCCTTCTAGTACTTGAAGCTTCATCTTTGTCCATATAGAGTTGATTGTTCTCCTACTTGTGTTGAACGTAGATGCAGTTTCTTTAATAATGCCCCTGTGAAGATTCCCCCCCCCCCCCCCCCCCCTTGTGGTTTTGTAATAATCGTTGTGCAATTTGCTTCCTTTCATCATTGCTCAGCTTTGTTCTTGTTGAATGTAATGTTATCACCTGTTGTCCATTAGTGTGTGCATTGTCACCATTTGTATTGATTGTGTCTTCTTCATTACAATCAGGGGCTAACTCTTCATGTGCATCCGTGTTTGCCACAATAGGAACTTCATTGAGGTCCAGGAGGGGAGCATGGAGCTGCTGCCAAGTCAAAATGGGGAGATTGTTTAGGTCTGGGATGCAAGACAACATATTACTTCTCATTTCTATTTTTTCTTGAATTGTGTACAAATATTTGTATTGAGATTCATGTATTTAAAGGGAAGTTTGCTGAATTGCAATTTGAAAAGGAGGGAATATATAAAAAATTTCCCTCCAAACATTTCGTATGGTGAATGATTGTGTAATTCAAGACTTTTCATTTTTCATATTTCACCTACTTTTTTGGAGTTTTCCCAATATTTTCAGAACTCCTGCACAAGGGCAGAACAGTCTTTAGAGTGTTCTGCTGGTTACTGTAGTTAATCTCACCAAATATTGTAATGAGAACATTCTAGGGTTACGGAGGAAGTATTTGATAATATCAAGGAAAATCATCATCCACGGCCCAAAGCCCCAAAGGCCAAAACTGGGAAAATATTTTAAGTATCTTCGTTTACCAAAGAATGAACATACTCAACCCAATGTAATGTATCTTCATTACATCATCAATGTTCTTAGCTGTGATGGGCCCCAAAATTAATTTGATTTAATTAATTTATATATTTGTTTGCACATTTTATATATTTAATTGTGCTATTATTTAAACTGATAGCTTAAACTAAAACCTCGACCTTGTCATTTTAAACAAGCTTTATGATTATGGTGAGTTGTTTTCAAACAATTTGTTTCCTCTATTTTCTTAGGTTGTACTACGTATATCTCACAGACATATACGAAGTACTGAGTCTGAGAGATATTTGTAAATATAAAAACATTCCATTAATTAAATGTAAACTCCTGTAATTAATCATTTTATTGATGCTTTTGGCCAGAATAAGGTTTGGTTGTTGTTGTTGTATAAATATTTATTGTACGTATTTGCACATAACTAATTAAAGTAAATACTACGTATAAAATAATTTCACTAATCAGTAGTAGATAATTGTGATATTAAATTCTATATGTATATATGTCTGAGTAGAATGAATCTCAATACATATCAACATACCTATCTATGAAAATTAGTGTACAACTTTTATAGCAGACTAATTCTCCACAAGTTGATAAAACTCAAGAAAATCAATATTCTAAAATAGATCATGTAGAAATTGCAGAATTTTAGATAAATTTCTGCGTCATGCCATCAAGAGGTGTAAAAGCAGTTAATCATTACAAAATTGAGTGGAAACTTAGATTAGGCATTTAAATATAAAATTATAAAATATAAAATATAAAAGAAAATAGACTTCCTTGTGTCGGAACGACTTAGCAAAATCCGTTGGGTTACTTGCATACATGATTTGGTGAATATATATGAAATGATAAAAATGGTGTAGAGCTGTAGATCTACGTGATATACTGCTATAAATTAAAACATGAATGAAAGAGAGGTATAACAAATGGATTGTCGTCTAAATTAGAAAACTATCTCATACACTATGTTTAATAGGGGACCCGAAGCAATATACGTAGTACTACGTATCTTCTTTCCGGTAAGACGGGTGAGAGTGAAAATTGGAACTGGACTACATAATTTTTGGTCAAAATAGGTGAATTATATGCTACCTCCGTAACCCTAGAATCTTCCCAGTTTGACTTTTTTGGGTCAAATTTTATAAGCTTTGACCATTAATTATTCAAAATTCACATTATGTTATGATTAAAAATTTATTTCATATACCTCATTGCGAAATATATTATTTGAATGTTAATTTATTATGAATTTTATAAATATAGATATGTAGATATTTAGAGTCAAAGTTCAACTTAGAAGATCGTGAAAAGTCAAAATAGGAAGATCTTTGTGTTACTGTATATAGAACATGAATAGCTATAGAGATTATAAACTTCGTGTCACGCCAGTGGTTGAATACATGTAAAAGCCTTTCTATTGATCCTAAAGGTGGAATCTCCCACCCCAGGAGCCCTCACCCCGACCCGACAAGATAGTGGCCATGGGGACGTTAGTCACGGTGACTCAGTCAGCAGAATGGCAGTATGCCCGTACATCCGTGCGCACCAGAGGTCCAACCTTATTTCAGGTTCTGTGACCTTCATTGATCCAAATATCTCACCACTCGACCAATTGAGCTGTTGGGAAAATTAAAAATTGCATTAAATGATCATTTTGGGGCAATTATTTGAGTGGGGTCCACTTCCGATTTGGGTCGGGTCAAAGTGGTTTCGGATTGTCCTTGTTAAAGGCTACAATTTGATATATGGTACGCTCAAACGGATAACGGGTGAATAAGAAATTGATTCTCGAAGTTCACTCGTTGAAATTGAAAAACTGGGAAAATGATGGGTTTCTAGTGTGTTTTATACCACACCGGAAACCTCAAGGGATTTTCACCCCCTTATAAAGGGAAGCCTCTTTTAAGGAGTTAAGATTCTTAAAGCTAAAGACTCTCTCTTACGCGCAGGGGGGGGCGATCAAATCCCGAAACGGAGAAGAAAAACCGCGACTCGTGTGCACGGGCGATCTTCCGAAAATCTATCCACAAAGATGTGGTCTAATTTTTGTTTCTTCCCGTGACGTTTTATTTTTCTCAGGACCAGAGTCTTTGCAACAAATCCTCCTATAAATAGCTAACAGATGCTTTGCAACAACACATGCAATCATACACTATCTGCACGTATTTTGAACTCTAAAACACTTCCAGCTACTCGAAAAAATTTCTGAGTGTTCTACTTTGTTCCCGTTCGCCGAAACTCTCGTTTGTGTGCTCAAACGTTAGTTCGTTAGCCACCGTATCCTGGGAAACGGCTGTTGCAACGCTCCTAGCACCGTGGGTGGCGACAAATACGTTTTAAGGACATCGTGCGTAGCAAGAGCTCTGGCTAAACTCTGTCCCATCTCTTTTCTGTTTTTCTTGGACTATTTAACTAATTAATTATTTTTATTAATTAATATTTCTTCGTTTTTCTTAGACATATCCAACACTGAGCTACCCGTGCGGGTCATGGACAAGCCTTTCTAATCGACGAAGGAAGAGAGAAATGCTTCTTTGAAGTGGGAGATGCAATGAGAGGAGTGGGAGCATGAGATAGTTGAAAAGAGAGTTAGGGGCTGTTTACTTATGACTTAATGAACTTAATGGATATGTTGTCAATTTGACTAAACCATTTTATTTATTTTGCTTTTGCAGTATTTAATTTATATATAATCGGATCCCTAACAATAATTTATGATGTTTAACAAATGAATTGTGATGTTCTTTGAAGCTAATACGGAGTATATATGATTGTATTTAGGAGGGTTATTTGGTCATTAGACATGATTCAGACTTCTTATTCAGCACACTTAGTAAACGGCTTGTTATCTCAGTGTAACTTAATCCAAATAGACAGCTTAATGCAGACAGACATCTTAATCCATTCAGGACTTAATGACAAAAAAAGTAAACAGCCCCTTAGACAACTCGGGTAAGGAAAGGGAAAGGGTGGTGGATTGAGAATGGGGATGGGAATGAGAACGCACGAGGTGAGGAATTAAAAAGAAAATTGTAGAGAATAGATCAATAATAAATGAAAATTCTAGAGAGTAGATAAATGAGCTTTTCAAAAATATTAGTGTAAAAATTGAACTTTACACTGTAAAATTTAACCCAGTTTAGTCATGGTTAACTTCACATTATAATGATAAAAGTTACAAATCGTAAAGGATTGAAAAAGAAGTCTTTCAAAATTGTAGTTTGCTCACTTATTATATGTTTATAATTTTCTGTTTTTAGTACATGGTAAACACTAACTCCCTCTCTTTCGATTTATTTAATTCTCGTATGTATATATTATGCCTATTCTCTTATCAATCATTCATAGAATATAACTTAATGAAACTTTATATTATTATTGTTATTGTTGTTGTTATTGTTGTTGTTATCGTTGTTATTGTTATTGTTATTATCATTTTTATCATTGTTATGATTGTCATTGTCATTGTCATTATCATTATCATTGTCATTGTCCATTCTCCAAAAGGTGTAAGATTGTCATGATTGTCATTGTCATTGTCATTATCATTGTCATTGTTATTATCATTGTACATTCCATGATTGAGACTAGTCATTCTCCAAAAGGTGTAAGATTCTGGTCGAAGCAATGCCTGCCAGCTGCAATCACACTCAGACATAGTTGTTGTGCTAAGCCATGTGCGAGCCTATTCACCTATATCAAGGGGGAAAGGAAAAAAAAAGATGACATCCCATCTCTGAGGGCCTCTCGACCCTGATCGGACGGTACGTTTGGGAGGATGTAAATTGGACTATAATCTCAATCTGACAGATAGAGAGTGAGGCTCTGTCCCCGATACTTGCAGAGGCCCTATGCATTTTTAGCATAGTAACCCCTCATCGCAGTTGCCGGGATTCGAACCCGGGACCTAACCCTTGTGGCACTCCCTTGCTACCAGTTGAGCTACGCCCATCGGGAAAGGAAATATCAGCTTATGATTTCTTCGGAGTTCGGATGATTAGAGAGTAGGGATGACAATTTAACCCGACCCGATGGATACCCGCACCGAACCGAATCGGTCAAAATGGGGAAAACCACTTTGACTGGGTAACGGGTACGGGACAGGGAATACCCGATTTATGTAAATGGGTAATGGGGCGGTTATGGGTTTATACCTACCCGCCCCGTTACCCGCCCCGTTACCCGCCCCGTTTAATTTGGATACGGTTACCTGCACCATTACCCGACCCGCACAATTAACTTACATATTTTAATAGTTTATGTATTTATTATTTAATATATTAAGTATATATGAATAGTAGTACATTAGTAAAAAAAGAATAGTAGTGCATTAGTATAATTCCCTCTATTTTTTTGAAAATATTCAACTAATCGACTATCCTTGTAATTCTGAGGAGTTTTGGTGCTCAAAATTCACTATTTTAGATTTTTAATTTTCAATTTCATTCATCATCCTTCCTTTGTTAACTTCTACAAGATTTATTTTCTTCACATATTGATTATTTGATTTTCGTGATTTTCTGTACACAATTTTTTACATTGTGACAATCTTAATTTTTCATCCAATAACTTTCATACAGCTCACATATGAGTTTAAAATTCAAATATTGGGAAACATTACTCTAGATTGCTTTAATTTATGTAATTGTTAATAATTTTGTAGAGGTGTATTGGATGATTAGATTAATTTTGATTGGTTGCTCTAATTTATATCAAGTTTTAAATTTAAATTATGAGGTTTCTAAAACAGTAACTACACGAATACCTAAATCATAGTACTAGAAGTACATTTTTAGAAATAATTCCAAATCTATAATCAAAATATATAAAAGTTGTGAACAAAAATGCGACTCTAATAACTTTAGTGTTTATAATTTTATTCAAGTGTTATATCGTAGTGATCGACTATAAAACTTACCCATGATAACCTATAGTCACATTTATGTCCATATATTTTTTATTAGTAATATTTTAGGAAAAAACTTCTCATTTTCACTATGTTACTTGTATACATTACTGTTCTTAAATTTATATATTGAATGCTGGTGGAGTATGATTATTGAATTTTTGGAAGTTAAATATTTTTGTGATTCATATTTAGATTTTACTATCGAGACAAGACTTAATCTTTTGATGTTGATGTGGTAATAGATTCATAATTTTGAATCTAGACATATATAATTTGTGAATATTAGGTTTAAAAGATTGTACGGAGTAATTTTTTGTGATGTTTTAAAAAACTTTATCTGTGGTGCTATTTAATTTTGATTTTTTTAATTTAGGCGGTGAATAATAAGTAGTTAATCATCATTTTAGGATTTATACTAATTTTGAAGGAAAAAATTATCTTTTAATAAAACAAGTGGTGCTATTTAATTTTGTTTTTTTTTAATTTAGGTAGTCAATTATAAGTAGTTAATCATCATTTTAGGATTTATACTAATTTTGAAGAAAAAAAATTACCTTTTAATAAAACGGTTACCCGCGGCAAACCGTTACCCGCGGGGAAAACCGTTACCCGCAGATAAAAAATACCCGACGGATAATGGGACGGTTTTGAGGAAAAATATTATCAAATGAGATGGGTACGGATAATGGTATACCCGACCCTAGGGGTGGACTCGGGCCGGGCCAACCGGCCCGGAACCGAACCGGCCCGCCACTGTGCGGGCCCGGACCGGCCCGGGAACCGGTTCGTTGGGCGGTTCGGGCCACCCGGCCCGGTGGATTCTCGATTCGGGCTCGGGCCCTTCAAAAGGTGAACCGGCCCGGCCAGTTCGGGTCCGGGCCGGGCCAATTTTAATTTTTTTTTGAATTTTTTTTGAGTTTTTGGGTTGGGCTGGTTATTTTGGGCCATTTGAGGTGGTTAGGGTTGGTTTGGGGGTGAGGGGGAAGGGTGGGGGTTAACTAGGAAAAGCCCCCAAAAAAAAAAAAATACCCGAGGCCCGGCCCGGCCCGGCCCGGACCCGGGGTTTACCCGGGCCGGTTCCGGGCCTCCCCTTCTTGAACCGAGGCCCGGCCGGGCCCAGGCCCGAACCGGGCCCGAACCGGCCCGAGTCCACTCCTACCCGACCCTGAACCGCTCCGTTGCAATCCCTATTGGAGAGCATTCATTGGATGGAGACTTGGAGCACTACTCGGTGAAGGAGAAGATTGACAAAAGATCAAAGAGTATAAAAATGTGTAATCAGTAGAAAATGAAATAAAAATAAAAAATTAAAGCTTTGAGAGGTAAATATAGGACATACAATATATGCTCGAAAGTTCGGAGAAATTGCAAAATACCCGAGAATACAACTTGACCGGGTGTACAGTATAATTTAGAGAACGTTCCCGAAATATGACTAAAACAGTTTCAAAATTCTAAAATAGGATTGTCATGTTTTTTATTCCTAAAATAGGACTAATTACTGTCATGTTTAGAAAATATTACCATGTTTGAAATCCGGTACTACCTAAACATGACATTAATTAGTCCTATTTCGAGAATAAAAACATCACAGTCCTATTTTGGAATTTTCAAACTATTTTAGGCCTATTTCAGGTAATATTCTCTATAATTTATGAGGATGCGGGTAGAAGGAATGAAGTAATGTGATTACCCGCAAATCATAGCCATAATCATGGGACTCGAACTGAACTTGACACTGAAATTCCAGTCCCTGTCATGGTTGACCCCCACTTGGGACCAAGAACCAACAGATCCAAAAACCGGACTCGACACTGAAATTCCAATCCATGTCATGGGTGACCCGCATTTGGGACCAAGAAGTAAAAGATCCACCCTACATTGCAGTGTAATCGGGTCCTCGATAGAGCTTGTGTGTTACGTAAAAGAAAAAGGCGGTGATCTTCATCTGGATGGATCAATAATTTCTTCATAGATAACCCATAAGCGGTTCTCTAATGAGGTGATTAACGACTCAGGCCAGAACTTAAGGAATCAGTTCAGTGGCCATTTTGTTTATTCTGCGAAAAACGTAAAAGGGCTCTATCGAATTACAGGACCTTCCAATCGATAAACCTAACTAACACTATATAACATGATTGGTTATGCACTAAACATGTATTATTTGAGGGCTCTATCCAATTTAAGGGCACTTATCCTTTTCTCTTATCAATGATTTGCCTCTTCAGACCCTCATTCTCCTTCCGTAGTTTCATAATCTTCTGCTTTAGAGAGTCCACATGTCGATTTGAAGTTAAATCTTGCCGAGACTCTACGAGCTCCATGCTGCTGACAAGCACTGAAACAAGCCCCAAACAAAACAAAAAAAAAATCTGTGAGAGATTACAAAAGAAAGCGTAAATTTTTCTCCGTATCTACATACCCTACTTGAGTTTATTAAAGAATAGAAAGGTCAGGAGCTAGGATATATAGGTCGCTTACATTCTTTTTCCAGTTCTTGGACCTTCTTTTTCAACTCATTCTTCTCTTCTTGCTCAACCAAAAGACAGTCCTTCAAGCCCTGAATCTCATACTGATCTGAAGTAAAGGTTCTTAGCTGGAGTGTGATCAGGTAAAATAGAACTAAACTAAACTAAAAAGAAATTATATTAAATGGGACTAAAACATGGTTAAAACTCCAAAATAGGACTTCAAGTTTTAAATTTCCTAAATGGGACTCCACATTACCTTTTTGCCCCTAATCCCTAAATCACCTTTTCCCCAAATCCCTCTGCATCGCTCGCCAGAGGACGCAGCTCAATTGTTCGCAACTCGATCGCAACTCAACCTCCATCGATCGCAAGTTCGCAACTCGACGCTGGCCTATCATCGCAGCTGCCTGCTCGACGCCGGACGCCATCTCCACCAAAATCAGGTATTCTTTTCCTTCTCCTTCTTCTTCTTCTTCTTCTTTTTTCTTCTTCTCCTCCATCTCCTTCTCCTTCTTGTTCTTCTTCTTCTTGCTCTTCTTCTTCTCCTTTTGTAAATGTCATCTTTCTATTCCAAAATGCCAACATTATTTTTAGTTTTTTATCAATCAAATTTTAAATAAAATTTTGAATTGTGAAAGTCATTTCTCTTCATTTTTTATAAATTCCATCTAATTCACTTTAAATCGTTCATACTATTTTTCTCACTAATTGGACCTGCAAATGGAATTATTATTTTATTGAACACTCATTTGAAAAAAATGTCACTGTTTTGACATTACATTTACCAAGATGACAGTTTTTATTTGACATTTATAAAGAGTAAAAATGGCACCAACTTGACATTCTCCACTGCCATGTTTTTATATATGGAAATGTCATCTTCATGACATTTTGGGAACAAAGGTGACATTTTTTTTTACAAAAGAGGGCAGTGGAATCCATCTTACAAGAGATATACAATGGCGATCTTATCTTGCAACTCATGCCAGGCAGCTACGGCGTTCACCTAGGTGGCAGCAATCACCCAGGCGGCGGCAATCAGCCAACGACAGTGGAAGTCTGTGCACTGAAGCCTTGCACAGAGGGTGGTGGTGCCGGCAATATGAAGTTATCGGTGCAACAGAGTAGTCGGAAGTCTAAAGATCATGCGCTAAATTCATTAAGGGCAATTTTGTCCGATCGGTAATTAAAAGTCCTATTTAGGTAATAAAAAACTTAATGTCCTACTTTGGAGTTTTAACCAAGTTTTAGTCCCATTTGGGAAATTCTCTCTAAACTAAACTAAACACCTACATCTAGACTCTACATCAGAAGAGACTTGTTCTAATCTCCTTGATAGAGCTGTGATATGGTTCTTATGCACAGTTAAATCTTGGCGAAGATGTTGACAGACTGCTTCAATTGCCGCCTTTTCAGCCTGTAACTCTCTAGACAAGGCAATCAAAATCTAGCATTACATAAATAATTTGAAGATTTCATTTCTTGGAATTTTGAATTACTTGGTGAAACTCCAATAAAAATCAACTTAAAGAAACTTACCTGATTTGAGATTCCATGACTTGGATCCTCATTGCGTTTTCATGCTTGAGCGAGCCAATAACATTCTTAAATTCCTGATTACAAGTCTCAGATTACTATGGGACGCAAGATTAATGGCAATCATATGTTTTTTATAAAGATTGAAAAAGGCAGTCCGGTGCATATTAGCATCCCCTAAAAGGCAGCTCGGTGCATATTAGCCTCCCCTAAAAGGAAGCCCGGTGCATATTAGCGTCCCCTAAGTTGAGGGTCTGGCGATGGGTCCCACCACAAGGGTATGGTGAGGGGTCCCACCACAAGGGTATGGTGAGGGGTCCCACCACAAGTATCAACAGGGGAGAACCCTTATCATTTTAACAAGAGACGGTTCCCATGATCCTGTAACGTCTTAGTCACATAGCAACACCGTAACCAATGCGTCAAGGCTCCTCTTCTACATAAATCACATAAAGGGCAGCCCGGTGCACATTGGCATCCTCGCAAGGTGAGGGTCCGGGGAAGGGTCCCATCACAAGGTATACAAGGGCCAAGCCTTCTCTTGTCATTTTTGACAAGAGCCGCTCTCAAAACTTGAACCGGTGACCTTCCAGTCACACAGCAACAGCGTAACAGATGCGCCAAGGCTCCCCTTCTCTTCAATCACATGATAACAAAAAAAACTGAAAAGCAAGTAGAAACCGAGTTTATACCAGAGTACACACACATACTATAACATTTGAGATTTTGTAAAGATGTGCGTTAAGGCAATAACTCACATTTTCTTTATGGGAATGCTCATCATTTAATTTTTTCAGTTCATCCTTCAAGATCTGGCAGCTAGTACGGCTTTCAATCTGTCATCTTGTTCAAAAGAATTCAAAGCAAAGTATAGAAAGGTTAACTAAGATCATTATTCACTAGTTGTCATTTTGGGATCATTGAAGTGCATCAATAAAACTGAAAGGGTAACCCTTATAACAATACTAGTACAGTAGTGCACATTGCACTATTACAGTCATATATGTCTAATGGAAAGAAGCGATATAAAAAAATATATGTTCAAAATAAATAAAATAACTCTTTCAAAAAAAACCAATGGATCTATTAGCAAATGTAAAAATATTCATTAGATTTCACTATTGGTCCTACGAGTATCACACCGATTCCACAATTGGTCCACGTCTTTGACTTTGACCACTTTTGGTACATGACTATTGTGATTTCACCCACATATCGTGCTTTCAGCAATAATTCTGGTGGTTAAAATCGCTGGAGAAGGACAACAAATGGTCAAGAAACATTAGTCAAGTATCAAAAGTGGACAAAGTGAAAGACGTGGACTAAATGTGGAAATGACATAAAACTCGTAGGACCAAAAGTGGAATTAATTCTAAAAATATCAAATGGAGATTAAGATGATGTTATTAGCTCTCATAAAATCTCAAAAGAATAACTCATTGGTGTTTTTCTTTAAACATTAATTCTAGTAGGCTAGCCCAAAAGTTATGGGTAAATGCCCTACATAACTAATATAATTGCTATAAAAAAAATCTCTATCAATCTGATACAATGGAGGGTATCTTGGTACTGAAATTTTTGCCTGGTTTTATTTTACATTAATTAGCTGCTGAAGTAGCTTGTTAGTTTTACTTAAATATAGGTGCATGTGCATGTGCATGTATTTCAAGATCATGTATTTTTTTTGTCGGATGTAGTGCTAAGAGTCTTTTGTATTCACTTACAAGCTGGCATTAATAAAAATGCAGAAGAAAATTACCCCCATTAGTTAGTAAAGCTGGTTTGAGACAGCTTAACATCTCTCCCAGGAGATTCGGGAGATTCATGTTAGATTATGAACACAATTGGATTTTACACGATTTGTAAGACTTGTTTAGGAAATCTGGACCTGATCTGTCAATTTGTTAAGTGACTCTGCATAACTCTTTCTCAGGCGCTCATTTTCTGCATGAAAAAATAAATAAAACAGAATTATGCTTGAAAGTATACGCATGAAACAAAAATAGACTGAACAAGGATAATGAAGGTTTATTGTATGAAATAAATGATATACAGTGATCATTGGTCCATTGAACATTTACATCCTGCGCTTTGAAGTAAACATATAGCATGTGAAAAAACATATGTAGTATGTATTAAACATACTAATTGCTGGAGAAGGACAACAAATGGGTGTTTGGCAAACACATGACCCCCGTTTATTAATTATTTAAACAGTACCTTTAACTCTTTTTATAATTGCTGCATTGCCCCTGAACATTAGCATAAAATTTATTTATTTCTACATGTACTCTCGACCTCAAACAACCTTTGCACGCCACCAAACACCAGCTAGCTGGTTGCCACTGTTATCGGCGGCATCCATAACTAAATGTTTGCGCAATTGATCACCACCGTCCACCGATGTCAGTCACCACTGACCTCCAAACCGCCAATGGCCCCCACCTCAATCGCCACAACTGTTGGCATCCACCGCCAGTGGTGGTCACCATCACCATGGCAGATGTTACTGCCGCTGGTACTCAGACATCACTTTTGTGACTGCCACTACTACCACTTTGCCAACTGCAATCCCTATTGATCCTCACCATCACCACTTGACAGTTGCCACTATCACCCCGGTTGTCACCACCCTTAGTCACCACCGGTTGCAAACATAGTTGACCACCACCACCAATTGTGGCCAACATTATCATCGACTACCAATGCCACTGGCTGCCACAATTGTATACGTAGACAGCCAGTGACTGGCACATTCTTCAGTCGCCACCTGCACTGGTTGCCACCACCACTATCATCATCATTGGCCGCCACCAGCTCACACCATTGTCAACATCAGTGTCTGCTATCAACGTCAAGAACAGACACCAATCACCACTGTTGCATGTGCTAGCCACCATCATTCCAAACCAATACCAAAATTCACGGGCAAATATGTTATTCATTTTTTTTGGAAGAATGTGACTTATATTGAATAATCAGAATTCAGGCAAGATACAAAAAGACAAAAAGTCCCTTTCCAATCGCCTGCCATCGAACCAAACTCAGAGTCTATCACCTCAAGAAAAAAGCAGTATGACTCGTTGATCCTATAATGAGCTTAACTGGGCCAATGACGGGCGCAATAGACCTTTCATCACCCAACCTAAACTCTAGAGTTTTGCTATTAGAAATAAAGAAAACAATCAAAACAACATTTAGTTCAAAATGTAAAAATAAGAGCAAGACAATTAAAATAAAGCTGCCTCCTCATAATCACAAGGATACAGATCATGTACCCTCCGGGGTACAACCGCTGGGGTACAACCGTGTGTGCCAAATCCAAACTTGAAACAACATCTTCCAAACCCTAATCACACGATTCCTCCACGGCGGCAGTTCGAGAGGGGGACAGCCTGGCAATACTGCATCTTCTTCCTCTCCTTGCTCCTTATTCATAACATTCTCTGTCATTCCATTAATAAGCCTATTGCAGCCACATAGCCCTATTTTCGAATCACAGCAGTTGTTGCCAAAGCAAAACGCAAAATCAATCAAGTTTCCACCCCGTGAGAACATCTGAGTGGCACCAACACTGGAATTCTTGTGCCCTCAAAAAGGAAAAAACCAGAAGCAAGAGAAATTCGACCGAGCTTCGTACAAATTGAATCGGCGGCCGGAAAAGATCAATCCTAACTCAACCGAAGAGGAACAAACCAAAGCGCCGCACTAACTAATTGGCGGACGAATAAACAAACCCTACCATACGGAGGGAACCATGACAGCTGTATGTATTACAACAAAGCTTTAAACAAAGTGAAGTACTTAGAAATAACAAACAGCGAAGCCAGCGCACAAGTACTCGACAAACAAGGGGAAAACAAAATCAGGGGAAAACAAAGAAACATGCCCGACCCCAAACAAAGACCAAACCAGCTTCAACTCTGGCCGTCTAATTCTGTGCAAGACAGTCCAATCAAGCGTGATCAAAGACCAGCGGCTGCCGATTGTGCCTTAGGGTTTCTCTTAGAAAGAAAGCTTTTAGGGCAAATATGTTATTCATTTACTATTTAAGTTATGATTTAATCATGGTGAGGTAATGTATTTTTTTATTATTGAGTCCATTATCCCAATGAAATTAACAATTATAATATTTAAGATGCACCGTATATTAAGCATTAGATCATTATCGGACAAGGGGGGGAGATCTTGGCTTAGGAGTGGAAGGTGACGATTAGTCCTTGCTCAACCTTGAATTCCCACCCAGCTGCCATTACAAGGGGAAGCCTTTGGGTGGTGCTATACTGAAAACCTGCTATGAAAGGAAGATTTTTTGATCCTGCTTAACACATGTGAGTTGCGTGACTTTCACTAAGGAGATGTGTGAGCCCAGTTAATGAATGAGTTGATTGCCTTACTGAAGTCCCTCACTTTACTTAGTAAGCATTGCTTAGTGACGCTTTCAAACCCAACTGTGAGGAACTCTCCCAGCATAAGACTTTCATGACCATTGTTATCCCTGAGACATCATGTAGTACTCAACTACTCAACCTTCACAATCAAATTTCTAATAGATCCTTGACTTTGGGGCCACTGATCCCATTTCAAATAACCAATCTCTTTTCACAAGTATTTATTTCTCAAGTTCACTTCCATACCTTTTTTCAAGGGTCAAAAGGGAAGGTTCTAGGGATAAAAGAAGTTGCTCTATTTTTATATGTCTCTCATGAGTTTGGGATAGTTCAAGATAGACAGGAAGGACAACAGGAAGTTAGAAACGTGCCTTATTCAAAGGGATTCACAATTTATCTTGTCCAAACAATTGAGTAGACAGGTATAGGCAGTCTTACCCATGTTTTTGCAGACAGTGTGTTCTACCTTGACCAAACTAGTTAAAAAGTCATGTAGCAAATACAGTTTTCAGATTCTGTTTCTTTCTTAGAATAAAATCCCCCCTCCTTCAGTGAGCTTCTTATTCTGATAATTAATAGAGAAGGTAATTATATCTATTGGTTTGCATAAGAAAGAATAATACTAGTGTATTGCACAGTTGGCTATGTCATGCAGGAATCTAGGGAGCAATTGTAAAAAGAAACTGCATCTTCGCTTTTCAAGACTATGTGTGCTAACTGCTAAGCAAACAAAAGCAATTGCTCTGGTCAAACACAGGTGATATGATAGCTCATAGCATATTAAAAAACACTTTTCTATGCATCAAAGTTATCCTTGAATAAACCTAAACCTGGGGTTGAGGCATTGAGCTACCCAGCCTTTAGCTCAATTGATGCTAAGTCAAGCTCTTATTCATCTCACTTAAGCCAATGTTTTGCCACTAATACGGCAATAGTGCAGAGATTATATGCTATTATGCTTACCTTAATTTGAAGCCAAAGCCTATAAATATTCCACCACCTCTCCCAATCCCAGTAGGTGAAGTTGTGAAAAAGACAGGAGCATTCCACTTATTCCCACTTCTTTGGTATGACAAGTAATCATAAGAAATGATCAAAGAGTCAACACTAATGACTAATGACAAAAAACTAATAAATAAAGTGAAATTTTCCTTGAAAATGTTCTGTCCCACAAAAGTTGAGCCACAACAAGCAAATCAAGCACAACACACTTTAATTGTGCAAAGTGAAAACAAAAACAAAAACAAGGCAACAACAACAACATTCAATCCTAGTCCCCAAAGAGTAATTGTGCAAATCAAAGCATGAGATAAAATTGAAAATGACATGAACATTGAACACTAAGTCTTTAAAATACTTGTTCATTAACGACAGGCACACACTTATCACATCACAACCCATTAACTAGTCAAGGTCATTCCAAAACAAGATGGAATATGTACCTAAATATAAAAATTAAAACAGTGAATATAGAACAACTCCAGTACTCCACCTATTCGTACTGCTACTAGAACATGGTGAACTTTGAGTTTCAATGTTAGGAGGATTTATTTGTGGAAACTCCAAACTCCCAATTAAGTTATCATTATTGTGATCAGTAAGGATTGATACATGTAAAATTAATTTGGCGAATTAATTTTACATTCTGAACTGGATAGCGTGAAAGAAACTGGGATCGGAAAATGATTTAGAACCAACCAGATTGAAGGCTATTCATTCTGAACTGGATAGCGTCACTCTTCTTCACTTCCGCGTTGTATTTCGATTTCAAACTTTGAATGTCCTCAATCGTGCTCTTAAAATCCTGAAGTTCGAATTTAAACCGCACAATAAATAACGGGAAGTAAACTCAAACGTGAACGTCACACAGGTCAAATGGCATACGGCATAAATCTGATCGAAGCTGGAAGTTATGGAGAGGATCACTTCCTCGCTATTGGTCTCCATTGTAGTGAAGATGGACTGATGGACTGGTGGTGAATGGTGATCTAAGCGGGAAGTGCAAACAGTGCTACACTGCTACCTGCTTACAACCTAAAAAAAGTTGGACAAGTGTTTTCTTTAAATATTACTAATAACAAAAATGATTTTTGTACACAATTTTATACACACTTTTGTACACACATGTGTTTGTGAAAATTATTTTTTGTCTGTGAACAGACAATGTTTTGCACAAACAAAATATTGTCTGTGAACCGGGTTCACAGACAAAAAAAAACTTCACAAACATGGTGTGTATAAGGTGTGTACAAGGGTGTGTACATCAAGAATGGTTGTACTAATAAAAATGTTAGGGACAAAAATGTGACTGCGTAATTATTAATAATTATAATTCTGCTTAAAGCTTAGATCATGGTAACTTACTTTGATGGGAAAATTTTATAAATAGGACCAAAGAGTCATCCAACTTTCACAAATAGAACAATCGGCAGTTCTAAGACATTAAGTAAAATGCAATGACCAAAATAATCTCAATTAAAAGATAAAAACTCAACCGCCCATCCACGTGCTCTCTTCCACTCTTTCCGCAAAAGGCTTCACCGCTAAAACTCAACCGAACATAACACAACTTCCTCTGAAACGACGAAGGCTTCACCGCTAATCACCACAGGGCCATCACCACCGCCGCTAATTTCACCATTACCAGTGACGAAATCATCGTCGTCGACGCACCAGATAGCTGTTCCAGTTGATTTCATCAGATGCCACAGCCAGAGGTTTCTCTTTCTTCCTCCTATTCTTCTTCTTTTTCTTCTTCTCCTTCTTTTCTGATTTTGGACATTGATTTTGCCAATTTCGAACTTCTATTTCATATTTTCACAAGGCCACCAGGTACTCTGCAAAACTTTTGAAGAAACCATATCCAAAATCAGACTTGCAAACGCTAGACAATATATAGACAATAAGTAGTCACTAAACAGACAATAAGTTCTGATAATAACTCAATAGCAGACATTAAGTTCTGACTACATAGACAATAAGTAGTCATTAAACAGACATTAAGTTCTGATAATAGCTCAATAGCAGAGCAGGTGACGTAAAACTGGGAGGATATTGAACTTGACCTTGAAATTGGGAGGACGGAGCTTATTAGGATCATCACAGGGAGGATATTGAACTTGATTTCATGGAAATGGGGGGATATGGGAGGAGTTGCTGGAATCCAGATAGGAAGGGTAGGAGTAGTTCTCCATGGCCGTGATTGTTGCGGAATTGATTTTTCGGACTTTGTGTGTGTTTAGGGATCCGGCGATGACGGGCGACGACCTCTCTGGCGGTGACGGCGATGAACGACGGTGAACTGAGATGTAGCCTGCGATGAAGCGATTCGTTGATTAAAGAGACAAAAGAACGAAAGAGGTTGCTGAAGGGTTCAGCCGTTGCTGAAGGTTATTGGGCTTTTAGTATGCAGCCTAACGTGGAGGGTAAAAACGTAAACCAAAAAATAAGTTTCCTAAAACAGAGCTAAATAAAGCATACGGATGGAAAAAAACTAATTAAGTCCTAATCTTGTAAAGTTTGTATGATTTAGTCTTATTAACAACAATTTTCTCTACATTGATCCGTGTTTATAAGGCGTGAAGAAGAAAATAAATTTACAAAATATATTATACAAGTTTGAGCCTAATTTGTACTCCCTCCATCCCGGTCATTTCTTCCGATTTTGACCGGTATCGCAGATTTATGCAAATTTATAAAGGGGTTGACTTTCCCCTTATACCCTTGGCCGAATGGGGTAAATAAATGGGTAAAAGTTGAGGTAAAAACTTTAATAAAGTGGAAAAATGATTAAAAGTAGATTGATCGGCATGTGAGGAGTAAAGATTATTCACATTTGGCTAAAACTTGCATACATTGAGGCATCAATCCAAAAAAAGGAGGGAGATTACTTTTTGGTTCCTTACATATACTACTCCCTCCTAATTCCCTACTTACACACACACACTTCCATCACACACTCCACACACACGCACACTTACAGACACTGCGCACACTGAAAACAAAAAAAAACAACTTGCATGGCTGCAATATCTTCCACAACTGCAGCTTCTTCTTCATTTTCTTCAGCTTCTTCCACACCAGGACCCCTAGACCTGCAAATAGTAACAACCCATGGTCATGGTGCTGCAGTGGGGAAAAAAGGCTTTCAAACAGTGAAAAGAGAGAGCATAACACATGTATTCTTAATGTCCAGTAGGAGGGATTCTTTGGGGTACTTGAAAGCTCAGAAAGGTATTTTTGTCATACTTGCTGAAGAGTATGAAGTGTCCAGAAGAACTATTCCTGACATTTGGGACACAGTTAAAAAGCAAGTTGTACAAGGTGATGCAGTAAATGTGTGTAGGAAGTACCATGACAAAAAAGGATAGAATTTGATCTATCTCAGGTATCACATATCCCACTGTATAAAAGGACTACCATAAGGTCATTAGCAGTTGACACCTCAATATCAAAGTCAAGTGTCCACAGATTGGTTCAAAGTGGACAATTACATGCTAACACACAATGCAAAGGATAGGATGCAGTCAGAAGGGATACTTCCAAAAACAATTGAGCTAGATGTTCAATTATTGGAAGCATCAAAACAGATTCTATGGCAACAAACAGGGGATACTGAAAGTCAGAGGAACTTCATAATTGAAGAAGATGATGATCATCATCATCTTCAGTGATGAAGTACATGCTCAGACATAATAGGCCTTTAATTTTTTGTTTTTTGTACAAACCTTGATTTTGAAGGACAATCAGGCATTTAGAATTAGTACTAACATGCTCAGACATTTTGTAATACATGCTGCATACTCAGACCTTTTGTAAAAGTACAAGCATAGTCAGACATTTTGTAATAGTAGAAGCATAGTGATCTAGCAATGGTCATAATGATTTCATCATTTTGGGACAAGAACAACACACTCAGACCTTATGAATAACTACAACATCAGCATACACACCACACACAAGTACTAATCATCATATGGTACTCAATAAAGTACCATATCACATGGATCATGATCATCATAGTATGCATAAAGTACCACATCACAGGATCATGGTCATCACAGTATGCTTAAACTACCAAAATACTTTCATATGCTCATCATAGTATGCAGAAAATAACACATCAGAGGGTAATATCACAGCCTAATGCTTTCATCATAACATACCACACAGAATGAACCAATACAATAATCACACTGTGCAGTAAAGAACCAGTACACACAAGATCTACTCTCATCACAGTATGGATAAAGAACCAGTACACACAAGGTCTACTTTCATCACAATATGCATAAAGAACCAGTACACACAAGGTCTAGTTTTATCACAGTATGCAAAGGGATAGTTTCATGACAGTATGCATAAAGGACCAGTACACACAAGGTATACTTTCATCACAGTATGCCTAACTACCATTTATAATACCAAACCACCATGTACAACCCACATGCATCACAATAAACACCAATAAAACAATTTTTCATCATTGCTTCCCCCAAAATTCACACAATGGACATAGAGTACGAATTAAACCATAAACGAAGATAAGGTATAGAAGAAACTCCCCTAATCCGTGTCCACGTCCCACATCCTTGTTTCCCATTTTGGCAAAATTATTTTTAGGAACTCCTCCAGTCGGGGACTTCTCCGAATAGGATGCATGTCAATGTCTTTGCGTCTTTTAAGCCGATTTGGGTTCACCGTCTCCCCCCGACCTCTGCAGGCTTCTCGCTTACATCCTCGGGAAGCTCTTCTTCACTGTCCGGGATGATGAGGAAGACATCCTCTTCCAGGGAGTTCTGATTCATGCACCTCGGATGGAGTACCAATACAGGGTCATCTGTGTCCAACGCCACCGCTTCCTCCGGAAGAGCACCCTCTTCATTGTCAGGGACGATGAAGTGTTCAATATTCTTCATACTCAAAGTATTAGGGTTTAGATCCATAAAAATGCGAGAGAGGGGGAGGCAGAAGGGTAGATAGATTTATAGAGGGGAGATGGAGGAAGTAAATGGGAGAGATGGTTGGAGTAATTGAGAGAGACGGATGCAGTGACAGAGAAAGAGGAGGTGGTGGGAGTAAATGGGAGAGAGGGATGCGGGTGGGAGTAAATGAGAAAGAGAGAGGGATGCGGACGGGTAAAAAGGGAAGGGGAAGGGGAAAAGGTTTTTTATTGGGGAGGGTAAAATAGAGTTTTTAGTATGGGTTGATTTCCTTTTTAGGAAAGTTGGAAGAATTAATTGGGACGGCCCAAAAGGAGAGGTGGAAGAAATGACCAGGACGGAGGGTGTACTTTGTTTGATATATATAATTTTTAAATGTATAAGAAGTGCAAATACAAAATGATATATTGTTTTTTACTACTCTGTATTAGATTTCATATATGATGGACAGTGTACCCGGGGGTAGCTTATCTGAGGGGTTACTGCGGGGAGTAACTTAGAGAGAAGTCAGAGCGAATGAGTAAGAGAGAGAGTCAAATGTATTAAATGAATTCGGTGTGTCTTACAAAGGGAAAAAGGGCTGATATTTATAGTAGTAATAAATGCTAGATGGGGACACGTGTCAGCATTCTAGTGGTCGAGGGGTCACCTCAACTGGGGTGGCGCTGGCACTCGCATGTGGTCGCATTAAATGCGGTGGTTGGACGCGACGTTTGTGCTTGGTACGGTGATCCAGCGCATGTGGAGAGGAGATTCTGTCGAGGAAGATGCCTTCGGCTGTAGGTGACAGGCCGAAGGCCTTTCGTGCCGAGGGCCTCCTAGTACCGAGGGCTCCTATTCCGAAGGCTTGGTTTTTGAGACTTGTTCTCCTGTGATGTTTCTGAGCCCGATTCTGTCACTGGTAGCCTTCAGCCATGGGGTCGAAGACACCCCTTCATGTATCGTGGGCTGCTTAGAGTTCCATCTTGTTGGGCTTGGCTTGCTTGGGCCTGTTAGGCCTGATTGTAATAGTGGAAGTATGTGGGTCGGGGGTCCCTGGGCCATATACTCCATCAGGAGTCCCTCACTCCTTTTGCCAAAACGTACTTGAGGGAAAAGGAGTAATTGTGTTGGTGTCAGTGTTTGCTTTGTTGCAGTTTGTCAACCTGTGAGAGATCTGCGTTTGCACACGATTTTGCCGAGGGCAGTCCTTCAGTCCCCCACATTTTGAAGGATTATGTGACTTTGCATTTTTGTGATTTTCCCAGGAGGGATCTTGCAGTCCCCCACTCCTTGAGGCACATGTAATGTCGTGAAGAGGAGTATAGCAGTGCCTGTCTTTAGTATGTGGCCGAGGGCTGACTATTTTCGCTTCATTTTGGGGGGATGCCTCATTAAAAACCTCATTAGAAAAAACCCTGTGAGAAAATTTTCTAATGAGGGAAAAAGAGTGCACCGAATTCCCCCAATGATGAATCGAAAAAATTAACCCTTGGTCTGAGTATAAATACAATGCCGAAGGCTGCCCTTTATTTGGGGGCTTGCTCGTTGATTTGCCGGAGGCATCCTTTCGATATCCTGGTGATACCGAGGGGAGTCCCTCAGTCATTGGGGCTGAAGGTGTGTTGTCATAGGTGATCGTTCACGTGTTGCCGAGGGGGTTTCTTAGCTCTTGATAAGTTGGAGGGTGAGGGGTCCCGAGGGGATCCGTTATTTTATGCCGGAGGCTACCACTGATGAGGGGGTTCGTAGGTGTGGCGCCGGGGGGTTTGCTCAGTGTGACCCCGGGAGGTTCCCTGGTTCCCCACCATGTCGGGGGCTAAGGGGTTCTGAGGGGTTTTCCCATTCTGAATCCGGGAGCTCCCCTTGATGAAGTAGTAGAAGGAGTTATCCTGAAGGCGTGCGTAGTTTTGTCTGAGGGGTGCCAACTGAGGGCGTTCTTGTATCCTCAAAATATAGCCGTTGTAATATGACCGTTGGAGAAGGCGTCCACGTGGCGTGTTCCCGTTGGCTGTCCGCGGGCGAGGTCACCGGTTGGCTGAAGCGACGGTGTGTAATGATGATTTTTCTCTTGAGGGCTCAGTTTTCGGCCCAAGTCCGGATTGGGGGGGCTATAAATACCCCATGGCCAACGCTATTTTCCCTTACGCATTCTTGTTGTAGCGAAGCCCTGGCAAAAAAATTCTAGAGAGAGAAATTATCCTTCAATCCAATCCCCATTTCTGAGGTTAGTTCTTCCTTTGTTCTACGTACTTGTTGTATACTTTTCTCCCTTGCCTTTAGATTAAGTGTTATAGCTCCATAGGAAACCCACGGATCTTAGAACTCTTCTACTCTTATTCTTCAAAAATGTCGTCCCAAAGTGACTCTCAAGACATCTCCGGGGAGCCTTCAGTTGGGCACGAGTCTTGGTCGGATGGGAGCTCATCGAACGAAGGGTCGACGCCCCGTGGTGATTCCGCTGTAGCCCTGGAGGTGCAGAAAGATATGGTGGCAGAAGTCGAGGCGGAGGACTTCAAACAAGTTATTGAAGATGAGGAGATGGCCCTTTCCATGCAGACGGCCCAGGAGGAGGAGGAGAAAGAGAGGCAGAAGGTCACTGTCGCCCTCCTCCCTGCATGCAACGCTGGTGAAGCCAGCACCTTCCGGCCCCTTAACCCGATGCCGCTCAGAGTGGCCCCCGAGGAGAAGAACAAGAAGAAGATGGGGGCCCCCAAGAAGAAAGGGGGCGCTGTCGACCAGGGGAAACCTATGGGGATTCCCGAGGGGTATTCATGGCTGAATACTGCCGCCTTGGCGATAAACTCTAGAGCTGACCCGGCTGAATGCTACGTTACACAGCTGCACGTAGGGCCTTCGGCGACGGTGGTACAACCGGGGCCTGATGATGTGCTGTCCCGGGCGCCTGAGGGGTGTTTTGCTATGCACATCCTCTCTGTCTCAATGGGCCTCCGGTTCCCATTGCACCCCTTCCTTCTGGAGTACCTCAGGTACGTTGGCCTAGCCCCCTGCCAACTCACCCCAAATAGCCACTCCTATATCACTGGTTTCCTGAATCTCTGCGAGTCCCGGGGGCACTCCCAGCCTTGATTTATTTTTCCAAAGCTTCAATCTCTATCGGGGGGGGTCATGCGAATGCCGAGGGGTTCGCGAACCTGCAACAACTCGCCCCGTGGAGGCTCTTTGATGATGTGCCCTCGTCTCACAAAGGCTAGAGGGATCGCTTCTGCTATATCAAGATGGCGGAGAACCCGTTCCCGAGGGAGCTGAGGAATCACTTCCGGAGGCATATAAAGATGGAAGGTTGCGCTGCTCTCGAAAAGGAGGGGAAGAAGATATCTGCTCTCCCAGTGGGGCGGGATAAACATGTGACGGTCAAGGAGATGACCCTCGAGGATGACCTGTACCTCTTCGGCTTTCGGCGTTATCGCTTCCTGGGGGAAACAGATGAGAAGTACCCCATTCTAGAGCGAGCCTTCGAGAGCACAGGAGGTAGTTTCCGGGGGCTCCATTTTTGGCACTTAGAATTTTTGTAACTTTTATTTTTCTTTTGTCCTGACCCCTCTGCCTTATTTACTTGTGTTGTCTTGCAGGTACCAACATGGACATCAACTGCTTCGCCGCCTTGAAGAAACAGAAAGCGAAGGGCCATGGCAAAAAGGAGCCCAGTAAGCAGAAGCCCCTCGGGGAGTTTTTGAAGAGGGGTGGTGAGCCCTCGGACGAAGCTGCCAAGAGGAAGGCAGCGGGCAAGGGTCCCGCCCCCGAAGGGAAGAGGTCCAAAAAGGGGGACGCCGGGCAGAAGGCTCCCCCAGTCGTGATCGTGGATGAGCACTTCACCTCCGAGCCCCACGTTCTGGTGGCCACGACTACTTTGAACCTTCCCCGGTACAGAAAGGTGAAGAAGGCTTGCCCCGAGAGGACATACAGTTTTCCCTCCTGAAGGGGACCGCCATCCTGCATGGTACTGTGGACCCTCGGGAGTTCTTGGATGGGGCCACTCCTTCGCTGGATAGGACGGCCCTCGGCAGGCTTGATGATGAGGCCCTCGAGTTTAAGATCCTTTGGTCCTCCCTCACTGTACGCTTCTCCTTTCTTGCATAATAGTCTAATTCCTTTATCTGTTGCATAATAGTCTAACTCCTTTATCTGGTTGTTAACAGGCTTGCATAGCCCTCGGTGAGCATGCCAGAAGGTTTGATGAATGGCGCCTCCAGAGGCGCAACAAGATGAAGCCATGAACAAGCTCATCCATGATAATGCAGACGCCGTGAGGCAGATGGCCCGGCTAGAAGAGGACCTCCGGCAGGCGAAGGCTGAGGCAGAGAGAGCTGCAAAGGAGAGAGCTGAAGCTGAAAGGGCCGCTGCTGAGGGCGCGAAGAAAGCCGCTGAGGAGGCCAAGGCAGAAGCTGTCGCCAGTGCGATTGCTGCCTTCATCGCCGAGGGGTGGAGGGGCGAAGGCCACAAGGACTGGATGGCTTCGGTGGTGGAGGTGTCTGTTTATGGGTGGGTGAAAGGCCTCGGGGCGATGTGGCTAGCCCACAAGGGCGAAGATTATTGTGTTGGGGAGAGTTCTTCACACAGGCCCTCGTCTACAGAAGGCTGGCCCACCACTTGAAGATTGAGCCGAAAGCTTTTGACCCAGCGGCATATGGCCTTCCTCCCATGCAGCCGGATGTTCGCGTGCCCCTTCCCACAGACTTTGAAAGGCCGGATTTGGAAGATTCTGAACTGATGAAGGCGGCCGAGGATGAAGAAGAGACCAGAGGGGGCGTCTCCTCGAAGCCTGTCGAGGGGGTGCTGCTGAAGCTGATGATAATCCTATTCTTGTATAATTTTGAATAATTTTTTGTAATGAATATGTACGATCCTTTGGCTTCGGCCACTCTGTAACAGAACTCCTTTGGTTGTACTCCTTTCTGAATATGCATGGATGCCTTCGGGCTTTGTGATGTATGAAATTGCTTTTCTTTCGATGAATTCCTTTTGTGTTATTCCTTGCTTTCTTTCCCTTCGTGCATGAATGTATGTTTGGTTAAACGTTTTGCCGAGGGCCCAACATTTAGGACTTAGAAAAATTTTCTAATGGTTTGTTCAGTGCTAGGGCCTTGATTGATGCTTCCTTCTGAATTTGGGTAGTTGTCATGACTTGATCGAGGGCCAAAAATTTAGGACTTAGAATATTTTTCCAAGTGTTTGTACAGTACTAGGCCTTCGGTCAATGCTTCCTTCTGAACTTATGTAGATGTCATGAATTGTTCGAGGGCCAAAAATTTAGGACTTAGAATATTTTTCTAAGTGTTGCTTACAACTTGGCCTCTGGTTGATATCTCTTTCGTGTGCCTTGTGTTGTGTGAGTTGTAAGCCCTTCTTCGTTGGTGGCCGGGGGCTAATAGTTCAGGGCTTAGAAAAATTTCGAAGTTATGGTCACTGTTGTGCCCTCGGCTTGTGTCTCCATTTAGTCACGAGTTGACCGAAGACCTAAGATTCAGGACAGACGTTTTTCAAGTGTAGTTTTACCATTGAGCATTCGGTTGTATGTTGAGTTGACCGAGGGCCAATCACGAGGGGATCTAAAATCTGGGCTCATTCATCTACTTCCCTCTTTCCATGATCTACGAGGGGAAGATCCGAACAAACACTTGTCAGAGTTCCATATTGTGTGCACAAGCATGTGCCCAAATGGGGTCACCGAGGAGCAAATCAAGTTGAGGGCTTTTCCATTCTCCCTCAAAGACACGGCTAAGGATTGGTTATTCTATCTCCCTTCAGGGAGTATAGATACATGGGCGTCAATGAAAAAATGCTTCCTAGAAAGGTACTACCCTGCATCCGTCTCATCATCTTTGAAAAAACAAATAAGCAACATCGAGAAAAAACATGATGAGACATTATATGAATATTGGGAGCGTTTTAAAAAATTGTGTGCTAGTTGCTCATACCATGGTTACACAGAGCAAGACCTCATCCTCTACTTCTATGACGGTCTTGCGGAGCAAGATAGACGCTTGGTAAACGCAGCATCTAGAGGGGGAATTTTCAACAAAACCCCTTCCCAAGCTAGGAATCTCATTTCGGGGTTGGCCGAAAACTCGAGACATTACAACGGGAGGTCATCATCAAAACGAGTCATGGCAGCAGAATCCAACAATTCCTTAGAAAGTCAAGTGGCCGGCTTGACTTCTTTGGTAAAAGATTTTCTCTTAAATCCGAAAAACCCAAGAAGCCAAGTTCTGCGGCATATGCTCAACACAGGGGCATCCCACTGATTCCTGCCCGACGCTACAAGAAGAGAACTCCGAGCAAGTCAATGCTTTGGGGTTCCAAGGTCAAAGAAGGTACGAGCCCCAAGGCAATACTTACAACCCGAGATGGAGAGATCATCCAAATTTAAGGTACACAAATTCTCAACAACAAACAAACCCTCCTCCTCAACAATATAAACAACAAGGCCAAACATCAAATTCGAGTATGTCCACCGAAGACATGATTCGAGCACTGGCCGTTAATATGCGAACAATGCAGCAAAGCATGGGGCAATTCCAACAAACCATGATGCAATTCCAACATGAAACCAAGTCGAGCATTCAAAATTTGGAAACTCAAGTTAACCAAATTTCAGGTTTCATAAGTCGACTTGAAGCAAAAGATTCGGGTAGGCTCCCTTCCCAACCTGAGCAAAATCCAAGACAACATGTCAATGCAATCACGTTGAGGAGCGGTAAAGAATTGCAAACACGGGAAGTTGAGGGGGAGAAGCAAGAGGTTGATCTTGAAGAAGGCTTTCAACCGGAAGAGGAAATACCAACGAAAACTAAATTCCCTCCACTTTCATCTTATGAGCCACTCCCTCCGTTCCCTGAGGCATTGAAAGACACGAGGAAGCTGAAGAATGATCAGGACATCTACGAGACCTTCGCCGATTCTGAGGTAAACATCCCACTCTTCAAACTGATCAAAAGTGTTCCCCGTTATGCAATGTTCTTAAAGGAACTATGCACAATGAAAAAGAAAAATAAACTGGAAGGGAAACACCTTCGGGAGCCTTCTGAAAGTGTTGACAGGCAGCACACCTTCGGGCGAGATCCGCACAGTCTCGAGCCATCGTAGGTCAGAAATATCCTTGGACTATGAGCCTTCGAGACATGGAGAAAGGTCCCTGGTGAGCTGAGCAAGTGCCACTGTGCACTTCTTCCATCGTGACTTCGGCCTCATCTTGGTGAAGGCACTAGAGTAGCGTGCCGTTGTAGGAGCGTTTATAGAGCCTTCCATCTTTGAGGGTATAGCTAGGAGCCCTCAATCTTGGTAGTTTGGCGCGGGCTTCATCCTCGGGCAGTTGCCCTGTGGTGATGAAGGCCATGATGTTACGCCCTAGACCGCATCCGAGCCACGTAGACAACCGCCGTACAACCCAATAAGAACAACATTATGTCATCCTTATTGAATCATACAAGGCGTCTGATAGATTCTAATGCCAAACCGATTAGTAAACTCATACAATCAACATCAATATCAAAATCAACGAATGTGGAAATAATATGTTTGATATTTAGCCACACGTGGCAAACATGAGCACGCAGGCCCCAACTGTTTAAAGGAAAACATTGTTCAAATATCCATGAGCAGTTTATAAATTTTAAATAAGAATGGAAGCACGAACCACGTCTTCCTTTTTGATCAGTCACCCTAGGCAAAGGTGCAGGTAGTAGGACTCTAGCCTTAACCTGAAAAATGTGAGGGCCCTCGGAGGGGTCAGTACTCCATAGAAGTACTAGTGACAAGCAGGCTATATGAAGAATAGCTAATGTTTCAGACACGAGACCCAAAAATAGGGTGATACATATATATATATATATATATATATGTGTGTGTGTGTGTGTGTGTGTGTGTGTGTGTGTGTGTGTGTGACTCATCCACCCAATGATACATACTGTATATATATTTGTAAAATACTCAACCCCTAGGTCATTTCATTTAAAGAGTCTTTTAGAGATAAAGTTCTTACCTGACTTTTCTCACTCCTTTCCCGGATGCCTAGCTCACAAGCTATAGTCTACCTTCGATTCATACTACTGAGTGTTTTAGGATCATTTACCGTCCAAGGCACTCAACCCAACCTGGAGTATTTAGGATCATTTACCGTCCAAGGGCACTCAATCCCACCTGGAGTATTCTGGATCATTTACCGTCCAAGGGTACCCAATCCTACCTGGAGTATCTGGATCATTTACCGTCCAAGGGTACTCAACCCCACCTGGAGTATTCTGGACCATTTACCGTCCAATGGTACTCAATCCCCGATCTATATTCTACCAAATCCTAACCTGGATGTGGCTAACGTTTCATTCCTTCGACTATGGACAATACCTAGCCCTATAGTCGTATAATATTCCTTACTAATCAACGTGGACAGTTCTCACCCGAATGCCCCTCGTTATACTCATTCAAAACTGACCGTTGGGTGTGAAACCCAATACTCGATCGAGTATCTACCTATACTCGGTCGAGTATAGGAGACAGTAACCCCCTGGGACGAATTTTCAATGCATACCCGATCGAGTATCTACCCATACCCGATCGGGTATAGGAGACAGTAGCCCTTGGCATGAATTTGCAGCAAATACCCGGTCAGGTACTTGCCCATACCCGGTCGGGTAAAGCAGTTGACTTGGCGGTCAACGCCTGTTTGACCGTCCAAACGGAGTCCGATTAACGTGAAATTTTACATGCAAGTACTCTTTGACGTCCTTAATCCAAAAATACCTATTTGGGTCCCTGGAACATCATACATATCAATTTATGATAATTTCACTAATCAAGCCTACAAATCATGTTTTCCAACTATGTTATATTCTTTAACATAACCTAACACATGCTTTAATACCATTAATCAATCCACAAAACACATTCTTGGTTAATTTAGGTAATATCATGCCTCAATCAAAAGTTATAAAGCATAAAGCCGTCTTCTCACCTTAAATGAAGCTTATGAAGTTCTAGCCTTCCTTATTGAGCTCCGGTGAAACTCCGGTGAACTACAACGAACTCCGGCGACAATTCCGGCGACCATTTCAACTCCGTGAAAGTTCCTTGAATACCTTAGATAAGTTACTGACAAGGTTTTATCATCATAAAACCCATGTTAATACGAATAACCTCTAAAAGGTTATTTTCCGGCGAACCGATCACTTTGTCTTCTAAGTCCGTTCTTGGACTTAGAACTACCTTCCAACCCCTCATTCTACACTTCCAAACATGTAGAACAATCCTACGGGTCCTCCATATCCTATATGAGTCATATGGTAGTTAGAAAAATAAATAAAAAGTTGTTATAAGGTCATTACCTTAATCACCACACTTCTTCCTTCCTTTTTCTTCCTTAAACCTTCTTCTTGGACTCCCTTGAGCTTGAGTTCGGATTTGGAGCTATGGAGATTAAAGTTGAAGAGCTCCTCTCTCCTCTCTTGTGAATTTGGTCGAAATAATGGGTGTAAGGGGTAGGGGTTGTTCCTTCTTTGTCTTACTTGACAATAATGAGGGGAAATGAGGCCCACTCCTCATTTGATGCAAATCCCTTCCACATCCCTCATCCTTCTTCATGTGGTGCGGACAATTTATGTCTATTTTGAGACTCAAAAACGTGATTTGGCCCCCACTTATGTGGGAGGTCAACCCTTTGTGTCCCGGAGTGTACAATCGGTCCCGAAAGTTGTATTTTTCGGACTGTTTTAATTATATTTTATTTTATCGGGTCAAATAAAATATACTCATGTTCCAAATCCTTTATTGACCTTAGAATGAATATACGTCCCTCAACTTAATTTAGAAGTCTCCGAAATCCCTTTCCGGGCTGTCATCAGATAAATTGCCGATACTGATAATTGGCCCTGTTTGACCAACCGGTCAACCCCATGCCATTGCCATGGCCCAATTAGGATATCCACCACCATATACATATTATCTAGGCCAAGTTTAATATAATATGTGGTCCCGACAGTACCGGGCGGCCCCCACTTCCGGGGTGGGCCCCACGTGAATTTTACTATTCACGTAAAAGAAATGATAACAATTTACAATCACATAAAAATGCTTTTATTCATTTCTCAAGTTTCAATACATAACTTGATAAAGTACAAATACTTAGGGGCAGTGTTACAAGTTCTACCCCCCTTATTTGGGATTTCGTCCCCGAAATCCACGTGTCTAATCAAACAGAAATGGGTACTGTTCCCTCATCAGGGTCTCCACTTCCCAAGTTTGCTCCTCGACGTGATCACTCTTCCAAAGTACTTTTACCATCGGTACCTCTTTGCTCCTTAGCTTCTTTACCTGCCGGTCTATGATCTTTACCGGCTGCACCGTATAGTGTAGGTCTTCTCGGATTTCAACTGGTGGTTTCTCAAGAATATGTGACGGGTCCCGCACATACTTCTTGAGCATAGAAACATGAAACACATTGTGAATTTTCTCTAACTCTAGGGTCAACTAAAATCGGTAGGCTACAACCCCGATCCTTTCAAGGATTTTGAATGGACCTATGTAACGTGGGTTAAGCTTACCCGACTGAGGAACCTGATGATCCCTTTCCAAGGTGATACCCTCAGAAATACCTCGTCACCGACCTCAAACTCCAACGTCCTCCGACATTTATCGGCAGCTCTTCTGCCGGTCTTGGGTATCCTTGAGTCTATCCTGAATAACATTTACCTTTTCCTTGGTGATCTCGACTAACTCGGTGCCCTTAAGCTTAGCCTCGCTGACCTCGTCCCAGCACAAAGGTGTCCGACATTTCCTCCCATTCAATGCTTCGTATGGAGGCATGCATATACTCGCCTAGTAACTATTGTTATAGGCGAATTCCACTAAAGCCAACTGATTGTCCCAGCTTCCCTGGAACTCCAAGGCACATGCCCTCAACATGTCCTCCAAAATCCGAATCACCCGTTCAGATTGCCCATCCGTCTGAGGATGAAATGCGGTGTTAAACCTCAATTTCGTACCCAGGGATTCCTGGAACTTAGGCCAAAATTGTGATGTGAACCGTGGGTCTCTATCCGATACTATGGTAACCGGAACCCCATGCAGTCTCACAATCTCATCAGTGTACAACTTGGCCAGTCGTTCAAGCGTATAAATAGTGTTGATCGGTAGGAAATGAGTACTCTTGGTCAGCCTGTCAACTACCACCCATACCGTGTCGTAGTTCCTAACCGTTCGTGGCAGACCCACCACGAAGTCTATGGTAACATGCTCCCACTTCCATTCTGGAATAGTAAGTGGTTGTAACAATCCTGTTGGGTGTTGATGTTCTGCCTTTACCTGCTGACAGGTGAGGCAACGGCTCACATACTCTGCAATTTCTCTCTTCATCCCCGACCACCAGTAATTTTCTTTCAAATCCCAATACATTTTCGTACCGCCTGGGTGTATGGCATAAGCAGATTAGTGAGCCTCCTCAAGGATAGATTTACGGAACTCCTCATCTGATGACACACACACCCGTTCCTTGAATAGTAGGAGTCAATCTTCTCTCTCACAGAAACCCTCGACGGGCCCCACGAGCATCCGTTCCCGGATCTTCTGAAATTCCTCGTCGTTGCCTTGACATGTTCTGATTTCGTTTAACAAGGTGGGTCTCACCTCAAATCTGGCCAATAATGCCCCATCCGTGGATACCTCCACATGTGCCCTCAATGCTTGTAAGCATGTGAGTAAAACCCGTGATGAGCTCTTCCTGCTCAGTGCATCGGCTACTACATTAGCCTTGTCTGGATGATAGTCAATGATCAAGTTGTAATCCTTGATTAACTCCATCCATCTTCTCTATCTCATGTTCAACTCTTTCTGAGTGAACACATACTTCAACCTTTTGTGGTCAGTATAGATGTGACACAACTCTCCGTAGAGGTAGTGCCTCCAAATCTTCAATGCAAACACCACATCACCTAACTCTAGATCATGTGTGGGATAATTTACTTCATGCTTTCTCAACTGCCGAGAAGCATAAGCAATTACCTTCCCCGATTGCATCAGTACACATCCAAGTCCCTGAATGTTAGCATCACTGTATATGTCATACCATAACCCTTGCACGGGTAAGGCAAGCACTGATGCTTCAGTCAAACGTTTCTTTAACTTAAGAAACCCCTTCTCACACTTGTCATCCCACACAAACTTAGCCCCCTTTTTAGTGAGTTTCGTGAGTGGAGATGCTATCACCGAGAACTTCTCCACAAATTTGCGGTAATACCCCGCTAAACCGAGAAAACTCCTTATCTCCTTCACATTCTTGGGCCTCTCCCAATTAGTGACTGCTTCAATCTTCGAGTTATCAACTGAAATGCCCGAGCCCGATACTACATGCCCGAGAAAACCGATCTCCCCAAGCCAAAATTCATATTTAGAGAATTTGGCAAAGAGTTGCTTCTCCCGCAGTGTTTCAAGCACAAGCCTTAGATGTTCCTCGTGTTCTTCTTCATTCATGGAGTATATCAAGATGTCATTTATGAATACTATGACGAACTGGTCAAGTATTGGTGAAATACTCGGTTCATGAGGTCCATGAATGCTGCGGGGGCGTTCGTAAGCCCAAACGACATTACTAGAAACTCATAGTGACCATACCTTGTACGGAATGCACTTTTGGGTATGTCACTCTCCTTGATCTTCAGTTTATGGTAGCCCGATCTCAAGTCGATCTTAGAGAACACGGTTGCCCCCGTAGTTGATCGAACAAGTCATCAATCCTTGGCAAAGGGTACTTGTTCTTTATCGTGACCTTGATCAACTGACGGTAGTCGATACACATTCTCATTGTACCATACTTCTTCATTACAAAGAGTACGGGTGCCCCCCATGGTGAATGACTCGATCTAATGAATCCGTTATCTAGTAGCTCTTCTAGTTGAAGTGGTACCAGAGTGCCGAAGGCACCTGAGTTTTGCGTGAGTGTTTGGATGAAGGCGGAGAATGTCGACTGTACGTCGATAGTGAGAACCGGAGGGCTCACTTGATTTTCACTCCGGTCCATCCTTCGGGTTTCGATTCCAAGACTTGCATCGGGAGCGTTTTGCTGAAGCTGAAGGCATAGGTCAACAACAGCCTGTTCCAACTCAGTGATGACCCCACTCTCGGGAGCCTTGTTGGAGACTCCGGGGGCATTGACTTCACCGAGGGCCAGGTTGTTGTCCTCAAGGTTCTTGGACTGAGCACGAGTGGTTCTTCCCATTTTGGTAGGTATTCTGAGCTGAAGGGGAGGGTTTCTTACTTGATTGTTCGACCTCTCAACGAGAGCACCAAATGATGGATAGTGTACCCGGCCGAGGGTAGCTTATCCGAGGGGTTACTGCGGGGAGTAACTTAGAAGTCAGAGCGAATGAGTAAGAGAGAGAGAGAGTCAAATGTATTAAATGAATTCGTTGTGTCTTACAAAGGGAAAAGGGGCTGCTATTTATAGTAGTAATAAATGCTATATGGGGACACATGTCAGCATTCTAGTGGTCGAGGGGTCACCTCAATCGGGGTGGCGCTGGCACTCGCATGTGACCGCATTAAATGCGGTGGTTGGACGCGACGTTTGTACTTGGTACGGTGATCCAGCGCATGTGGAGAGGAGATTCTGTCGAGGAAGATGCCTTCGGCTGTAGGTGACAGGCCAAAGGCTTTTCGTGCTGGGGGCCTCCTAGTACCGAGGGCTCCTATGCCGAAGGCTTGGTTTTTTAGATTTGTTCTCCTGTGATGTTTCTGAGCCCGATTCTGTCACTAGTAGCCTTCGGCCATGGGGTCGAAGGCACCCCTTAATGTATCGTGGGCTGCTTAGAGTTCCATCTTGTTGGGCTTGGCCCGCTTGGTCCTGTTGGGACTGATTGTAATAGTGAAAGTATGTGGGCCGGGGGTCCCAGGGCCATATACTCCATCAATATATAACATGTTCATAAAAGTATTTTATTTTTAAATTTAATCAGTTTTTTCTTTGAAAAAATATGTCATCTAAAAAACTTCCGCTTTTTCACGCCTAAGTACGCCTAGGCTTACGCCTTTTCACGCCTTTGGTGGTCAACTCTCGAGCTGACCGCATTTTCCACGCCTTTCTATAATGCGAGGCGTTTCTCCGCCGCCTCACGCCTAGGCGCGCCTAGGCCCCCCCGCCTTTTGCTGCCTTTTAGAACACTGACTACGAAGTAATTTTGAACACAATTGTAGTCACTGATAATTATTAAGTAATATTTTTATCCATCACATTTTAAAGAGTAATATTTATAAAATAATTTTAGAAATTAATTTTCAGATTCAAACAAATTTTTTTATAGAGAAAAAATAACATTCACATCTTCCCAAAAAAACCTTCATAGTTCAGACAGCTCTTACAGACCTGATCATAAGGCTTGGGACACACCACATAATAAAAAATCACCAAATATTCAAATATTCCAACCATACAAACTCGAACTAAAAGAAAAACAAATACTACTAAAGCAAAAATAATACTGAAATAAAATCTTTTTCTGTAATGAAGATAGTACTAGAGGAGAGCAAGTTGCTATAATATGGATGAACAATAATCTTCTTTTCCTTCTTCGTTCTTTTCCTTCTTCATAGAGATATGTGGAGTCAAAAATAATCTTGATACACAGCTCACAAGCAGACACACAAAACCCTCAAGCATGCGAAATTTGCTGTGTGACAACAAAACCCCTCCACTGGCTGAGGGAGACAACCCAATCATAACAATAACAAAAGAACAATCAAACTGGATCCTATCTATGCCAAGAAATCAGAAAACTTCGACCCAAAGATATTCGACGAGGCTAGGCTACGATGGATTTCATGGTCTCATCGACTTTCATTTGTTTACTCAATTAAAATGTATTTATAATAGAAATTAGTTCAAATAGGATTAAAACTATGGCAAAAACCTAAAATAGGACTTGCTATATTTTTATTTCAAAATAGGACCATATGAGTCCTATTGAAAACATACATATTTTTGCATTACATTCTTACGCTTCCATTAAATATGAATTAAAAATAGTCAAAAGCCATAATTAAATGTTTAATTCGTAATAAATTCGAAAAAAATACAAAAATTCGTAGAAATATAATTAAAAAATTTATAAAATTTTTATAAAATAAAAAATTCAAAAACTTTTTTTTTTAAAAAAATAATTTTATTTTTAAAAAAATTAATAAAAAATAGTAAAACTCCGTAAAAAAAATTAAAAAAATATGGATGCCTTTCCCACCGCCTGTACTACCTCCCAGCACCACCACCTCCGGCCGATGAAAAAAATGCCATTTTCCCAGAAAAATGCCATTTTTTTCTGTAAATGCCAAAAAAGTGGCATATTTCTCTTTTCGAATGCCAACATTTTCATTTTTCCTGCCATAAATATGGCATTCGTAATGAACTTGGCATTTTTTTCACCTGGTGACTGGAGGTGGTGGTGCTGAGGTGGCAGAGGCGGCGGCGATTTTTATTTTGAGTTTTTATTTTTTTATATTTTATTTTATTTTTTTAATTTTTTGAAAAAAAAAATAATTAAATTTTTAATATCGAAATGTTTTTCTTAATTTTTTAGTATTTTTTACGAATTTTTATTATTTTTATTATTTTATTAGGAATTAAAACATTTTAATAGCTATAAGGGTATAATTGTCCAAGGTACACATAATTAGTCCTATGCAAACATAGTTTATTTTTTGGTCCTATTTGTGAAAAGTGAATGACTTTTAGTCCTATTTTGATAATTAACTCTATTTATAATTAAATAAACTTGACTTTTTAGTCCAAATTGGAAATGGGAATAAAGTGCGTTTAGAAGAGTCCGTTTATCAACTTATCAGGCTTATCAGCCAACTTTTTAATCAAACACGTAACTTGTAATTTCGCGTGTTGAATTGTGTAATAATAAGAAAAAGTAAGGTTGAAGTTACTTTTCTGGCTGTATTGGCTGAATTTACCGTAGATGACTATTTCAGTTATTTTTCATATGTTTTTTTACTTATTTTATTAATAAAATTGATGGAGTATATGGCCTAGGGACTCCCCGGCCCACATACTTCCACTATTACATTCAGGCCCAACAGGCCCAAAACGGACCAAGCCCAGCAGAATGAAGGTCTAAGCAGGGCACGATGCATGAAGTCCCATGGCTTTAAGCTACCAGTGACAGAATTGGGTTCAACAGCATCACGGAAAAATAAGGCTTGAAAACCAAGCCTTCGGCAATTGGAGTTGTAATACCCGAGATTAATTTAAGAGGATTAATAGTACTACTCATACCAACAGAGGTGCATCTCCTTTTAAGGGAGCTCATCACCCAAGAACTCCAAAGTTAAGCGTGCTTGCACGGGAGTAGTCTTGGGATGGGTGACCCCCTGGGAAGTTTCTCAGGGCGCGCATGAGTGAGGACAAAGTGCGCGGTAAAGGCTCGTGGTGGTTTGTGGGGACAGTACTAGAGGTCTAGAGTAACTACCTCGGGTCCGTGTGGGGCCCCGGGGTGTTACAGGTGGTATCAGAGCAACCCTGCGACAGTGTGTTGACCCGTTGGATATCGGGCAGGGCACTTAGCGGGGCAAGATTCTGGGGTTCGATTGAGATTGTTAAGGGCGCAACGAGGACGTTGCTATCCTAAGTGGGGGTGATTGTAATACCCGAGATTAATTTAAGAGGATTAATAGTACTACTCATACCAACAGAGGTGCATCTCCTTTTAAGGGAGCTCATCACCCAAGAACTCCAAAGTTAAGCGTGCTTGCACGGGAGTAGTCTTGGGATGGGTGACCCCCTGGGAAGTTTCTCAGGGCGCGCATGAGTGAGGACAAAGTGCGCGGTAAAGGCTCGTGGTGGTTTGTGGGGACAGTACTAGAGGTCTAGAGTAACTACCTCGGGTCCGTGTGGGGCCCCGGGGTGTTACAGGTGGTATCAGAGCAACCCTGCGACGGTGTGTTGACCCGTTAGATATCGGGCATGCACTTAGCGGGGCAAGATTCTGGGGTTTGATTGAGAGTGTTAAGGGCGCAACGAGGACGTTCACGGGAGTAGTCTTGGGATGGGTGACCCCCTGGGAAGTTTCTCAGGGCGCGCATGAGTGAGGACAAAGTGCGCGGTAAAGGCTCGTGGTGGTTTGTGGGGACAGTACTAGAGGTCTAGAGTAACTACCTCGGGTCCGTGTGGGGCCCCGGGGTGTTACAGGTGGTATCAGAGCAACCCTGCGACAGTGTGTTGACCCATTAGATATCGGGCGGGCACTAAGCGGGGCAAGATTCTGGGGTTTTATTGAGATTGGTTTAAGGGCACAACGAGGACGTTGCGATCCTAAGTGGGGGTGATTGTAATACCCGAGATTAATTTAAGAGGATTAATAGTACTACTCATACCAACAGAGGTGCATCTCCTTTTAAGGGAGCTCATCACCCAAGAACTCCAAAGTTAAGCGTGCTTGCACGGGAGTAGTCTTGGGATGGGTGACCCCCTGGGAAGTTTCTCAGGGCGCGCATGAGTGAGGACAAAGTGCGCGGTAAAGGCTCGTGGTGGTTTGTGGGGACAGTACTAGAGGTCTAGAGTAACTACCTCGGGTCCGTGTGGGGCCCCGGGGTGTTACAGGAGTCCTCGACACTAAGAGGCCCCCGGTACGCAGAGCCTTCGGACTGTCATCTATAGCTGAAGGCATCCTCCTCGACAGAATCTCTCATCCACATGCGCTGGATCACCGTACCAAGTACAAACGTCGCATCCAACCACCGCATTTAATGCGGCCACATGCGAGTGTCAGTGCCACCCCGGTTGAGGTGACCCCTCGACCACCGGAATGCTGACACGTGTTCCTATCTAGCATTTATTGCTACTATAAATAGCTGTCCCTTTCCCCTTTGTAAGACACGCCTTGAATATATAACTCATATATTCGAATGCGCTCTCTCTCTTACTTATTTGCTCTGACTTCTCTCTAGTTACTCCCCGCAGTAACCCCTCGGATAAGCTACCCCCCGGGTACACCACCATCAAAAATATATTTTAAATATAATTTATTCATAAATTAACAGGAGCACCGAATGGCGAATACAGTCACTTCAGTCCGAGCTTCAGAAATTTCAGCAGAATCAGCCGATTCAGCCGATTTCAGTGTTACTAAACGGGCTCGAAATGTAAACATGCTTAAGTTGGAATTAGCATGTGACATGAAGCCCATCTAATTCAGCTTAAATGTTTAACATTTTCTTTATTTCCTTTATTCTAATTGTTCATTAATGAGTCTTGATCCTTTTAGAACTAGAACTCATTAATGAGCAATATTTTCTTTGTGAATGAGAAACTAGTTTAGAATTAGTATAAATACATCTTCCTCTTTCATAATTAATAGACCAATTTTCTAGATTCTATTTATCCGTTTCTCTTATATACTACTATTATGGAGCCCTATCTTCCTCTTTCATAAAGGCATATATACAGTACTACTATTTTTTTGCAATTATTATTATTAAATTGTTGCTATTGTTTTTATCTGCAATGTTTATTTTCTAATAATTATATTATACTAGTACAATAGTATACTTATCCAGTTGAATAAAATCAACAAATCAATCTCATTTTCACCTACAAAGGTAACTTAGTAACTACAGAATATAATATGGTGTCAAAAAAACTACTTAGTATTCCCTCCGGTCCTAAATAAACTTCACACTTTGACTTCACACAAATTAAGGAAATAAATTTGATTTTACTGTAGAGTACACTGTTGTGACACTATTTGGCACTGTTTGACATTGTTTGATACTGTTTTGCACTGTTTTGATGTAGATAATTTGCCAAATAAGGAAGGGAGAAGAAGTGTGAAGTTTATTTTGGATCTACCCAAAATGGAAAGTGTGAAGTTTTTTTAGGACCGGTAAGTATATAACATAAAGTCAAAGGACAGGCAGAAATCATTGAAATAGACGTTTTCATTTTGATTCTAATAATGAAGAGTAAAAAAAATTAAAAGCATCGTTTACTTGATACTTAAAATAAATGCTTCATGCTTGATATTGTCAAACAAATCCAACAAGCTAAAAGAAGGGCTGAATCTGTCTTACCAAACATCCCTAGTAGTATATGATAAGTTTGGGTTGGTTCTGTTTTGTTCAGTGAATTTTAAATTAGCTCACATTTTTTTCTCTGGAAATGGTGCACACTCCTTTCTACCTCCTCATTATCCTCATCTTTCTGCAACTCCTTCCATTTCCAGCCTTTGCTCAAAACAATGACAATGAAATAGCAGTTAACAGCAACCTCACCGCAACGAATGGGACCGAACCATGGCTGTTATCACCATCCGGTGATTTCGCTTTCGGGTTCTCACAAGTTAAAGGCAGAAACCAGTTCCTACTGTGCATATGGTATGCCAAAATAAAGGATCTTACCATAGTTTGGCATGCCAATACCACTACTTCTGGAGTACCCCAAGGATCAACCGTGCAGCTCGATACCGAAAACGGACTTGTTCTTCGTGATCCTCAAGGAAACAGATTATGGAGAAGTGATGGTTATGTTGGTAAAGTTGCTTATGGATCTTTATATAACACAGGGAAGCTTGCACTCTCTGGAAGTGATCATACAGTTCTGTGGGATACTTTTGCCCACCCAACTGATACTTTGTTGCCTACCCAGGAGATGAAGAATGGAAGCAGTCTCATGTCCTTAAAGTCTGAAGTCAATTTCTCACAAGGTCAGTGTTAGATTAAATTCCAAGATCGGTATCATACAGTTATACATAATCATATACCCATTTATCCATATTATTCTTTCTTTATGAGATTCTTGACAGGTAGAGATCTTTCACTTATATTGTGTTGTTATTCCACAGGGAATAAGCATATATATATAGAGGATGAGAGGGTTGGGTAACTCTAGTCCTAGACAGACTCAAACACAAGTTCAACCTATCATTAAACCAATTAAAGATCTAGGACTATACGAATGCTATTAATAATATATAACCTCAATTACATGACCAATATTAGTATATTAATTGAGATTTTTAGTATGAAGCACATAGGGCATCATGAGAGTAAGTTAGGGAAAAAAGTCATATTTTTGTTAGTGGGGTTTAAAGTAGTAATATTTGTGTAATTTTTTCATATTAATTACCGTAATTAACTAAGTATTCCAACAGTCAGTACTCAACAGGGCCCGTGCCTCTTATAAGTAAATTAAAAGGCTTGGAATTAGAAATTACATTACATATAACATGACTTTAAATTGCATTTTTTGTTTCAATAAGAGTTGTTTCAGCCATTGTGGCGGTGTGAATTAGTTTTCCGTTCGCACAAAATAAGGAAAAAAATGACTTATTATTGCGTCGAGGTGTATTGTGATGAGGTTACGCTGCAGATAGCAAATGCAATAGTAACGCTCGGTACATAGTGTATAAGATTTTCTATTATAACTTAAAAAGGATTATTAATAAGGAGAGGACAAGATTAGAATGAGACAGACTAAATTAAATTTAATCATACTTGCACGATGTATAAAATAGAACAACACATCTTATAAGACCCAACTATATTAGAATTATTAGGTCTAGATCATATCGAGATGGGGGTTTGAAAATTCCATACCGAATGTGATTACTTTTTAAAAGTCCACAATGTACATTGGATTGGTGCCACATAGTAGTATGTGGTTGGTGACAATTACTGACAAATTATGGATTGAGATAATCTAATCTTACGCATTTTGATCTTTAAACAAAGGGAGATATACCTAAATAGGACTAAATAAAAGGATAATTGCAATCGTAAGAGTTTAAAGTTTAAATTCCCAAAATATGACCAGCTTTTCCTATTCTACCCTTTCCTTATTCCTTCCTAATAATATTTTTTAAACAAACATTATAAATATAAAAAAATTACAAAAAATAAAAATCGTAAAAAATAAATAACAAATATTAAGACCTCAACCACCAACTCAGCCACCTTCCAGCACCGCCACCTTTTGTCGCCGGAAAAGATTGCCAAGTTGGGGGGAAATTGTCATTATGATGGCAATTTTGAAAAGAAAGCTGGATATTTTCAAAACATGTCATTTTTCAGAGAAATGTGACATTTTTTTTAACAAAAGATGGCATTTTTTCTGGCGGCCGGAGCTGGTGGTGCTGGGAGGTAGAGGACGCGTTGGCGGTGACCTACATATTTTTAAAATATTTTTTAGGTATTTTATTTTATGTTTTAGACTTTTTTAATTTTTTTTTTAAATATTTTATTTACTTTTTTTAAATTTTTGTATTTTTATTTTATTTTTGGGAAATTACCCTAAATAGGACTAAAAATGTTGTAAATTCCAAAATAGGACAATCATGTTTTTATTCCCAAAATAGAACTAATTACTGCCATGTTTTGGCAATACTAGACTTTAAACATGGCAGTATTTTCCAAACTTGACAGTAATTACTCCTGTTTTGAGAATAAAAACATGACAGTCCTATTTTGGAATTTTCAAACTTTTTTACTCCTATTTCGAGAATTTTCTCTTTATTTTTTCACGTTTTTATTATTAATTTATAAATAAATATTCTATTATTTTGATATTTTATTATAAATAAAAATTATGATTTTCTTATTAAGAAAATAAGTTTATTGGAAATTATAGGAAGAGGGTAGAACGAGAAGAAGGGACATATATTAGTCATGTTTTGAGAATAAAGAAATTGTACTCCTATTATTGAATTTCGGGCTAATATATTAGAAGTGATTATATTCTCATTCGTAGAAAATATAAGAGTAACTCTGTTCGTATCATACTATGTGTCACATATTCCTTTTTGGGTTGTATAAAAATATTATAGACATTTCCATTTTTGAAAAAAAAATACACCTCAAAAGCGGCTAGTGTATAATATACGGAGTACTTTTTATTAATAAATAATATTGTATGCTACGATCTAAAAACTCTTCTACTTTTTTAAATAGTGTACGGTAAATCTATAAATCATCTTACATTAAGCGAAAAAACCTCTTGGGACATATATTACCGAGTATGATACAAAGATAGTATGTTTTGCTTATTTTTTAATGTAAGTTGGTTTAATTTGCTGAAAGCTAAGTTTAATAAGATGCACCTTACCACAGGTAGGTTCTATCTTCAACTCCTTGAAAATGGGAATTTGGTGCTGGCAACCAAAACAGTTCCCACCAATGTAGACTATGATGCTGTATACTATACCAGACAGACAAATTCTGGATACAAGCTGATATTCACAGACAAGGGCTCACTCTCTCTACTAAAAACAGACAACACAACAGAAACTCTTATTTCACTTTCTGACTCCATAGTCAAGGAAAACTACCTGAGACTAACTCTGAACTTTGATGGGGTCCTGGCTCTTTACGGGTACCCTAAGGCTTCTTCTGGTGGCAACCAAAAATGGGTTCCTCAATGGACTCAGCCAGACAACATCTGCATCAGCATAACCGGAGAAAAGGGCAGTGGGGCTTGTGGGTATAACAATGTCTGCTCACCTGGCCCTGACAAGAGACCCTCTTGTAAGTGCCCACAAAGTTATTCATTGGTTGATCCAGGAGATGTGTATGGCAGCTGCAAACCCGACTTTGTCCCGACTTGTGGTGGGGGTGGGGGTGGGGGTGGGGGTTCTTCCTCCAACCTTAGTTTTGTTGAGGTAAAGGACACGGATTGGCCCTTATCTGACTTTGAGCAGATTAACCCTTCTGGCATGGAGGAATGCAAAAGGGCCTGTTTGGAAGACTGTTTCTGTGCTGTTGCCATTTTCAGAAGCAACAGCTGCTGGAAGAAGAAGCTGCCATTGTCAAATGGGCGCATAGACACAAGTCTAGGTGCAACGGCTTTCCTTAAAGTACAGAGTGAATAAAGGCCTCTAAGATGATGCTCATCCAGTTCTATATTTAATTGGTGAGACTTGAGAGTATAGGATGGAGAAATGCATTGCATGAAGCAATCATTAGGGGCATATAATATAAGGTAATAATTCTAACATTTCTAAGAGCTTGTATGAATAAAGTAACAAACTATTATCATATGGAGTATATTTAGAAATAATATCATGGAGACATGTGAAACACAATTGAATTTAATAGGTATGGCTCTCTCCTTTCGATTGTATTGTATTTTAAAAAAGTACGTATATTTGAGTGTTTTTTATGGGCGGATCTAAGAATGAGGGGCGGGGTAAGCTAAGAAGTAAAAAAATTGTTATTGCATATTAAAGGTTTAACTTAGGGCTCTTATCAAATCAAGCTTTTTTCGAACTACTCAAGTTGAATCGTGATTTCAAATTTAATTTAGCGACCCGAGTTTAACGAGCTTCGAACTTGAACATGGGCTAGATTTTGAGTTCGGATAATTATTCAAGCTGAGTTCGAGCATAATGATGTTCAGTTTGATCCGGACTCGAGCTTATCGATATATAACTTATAAATTATAGAAATAAATTATACGTAGTGTGTATCTTAAAACTTAAACGTTTTAGTGCAATTTTATAAATTTATTAATAATTATTAAAGATTTTAGTATTTGTTGGCATAACATTCTTTCTTACATTACATATCCAAACAATAAATAAATTATTCTCTAATTTTTAATAAATAAATCATTGTCTAATTTTTAATTCTATCTTTAATCATTATAAATTTATAAGGGAGATGTCACGCCCCGAACCGCATCCGAGCCACGTAGACAACCGCCGTACAACCCGATAAGAACAACAACAGTTCATCCCTATTGAATTGTACAAGGCGTCCAATTGATTCTATTGCCAAACCGATTAGTAAACACATACAATCAACATCAATATCATAATCAAACAAATGCGGACATAATAATATGTTTGATACTTAGCCACACGTGGCAAACACGGGCACGCAGGCCCCCAACTGTTTTAATGAAAACATTGTTCAAAAATCCATGAGCAGTTTATAAATTTCAAAAATACGAATGGAAGCACGAACCACGTCTTCCTCCTTGAGTGATCACCCTAGGCAAAGGTGCACGTAGTAGGACTCTAGCCTCAACCTGAAAAATGTGAGGGCCCCCGGAGGGGTCAGTACTCCATAGAAGTACTAGTGACAAGCAAACTATATGAAGATTAACTAATGTTTCAGACACGAGACCCAAAAATAGGGTGATACATATATATAAATGTCTCTCATCCACCCGATGATACATACTGTATATATACTCGTAAAATACTCAACCCGTAGGTCATTTACCTTAAAGAGTCTTTTAGAGATAAAGTTCTTTCCTGACTTTTCTCACTCCTTTCCCGGTTGCCTAGCTCACAAGCTATAGTCTACCTTCGATTCATACTACCGAGTGTTTTAGGATCATTTACCGTCCAAGGCACTCAACCCAACCTAGAGTATTTAAGATCATTTACCGTCCAAGGGTACTCGGCCCCACCTGGAGTATTCTGGATCATTTACCGTCCAAGGGTACTCGACCCCACCTGGAGTATTCTGGATCATTTACTGTCCAAGGGTACTCGACCCCACCTGGAGTATTCTGGATCATTTACCGTCCAAGGGTACTCGACCCCACCTGGAGTATTCTGGATCATTAACCGTCCAAGGGTACTCGACCCCACTTGGAGTATTATGGATCATTTACCGTCCAAGGGTACTCGACCCCACCTGGAGTATTCTGGATCATTTACCGTCCAAGGGCACTCAATCCCCAGTCTATCCTCTACCAAATCCTAACCTGGACATGGCTAACCTTTCATTCCTTTAACTATGGACAATGCCTAGCCCTATAGTCATATAACAATCCTTAGGATCCAACGTGGGCGGGTCCCACCTGAACGGCCCACGTTAACCTACTCAAAACTGCCCGTTTTGAGCATAAACCAATACTCGATCGAGTATCTACCCATACTCGGTCGAGTACAGGAGGCAGTAGCCCACAAAGCTGATTTTCAATGTATACTCGATCGAGTATCTACCCATACTCGATCGGGTATAGGAGGCAGTAGCCTCCTGGGCAATTTTTCAACAAATACCCGGTCGGGTATGTGTCAATACCCGGTCGGGTATGGCAGTTGACTTGGCGGTCAACGCCCGTTTGATCACCCAAACGGAGTCCGATTAACGTGAAATTTTATACACATATACTTCTTGACATCCTTGATCCAAAAATACCATTTTGGATCCCTGGAACATCACACATAATAAGTTATCACATTTTTGATCACCAAACCTACATAACATGCTTTTCAACTATGTTTTATGTATAATCATGGTATAAGCAAATACTTGATTATTCTTAATCATTCCATAAAACATATTTTTGATTACTTTAGGTAATCTCATGCCTCACGTAAAAGTTATAAAGCATATAGCCATCTTCTCACCTTAATGAAGCTTATGAAGTTCTAGCCTTCCCGGTTTAGCTCCGGCGAAACTCCGGTGAACTTCAACGAACTCCGGTGACAACTCCGGCGACCCTTTCAACTCCGTGAAAGTTCCTTGAATACCTTAGGAGAGTTACTAACATGGTTTTATCATCATACAACCCATATTAATACAAATAACCTCCAAAAGGGTATTTTCCGGCGAACCGGTCACCTTGGCTTCTAAGTCCGTTCTTGGACTTAGAACCACCTTCCAACCCCTCATTCTACACTTCCAAACGTGTAGAACAATACTAGGGTGTGGAATATGATTGTATAATCGTATAAAATGATTGAAGAACAAGAAATGGGGTTTATGGAGTCATTACCTTGTTAAACACAAGTTTTCCCACCTAAACTCCTCTTTTCTCTTCTCTTTTTCCTTTCTTCTTCCTCCCTCAACTTGGTGCGTGTATGATGGATGAAAATGGAGTTTTTTGCAGAGCTTCTCTCCTCCAAAACGATGGTTGGGACGTAGTGTATGGGCTGGGGTGGTTGAGAGTGTTCTTTTTGGATTATTCATCAATGATATGAGGGAGGGACCCCCTTTCTTTCACACCTTGTCTCCAACCCCCTTCTCACTCCCCTTCAGCATCCTAAATGTGCGGCTCCCCTATACATTTACCAGCTTAAGAACGTGGGTTGGCCCCCACTCATGTGGGAGGTCAACCCTTTGTGTTCCGGAGTGTACAATCGGTTCCGAAAGTTGTATTTTCCGGACTGTTTTAATTATATTTTATTTTATCGGGTCAAATAAAATATAACACTTGTTCCAAATTATTATTGGACTTTATGACGAATATACATTCCTCAACTTTAAGTTAGAAGTCTCTGAAATCCCTTTTCGGGATGTTATCTGATAATTTGTCGATACTGATAATTTGGCCACGTTTGACCAACCGATCAATCCTATGCCATTGGCATGGCCCAATTAGGATATCCACCACCGTATACATATTATCTAGTCCAAGATTAATATAATATGTGGTCCCGATAATATCGGGCGGCCCCACATCCGGTGTGACCCCCACGTGAATTTTACTATTCACGTAAAAGAAATGATAAAAATTTACAATCACGTAAAAATGCTTTTATACATTTCTCAGAGTTCAATACATAATTTGATAAAGTACGAATACTTGGGGGTGGTGTTACAAGTTCTACCCCCCTTATTTGGGATTTCGTCCCCGAAATCCACGCATCTAGTCAAACAGAAATGGATATTGTTCCCTTATCAGGGTCTCCACTTCCCAAGTTTGCTCCTCGACACGATACTCTTCCAAAGTACTTTTACCATCGGCACCTCTTTGCTCCTTAGCTTCTTTACCTGTCGGTCCATGATTTTCACCGGCTGCACCGTATAGTGTAGGTCTTCTCGGATTTCCACCGGTGGGTTCTCAAGAATATGTGACGGGTCCCGCACATACTTTTTGAGCATAGAAACATGAAACACATTATGAATCTTCTCTAACTCTGGAGTCAACTGAAGTCAGTAGGCTACAACCCCGATCCTTTCAAGGATTTTGAACGGACCTATTTATCGTGGGTTGAGCTTACCCCGACTGAGGAACCTGATGATCCCTTTCCAAGGTGATACCCTCAGAAATACCTCGTCATCGACCTCAAACTCCAACGTCCTCCGACGTTTATCAGCATAGCTCTTCTGCCGATCTTGGGCAGCCTTGAGCCTATCCTGTATGACTTTTATCTTCTCTTTAGTGATCTCGACTAGCTCGGTGCCCTTGAGCTTAGCCTCGCCGACCTCGCCCCAACACAATGGTGTCCGACACTTCCTCCCATACAATGCTTCGTATGGTGGCATGCCTATACTCGCCTGATAACTGTTGTTATAGGTGAATTCCACTAAAGCCAACTGATTGTCCCAGCTTCCCTGGAACTCCAAGGCACATGCCCTCAACATGTCCTCCAAAATTTGAATCACCCGTTCAGATTGCCCATCTGTTTGAGGATGAAATGCGGTGCTAAACCTCAATTTCGTACCCATAGATTCCTGGAACTTAGGCCAAAACCGTGATGTGAACCGTGGGTCTCTATCCGATACTATAGTAACTGGAACCCCATGCAGTCTCACAATCTCATCTGTGTACAATTTGGCCAATCGCTCGAGCGTATAGGTAGTGTTGATAGGTAGAAAATGAGCACTCTTGGTCAGCCTATCGATCATCACCCATACTGCGTCGTAGTTCCTAACCGTCCGTGGCAGGCCTACCACGAAGTCCATGGTAACATGCTCCCACTTCCATTCTGGAATGGTAAGTGGTTGTAGTAACCCTGCTGGGTGTTGGTGCTCTGCCTTAACCTGTTAACAGGTGAGGCAGCGACTCACGTATTCTACAATCTCTCTTTTCATCCCCGACCACCAGTAACTTTCTTTCAAGTCCCGGTACATCTTTGTACCACCCGAGTGCATGGCATACGCAGATGAGTGAGCCTCCTCAAGGATAGATTTGCGGAGCTCCTCACCCGATGGCACACACACTCGTTCCTTGAACAGTAGAAGTCCATCTTCTCTCTCACGAAAACCCTCGACGGGCCCCACAAGCATCCGTTCCCGGATTTTCTGAAATTCCTCGTCATTGCCTTGACATGTTCTGATTTCGTCTAATAAGGTGAGTCTCACCTCAAATCTGGCCAATAGCGCCCCATCCGTGGATACCTCCACGCGTGCCCTCAATGCCCGTAAGCATGTGAGTAAAACCCCTGATGATGAGCTCTTCCTGCTTAGTGCATCGGCTACTACATTAGCCTTGCCTGGATGATAGTCAATGATCAAGTTGTAATCCTTGATCAACTCCATCCATCTTCTTTGTCTCTTGTTCAACTCTTTCTGAGTGAACACATACTTCAAGCTCTTGTGGTCGGTGTAAATGTGACACAACTCTCCGTAGAGGTAGTGCCTCCAAATCTTCAATGCAAACACCACAACACCTAGCTCTAGATCATGTGTGGGGTAGTTTACTTCATGCTTTCTCAACTGTCGAGAAGCATAAGCAATTACCTTCCCCGATTGCATCAGTACACATCCCAGTCCCTGAATGTTAGCATCGCTGTAGATGTCATACCCTAACCCTTGCACGGGCAAGGCAAAGCACTGGTGCTTCGGTCAAACGTTTCTTTAACTCAAGAAACCCCTTCTCACACTTGTCATCCCACACAAACTTAGCCCCCTTTTTAGTGAGCTTCGTGAGTGGGGATGCTATCACCGAGAACTTTTCCACAAATTTGCGGTAATACCCCGCTAAACCGAGGAAACTCCTTATCTCCTTCACATTCTTGGGCCTCTCCCAATTAGTGACCCCTTCAATCTTTGAGTTATCAACTGAAATGCCCGAGCCCGATACCACATGCCCGAGAAAACCGATCTCCCCAAGCCAAAATTCACATTTAGAGAATTTGGCAAAGAGTTGTTTCTCCCGGTGTGTTTCAAGCACAAGCCTTAGGTGTTTTCCGTGCTCCTCTTCATTCATGGAGTATATCAAAATGTCATCAATGGACACTATGACGAACTGGTCCAAGTATTGGTGAAATACTCGGTTCATGAGGTCCATGAATGCCGCGGGGGCGTTCGTAAGCCCAAACGATATTACTAGAAACTCATTGTGACCATACCTTGTACGAAATGCACTTTTGGGTATGTCACTCTCCTTGATCTTTAGATGATGGTAGCCTGACCTCAAGTCAATCTTAGAGAACACGGTTGCCCCCCGTAGTTGATCAAACAAGTCATCGATTCTAGGCAAAGGGTACTTGTTCTTTATCGTGACCTTGTTCAACTGACGGTAATCGATACACATTCTAAGTGTACCATCTTTCTTCTTTACAAAGAGTACCAGTGCTCCCCACGGTGAATGAATTGGCCTAATGAATCCGTTGTCCAGTAATTCTTCTAATTGCACCTTCAACTCTTGAAGTTCAGCCGGTGCCATCCGATATGGAGGAATTGAGATGGGTTTTGTACCGGGTTCTACTTCAATGGTGAACTCAATTTCTCGATCTGGTGGGAGTCCCGAGAGTTCTTCAGGGAACACTTCTGGGTACTCACTCACCACTCTCACCTCAGTGAGACTCTTTCCCTTGCCTTCCTTGCCTATGACAAAGGCCAAGTATGTTTGACAACCTTTCCTCATCATACGCCTTGCTCTTATGGCCGATATGATACAAGGGTTGAATTTCCCTCTATCTCCCTCGAAGCATAGAGTGTTTCCTTCTCCATCCTTTAGTTCTAACACCTTGGTGTAGCAATCTACCTTCGCATGGTGCTTTTCTAGCCAATCCATGCCAAGTATAGAATCAAACTCGAGCATGTCTAATGGCACAAAGTCACCCGTTAGGCAGTGCTCCCCTATCCCTACATTACATGAGGGATAGTAGTGTTTTCGCTCTACATCATCTCCCAATGGAGTAGAGACCAGCAAAGGTTGCATCATTGCTACCAAAGGCATGTTCAATCCCTCGGCAAACGCTTCGCTCACAAATGAACGTTGTGCCCCGGTATCGATGAGAATTCTCGCATTCCTATCGTTGATCTTTAGAGTTCCTACATATATAAGTCATGTAAGATACCCCACTCAACATCCCGACTGAAAAGGACCGGACGAAAAAATTTCAGCCTAGAATTACCCTATACCCGGTCAGGTAAGGTTCTCTACCCGGCCGGGTATCACCCGAGTTCGTAAGGAAAAACCTCCTATTTTCCTTGCTCGGTCGAGTACCAGCCTTGAATTTGAACAAAATGTCAATACTCGGTCGGGTATATACCCAAACCCGGTCGGGTATCACTCGAAATTCTTAAGTAATAGCTCCCTGTCATCAACGCTCGATCGAATACACACTTCAAAGCTCAAATTTTACACATACCCGATCGAGTATATAGCCATACCCGATCGGGTATTTCTCAAAGTGTCAAAAATGAAGAATTCTGCCACGCTTGCCCGAACGAGTACACACTTCAAAATCGAAGCATGGCCTATACCCGGTCGGGTCTATAGGGATACCCGATCGGGTCCTTCATATTTTTTTGAAGATTTTTTTAATCCAAATACATGATCAAAACACGTGTGTAATCGAGAGAATACCTGCAATGGAGTCCGGGTTGGCCCGAGCATCAGCCTCGGTCATTACATACACCCGTGCTTGGGTCCTTCCTTGGTTAACGGACGCAGCATTGCTAGCCGTGGGTCCGCCCCTTCCCGTGCTGACCTGAGACGGTCCCGCACGTCCCCTACTAGCCGTAGGTCCTTCAATGGCCCCCGATGGACCGCCTCCATTCAACATTGTGCAAGAGGATTTGAGGTGGCTCGTGCTACCGCATTTGTAACACCGGGGTGGTTCATTGCACTTCCCCGCATGGTTCTTGCCGCAATTTGCGCACCTCGGTAACCACGTTCTCCCTGGTTTGGCCCCTTGCCCTCCTGAGCCCTTATACTTTTTCGTCGGTGGTGTCGGCGCCCTGAATGAATTGCCACCCCCGGCGTGATGCTTCCGAGAGTGGTCTTGGGGTCCAGAGTTTCCCCATCTTCTCTTCTTCGCCTCCTCAGCGTCCCGCAACTTCCTCTCGTTCCATTGGGCTTCCCCAAGGAGCCCTTGATCGACGATCTGGCTAAATGTCATGTTGTGATGGTAAGTAGCCCGGTCACGGATGTCCAACTGCAAAGCATCCCAAAAGTGATTGGCCATACGATTTTCATCCAACGAGTATTCTGGGATGAATCGTGCCAAGTCACGGAACCTTTGTTCCAATTGCCTCACCGAGCAACCATCCTCCTGTCTCAGGTTTGTGTACTCTCTTCTTTTGAGATTGACTCCAAAAGTTGAGTGGTACTAATTATAGAACTCCACTTCGAATTTCTCCCAAGTGGCCTCACCGTGGAACTTTCCCTCCACGCCTTCCCACCATACAGCAGCTACCCCTTCTAGTAGCCTGGTGGCAACCCTCAACTTCACGTCGAGTCCAATTTGCATGTCCCGAGAAGCATCATTCAGCTTCTTAATCCAGTCAGCGGCCTCAGATATGTCGCCCTTGCCATCAAATGACTTGCACCCCAAGGCCCTGGCCTCCTTGAGGTACTTGGAGATACGCACCATTGTGTCTCCCCCAAATGTCCCCGATGGAGCACTAGAAGCACCTCGGCTTCCCTGCCCCATGGCTTGCCTAGCCTGTCTAGCTTGGCGCCGCTGCTCTCTCTTTGCCTTATTCTTTAGGTACCATTCTAGTACCTCACTCATGCGGTCATAATGAGGATCATCATCCTCATCTTCTTCCTCAAAGTCCTCCCCGTTGTACGGGGTCTCCTCTTGCTCCGTGCTTGGAGCATATGTGAAATCGTCCGGTTCGGTGGCCCAAGATGGGTGCACAGAACCGACATGCGTGCTACTTGCCGTCGGCGTTGTAGAACGCCCACGACCCCTGCCTCGGCCTCCTCCTCAGCTTTGGCCCCGACCTCTACCCCTAGAGGCCCGTGATTCCGCCCGAGTGGCATGCCCGGTGGCCCCCGGCACATGCCCTGTCGGGTTCCTCCTAGTTATCCTGCGTCCACCCTCCATTTCTGAAAGAAATAAGGAATGAGTCATTAGACTCGTTTCAATGTCAATTGACGGATTAGTACAGAAGACACCACTTGGTCCAACATTATGGCCAACAAACTGTTAAGGGTACCGTCTTAACAATAAGAGGTCAATAACTTGGTTTCCAACGGTTCCTTAGGTACAAAAACTTTCTACTCATGGTTTTGTTCAAAACTTTTCGATGGTAAGATATTAAGAGGTTAATTATATAGTTTAGAAATTGATGGCTCTGATACCACTTAAATGTCACGCCCCGGACCGCATCCGAGCCACGTAGACAACAGTCGTACAACCCGATAAGAACAACAACAGTTCATCCTTATTGAATTGTACAAGGCGTCCGATTGATCCTATTGCCAAACCGATTACTAAACACATACAATCAACATCAATATCATAATCAAACAAATGCAGAAATAATAATATGTTTGATACTTAGCCACACGTGGCAAACACGGGCACACAGGCCCCCAACTGTTTTAATGAAAACATTGTTCAAAAATCCATGAGCAGTTTATAAATTTCAAAAATACGAATGGAAGCACGAACCACGTCTTCCTCCTTGAGTGATCACCCTAGGCAAAGGTGCAGGTAGTAGGACTCTAGCCTCAACCTGAAAAATGTGAGGGCCCCCGGAGGGGTCAGTACTCCATAGAAGTACTGGTGACAAACAGGCTATATGAAGAATAACTAATGTTTCACACACGAGACCCAAAAATAGGGTGATACATATATATAGATGTCTCTCATCCACCCGATGATACATACTGTATATATACTCGTAAAATACTCAACCCGTAGGTCATTTACCTTAAAGAGTCTTTTAGGGATAAAGTTCTTTCCTGACTTTTTCTCACTCCTTTCCCGGTTGCCTAGCTCACAAGCTATAATCTACCTTCAATTCATACTACCGAGTGTTTTAGGATCATTTACCATCCAAGGCACTCAACCCAACCTGGAGTATTTAAGATCATTTACCGTCCAAGGGTACTCGGCCCCACCTGGAGTATTCTGGATCATTTACCGTCCAAGGGTGCTCGACCCCACCTGAAGTATTCTGGATCATTTACCGTCCAAGGGTACTCGACCCCACCTGGAGTATACTGGATCATTTACCGTCCAAGGGTACTCGACCCCACCTGGAGTATTCTGGATCATTTACCGTCCAAGGGTACTCGACCCCACCTGGAGTATTCTGGATCATTTACCGTCCAAGGGTACTCGACCCCACCTGGAGTATTCTGGATCATTTACCGTCCAAGGGCACTCAATCCCCAGTCTATCCTCTACCAAATCCTAACCTGGACATGGTGGCTAACCTTTCATTCCTTTAACTATGGACAATGCCTAGCCCTATAGTCATATAACAATCCTTAGGATCCAACGTGGGCGGGTCCCACCTGAACGGCCCACGTTAACCTACTCAGAACTGCCCGTTTTGAGCATAAACCAATACTTGATCGAGTATCTACCCATACTCGGTCGAGTACGGGAGGCAGTAGCCCACAAAGCTGATTTTCAATGTATACTCGATCCAGTATCTACCCATACTCGATCAGGTATAGGAGGCAGTAGCCTCTTGGGCAATTTTTCAACAAATACCCGGTCGGGTATGTGTCAATACCCGGTCGGGTATGGCAGTTGACTTGGCGGTCAACGCCCATTTGACAACCCAAACGGAGTCCGATTAACGTGAAATTTTATACACATATACTTCTTGACATCCTTGATCCAAAAATACCATTTTGGATCCCTGGAACATCACACATAATAAGTTATCACATTTTTTATCACCAAACCTAGATAACATGCTTTTCAACTATGTTTTATGTATAATCATGGTATAAGCAAATACTTGATTATTCTTAATCATTCCATAAAACATATTTTTGATTAATTTAGGTAATATCATGCCTCACGCAAAAGTTATAAAGCATATAGCCATCTTCTCACCTTAATGAAGCTTATGAAGTTCTAGCCTTCCTGGTTTAGCTCCGGCGAAACTACGGCGAACTTCAACGAACTCCGGCGACAACTCCGGCGACCCTTTCAACTCCGTGAAAGTTCCTTGATGACCTTAGGAAAGTTACTAACATGGTTTTATCATCATACAACCCATATTAATACAAATAACCTCCAAAGGGTATTTTACGGCGAACCGGTCACCTTGGCTTCTAAGTCCGTTCTTGGACTTAGAACCACCTTCCAACCCCTCATTCTACACTTCCAAACGTGTAGAACAATCCTAGGGTGTGGAATATGATTGTATAATCGTATAAAATGATTGAAGAACAAGAAATGGGGTTTATGGAGTCATTACTTTGTTAAACACACGTTTTCCCACCTAAACTCCTCTTTTCTCTTCTCTTTTTCCTTTCTTCTTCCTCCCTCAACTTGGTGCGTGTATGATGGATGAAAATGGAGTTTTTTACAGAGATTCTCTCCTCTAAAACGATGGTTGGGACGCAGTGCATGGGCTGGGGTGGTTGAGAGTGTTCTTTTTGGATTATTCATCAATGATATGAGGGAGGGACCCCCTTTCTTTCACACCTTGTCTCCAACCCCCTTCTCACTCCCCTTCAGCATCCTAAAGGTGCGGCTCCCCTATACATTTACCAGCTTAAGAACGTGGGTTGGCCCCCACTCATGTGGGAGGTCAACCCTTTGTATCCCGGAGTATACAATCGATCCCAAAAGTTGTATTTTCCGGACTGTTTTAATTATATTTTATTTTATCGGGTCAAATAAAATATAACACTTGTTCCAAATTATTATTGGACTTTATGACGAATATACATTCCTCAACTTTAAGTTAGAAGTCTCTGAAATCCCTTTTCGGGATGTTATCTGATAATTTGCCGATACTGATAATTTGGCCACGTTTGACCAACCGATCAATCCTATGCCATTGGCATGGCCCAATTAGGATATCCACCACTGTATACATATTATCGCAAATAAGCCCTTTTATAGGAGGCTCTGTCCGGCCGTCGCCATTTGGGGCTGTTTTCAGTGGAATTTTTTGATGAATATTTTTAAACATCTTCTTCATTAAGTCTAGTTTACTCATACTAAATTTCATATAAAAATTCAATCGGGAAGACACTCAAATAAATTTTTGAAGATAACTGCGCAGTTAGGCAGCGTTGTATATTTCAGAAAATCATTTGACTGTCTTCTTGATTGAATTTTTAGCTGAAATTTGGTAAGGGTAAACTAGACTTAATGAAGAAGATGCTCAAAAAATCATAAAAAGTTCCACCGGAAACCGCCCCAAATGGAAACAACCGGACAAAACCTCATTTAAAGGGCTTATTTGCACTTTTTATGAAAGTTCGAGGGCTTATTTGATAGTTCTCCCAATTTATAATGAATAAACACTATTTTATTATCTACTGAAAATTTCAATTAATAATTAAATAGAATTATAAAACCAAAAAAGTAATACACAAAATAATAGATTAAAAGAGTATTAGAGTATACGTGAACGGCTTGTAAGCTAGTCTCGGCTAGAGGCGGTCAATTCTGAGAGACTAGAGAGGCAGAGCCACAACAAGCTACATGCTGGAGTGTCGGATTTCAAAGGGATGACGATGGTCGACGGTGAACGCAGAGCCCTGGATGGCGGGTGGTGGCGCGGTTGAGCTCTTGTGTTCGTGACTTAGTCGCTCTATTGAGTTGTCTCCTTCCGGCTCCCACTTAGTGTTTCACAGTTCACAAGTAGGGAGGCCGCGTGTAGAATAAGGAAGTGTTTGTGAAAAATTAAAACAAAATGCTTTTCATCTTTTAGCTTAAAAAAACTGAAATAAATATTTTCAAGTAACAACTTCTACTTAAATTAAGTATTAAAAGCTAAAAACTGGAAGCATGTGGAGGGGTGCTTTGAACTGCTTTTCACCTTTTCTATTACACAAAGAGAACTTATTTTCTCAAACACCAACAACTTTTACTTTTTCAAAATAATTTTTTTCTCAAACACTACCAACGTTCATGAAGTATTAATAATCACTTTCTCCAAAAACATTTTAAAAAACACCTCTTTATAGTGGAACCAATCGTAAACACTACCTAAGTACAGAACATACGAGTATGATAGTAGCCTAGCAAGCTTGGACTGGATTGGATATTAATTTTGGGGTGAGCTGGTCATTAATTTTGAGGCGGGATGGACATTAAATCTATACCTATACTTACTAAAAAAATCGGTTGGGTTGGGCTAGGCTAGAGCCCACCTAGCCTTCTACATTGATCCACCCATGTCTGTTATAAGAAATTGTAAGAAAGAAATTGTATTTAGATTTTGATGATGTTGTGCAAATTAGGAATTTAGAGTATCCCTGTAGACATATTGTACTTAGAATTTTCTAATGTAAGTTTTAGATTAATCAACTGCCATAACTGAAATGTTCTGTCTCCCAAATGACAAAACTGCTCTTGACTTAGTGTTGGGAACACATAAGTCTGGACAGAACTGCTTCCGAACAGAAATGCCAGCAGAACTTCTACTTCAAACGAAGTGCACCAAGAGTTGCTCCTCAACAGACCTGATCAGAAATCCTTAAAGCTATCTGTTAAACTAACGGGATATGCTCTGACGGACAGGAGCCTCTCAACAGAAGATGAACTATGCAACACATTAAATGCTCATATAATGCAACCCACTCGTTGATATATTAAAGGCGCATGATTGATCAGAGAATCCAGGAGAATAATATTTAATAGCCCCCGAAATCGTAAGTTGACAAGAATGTAGGAACTGACCGATCAAGTCTACATGACATACATTTATGAAGATATCTTTTGTACTCCAACGGGAAGACATCTATCAGTATAAAAGATACACTTAGAAGGTCTGGACGAAAACAAACTTTGAAATTAACTAAGAAAATTCTTGAGAGCAAAAACTACTCATTCTCCATAAGAATTCAAACAAGAGATCGGAAGATAACATTTCAAATCCTCCATCAATCTTTCAACCCCAAACATACATTTCACGGTCTCATCTCACATTTTGTCATGATCGCTTTGATAAAGTATTTTGAGAACGCCACAATTCATAACCCTTGACACAATAATTTATACTTGTCAAAACAATATCTGTAAGAGTCTAACATTGACCTTGCATTTTTTTGATGGTCATTGCATAAGAAATCATTATTGGATATTGTTACTTTCAAAATAATAAATGAATTAAGTATGACATGTGAAGGTGCTAAGGAGAGATTTTTTATTAAAACACTTTGTCATGCAGTCGTACCACTAAGCACATATTTTGCCTTCTAACATGTGGCATTGTGGTAAATGATCAAAGTATTGATATAATGATTATTGTTCCATCATAAAAAGTAAGAAAGAAATTTATAAATTGGTAAGCATTGTACTTTGCATTGTATATTTAGCAAGAAATTGCATGAGCATGCATGCCATGTATCTACTTTCAACTGAAGAGTTGACCACCAAAGGCGTGCAGAAATGTAAAAGGCGAGTCTGAGGTGCAGGGGATGATCATGAGAAAGACAACAAACTGACCATAGCAATGAAGAAGTTTGAAGACTTCAAACTTCTACCAATGAATGCATATCAGAAATGTATGCACGTCTGCTCAAGGTCACAACAGAAATCTTTAAGCTAGGAAAAGAACTTACTTCCAAAGAAGTCAATCTGGAAATTCTAAGAGGCCTTCCTTCACTATGGAAGATTAATGTCACAACTATGAGAGATAGTGATATGAGTTTTCTCGCACTAATAAAAAGATGTAGTAGTAAGGGGTTATAGTACGAGTACCGTCTCCACAAGAATAAAAAAAGGGAATCAAAAATTAAATAAATTCAGCGATTAAAAATAAATAAATAAATAAATAAATAAATAAATAAATAAATAAATAAATAAATAAATAAATAAATAAATAAATAAATAAATAAAGAAACAAACAAACAAACAAATAAATAAATAAATAAATAAATAAATAAATAAAAAGAGATGTGCGAGATTGGATTTTTTTGGAAACATAAACGATGTGAAAAATAAGCTAAATTAAAGGTTCTTTCTGATTAATAACGGAAGGAACATAGATTGATTCCGGGGTAATCAGATTTCGAGCCTGATCAAGCTTAATCACATAAAAATTATTTAATTGAGCAACGTTGGTAAGTACTAAGTTCTTATCGCTCTCGCAACGTAGAGTACAATGATTTAGGGAACCACGTTGATCTTTAATGCGACAAGATTCTAAATTATTTCCAAAATGAGCGAGCGTACGCCCCCCTAACCGTTACTAATCTCTTAGCGAACAATTAAGTGTGTGCGAAAGTGTCCTAGAATAAATTAGATCTCTCTTAATTTATTTTATGTGCAATTATAATCCTCGCAACTATTCTAGGTTTCAAAAGATATTAATTAAAATCATTCAAACACAAATTAAAAAAATCACGCAATTAAACTATAAGAAATTAACCCTAGATCATGATTAACCCCTTCATGAATACCAAATATCTAATTAAAACTACTCGCAATTTCTATATGCCCATGTGCCTAGATGGCCAACAAGTTTCTATACCCCAATGACTACGGCCCTACCATTTGCAAGGTGGGGGTCGACTTGCTAGGGCCCCTACCTACGATCCTGACGTGCACTTGTCGTGAGGTGCACTCAAAATAATTTATTAACATAACACTAATACGTAGTACAGTGAAGTAAGGTTCGTATCTACAGGGAAAAGAATACTTTTCTTTTATATAAATAGTAACAAGGGGGGTTTAAGTTTGATTTGATTTAATTTAATTAACACTAAGATAAACGACTTATATGAGATTAGTTTATAGAGATGAGGACTTGGTTTTGCTTTTATCCACTTAATGAAATGTTCGTCGATCCCGGTTATATCTTTAACTATCTTCCTCTCGAATACTCAATCGAGGAGTATATCCAGTTCATCGAGGGTAGTTATTAATAACGAGACGTGTTCATTAATAAAACTTACTACCGAGTTAATATAGAACAAGCGTCGTATATTAGCCCGGTAGTAGCAATAAACTTAAGATGAAAACAATTGAGATTGATAACCTCAACACAAGCGGTTTATTGGTTTAATCAATATAATTAATTCCCCTTAGATTATTAACCATTAGACACATGCATTAATAATCCAAGTTTTACTACCGTTGAAAGAACCGAATTAATAACAAGCGTATCAATCGATTGATTCTAGTAATAATTAATATATGAAACAAAACTAGTTGATCCTTTAAGTAATGCTCAAAATATTAATATGGAATATGAATAGGAAATAATTAATATTCAAGGAAGAAGATTAAAGAAAATAACTCACAACTTACAAATTCATTAAGCTTCAAAGTAGCAAAACCAAGATGGAAGAGTTTAGCTCCTCATTTGGAGACTAAACATGAAGAAAATATAAAGAAAGAACTTGTCTAAACTGAGCTAATGAGTATATGTGAATTGATGATTTTTGTGGGAACGAAAGGGGGGTATTTATAGGCTTTTTAGGCTTGCAGGGTCGTGTACCCGATCGGGCTGTAAGGGCACTCGATCGGGTACTCGGTTGCTTCGCGGAAGTATAAAAAACTGGGTCATACCCGATCGGGTATGTCGGTCACCCGATCAGGTATCAACACTAGATCGTGCCAAAATCTCCCCTGCATGTTGCCTTGTTCCCGGTTGATCCGATTCGATTTTTTCAACGACTTACCCGATCGGGTATAGGTCATACCCGACCGGGTACAACACCAAAAATCATAATCTTGAGATTTTTGTACCTTCCTTCCATTTGTGATGTTCACCAATGGTCTCTAGAGTGATCTTGGACCTGTTTGAGCTCAGTATAAACCTAATCTAAACAAATTACAAACATTTTTACAAATTAAACTATTATACCAAAAGTGTGTAATTTCCAAAGTAATAATCAATCAAAACTAAATAAAAACACAGAAATAAATATGGAAATTACATGAATATCTGACCCCAGGAAGAAGAAAACACATCATTGTTGGGTTTGCTTATTTCACTAAATGGGTGGAGGCCGAACCATTGGCCAGCATTACTGAGTTCCAATGCCAGAGGTTCGTTTGGCAAAACACTATTTGTCGGTTAGGCCTCCCGGAGCAAATAGTCACCGATAACGGGCGACAGTTCATTGGTAAAAGGTTTGAAGAATTCTTGGCCAAATGGGGCATCAAGCATTCCAAATCATCTGTGGCGTACCCTCAAGCGAACGGTCAGGTGGAGAATATGAATAGAACCATCATGGATGGGATGAAAAGGAAGTTAGAAGATTATTCGTCCTCATGGTCCGGCCAGCTCAACTACATCCTTTGGACATATCGAATGACCCCCAGGACTGCTACAGGGGAGACGTCGTTCGCCCTTTCCTATTGTTTCCAAGCAAAGGTCCCGACAGAGGTCCTGGTCCCCACATACCGAACAACGCACTTCAACCCCGAGCGAAATGAAGATACCTTGCGTGTTGAGTTGCATTTTATTGAGGAAAGAAGGGATCTGGCCGCAAGAAGAATTGAAGAATACCAAAGGGCGGCCCAGAGATACTTCAACAAACAGGTCAAGATTCAGTCTATTGAAGTGGGAAACTTTGTTCTCAGAAAAAGGGAGAAAAGCAAGCCGCTCGAAAGCGGAAAGATGGCGAAGAATTGGGAAGGCCCTTATCGGGTTTGGAAAAAATACGCAACAGGGATGTTCAGCCTCAGGACAATAGAAGGCCGTTCGGTAGGAACCTGGAAGGCTGGAACGTCGAGCATTTGAGGAAATTTTATCAATAAAAATGGTTGTTGCCAACTCTTAAAAAAGGAGACATAACTTCCAGAAGCCACAAGTATGGATGATCTGTATCGGAAAAGCTGAACGGTGGCATCGAAACTATGGCTAAAAGCCTCACCTCAACCACAAGTGTTGAGTAAATCGTTCTGGATGACCGAACGAGGAACAACACTATGGTCTGGAGGAGAGCCATCATTTCAGCTAGGATTGATGAACCGTACTGGATGGCCGGACGGGGGTTTCGAACTAGTTTAGGAGATGGTGTGAAACCAGAAGTATGGAAGATCCATTTGGACATCTGGTTGAAACTGGGTGAATCGGACGGGGGGATCGAAACTATGGTTTAAAATCTTACCTCAGTCATTAACTTCGACGAACCACGACGACTGGTTCGAAGGGTGGAATCCAAGCTTTGATTTGGAGGTAAGTCGCCATTTCGGCTACACGCACGAACGAACCATTCTGGGTGACCGAACGGGGAATCTTTCTTGTAGTTTGGAAATGGTCACATCTCAACCATCAGTATGGACGATTCGTATCGAAAAAACCAAACAGTGGCATCAAAACTATGGTTTGGAAGATGGCAGGTATCAACCGGTCAGTATGGACTTTCAATGACTTATGCGATCGAGAAAAGGGTAGATAATATAAACAAAGGATCTTTATTCTTCGGATCTACCGTTCGGGAGGTACAAAAGAATGAAAAATACAAAGTAAATACAAAGAGAAGGGTTAGGTTAGATCTGGCTTGGAAGAGTTTGGTTGTTTGGAGAGGCTCACCACCATCTTCAGCATTCTTCGCGCCTTCAGCACGCTGCTTCATCACCCAGTCAAAGGCATTTAAGAAACAATCGGAGAAACCCAGGGCGTCAGGATCGAATGGCTTAAGGAAATGCTCCATAATCAGATCGAGGTTTTCATCAACAATGCTGTCCATATATGCTCTTGACAAGAGTGTCTCCAGCAAGAGCTTCCACAAAATCCCCCCCCCCTAGGGTTTGATCTAAGAGCTTGATGCCGTCATCAAGGGGATTGTCACTCGCACGAAGGTGCTGACCGAGATGTTGGGCCAAGAACTCTCGAGCGGTGTTTTCCGACGCCGTGCTCAAACCCTTGCCTCGCTGGAAGTCAATGACTGCTAGCGTGGTGATCTTGGAAACATTAACGGAGAAGGGAGTAAGGGCATTCTTTTCCTTGGCCTTCTGAACCTTCACTCCAGCCTCCTCGACGGCCTTAAGCTTAGCCCGAAGGAAGTTGATATCCCGATTGCGCCTCTGAACCCTTTGCTCGACTTCGGCCAGATCGGCGATGACTTTACCCCCCTTTATAACCCATTCTCGAAGATCGGCGGCCATTTTGAGAGCAGCCACGAGAAGGGTCTGGGCATCATCCCGCTTGCGAGCCAGGAGCATCGTTTTCCGCTTGACGGTCAAGAACGCCTTGTGATAATACACCCCGACCTACAGGAGACAAATACAATCACATAGTAAGAGACATGGCAGGATGAACGGTAAGAATGAAAAAATGAACCTATAAGGGATCAATACCTTGGCATTCTCCAAGTGACCTGCCTCAACCATATCGGTCCAGTGAGTCAAACCCGTAAATCTCGGGGGGGGGGGGGGGGGTATTTAAAGCAATGATGCACCAAAGGGAGGTCGCGGTCTGACCCAACAGTGTCTTGGCCTTGGAACGGGGCCCCATGCCAGAGAATTCCATTTGCGACCGATCAGCCGCCTCAACATTAGTACACACGATCTCTCTGGTTGAAGGAGGGGGCAGAACGGTCTTTGGTTTAACTCGTTTGGGGCTAGTCAGATCCACCACTTCGTCTGAGCGAGCCCTCTTCCTGGTAAGCTTCCCTTTTCCCTTCCCAACCGGGTGGGACGAGCTCGGAGGTTGAACCTGTCGTTTCATTTCGGAGGGAATCACACCTACAAGAAAAATTTTATCAGTAAAGCACAAATCACAACTAAACACACCGAGCGGCAAAAAATGAGGGAATCACCTATGCCAGCGGCGAGAATTTTGGAGGACGTGACATAAGCCCGGATGTTCTGGGAACCCGCCAAGCGCAACTGATCGGCCTAGCAGTGGAGGGTGGCATCCAGAATGGGTTCCTTGTCCCGAAGTGGGTAAGTGTTCCACATATCAGGAAATGGAAGCGGTTCGCCCACATGAACGAGTAAGAAGCGTTCTTCCCACTTCTCGGGAGGAGAGAGGTTCTCCGTAAAAAGTTGACGTTAGTGACGAGCGATCAACCTCAAGTATCCTAAGGACCAGTATGGCTGATAGCTATAGTGGTGCAAAAACAAATCAACGCTTGGAGGAATCCCCAGATCGTGACACCGAATGATGAATCTGGTTAAAATACGGTAAGTGCCAGGCACGAACTGGGCCGGGAGCACTGAGAGCCAACGTAGGAAATCTACGATGAACGGATGCGTGGGGAAGCGAAGGGCCGTGACCAAGGCATCTAGATGCACCAGCACGTACCCCGGTCAGTGTCTCATCGGGTGGCGAATGAAGTCGATATAAAACTGCCTAGGGGCCTACAAGAATTGAGATATTTGCTGAGCGGCATATGCAGGAAGGCATTGGTGTTGCTTCCGAATGAAGTAAAAGTTTAAGGAGTATCACTGGGGCTGCTCAGTCATCGCACATTCATACGTCTAAAAGTCTTCTCCCACGAGGCATCCGTCATCGGGGAGTTATTGTTTGACATTCGGGGGGATTGGGGAATTAGATGGAGAGTCCGAAGACTGGGCAGAGGAATTGCCTGCCTGGCCGCTTGGGCCAGCCCCTTGGAACGACAAATGAAGACCATCTCTTCTTTGTTAGAAGGAGAGGAGGGACTAGACATGAAAAGAAGGGGAAGAGGTTGCAAATACCTTGAAAAGAATGAAGCCTCGGGGATTTCTAGAGAGAAAAAGTTAGCAACAATGCAGTAATCAAAGAAGCAGCAATAAATGAGGAAGCATCGACCGCTTTCCCATATTTATATGGAAACCATCGTCCTCGAACCAAACCCACGGGGGACAAGTGGCAGGTACTAGGTGGGAAGCATTTGAGGTGATAATTGCTTGGATGGAAAGAACGGGGGGGGGGGGGGGGGGGGCAGTAAAAGATGATCATTCACGAGGTAATCCGTTTACACCCTGAATGACGTTCTAATACCAAGGAAAGTGACTAAGTTCTGAGGGTTTTGAGGTTCATCAGCGCACGTTCCTCGGGCATTCCTGAGCGGTGTAAAGGCCAGAATGGAGTAAGATACCTAATATCCCGAACAGTGGCATCCTACCATGTTCGAAATGGCAGTGGGCCGTCCGATATCGCGAACGGCGACACATTGCCAATAAAAAATTACAGTCCTACAGATTTGAGTATGCGAAGGGCATACATCCCGAATGGGAGCTATAACTGAAGCAGAAACGACCAAGTCCAAAGTCCTTGTTCAATTTTCATACAAATGTGGGACCCCGAGCGGGCGGAGGCTATCATGAAAAGCGGTTAAGTCCAAAATACCAACTAAGGAAGCTTGTGCAGTCATGATAAAAGTAAAGGGAAGGAGCAAGAACAATGCATGTATAAACAAAAAGGCAACAATGGACGAAAGGATGGATTTTACTCTTCGGCACTACTGGTCAAAATATTCATTAAGAGTAAATTGAAGAAAGATGGATAGGTAATTACATAAAAGTAAGACTATCTAAAAAAACTACCGGCTGGCACCTTGTTCTTCAGCCTCATCATCCACCTCATCGTCAGCCCCTTCTTCGTCCTCTGAGGCACCGGGAGGGTTAGGCTCCATGCCAGCACCCCGGTCGACCTATCTCTTCAGATTCCGGTGGTATTTATGAAACTAGGCCAGAAGGACTTTATTTTGTGAATACTCTGCCATGTCAACCAGCCTCCCAACGAGCTGCTCCAGGATCGGCACTATGCCCTGCAGGATCTCTTGGCATCAGGCAATGTAGGTCTCCTTGGCCAGAGCGTCGACCCATTGCTGACCGGTCACAGTCTCATCGGCTAGTTTCACCCCCTGCTTCTGCCGGACCGGACCCTTGGGGAGCTGCTCCAGGTGCCTCCCGGACAGGACACCTGTATGAGCCACACCATACTCCTCAGCGGCCTTGGTAAAGTCCTCAGAGGATCGAAATTCGGCCTGAGCTGCTGCCCGGACGGTGGATAGATACGCATTTATTTCCCGAGGACCATCTGGGATTTGAGGCTCGCTTTCCTTAAAGGTAACTTGGGCAGCCTCAACAGCTACCACCTTGGTTTGGGAGGTAGCCAGTTCGAACCGAAGTTGGCCGGGCTCCTCTTCAAGTTTCTTCCGCTCCTGCTCGGTCAAACGGAGCACACCAGCGGTCGCATGTTTAGCGTTCGTTCGGGCCCTGACAGTTCTTCCTCTCTAGCCACCCAGGAATTCTGGAGTTGTAGATTGTAAAGGTCGACCTGAGAAAAAAGATGGACGTTCAGGAGACAGGAAAAATTTAAAGTGTCACAGGTAAATGAACGAACGAAAGAAATAATAACCTTAAGGGCAGACATTGAAATGCCCGCTTCAGCCTATTCGACCATCAGTTGCGGATGGGAGAGGTCGTTGAGCAGAGCTGAAGCATTCAAGATCTGACTGGCGGGGAAACCTCCATGCTTTAGCTCCTCATGGATGGGATCCTCTAGAGTGATCTGATCACAGCGCTTCGACAGATGGGCATGTTCAACCTCTGTATGGGCTCCACTAGCTGAACCCACATGCTCAGTAAAGATGGGAGCAGTCTGCGTGGGCTCAAACGGTTGATCCACAACCATATCTTCAAAATTTACCTGCTCAAGAGGTATCTGTCGAATTGGCTCAGGTTGCCGAACCACCGATTGCGAGGATTCCAGGGCTGAGGTCTGGGCTGGTTTCTTGGGGTTTCTTTTCCTCTTGCCAGTCCCACCCATTTGTGCAAGGCGATCTCTGTGCATAGCTGCTTTGGTATTGGGAGCTGAAAAAAGTAAAGGAAAATGTTAGTACCGAGCGACATTAGCGTGTGTGAAACGTGCATGTGTTATGTAAGTTTCTCGCACGAGAAGGACCGTCTGGGCCATGGCACTTGGTTTTCAGTCAAGCGTTCTAGGAATTCGGGCGGTACCTATCCCGACCTTAATCAGCCGATCAGGAGTCATATACTCCATAATTTTGGATGTCTCGGCTCTCTCCACATCAACGATTTGTTGCCAAGTTCCTCATAAACGAACGACTTTGTAGATTTAGGCGGATATGCATTCCATCTCTTCGGAATGAGACCGTCCGGGACCAAGACAAAGAAAAAACGGTATTTCCATACCTTGGTGGAAGTAAGGTTCCCCTTAAAAAGGATTCGGTCCATTCGGGCGCTCACTGCCAGAAACCCATCGGTCTGTTGGGGGGCAACTTTGATGAAGTAATGAAAGAGGTCTAGATCGGGCACCACATCGACGTCAACACACCGACAAATAAACCCGGCCATCACTCGGTATGAGTTCAACATTATCTGGGCTGGGACCACTTCATAATAATTGAAAAAGCCACGGAAAATGGGTGCAACGAGAATCTCAGCCCGACCTTGACTGGATCATAATGGACTACCACCATTCCAGGATGGTGGCGCAATGGGTGAAGTCCGGCATGTAGACGGAAGTCAACCAGATCAGGAATTAGAGCAGGGATTTGGGCCCTGAGTTTGGGGGGGAGCTTTTGTCTCCGTTTTCAGATGGACCTCAACTCCAGATGATGACGAGGAACTTCATCTGGGGGGCCTTTCCTCGTTACCACCATGTCATCACCGGACTTGGCATCATCGGAATCACTGGCGGAAGTACTTTCTGCGGAATCACCAGATTGGGCGTCATCAATATCATCGGCAGAAGAAGAGTCACCCGCTGCGCTCTCTGCGACGGTGCTGGTGCCCGTCGCATTCTCTGCGGCGGTGCTGGTGCCCGTCGCGTTCTCTGCGGTGGTGCTGGTGCCCGCCGCGTTCTCTGCGGTGGTGCTGGTGCCCGCCGCATTGACAATAGCAGCGTTGATATCACCTCCCCTGAACCATCTCATCAGCAGTAGGGTTTGAGGCAGAGGAGCCAGATGGGATGGGACTCTCAGACATGATTGACGAACGAAAAGAAAAAAGAAGAAGGAAGAAGGGTCGAAGGTTACCTCAGCGAAGCTTGAAAAATTAGGGATTTAGAGAGAAGGTAGAACAATTGGGCGAGGGAGCAAAAATTCGAAAACCCAGAACCAGGGGCCCAAAGCCTTATTTATAGGCTGAAAGCGCCGTTTCGCAGGCCAGTTAAAGGAGGACACGTAGCGAGGAGCGTCCTCAGGGACACGCGTCACGCAAAGATGGAACGTCAGGTAAACATGACATTGCCTGGGGAACCTAATCGACAGCCGCAAGGAACCGTCAAATCGTACTTCGGGAACCAGCAAGCCCAATCATCATACACCATGCGGGATAAGACCGAACGGCAGAAAAACACATTTTTTACTTCCTTATGTCCCGAGCACGCTCGGAACATCGAAAGTGGGGGGCTTATGTTGGGATATTAGGGCCCGACCCAATATACCGATCCAGAATATCCCTAAGGCCCAAGAGCAAGGGAAAGCCCAAAGTAAAGCAATAAGCTTCCAAACGGGATTTAGGCAATTAAAGAAGACACCCGTTCGGCACATACTGAACGAGACATAATTCACACTTGGATATCCAGTATTCTTATGGACTGATAGCTTAGTGGGTCCCTGTGCCGATCGGGGACTCATACAAGTGGCAGACTGCATTTAATGCTAGAGTATGGAGGTCACAAGTAGAAGCATGAGTGCACAAGTGTCATGGAAAGCAACCTATCACATTGGAGCACCCCATACCCCCAACTACCCACATCTAGTATAAATATCAGCATTTATTCCATTGTGAGGGGTTAGCATTTGTTTACTGATAAGTTGTAACACCACCCCCGAGTATTTGTACTGTACCAAATTATGTATTGAACCTTGAGTAATGTATAAAAGCATTTTTACGTGATTGTAAATTTTTATCATTTCTATTACGTGAATAGTAAAATTCACGTGGGGCCCACACCGGATGTGGGGCCGCCCGATATTATCGGGACCACATATTATATTAATCTTGGACTAGATAATATGTATATGGTGGTGGATATCCTGATTGGGCCATGACAATGGCATAGAGTTGACCGGTTGGTCAAACGGGGCCAATTATCGGTATCGGCAATTTATCAGATAACAGCCCAAAAAGGGGTTCCGGAGACTTCTAAATTAAAGTTGGGGAACACATATTGATTCTAAGTCCCAATAAGGATTGGGAACAAGTGTTATATTTTATTTGACCCGATAAAATATACTTAAAACAGTCCGGAAAATACAACTTTCGGGGCCGATTGTACACCCCGGGACACAAAGGGTTGACCTCCCACATAAGTGGGGGCCAACACACGTTTTTGGGCTGCAAATGAATAAGGGGAGCCGCACATTAACATGAGGAAAGAGGGGAGAAAGGACTGGGAGACCAAATGTGATAGGAGAATGGTCCCTCCCCCCCCCCCCCCCCACATTATTGGTGAATAAGCCAAGAGGAGTATCTCTATCACTCCTAAACCCATAAGCTCGTCCAACCTACCTAAGGAAGAGAGATAAGGTCTGGAAATACTCCATTTTCATCCACCATCTACGCACTTGAGCTAAGGAGGAAGAAGGAGGGGAAAAGAGAAGAGGAAAGGTTGGTTTTGGAGAGAAAAATTTGTGTTTAGCAAGGTAAGGACTCCATTAATCCCATTTCGTTTTCTTTAATCCTCTTATATGATTATTCAATCATATTTCAGACCCTAGGATTGTTCTACACGTTTGGAAGTGTAGAATGAGGGGTTGGAAGGTGGTTCTAAGTCCAAGAACGGACTTAGAAGCCAAAGTGACCGGTTCGCCGGAAAATAACCTTTTTGAGGTTATTTGTATTACTATGGGTTTTATGATGATAAAACCTTGTTAGCAACTTGTCTAAGGTATCCAAGGAACTTTCACGGAGTTGAAAGGGTCACCGGAGTTGTCGTCGGAGTTCGTTGAAGTTCGCCGGAGTTTCGTCGGAGCTAAATCGGGAAGGCTAGAACTTCATAAGCTTCATTAAGGTGAGAAGACGGCTTTATGCTTTATAACTTTTGCGTGAGGAATGAGATTAACTAAAGTAATCAAGGATATGTTTTATGAAATGAGTAAAGATAACCAAGTGTTTGCTTATGCCATGATTATACATAAAACATAGTTGAAAAGCATCTTATGTAGGTTTGGTGATTAAAAATGTGATAACATAATTTGTGTGAAGATCCAGGGATCTAAAATGGTATTTTTGGATCAAGGACATCAAGAAGTATATGTGTATAAAATTTCAAGTTAATCGGACTCCGTTTGTGTGGTCAAACGGGCGTTGACCACCAGGTCAACTGCCATACCCGACCGGGTATTGACACATACTCGACCGGGTATTTGCTGAAGAATTGCCCAGGGGGCTACTGTCTCCTATACCCGATCGAGTATGGGTAGATACTCGATCGAGTATACATTGAAAATTAGCTTTGGGGGCTACCGCCTCCTGTACTCGACCGAGTATGGGTAGATACTCGATCGAGTATTGGTTTATGGTCAAAACGGGCAGTTTTGAGCGGGTTAATGTGGGTCGTTCAGGTAAGACCCGCCCACATTGGTTCCTAAGGATGGTTATATGACTATAGGGCTAGGTATTGTCCATAGTTGAAGGAACGAAAGGTTAGCCATATCCAGGTTAGGGTTTGGTAAGGATTTAGTTTGGGGTTGAGTATCCCCGGTACATTAAATGATCCTGAAACTCGGTTGGGGTTGAGCATCCCCGGGACTATAAATGATCCTGAAACTCGGTTGGGGTTGAGCATCCCCGGGACTATAAATGATCCTGAAACTCGGTTGGGGTTGAGCATCCCCGAGACTATAAATGATCCTGAAACTCGGTTGGGGTTGAGCATCCCCGGGACTATAAATGATCCTGAAACTCGGTTGGGGTTGAGTATCCCCGGGACTGCAAATGATCCTGAAACTCGGTTGGGGTTGAGTATCCCCGTGACGGTAAATGATCCTGAAACTTGGTTGGGGTTGAGTATCCCGGGGATGCGAAATGCTCCCAAAACTCGGTAGGATATTATGAATGTAGAATGTAGCTGGTGAGCTAGGCATTCGGGAAAAGGGTGAGAAAAGTCAGGTAAGAACTTTATCTCTAAAAGACTCTTTGAATGAAATGACCTACGGGTCGAGTATTTTACAAATATATATATATACATTATGTATCATCAGATGAATGAGTCACATATATATATATGTATCACCCTATTTTTGGGTCTCGTGTCTCAAACATTAGTTATTCTTCATATAGCCTGCTTGTCACTAGTACTTCTATGGAGTACTGACCCCTCCGGGGGCCCTCACATTTTTCAGGTTGAGGCTAGAGTCCTACTACCTGCACCTTTGCCTAGGGTGATCCTTCGAGGAGGAAGACGTGGTTCGTGCTTCCATTCGTATTTTTGAAATCTATAAACTGCTCATGGATTTTTGAACAATGTTTTCATTAAAACAGTTGGGGCCCTACGTGCCCGTGTTTTCCACGTGTGGCTAAGTATCAAACATATTATTATTTCCACATTTGTTTTATTATGATATTGATGTTGATTGTATGTGCTTACTAATCGGTTTGGCAATAGAATCAATCGGACGCCTTGTACAATTCAATAGGGATGAACTGTTGTTGTTCTTATCGGATTGTACGACGGTTGTCTACGTGGCTCGGATGCGGTCCGGGGCGTGACAATTAAGTGGTATCAGAGACATCGATTTCTAAACTATATATTGAACAAAACCATGAGCAGAAAGTTTTTGTACCTAAGGAACCATTGGAAACCAAGTTATTGACCTCTTATTGTTAAGACGGTACCCTTAACAGTTTGTTGGCCATAATGTTGGACCAAGGGGTGTCTTTTGTACTAATCCGTCAATTGACATTGAAACGAGTCTAATGACTCATTCCTTATTTCTTTCAGAAATGGAGGGTGGACGCAGGATTACTAGGAGGAACCCGACGGGTCGTGCACCGGGGGCCACCGAGCACGATACACGGGCTGAATCACGGACCTCTAGGGGTAGAGGCCGGGGCCAAGGCCGAGGAGGAGGCCGAGGCAGGGGTCGTGGGCGTTCTACAACGCCGACGGCATGTAGTACGCGTGTCGGTTCTGTGCATCCGTCTTGGGCCACTGAATCGGACGATTTCACATATGCTCCAAGCACGGAGCAAGAAGAGACCCCGTACAACGGGGAGGAGTTTGATGAAGAAGATGAGGATGACGATCCTCATTACGATCGTATGAGCGAGGTACTAGAATGGTACCTCGAGAACAAGGCAAGGAGAGAACAGCGGCGCCAAGCTAGGCATGCTAGGCAGACCATGGGACAGGGAAGTCGGGGAGCTTCTAGTGCTCCATCTGGAGCATTTGGTGGAGACACGATGGTACGTATCTCCAAGTACCTCAAGGAGGCTAGGGCCTTAGGGTGCAAATCGTTTGATGGCAAGGGCGACATCTCTGAGGCCGCCGATTGGATTAAGAAGCTGAATGATGCTTCTAGGGTTATGCAAATTGGGCTCGACGTGAAGTTGAGGGTTGCCACCAGGCTACTGGATGAAGTAGCTGCTGTATGGTGGGAAGGTGTGGAAGGAAAGTTCCACGGTGAGGCCATTTGGGAGAAATTCGAAGTGGAGTTCTATAATCAATACTACTCAACTTTTGAGGTCAATCTCAAGAGGAGAGAGTACACAAATCTGAAACAAGAGGATGGCTGCTCGGTGAGGCAATTGGAACAGAGGTTCCGAGACTTGGCACGATTCATACCAGAGTACTCTTTGGATGAGAATCGAATGGCCAATCATTTCTGGGATGCTCTACAGTTGGACATCCGCGATCGGGCTACGTATCAGCATAACATGACATTCAGTCAAGTTGTCGATCAAGGGCTCCTTGGGGAAACCCAATGGAATGAAAGGAAGGCGAGAGACGCCGAGGAGGCGAAGAAGAGGAGATGGGGAAACTCTGGAACCCAAGACCACTCTCGGAAGCATCACGCCAGGTAGAGGACCTTACCCGACCGGGTATAGGGTAATTCTAGGCTGAAATTTTTTCGTCCAGTCCTTTTCAGTTGGGATGTCGAATAGGGTGTCTTACATGACTTATATATGTAGGAACACTAAAGATCAACGATAGGGATGCGAGAATTCTCATCGATACCGGGGCACAACATTCATTTGTGAGCGAAGCGTTTGCCAAGGGATTGAACATGCCTTTGGTAGCAATGATGCAACCTTTGCTGGTCTCTACGCCATTGGGAGATGATGTAGAGCGGAAACACTACTATCCCTCGTGTAATGTAGGGATAGAGGGGCACTGTCTAACGATGGACTTTGTGCCGTTAGATATGCTCGAGTTTGATGCTATACTTGGCATTGATTGGCTCGAAAAGCACCATGCGAAGGTAGATTGCTATACCAAGGTGTTAGAACTAAAAGATGGAGAAGGAAATACTCTATGCTTCGAGGGAGATAGAGGGAAATTCAATCCTTGTATCATATCGCCCATAAGAGCAAGGCGTATGATGAGGAAAGGGTGTCAAGCATACTTGGCCTATGTCATAGGCAAGGAAGGCAAGGAAAAGAGTCTCACTGAGGTGAGGGTGGTGGGTGAGTACCCAGAAGTTTTCCCTGAAGAACTCCCGGGACTCCCACCAGATCGAGAAATTGAGTTCACCATTGAAGTAGAACCCGGTACGAAACCCATCTCGATTCCTCCATATCGGATGGCACCGACTGAACTTCAAGAGTTGAAGGTGCAATTGGAAGAATTACGGGACATCGGATTCATTAGGCCGAGTCATTCACCGTGGGGAGCACCGGTACTCTTTGTAAAGAAGAAAGATGGTACACTTAGAATGTGTATCGATTACCGTCAGTTGAACAAGGTCACGATAAAGAATAAATACCCTTTGCCAAGGATCGATGACTTGTTTGATCAACTACGGGGGGCAACGGTGTTCTCTAAGATTGACTTGAGGTCAGGCTACCACCAACTAAAGATCAAGGAGAGTGACATACCCAAAAGTGCATTCCGTAAAAGGTATGGTCACTATGAGTTTCTAGTAATGTCGTTTGGGCTTACGAACGCCCCTGCGGCATTCATGGACCTCATGAACCGAGTATTTCACCAATACTTGGACCAGTTCGTCATAGTATTCATTGATGACATTTTGATATACTCCATGAATGAAGAGGAGCACGAAAAACACCTAAGGCTTGTGCTTGAAACACTGTGGGAGAAGCAACTCTTTGCCAATTTCTCTAAATGTGAATTTTGGCTTGGGGAGATCGGTTTTCTCGGGCATGTGGTATCGGGCTCGGGTATTTCTGTTGATAACTCAAAGATTGAGGCGGTCACTAATTGGGAGAGGCCCAAGAACGTGAAGGAGATAAGGAGTTTCCTCGGTTTAGCGGGGTATTACCGCAAATTCGTGGAAAAGTTCTCGGTGATAGCATCTCCACTCACGAAGCTCACTAAAAAGGGGGCTAAGTTTGTGTGGGATGACAAGTGTGAGAAGGGGTTTCATGAGTTAAAGAAACGTTTGACCGAAGCACCAGGGAAGGTAATTGCTTATGCTTCTCGGCAGTTGAGGAAGCATGAAGTAAACTACCCCACACACGATCTGGAGCTAGGTGCTGTGGTATTTGCATTGAAGATTTGGAGGCACTACCTCTACGGGGAGTTGTGTCACATTTACACCGACCACAAGAGCTTGAAGTATGTGTTCACTCAGAAAGAGTTGAACATGAGACAGAGGAGATGGATGAAGTTGATTAAGGATTACAACTTGATCATTGACTATCATCCAGGCAAGGCTAATGTAGTAGCCGATGCACTGAGCACGAAGAGCTCATCATTAGGGGTTTTACTCACATGCTTACGGGCATTGAGGGCACGCATGGAGATATCCACGGATGGGGCGCTATTGGCCAGATTTGAGGTGAGACCCACCTTATTAGATGAAATCAGAATATGTCAAGGCAATGACGAGGAATTTCAGAAAATCCGGGAACAGATGCTTGTGGGGCCCGTCGAGGGTTTCCGTGAGAGAGAAGATGGACTTCTACTATTCAAGGAACTAGTGTGTGTGCCATCGGATGAGGAGCTCCGAAAATCTATCCTTGAGGAGGCTCACTCATCTGCGTATGCCATGCACTCGGGCGGTACAAAGATGTACCGGGACTTGAAAGAAAGTTACTGGTGGTCGGGGTTGAAGAGAGAGATTGCAGAATACGTGAGTCGTTGCCTTACTTGTCAACAGGTCAAGGCAGAGCACCAACACCCAGCAGGGTTACTACAACCACTTACCATTCCAGAATGGAAGTGGGAGCATGTTACCATGGACTTCGTGGTGGGTCTACCACGGACGGTTATGAACTACGACGCAGTATGGGTGGTAGTCGATAGGCTGACCAAGAGCGCTCATTTCCTACCTATCAACACTAGGGCTGGTTCGGTATGGTATACCGAAATTTCAACGCCATACCGCATACCGTACCGGAAATCCGGTATTGGTAAATGTCATACCGTTACCATACCGAAACTTTCGGTATACCGAATTTCGGTATACCGAAAATTCGGTACGGTATGTAACCCATACCGTTTTATACCGAAAATTCCAAAAAAAAACTTCTTGGCAATTCCGTATAAAGTATTAGCTTAAGGGGCCTACCGAACATCCAAAAAAAAACTGATTTTAACAAGTCAAAAGTAGCATACGACATCAATACATAAACCGATGCCAAAACTAAAACACTATTTAATCCAAAGTAGAAAATACTAAAATTATGTGCTAATATCTCAAGTCTCAACACAATCCATAATGAAAATTAGAATATTTATCCAACATAAATCAATGATAACTAATGTTTGTAATAACAAATCTTTGAATCATTGTTGCAGCTCCGTATAAATAAGAGATTTTTCTTCTTTGGTAAGGTCGTCCGCCGTATAAATATTTTATCAATATACTTTATCATTTGTTTATAAATATAGAATGAGCATACACCAGATTGTTCATATTACCATGATGGTTAAGCTTTAGCAAATAATGACGGTCGTCCGCTACTCCGTGCTTCGTCAATGGCGTCTTCGTCACTCGTCCGCAGCTCTAGCTCGAAGTTTTATGTCATTCTTGTGTACTCCGTCACTCGTCCGCATCTCCATCGTCAATGCTCAATAGTCCACAGCTCTGTCACTCGTTGAAGAGAAGAGAAGCTGCTTGACTCTACGTTGATTTATTTGGGGAGAATTTGACTTTGCACCCCATGTTTTGGGTGATATTTGAGTTTGCACCCTATTTTCAAAATCATTAATGTATGCACCCCAATTCACTATAAAATTATTTGACTTTTTACCCCACTCCTTCACAATTTTTGGGCTAATGGGGTGCATACATTAATGATTTTAAAAATGGGGTGCAAAGTCAAATATCACCCAAAACATGGGGTGCAAACTCAAATTCTCCCATTTATTTGATTAGGGATTTAGGCCTCTACATGGGAGAACTAGAGAAGGGCCGTAGTATTATAAGATGGGTTATTTTAATTTTGGGCCTTGGTATTTTAATAATTTTATTTAATGGGTTTGGCCCTAAAAATTTACAAATTCTATTTCGGTATATCGGTATTTCGATATATACCGTACCATACCGAAAATTAACGGTATTTCGGTATATACCGAAATACCGAAAATTTAAAAAATCCATACCTTTACCGTACCGAAGTGACCCGGTATGGTATCATACCGTACCGAACTTTTCGGTATACCGAAAATTTCGGTAAATTCGGTATTTTTCGGTATGGTATGGCCGGTATACCGAAATTTCGGTATATTTTCCCACCCCTAATCAACACTACCTATACGCTCGAGCGGTTGGCCAAATTGTACACAGATGAGATTGTGAGACTGCATGGGGTTCCGGTTACTATAATATCAGATAGAGACCCACGGTTCACATCACGGTTTTGGCCTAAGTTCCAGGAATCCATGGGAACGAAATTGAGGTTTAGCACCGCGTTTCATCCTCAAACGGATGGGCAATCTGAACGAGTGATTCAGATCTTGGAGGACATGTTAAGGGCATGTGCCTTGGAGTTCCAGGGAAGCCGGGACAATCAGTTGGCTTTAGTGGAATTCGCCTATAACAACAGTTATCAGGCGAGTATAGGCATGTCTCCATACGAAGCATTGTATGGGAGGAAATGTCGGACACCATTGTGTTGGGACGAGGTCGGCGAGGCTAAGCTCGAGGGCACCGAGTTAGTCGAGATCACTAAGGAGAAGATAAAAGTCATACAGGATATGCTCAAGGCTGCCCAAGACCGGCAGAAGAGCTATGCTGATAAACGTCGGAGGACGTTGGAGTTTGAGGTTGGTGACGAGGTATTTCTGAGGGTATCACCATGGAAAGGGATCATCAGGTTCCTCAGTCGGGGTAAGCTTAACCCACGTTACATAGGTCCATTCAAAATCCTTGAAAGGATTGGGGTTGTAGCTTACCGACTTCAGTTGACCCCAGAATTAGAAAAGATTCATAATGTATTTCATGTCTCTATGCTCAAAAAGTATGTGCGGGACCCGTCACATATTCTTGAGAAACCACCGGTGGAAATCTGAGAAGACCTACACTATACGGTGCAACCGGTGAAAATCATGGACCGACAGGTAAAGAAGCTAAGGAGCAAAGAGGTGCCGATGGTAAAGGTACTTTGGAAGAGTGATCGTGTCGAGGAGCAAACTTGGGAAGTGGAGACCCTGATGAGGGAACAATATCCATTTCTGTTTGACTAGACGCGTGGATTTCGGGGACGAAATCCCAAATAAGGGGGGTAGAACTTGTAACACCGCCCCCGAGTATTTGTACTGTACCAAATTATGTATTTAACCTTGAGGAATGTATAAAAGCATTTTTACGTGATTGTAAATTTTTATCATTTCTATTACGTGAATAGTAAAATTCATGTGGGGCCCACACCGGATGTGGGGCCGCCCGATATTATCGGGACCACATATTATATTAATCTTGGACTAGATAATATGTATATGGTGGTGGATATCCTGATTGGGCCATGACAATGGCATAGAGTTGACCGGTTGGTCAACCGGGGCCAATTATCGGTATCGGCAATTTATCAGATAACAGCCCAAAAAGGGATTCCGGAGACTTCTAAATTAAAGTTGGGGAACAAATATTGATTCTAAGGCCCAATAAGGATTGGGAACAAGTGTTATATTTTATTTGACCCGATAAAATAAAATATACTTAAAACAGTCCGGAAAATACAACTTTCGGGGCCGATTGTACACCCCGGGACACAAAGGGTTGACCTCCCACATAAGTGGGGGCCAACCCACGTTTTTGGGCTGCAAATGAATAAGGGGAGCCGCACATTAACATGAGGAAAGAGGGGAGAAAGGACTGGGAGACCAAATGTGATAGGAGAAGGGTCCCCCCCCCCCCACATTATTGGTGAATAAGCCAAGAGGAGTATCTCTATCACTCCTAAACCCATAAGCTCGGCCAACCTACCTAAGGAATATAGATAAGGTCTGGAAATACTCCATTTTCATCCACCATCTACGCACTTGAGCTAAGGAGGAAGAAGGAGGGGAAAAGAGAAGAGGAAAGGTTGGTTTTGGAGAGGAAAACTTGTGTTTAGCAAGGTAAGGACTCCATTAATCCCATTTCGTTTTCTTTAATCCTCTTATATGATTATTCAATCATATTTCACACCCTAAGATTGTTCTACACGTTTGGAAGTGTAGAATGAGGGGTTGGAAGGTGGTTCTAAGTCCAAGAACGGACTTAGAAGCCAAAGTGACCGGTTCGCCGGAAAATAACCTTTTTGAGGTTATTTGTATTACTATGGGTTTTATGATGATAAAACCTTGTTAGCAACTTGTCTAAGGTATCCAAGGAACTTTCACGGAGTTGAAAGGGTCACCGGAGTTGTCGCCGGAGTTCGTTGAAGTTCGCCGGAGTTTCGCCGGAGCTAAATCGGGAAGGCTAGAACTTCATAAGCTTCATTAAGGTAAGAAGACGGCTTTATGCTTTATAACTTTTGCGTGAGGCATGAGATTACCTAAAGTAATCAAGGATATGTTTTATGAAATGAGTAAAGATAACCAAGTGTTTGCTTATGTCATGATTATACATAAAACATAGTTGAAAAGCATGTTATGTAGGTTTGGTGATTAAAAATGTGATAACATATTTTGTGTGATGATCCAGGGATCCAAAATGCTATTTTTGGATCAAGGACATCAAGAAGTATATGTGTATAAAAATTCAAGTTAATCGGACTCCGTTTGGGTGGTCAAACGGGCGTTGACCGCCAGGTCAACTACCATACCCGACAGGGTATTGACATATACCCGACTGGGTATTTGCTGAAGAATTGCCCAGGGGGCTACTGTCTCCTATACCCGATCGAGTATGGATAGATACTCGATCGAGTATACATTGAAAATTAGCTTTGGGGGCTACCGCCTCCTGTACTCGACCGAGTATGGGTAGATACTCGATCGAGTATTGGTTTATGCTCAAAACGGGCAGTTTTGAGCGGGTTAATGTGGGCCGTTCAGGTGGGATCTGACCACGTTGGTTCCTAAGGATGGTTATATGACTATAGGGCTAGGTATTGTCCATAGTTGAAGGAACGAAAGGTTAGCCATATCCAGGTTAGGGTTTGGTAAGGATTTAGTTTGGGGTTGAGTATCCCCGGGACATTAAATGATCCTGAAACTCGGTTGGGGTTGAGCATCCCCGGGACTATAAATGATCCTGAAACTCGGTTGGGGTTGAGCATCCCCGGGACTATAAATGATCCTGAAACTCGGTTGGGGTTGAGCATCCCCGAGACTATAAATGATCCTGAAACTCGGTTGGGGTTGAGCATCCCCGGGACTATAAATGATCCTGAAACTCGGTTGGGGTTGAGTATCCCCCGGACTGCAAATGATCCTGAAACTCGGTTGGGGTTGAGTATCCCCGGGACGGTAAATGATCCTGAAACTCGGTTGGGGTTGAGTATCCCCGGGATGCGAAATGCTCCCAAAACTCGGTAGGATATTATGAATGTAGAATGTAGCTGGTGAGCTAGGCATTCGGGAAAAGGGTGAGAAAAGTCAGGTAAGAACTTTATCTCTAAAAGACTCTTTGAATGAAATGACCTACAGGTCGAGTATTTTACAAATATATATATACAGTATGTATCATCGGATGAATGAGTCACATATATATATGTATCACCCTATTTTTGGGTCTCGTGTCTGAAACATTAGTTATTCTTCATATAGCCTGCTTGTCACTAGTACTTCTATGGAGTACTGACCCCTCCGGGGGCCCTCACATTTTTCAGGTTGAGACTAGAATCCTACTACCTGCACCTTTGCCTAGGGTGATCCTTCGAGGAGGAAGACGTGGTTCGTGCTTGCATTCGTATTTTTGAAATCTATAAACTGTTCATGGATTTTTGAACAATGTTTTCATTAAAACAGTTGGGGGCTTGCGTGCCCGTGTTTGCCACGTGTGGCTAAGTATCAAACATATTATTATTTCCGCATTTGTTTTATTATGATATTGATGTTGATTGTACGTGTTTACTAATCGGTTTGGCAATAGAATCAATCGGACGCCTTGTACAATTCAATAGGGATGAACTGTTGTTGTTCTTATCGGGTTGTACGACGGTTGTCTACGTGGCTCGGATGCGGTCCGGGGCGTGACATAAGCGATATATTTCATCTAGTTCTTGTATTAGACTGTGGACCATAACTCCCGTTCGCCCTTTTCTTTGTAATCCAATTTACTACATTAATACAAGTGGAACTGTTGAGTACTTTAATTAGTCATTAATCTTTCCTTAAACATTTTTTTTATTTGTTTATCCTTCATACTCAAAGGTTGGTGTTGGGCCTTTGGATTCTTCAGGACTTAAATTCAACACACACACACACACACACACACACACACACACACACACACACACACACATATATATATATATAATACCTAGTAGGTAGTACATTAAAGCAACCCCTTGAATAACTCTTCACAGAAATCCTATATACGTAAAGACATAATCCTATAAATATATTCACAAATCCACTATCAGATAAATTTTCTCCGAAGTTAATTCCTCCCAACACCAAGATATATAGTGTGGAGTAATTTTATGCACAATTTATTGAAAGCCTTAAAGATTAATTTAAAAATGTAATTCATTATTTTAGTCCTTGTAATTTTAGTACAACATAATTTCATATACAAATGAAGATGAGAGAATAATTTTAAATACAAAAGTTTTACGTGTTAATGGTCAAATATTGTACATATGAAATTACCATTAGTATGATACATCGGAACAATGAAATGAATATTAACCTGTTACAAAAGTAACAAAACGCCACTTGATTTTTACCTCAATATATTTTCAGTGTTCAATTTCAGCGCTCGATAAACATGTTTGAATGTAGAAGTTTATACTATGTTCGTTAATATATTCATGTTCAAATGATTCAATAGATACTCAAATCTTTAATAATCATTAATAAATTTATAAAATTGCGCTAAGAACGTATTTTAGCTTAATCATTTTATTAGCGCAAAGAGTGTTTATAAGTGAATATATAATCTATATAATTAAATTAATATAATTTATAAGTGAACGATAGGTTCGAGTCCGGATTGAACCAATCATCACTATGCTCGAACTCGGTTTGAATAAGCTAAGTATTCAAACTCAAAATCTAGTATGTGTTCGAAGCTCGTTAAGCTCGGGTTATATACTCCATCTGTCTCGTAATTAACTTCTCGCTTTGATTTCACACGATAGGTTCTGAGCTCTTAACCCTTTGTTGAAGTTGTGAGTATTTAATTTGAGATTTTTATTTCAGGTTCTCGCTTACATTAGAGGTTTATTTTTATCCAATTTTAACTAAACCTATATTTACTATAATCTTGACCTTCAAAAGTAGTCATGAGCTTTAGTTTTGTTCATATCCATCTCTCTATTCAAACTACAAATCGTATAAATAGATTGTGATATGTTGTGGAATTGAAAAATATGCATGTAAATCATTTTTTGACTCTTGACCGTAAAATAAGTGCATTCCACTAGGAACCCACAAGCCTCATGGCATAATTAAAAATGCTTCCCAATAGCTCTAGGGTCACAGGACATTGATGTCTATTTTGCTGTCAGTATTACATATTTCTTCTTAATTTAAATTGTGCAATATTAATTTAAGAATATTTTTCAGAGTTAAATTTAATTGTTATTGAGCATGTTGTTTTGGAACCTAAAACCTCTTTACTAGGCACTTGCATGTCTATTTCAAGATTTTCATTATGAGTTGAACTTAAATGCATGCCTTGTTTATTGCTACCTCCGTCTCCCTAAGTTTGGGACAGACAGATGTGGTGTGGTTTTTAAGAAAAAGTAAAATTGTGTGATTGATATTGAATTGATAAAATGTAAATAAAGTAAGAATGAATTGTAACCACAAAAATATTATCAAATATGATATGTGACAAACTTAATGAGACGAACGAAAAAGGTAAAAAAGACAAACTGACGGATCATTGTGAGGGCAGGGGTGGGCTCAAGCCCAGCCCAATTTTTTATTTATATATTAATATAGGTATAAGTTTAAAAGAGTGTCGAACTATTCCACTAATCCACTCACTTGGGGCCCAAAATTAATTCCCAACCCAGCCCAGCCCAAGCCTAATCCAAGTGTCGAACTATTCCACTAATCCACTCACCTGCGGCCTACTGAAGTTCTTATGCGAAGATTGAAGAACGAAGGTCGAAGAGGAGCCTGGCAGCTTGCGACGAGCCGACGAAGACGCTGTGAACTGCGAACACCAGCTGACCTGCGGCCACCAGCCGCGCTGCCGGACGCCGTCGCCCACTCGGCCGTGTTTTCTCTCCGGCTCTCCGCTCTACCTGTAGCTCCTGAGCTCCAGCCTCTAGGTGACCAGGTATACTCTAGCTCTAAATTTCTAATACTCTTTTAGACTTTAATTAATCGAATTTTTCAGGGTTATTGTGTATTGTTGTTGTGTACTGTTACTTTTAGGGTTAGAGAATCAATTTGATTATTAATTGAATTTCTCAGTTCATAACAAAATAGTGTTTATTCATTATAAATTTATAATGATTAAAGATAGAATTAAAGATTAGAGAATGATTTATTTATAATACAATTAAAGAATATAGATTGATTTATTCATTGTGTGGACATGTAAGAAAGAATTAAAATTTTCAATTAAATTTTGAAATTGGGAATACTTATTAGTTTTATGTACAAAGTTAGGGGGAAGGAGGGAGTATTTTCTTAAGATTGGATTTTTCGTAATATTTGCACATTGGATGTGTGGAATCATTGTATCCTTGACAAAAGTTTTACTTTTAATGATATGAACTTTGAATATTTTTCTGTAGCAACAGATTAAATCTCTGTTCATTTTAGGAGGATTACAATTACATGATATTCTAGGAACCAAAAAAGGCAAAAACTGAACCGTTTTGACATTGTTCAATTCCAAAACAGTTCTGCATTTTGTTTAGTAGACCAAACTGAATTCTAAAACTACAAATTTTAAAATTGTTCTTCTAAATTGTAACTATAACCGAATCTGATCCCAGGCCTAGGGTGGGCACCTAGACCTACTACTCTCCCTGCCACCTTAGGGCGACCCCTGTAGACCTTCTACCCTATAAATCAATTAATGGGTTGTAAAAGATTTACTTGCATAATATTGTGGGCTGTTTAAACTACATTTGGGCCTAACATTACATTCTACCTTATGCTCTAATAATTTCTGCTGCAAACATCCTAGCACAAGTTTCCCTACCGCACTCGTGGACAATTCACCGTTCTTCCATTTTGATACAGGTGATACAAGTGCCCCTCTGTTCTACTTCAAGTTCTAACCTTATCAAACCTTCTCCAGCAAAAATACAATTATTAGATTTATTTTAGTGTAAATATCTGGAACCCCAAAAGGGTGAATGTTTTAGAGTTTAGACAGTTCTGCACGCTACTGAACACTCTGCGATGGGAAAAGCTAAGAAGTCCCCCAAATTCGCCGTTGTGAAGAAGATAATCTCTCAGAAAACGATAAAACAGTTAACTCTCTGTCTCTCTCTATTGCATATTATCATGTAATTTTATTTAGTTTTTTTCTCATGTTTTTTTTATTGCTGTCAGGTATAAAGAAGATGTGTTGAACCCAAATAAGAAAGATTTGAGTAAGAAGAAGCTTCCACCTAATGTGTAAGGATTTTTATTCCTCATATGTGAGTCATGTACGTATAATGATATGATTGAGAATTGATTCATTATTTGCTGCAGGCCTTATATTTCTTCTGCCCTTTTCTTCGAGTATAACACTGCATTGGGGCCCCCATATAGAGTGCTGGTGGATACCAACTTCATCAATTTCTCCATTCAAAATAAAGTGAGACTTCAAATTTTGTTATTTGTTGTCAATACTGCTGATTTTGGCTTACGATATTGTTTTGGACGTTATTACTCTGTGCTATAGTATTCAACATGAGTATTTCACCAAAATTGATTTTACTATAAAAAGCACGTAGTATAAAGCAGTGAAATACTTCAAAGTATCACTGATGAAAATGTTAGAGCTTTAAATAGAATTTATTTTTATGCGGAGCTGATATATATATATATATATATATATATATATATATATATAAATTTCTCTTTCAGTTGGATTTGGAGAAAGGGATGATGGATTGTTTGTTTGCCAAATGTAAGTAACTGCTGCATTTTCTTCTTTACTTTTATTCTGTCTTTTGCATGTTTTCTTTTATAGCATTTGGGGTAGTGCTGAAAGTAGTTTCTACTGCATGCTTGATTGTTGCATTCTTCACCTCTAACTCTCTGAGTAAAATCACTCGGTACATAATTTTACTGTGCTAGCTATGAATGCCAGAACTTTACTAGTGTTCTCATGTGGACTCATTATATGGGAGCTTAAGGTCATCCTTTTCATTTGTTTTCTGTTAGAAACCTCAAGCAAAGCAGTAGAAATCAGTTGTATATTGATGAAGGTTGCAGAATTACAATAGCGGGAATAGAAGAAAGAGAAAGATACACCGAGACACTGAGAGCAGTCCTCCCTCCCAAGTCTATTCCCAAAATCTGCCTAACCTTCTCACTCCTCCCTTTTCTTATTTATAGCTTTCCCCATACAAAGATATTTATCTTCCAAATTAGTTATTCCCTGATAGAACACTGGCAAAGATACAGGCAAAACAGTAAAGGAAATAGCAGATCCGATCAAAAGAGTAGAGATAATGAAGTTTATTCGTTAAGGAAGATAATCTGTAGGTAGCAAGGCAACAATGGGACTGTTCGAGAAGCCCACTCTCCAAGGCAACACTCAATTCAATAACAGCCTACCCAAACCTGTCCGGTTGGATCCTTCTTCTTGGCTACTACAGGGACTGTTGGGCTGTATAATTCCGGCCTGTAGCATTTCTTGGATGATTTTTTCTATCTCTTGTTTTTTATATTGGGGATACCTGTATGGCCTTATGTTAGGTATTTCTGCCCCCTCCTTGATGTTGATAGCATGGTCACAGGTTCTATGAGGGGGTAACCCTTGTCTGGGGGTTGTTACTTCAGGGAATTCTGCCATTATCTCCTCCCAGATGGGGTCCTTGTTCTGCTCTTTCTCTCCTTCTTCTAACCTGCTTTCACAGTATCATATATCCATCTCCGGTATCCTGTATAATGTGTGCCATGGTCTGTAAGGAGATTTCAATAGAATTCAGCTGAGGTTCTCCTTGTATGGTCGGTTTGATCCCCAACTGTTGCCATTGTATGCATTGCTTCTGAATATTCAACTCTACATCCCCCAAACTGGTCAACCATTCCATGCCCAGGACTAAATCAGTTCCCCCAAGTTCTAGTATATAGAAAGTCTCTTGGATGATGGTACCCTGTAAACTGAGAGTCAAATTCTGACACCTGCCATTATTGGTTATCTTATCCCCATTCCCTATCTGCACTTTATATCCAGGAATGGTTTGATAAGGTATTCCCCACTGATCCACCAATTTCCGAGATATGAAGTTGTGTGTGGCCCCACTATCAATCAATATTTCCACCTGTTTGTCCCCCAGAATTCCTTTCAATATGCCCTGCACCTTAAAAGCCCTCAGTGAAGGGATCCCCTCTTTACTCATCACAGACAACTGCATGGACTTGGCCTCCATGTGAACCACTTCTTCTTCTGCAACTTCAGGTTCTGACACTTCCAATTCTTCCTCCTCATCAGAATCTTCCACCAGGATTAGTTTATAGTTTTTCATCTTGCAAGTGTGTTCCCTGCTCCACTTCTCTCCACACTTGAAACACAGTCCCCTTCTACTCCTGTCTTGATATTCTTCCTGGGAGAGTTGAGGTGCTACACGCCTGATCCGTGAAGTGTTTATATCTGCCATCTTCTTTCCCATAGTATTGCCCCAAGGAGGGTTTCCCTTCATATCTTCAGCCTGCCTGACCCCAGTATGGCCCCCTGTATTTCCAAATTTGGATTTATACCCTTCACCCCAAAATGATGGTCTGTATGGCAGAGGTCCCTTATCCTTTCCCTCATTTTTGTCAGCAGTTTTGTTCCTCCCATACACAGCTTCATTCCTCTGCTCAATCAATAAAGCCCCATCCATTATAGCCGTTAAGGATATGGAGTTATAGAGTTTCAGTTCTGTTTTAACTTCCTCCTCCAGACCATTGATGCAGATACCTCTCAGCATACCCCTGTCAATATCCTTCTGAGGAGCTACAACCATCTCAAACTCCTCTCTGTACTCTTTTACTGTCCCTGTTTGTTTTAAACTGAGCATAGGACCATACGGATTTTGTATTAAGTCCGGTTGGAACCTGCGAATCACAGCATCTTTCAGATTATCCCAATTCCTTTCCACAGCTTGCCGTTCCCACCACTGGAACCAATTCAAGGCTCTGTCCTCCATGGCTACAACAGAGACTTCTACCTTATCTTCCTCTTCAATCCCATTCAGTTTGTAGTAGCGCTCCATCATCACGATCCAATTATATGCACCCTACCCATTAAACATAGGTAGATCCACTTTCCTACTCGTATGAACATGACCGACTTGGACTGGGGAATGTGCGGAATTCTCGAGTGAGGCTGGCTGTGGGGTGGTCGCGAACGATGAGGATGTGGTGATCGCGATCTTCCCCGGTCACGATCGCTCCTGCTTTGGTAGTTTGCCATGGAAGCGGCGATGCTGTTCTGGATCCGTTCATCCATTCCGGTAGTGAGGTTTGCAATGGCAGCTCTCATCTCCTGCTCAAACGCCTCCATGCGATGCTCCATTTTGGATCTCGTTTTTACCATCCACAACTAAAAATGAGAGCTCAGTTGACGTAGACCTTGGATTCCGATCCCCAGGAGTTATGCTCTGATACCAATGATAGAACACTGGCAAAGATACAGGCAAAACAGTAAAGGAAATAGCAGATCCGATCAAAATAGTAGAGATAATGAAGTTTATTCGTTAAGGAAGATAATTCGTAGGTAGCAAGGCAACAATGGGACTGTTCGAGAAGCCCACTCTCCAAGGCAACACTCAATTCAATAACAGCCTACCCAAACCTAGCCACTAGGTTGCTATTTAAAGTAAATGGTCCACGCAGGGACAAAATAGCATAACTAACTGATTGGCTAATTAATAGCTGCCTTCCTCTCTCTCCTTGTGTACACTTTATTATAATATTTAGTAGGTGGTTGGGCTGGGTGCCTATCATTCCCACTTCCCGCCTCTCCCCTTCTATCGACTCTTCTTTTATACACTTTTTCAAAGTATTGTATATTAGTATTTTTATTCCTGCTTCTATTGTCCATGTCTTTATCATTACTCCCCTCCTGAACATTCACCTTGTCCTCAAGGTGAACTTCTGGTAATTGCTCCTTCAGTTTCTTCATGGATTCCCAGGAATCTTCGAAGTCTGGAAGCTGTTTCCAATGTACCAGTATCTCTTTTTCTCCTGTAGGACCTATCCGAGTGGCTAGTACTCTTTCTGGAGTAGTTTTGAGTTCTCACTCCTCTGATAAGCACTTGGGTAAGGGCTGTCAAAAAATATTAGGAGAAACTATCTTTTTCAGAAGAGACATATGAAATACTGGGTGAACAGTACAGTCCTCTGGCAATTTCAGTTTGAATGCTACTGGATTGATCTTTTCAATGATCTCAAAAGGCCCATAAAACCTAGCGCTTAGCTTCTGCTTGATTCTTTTTGCTAAACTTTTGAGTTTATAGGGCTGTATCTTCAAGTAAACTTTATCCCCTATTTCCAATTATAGTTCCCTTCTGTGTTTATCTGCTTGTTGCTTCATCCTGTCTTGAACTATTGCTAGGTTTGCTTTTAGCTCCTCCAACATCATGTTCCTTTCCGCCGTTAGCTTGGCCACTTCTTCTAAAGCTGTTAAAGTAACATCCCCTTTTTCAAGGCTGGAGGATCCTGTCCATACAGGGCTTTAAAAGGAGTGCTTTTGATGGAACTCTGATAGTTTGTGTTGTACCAGTACTCGGCCCAAGATAACCACTTGGGCCACTGCTTTGGTTTCTGCCCAGTAGTGCATCTCAAATACGTCTCAATGCACCAATTGACTACCTGCATCTGGCCATCGGTTTGGGGGTGATAAGCTGTACTATATTTTAATTTAGTACCAGCTAGTTTGAACAATTCAGACCAAAATGCACTCAAGAAAATGCTATCTCTGTCAGACACCACTGTTTTTGGAAACCCATGAAGCCGGACTATCTCCTTGATAAATGCTTCAGCTAATTCATTAGCACTATAAGGGTGACCAAGGGCAATGAAATGTGTGAATTTTGTCAACCGATCAACCACTACCAGCACCGTATCTTTCCCATAGGCCCTGGGTAATCCTCCAATAAAATCCATACTTATGTCTGTCCAGATATTGTCAGGTATAGGAAGTGGAAGGCTGGAAGCAAGCCTGCACGGTTCAAAGATTGATATTTATTTCACCGGCAGATGTCACAATCTGGACATAAGTCTGTATATCACTCCACATGCCTTGCAGTAAAACAAGTTAACATTCCTCTTCATTGTTCTGAAGTGTCCCGCATGGCCCCCAATGGCCGAGTCATGAAATTCTTTCAAAATCAGCTGTATTCATGAAGAATTCCTGGGAATGACCAGTCTTCCTTCAAAGTATAACAAACCCTTCTTCAGTTTGAAATGTGGCTGGCCTTCTGGTTGTACTATTAATTTCTGTATGATGTCGTTGTACTTATCATCTTTCAATATTTCTTCTTCCAACCCTTCCCAATCTTGACATGTCACTCTATGGATAAGGTCTGCAAACTGAGTTTTCTTGAGAGGGCATCAGCAGCATTATTTCAACCCCTGGCTTATACTTGATGACGAAATTGTATCCTAGCAATTTAGTCTCCCATTTCTGTTGGTCCTTCCCCATGATTCTCTGTTCTGTCAAAAACCTCAGGCTTATCTGATCCATGTGTATTTCAAACCTTCTCCCTAGCAAATAGGGTCTCCATCTCTGTATGGCCAGAAGGCCCAGAACTATGGCCATTAATTCCCTCTCATACACAGATTTGTTCCGACTTCTAGGAGACAATTCTTTACTCATGTACGCAATTGGTCTCCCTTCTTGCATCAGCACTGCTCCCACCCCCTTCCCAGAGGCATCTGTCTCCAGGACAAACACCTTGTTGAAAATTGAAATCTGAAGTAGCTAGAACAGGTAGGGTAGTCATGGCTCTTTTTAATTCCTCAAATGCTTCAGTAGCAGACTGCTCCCATTTAAACCCATCTTTTTTCAGGAGGTTGGTAAGAGTTGATGCTATTCGGCTATATCCTCTTACAAACCGCCTATAGTAACATGTGAGACCCAAAAAAAATCTGAGGGCTTTTTATATCTTTGGGTGCAGGCCAATTTAGCATATAATTTATCTTAGAAGGATCAGCTGATACTCCCTTCTCTGAAATAATATCGCCCAGATAAGATAGCTCAACTTGACCAAAACTGCATTTCTTTCTGTTAACAAACAACTGATTTTCCTGTAGGGTTTGCAGCACTCTTCTTACGTTTTCCTTGTGAAGTTCCTCCGCATGACTGTATATTAATATATCATCGAAGAACATGAGAACAAATTTCCTCAGAAAAGGTTTTAAAATCTGATTCATAAGGGCCTGAAAAGTGGATGGAGCATTGGTAAGGCCAAAAGGTATGACCAAGTATTCGTAATGGCCCTCATGCGTCCGATTTCCGTTTTGTGAATATCTTCTTCCTTCATTCGGATCTGGTGATAACCTGATTTCAGATCCTGGCATAGGAAAACTTCCTGCCAGCTCCCAGCTCATCCAATAATTCCTCGATAACTGTTATGGGGCATTTGTCGGGTACAGTAACTTTATTGAGTGCTCTATAATCCCCACAGAATTTCGAACCACCCTCTTTTTTTCTCACCAACAAAACTGGGCTACTGTATGGACTGGTACTGGGCCTAATGATGCTTGTACTCAACAATTTCATTGATGATGACTTCACTTTCATTTTTTGGTAGTAAGGGTACCTGTAGGGTTTGCAGCACTCTTCTTACGTTTTCCTTGTGAAGTTCCTCCGCATGACTGTATATTAATATATCATCGAAGAACACGAGAACAAATTTCCTCAGAAAAGGTTTTAAAATCTGATTCATAAGGGCCTGAAAAGTGGATGGAGCATTGGTAAGGCCAAAAGGTATGACCAAGTATTCGTAATGGCCCTCATGAGTCCGATTTCCGTTTTGTGAATATCTTCTTCCTTCATTCGGATCTGGTGATAACCTGATTTCAGATCCTGGCATGGGAAAACTTCCTGGCAGCTCCCAGCTCATCCAATAATTCCTCGATAACCGTTATGGGGCATTTGTCGGGTACAGTAACTTTATTGAGTGCTCTATAATCCCCACAGAATTTCGAACCACCCTCTTTTTTTCTCACCAACAAAACTGGGCTACTGTATGGACTGGTACTGGGCCTAATGATGCCTGTACTCAACAATTTCATTGATGATGACTTCGCTTTCATTTTTTGGTAGTAAGGGTACCTGTAAGGTAGTATATTAGGGATTGTAGCCCCCTCCTTAATGTTGATTGAGTGATCACATTCCCTTCTAGGTGCCAGAGTTTGAGGGACTTGGAAGATGTCAGCAAACTCCTTCATTATTGTCTTCCCATATTCCTCCTGTGCTCTTCACTTCCTGTTCAACATCAGGTTGTAACTCACATTTCACATAGTACCGCTGCCTTTGGTTTTGCAGATTCTTCATCATGGTTTTCCATGAGGCTAAAGTGTGGCTTAAAACAGGACTCTCTTGCAAACTTCTCCTAACTTTCCCTTCCACCTCAAAGTTAATGCCTGGAAATTAAATTTAATATATCCCAGTGATGCCAGCCATTCCAGCCCTAAAACCAAGTCAATTCCTCCCAACACCAAGATACAGAAATTCTGGTTGACCAGTAAGTCTTGTATTTAATATTCATGTTTTCACACCTTCCATTGTTACTCACATTTCCTCCATTTCCCAGCTCCACCTGAAATCCCCCAATCTGTCTGTAAGGTAGATCAAATTCTGTGACCATTTTCTGGGAAATGAAATTACGTGTGGCCCCACTGTCTATTAAGATCACTACCGGTCTAGCAATTTCCCAAAATATTAATTGCCCTTGCAACTTGAAAGTCTTGTGAGTAGTGATTCCAGCCTTACTCATTACGGATAGTCTCAGACTCTCAGATTGTTATAGCCCAATGGTTGTTCTTCTGCTATATCTGCCGGTTCTTCTTCCTTTTCCTGATTCTCCCATGAGATAATCTGATAATGCCTGAGCTTGCACACATGTTCCTTGTTCCATTTACCCCCACACTTGAAGCAGAGTCCCTTCTTACTTTTGTCTTCCGATTCAGCTGGGGACAACCTTGGACCAGGCCTTCCATTAGTAGGAACGACCACAGAATTCCCAACTTTATTGTCCTCTGTGCTTCTATCAGTAATCTGTGTCCCAGTATTTGAGCTTCTCATCCTGGTCCCATCCATCCAGTTCAGAGGTTTCACCATAGCTCCACCTTTATCTTTCTATCCCCTTTTGTCATCCTCTTTGTATTTTCCTCCTCTCCATGCCTTGTTCCTTTCTTCTAACAAAAAAGCCTGATTCATGATTTCAGCTAGAGAGCCCATAGGATACAATTTGAGGTCAGCTCGCAATTCCTCCTTGAGTCCATTGAGAAAGACTCCCTTCAACATCTCAGGATTAGCATTTCTCTGTCTCTACTACCATTTCAAATTCTTCTCTATAATCCATCACTTTACCTGTTTGTTTGACTCTCAACAGAGGTCCGAACGGGTTCTGCACCGATTCCGTCTGAAACCGACGGATCAAAGCATCTTTAAACTCTTCCCAGCTGAGCTCAGTTGGTTGTTCCTCCCACCAATGGAACCAGTTCAGTGCTCGGCCTTCCATCGCCACCATGACAACTGGAACTCGGTCCTCATCAGTGATATTGTTCAGTTTAAAAAACCTTTCACCCTAATAATCCAACCATATGCTTCATCACCACTAAATACTGGTAAGTCTATCTACCTACCGGTTTTCGATAACACCTTATTATCCAAATTCTCACGTCTGAAATGTGAGGATTGAGATCGATTAGAATTACCTCCTGTGACTGGAGAATTCCGATTGACATCGTGCTCCCTCCGCCTTGGAGTTCGCCATCTCCCTCGCGAACAATGGTGATTCTGTTGCGTCACCAAGTTCCGCAACTCATTCAGCTTCACATCTGTTCTGCGATCCTGGTTCAACATCTAGCTGCACATCTCATCGATGATGTTGTGCATGTCCTGCACGTTATTCTCCGCCGACTCCAGTCTGTGCTCCATCTGTCCTCTCGTCTAGGTCATCCACAATCTCCAGGAAGGAGCTCTGATACTAATGTTAGAAACCTCGAGCAAAGCAGCTTAATTCAGTAATATATTGATGAAGGTCGCAGCATTGCAGTAGCGGGAATAGAAGAAAGAGAAAGATACACCGAGACACTTAGAGCAGTCCCCTCTCCCAAGTCTATTCCCAAAATCTGCCTAACCTTCTCACTCCTCCCTTTTCTTATTTATAGCTTTTCCTTACAAATATATTTATCTGCCAAATTAGTTATTCTCACTTCCTGCCTCACCCCTTCTATTGACTCTTCATTTATACATTTTTTTGAAGTATTGTATATTAGTATTTTTATTCATGCTTCTATTGTCCATGTCTTTATCATTCCCCTTTAGGCACTCCTTGTATTACGGACTGTGTGATGGCTGAGCTTGAGAAGCTAGGTCAAAAATACCGTGTTGCCCTCAGGTATATTGTCAGTCTCTCTCTTGTAGAATTCAATTCACGAGCTTATATTTTTTTAGTGAGTATCATAATACTACGTACTACTTTACTAAAAAGGACGATAAGGTTATAAGAATAACACTTCAAAATTTAGGTAGCAGGAAATCAAAGACTACCTGTGATTTCTAACTACTAAAATTAATTTCACTACTAATGGCAGATGTATTGTTACAAAGTGGTACTCATGTTGTTTTCATGTGATAAATGATCTTCTGTCTTTCCTGAATTGTGTTTCTTTTGACACAATAGAATTGCTAAGGACCCTCGGTTTGAAAGGCTTCCTTGTATTCATAAAGGGACTTATGCTGATGACTGTCTTGTTGAGAGGGTTACTCAGGTTTATACTCCCCTGCTTTTTCCTTTTTTCAGTTGTTTACTTCATATTAATAGTGTTTTTTATGATTGTGTGATCGTGTGGTTTTCCATTCCTTTGATTTGAATAGCACAAGTGTTATATTGTCGCAACATGTGATCGAGATTTGAAGCGGAGGATCCGCAAGGTGAACAATAAATAAGATGATGCAATTGTCAGCTTTTTGTTTGCTCCTTTTTCAGTTGTGATATGAAGTTTTATGCTGTTGTGTTCTATACTCAGATCCCGGGAGTACCAATTATGTATATCACTCAACGCAAGTATTCCATAGAAAGGATGCCTGAAGCAACAATTGGTGGAGGTAAGACTATATCTCTTCGCATTTCCACAAGTACTATACATAGTGCTATCCTCATGAATACATAACAGATGTTTTTCTTTCCCCATTCGTTTCTTGATTATCTATCATCTTATGCAGCTCCGAGAATGTGATGGGAATGATATCTGAACTTGATTGAGGCAATATAGCTCCATCTCTTGAACTTGATAAAGCCCTTATTGTAGCATTTTTGGTAGTGCCTTTTGTCTCAACAGCTTTGTATGAACTTGAATCGGCTTTAGTGTAATTGGGCACAATGTCATGTGTTGTTGGAGATGGTTACCTTCCTTGTGGATTTGTTATAAAATTTTAAAATGGTGTTACTGAAAGTATTAATGTGGTAGTGTTGTTGCAACTCCCCCGCAATTGACCTGTTCTAACAGGACACCAATTCACGAAATATCTACTAGGAAAATTACTGTTACCCGAGATTGGGTTATGATAGTTACTACTAGTCGACCATGTCTTTTAAAAGTCAATTAGTTACTGCCTTGATTACTATTCTCTTGTGATGCCATGTAATGGCCAAATTTAACAAGTCTAGCAAACACGTTTCATTCTGGATTATAACTTACGGTTCTGCTCATTATTTCTTTTCTAGTAAACATCTTTTGACACATCCTCTCTACCAAAAAAAGATGAATAATGTAAAGCGCAATGCATATTCACCTGGTTTGCAGTTCGATCTGAACAGGCTATTGGCTAAATTATAGAGTAAATATCTCTCTAGTCGCTACATTTCTATATGAAAGTCGGGATGCGTATATAACGTACTGCATATATTTATGGGGTTTATTGAAATAAGACATATACTCTGCCGCTTATGATTAAAATAAAAGCAATTAACAGAAATATGAATTTTAACATGCATAAAGTTATTTTTGTAGAAATTGTAGTTTTGTAGCGACTACTTACTAGTGAGATATTCAGTTTATAATCTAGTATCATGATTGTATTTTGGTAGTTAATAATTAATATAGTGGTCACGTAATAATGTGTTCGTCCACTAATTATATTTTAATCTTATGAGTGGTGCTTGGAAGAAGGCTTGGATAGTTGGATGTTGTTAACTTGTTATTGTTGTGGTGCTTGGAAGAAAATAGGAAATGTTATTCTTGTATGAGTGATGCTTGGAAGAAACTAAAATTAATGTACGAATTTGATTTCAATGCCTCCGCTAATGTTCAATATTAATGTCGTACTAGTCTTTCTAGCCTTCTAGGGGTGGACCCGGGCAGGCTTTTTTTCCGGAATGTTGGTCCGGAACTGGCCCGGGTTGAAACCGGGTCCGCGCCAAAGCGGGCTGGGCTGGGCCCGATTCTATGTAATTTTTTTTGGCTTTCTAATTAATCCCCGACCCCCCTCCCTCACCCCCACCCTCAAACCCCCCCCCCCCCTCCCAAAACACCCAACCCTACCCAAGGAAAAGAAAAAAAATTTAAAAAAATTGAACCGGGCTCAGCTCGAACCGCCCGGGCCGGTTCATGAAAATCATGGTCCGGAACCGGCCCGCCAGAACCGCCGGAACCGGCCATGCAGGCCCGGTCCAGTCCGGGCCCACACAGTAGCGGCCTGGTTCGGCCCGGTTGGGTCCATGCCTAAGTCTTTCTCGTTAATTATTGATCGACAAGAAATCGATTATATCTATTATTTATTTGTGAGACTATATAATAGGGGTGATCGATTGATCTTGAAATCTTCTTCTCATCTAGGAGTGTCAACTGTCAAGTTTCTGGTTTGAACCGGAAAATTGAACTGAACTAATTTGGCCTACCCAGACTGATCATATACCGATCTAGTCTTCAATTTGAAGTTTTCGAGGAATCATGTTCTGGTTCGATATAACTCAAAATTCCTCTCGACAGAGTTGATCAAAACTATTACTATGTCTCTGCATCATCTTCTAAATGGGGTTTTGCACGTGCATTAAGAAAAGTAAGAATTGTGCAAAAAAGAGTTGTGCAGAAGAAAAAGAAATATGTAAGAAATGTTGTGAACAATAAATTCTTAGCTAAAAGCCTAAAAGAACAAGAGGTGATTATTTTAGGACGAACAAAAAGGAGAATTAGAAGACAATTCAGATACAGAGGGAGTGATATTTTATTTTTACACATAGGGGTGGACTCGGGCCGGGCCAACCGGCCCGGAACCGGACCGGCCGCGGGCCCGGACCGGCCCGGTGAACCGGTTGGTTGGCCGGTTCGGGCCACCCGGCCCGGTAAGATCTCGGTTCGGACTCGGGCCCTTCGAAAGGTGAACCGCCCCGCCTGGTTCGGGCCCGGGCCGGGCCAATTTTTTTTTGATTTTTTTTTGATTTTTTTTTAAGTTTTTGGGTTGAGCTGGGTATTTTGGGCCATTTGAGGTGGTTAGGGTTGGTTTGGGGGTGAGGGGGAGGGTTGGGGGTTAACTAGGAAAAGCCCAAAAAAAAATATATATAACCGAGGCCCGGCCCGGCCCGGACCCGGGGGTTACCCGGGCCTCCCATACCTTGAACCGAGGCTCGGCCGGTTCAAGGCCCGAACCGGGCCCGGCCCGAACCGAGTCCATCCCTATTTACACACTCCCTTGTTTTTTATTTGTTGCAGTTTTCTTTTGAAAAGTATTTTAATGTTTGTAAAAATTTCCTTTTCGGGTTGATTTCTCCTTAAAAATGTGCAATGACTCTTTCTTTTTCTATTTTTTGTCTTTTTTTTTCCAAACTTTTCCATCATTTCCCCCTCTTTTTCTATAATACGGAGTATTCATTATCCTTACTATTTTACCTTTAAACTATGTGATAAAAGTAATGTAATAAAGAAAAGAATACGGAGGAAGTATTTTTTAATAAATACTACGTACTATGTAAATATTAGCGATAAACATGATTTAAGCAGTAGTTCCAATTAAACTTTAGTTACATATTTATACAAGCAAACTCATGTATTTGACTACTATTTGAAAAGGGATAAATAGCTCTCAAGACCACTTAGACAATAATTATACCATCAAGTCTTTGGTTGATTTTTGGCATTTTAACGTCAAAACACTGCAAAAACCAGCGTTTACACATGTAAAAAAAAGTCGCTAATATCCAAACAAGGGCTTAATCTTGAATTTATGCGTAGGATGTTTTTACTTGAACTAAAATTTACTGGTCTAGTCTGGTGTCACGCCCCAGACCGCATCTAAGCGCGTGTACAACCGCCGTATGACCAAGTGACGTCACTCGCAAGTCAACGTGACTTAATCATGCAAGGCGTCCATTAACATAATCCATCCATACTCAGTAGTAAACATACATAACAACATCACATTTAAACCAATGAATAGCGGAAATATTCAACGGTAAAGCATGGGCCACAACCGGCCAAAACATGGACTCACAAGCCCAAAATAGTTTATAGTGAATCAAATATCCATGAGCAAGTGTTTGGTAGTTTGAAAGCAAATAAGGAAGCACGAACCACGTCTTCCTTGAATTGACTTCACCCGTAAGAAGGTGCAGGTAGCAAGTCCTAGCTTCAACCTGAAAATGGTGGAGGCCCCTGAAGGGGTCAGTACAAGTACCGAGCGAGTAGCAAGCTAAATGTAGCATAACTAACGTTTCAAGTATAAGACTCAAACATTGAGTGATACATGCACGTATAGTACTTTCCCCCAAGTTATAAAATACATATCAGTATATATATACACACACTTGGAAATACCCGACCCGTAGGTCATTGTTTATTTGTGAAAATCATAGTAGTCAATATCCTTGACTTAAATTCCAACCCACCCATATCCTATGAGTGTATAGGACTCCTCCTGGTCCAAGTCAATTTATACATACGAGTTTGAGGACAATACCGTCGTCCTTGGATTCTCTACCATTTATACATATGAGTTTTGAAGATAGTATCGTCGTCCCTGGGTCTCCACCATTTATATACCGAGGTTTGAGGACAGTACCATCATCCTTGGGTCTCCACCGTTTATACTTTTGAGGTTTGAGGACAGTACGGTCGTCCCTAGGTCTCCACCGTTTATACATTTGAGGTTTGAGGACAGTACCTTCGTCCCTGGGTCTCCACCGTTTACACATTTGAGGTTTGAGACAGTATCGTCGTCCTTGGGTCTCCACCGTTTATATATTTGAGGTTTGAGGACAGTACCGTCGTCCCTGGGTCTCCACCGTTTATATACCGAGTTTTGAGGATAGTACCGTCGTCCTTGTGTCTCCACCGTTTATATATACATTCCTATGATCTACCACATATCATACATAGATGAAGTCTATATCATAATCTTTTATCAAGACTAAACCAAGTCTTATAGCCTAAGCATAACAATCCATGCAAAACCATGCACACAAATCATCATTCGAGACAAAACAGCACCTATCCGGCGCCGGTTCAGCCATAACCGGCGCCGGTTCACATTTAAATTCATTTATTTGAATGCCCCATACTCAAACCGGCGCCGGTTATAGCCTAAACCGGCACCAGTGCACTTCCTCCTTTGCGGTCAACGACCCGTTGACCGCCCGAACCGACTCCGATTGATCCGAAACTTAACCCAAAATGAAATAAGTGTTAAACAATCAATATTTGACGTTTTGTCCCTCCAAAACATCACACGTGTTTTTATATCATTTTCATATCATTTCTCATGCATAATCATCATGGTTCATTTCACATAAGCCTAATCATCTTGGCTAATCACATGCTTAAACCATTTTAAACATCATTATGAACGCGTATTGCATTTACTTACGTAATCTCATACTTAACCCAAGAGTTACAAGACATTAAGCCATCCACTCACCTTGGATGAGCTTTAAGAAGTTCTTCCCTACCCGGTTTAACTCCGACGAAGCTCCGACGAACTTTGTCAAACTCCGGCGATAACTCCGGCGACTCTTTCAACTCTGTGAAAGCTCTAGGAACACCTTAGACAAGTTCCTAAAAAGGTTTTATCATCATCAAACTAATATCAATACAAATAACTTGTAAAAGGTTATTTTCCGGCGAACCGGTCACTTTGGCTTCTAAGTCCGTTCTTGGACTTAGAACCACCTTCCAACCTCTCATTCTACATTTCTCAACTTTGCAACCTTTTCTTCTTCCTTGAGCTCCTTTCTTGCTTGAGCTCTCTTTGATATGGAGAAATGGTGTTTTGCAGAGGCTTCTCTATCCTTCCTTGATGTCTTGGTCGAAGTTGTGGTAGAGGGGAGAGTGAAGATGACTCTTTTGTCTCAATAGAGTAATGAGTGTGGATGGGATGGTCCACCTCATGTCTCACCTTCACTCATACATCCTCTCAACACCCTCTCACCATAATTCAGCCCCCTAAAGTCAACTTTGAGCACACAAAAACGTGGGGTGCCCCCCACTCATGTGGGAGGTCATCCCTTTATGTCCCAAACTGTACAATCGGCCTCAAAAGTTGTATTTCTCGGACCGTTTTAATTATGTTTCATTTTATCGGGCAAAATAAAATATATCACACATTTTCAACCCATATGGTCCCTTAGAATGAATTTACATTCCTCAAATTTAATTTAGAAGTCTCCGAAACCCATTTCGGACTATTATCCGATAAATTACCAATACCGGTAATTGGGCCTCGTTTGACCAACCAATCAACCCTATGCCCTTTCCATGGCCCAACTAAAATACACACCACCATATACATTTTATCTAGATCAAGATGAATATAATATGTGGTCTCGGAAATATAGGGTGGTCCCCGCTCCCGATGTGGGCCTCACATGCAATTTACTATTCACGCACAAGTAATAACAAAAATTTACAACCTCGTAAATTCATCAATCATTTCATAAGGTTCAATACATGATTTAAATAAAAGTAAATATAATTGAGGACGGTGTTACAAGTTCACCCCCCTTATTTGGGATTTCGTCCCCGAAATCCTCGTGTCTAGTAAAAAAGAAACGGGTATTGCTCCCTTATTGAGACCTCGGTCTCCCATGTTTCTTCCTCGACTCGATCACTCCTCCATAGAACATTTACCATAGGAATCTCCTTGTTCCTTAATTTCTTTACCTTTTGACCAACAATCTTCACCGGTTCCACTGCATATTGCAAGTCCTAACGGATCTCTACCGGTGGTTTCTCAAGAATATGAGACTGTTCTCGTACATACTTCTTGAGCATGGATACATGAAACATGTCATGTATCTTCTCGAGTTTAGGTGATAACTTGAGCCGGTAAGTCATGGCTCCAATCCTTTCAAGGATATCAAACGGACCAATGTATCGGGGGTTAAGCTTACCCTTCGATATGAATGAGATGATACCTTTCCAAGGAGAAATCCTTACAAATACCTCATCACCAACTTCAAAGTCTAACGGTCTACGCCATTTATCAGCATAGCTCTTCTGCTGATCTTGGTCAGCCTTAAGTCTATACCGAATGATCTTCACCTTAGCCTTGGTGATCTCAACAAGTTCTATACCTTCGAGCTTGGCCTCGCCAACCTCGTCCCAACACAACGGTGTTCTGCATTTCCTTCCATACAATGCCTCGTATGGAGCCATGTCAATACTTGCCGGATAATTGTTGTTATAGGCAAACTCTACTAGAGCCAAATGTCTATCCCAACTACCTTGGAACTCCAGAGCACATGCCCTGAGCATGTCTTCCAAAATCTGTATCACTCTCTCGGATTGTCCATCTGTCTGTGGGTGAAATGTTGTGCTAAACGTCAATTTAGTTCCCAAAGATGCTTGAAACTTTGGCTAAAATCTAGATGTGAATCGTGGATCTCTATCCGATACAATGGATATCGGGACTCCATGCAATCTCACAATCTCTTCGGTGTATAACTTGGTCAATCTTTCAAGAGGATAAGTAATGTTGATAGGTAAGAAATGTGCACTCTTAGTAAGCCTATCAACTACAACCCATACCGCATCATAATTGTTCACCGTTCGTGGTAATCCTACCACAAAGTCCATGGTCACATATTCCCACTTCTATTCTGGAATGGTAAGTGGCTGCAAAAGCCCCGCCGGGTGCTGATGCTCCGCCTTAACTTGCTGACAAGTAAGACATCGACTCACATACTCTGCGATGTCCCTCTTCATACCTGACCACCAATAACTTTCTTTCAGGTCTCGATACATCTTTGTACCTCCTGGATGCATAGCATAGGCCGAAGAATGAACCTCCTCTAGTATGGACTTTTTGAGCTCTTCATTCTTCGGTATACATACACGATCTCTAAACAATAAGAGGCCATCTTCTCGTACCCGGAAGTCCTCAACGGGCCCCACAAGGATTCGCTCACGGATCTTCTGACGTTCCTCATCAATGCCCTGACATCTGCTGACCTCATCAAGCAAAGTAAGTCTAACCTCGAATCTCGCTATGAGGGCCCCGCTCGTGGTCACCTCCACGCGCGCCCTCAATGCCTGTAGGCATGTGAGTAACGTCCCTGACGTACTCTTCCTGTTTAGTGCATCGGCCAGCACATTGGCCTTACCGGGATGATAGTCGATGATCAAGTCATAGTCCTTGATCAACTCCATTCATCTCCTTTGCCTCATATTCAACTCTTTCTGAATGAATACATACTTCAAGCTCTTATGATCGGTGTAGATGTGACATGTTTCCCCATAGAGATAATGCCTCCAAATCTTCAGTGCAAGCACTACCGCTCCCAACTCTAGGTCATGGGTAGGGCAGTTCACCTTGTGTTTCCTCAATTGCCGAGAAGCATAGGCAATCACCTTACCATTTTGCATTAGTACACATCCAAGCTCTTGGATGCTAGCATCACTATAGATATCATACCCTATACCTTGTATGGGTATAGCAAGAACGGGCGCCTCAGTAAGTCGTTTCTTTAGCTCAAGAAACCCTCTCACATTTGTCGTCCCATACGAACTTAGCCCCCTTCTTCGCGAGCCTCGTAAGTGGTGACGCCAACACAGAGAATTTCTCAACAAATTTACGATAGTAACCCGCTAAGCCAAGGAAACTACGTATCTGTTTCACATTCTTGGGTTGTTCCCAATCCATAATAGCTTCTATCTTTTCATTGTCCACCTCAATTCCCGATCCAGATATGACATGTCCGAGGAAGCGAATCTCTTTAAGCCAAAATTCGCATTTAGAGAACTTGGCGAAAAGTTGCTCCTCTCTTCTTAGCCTTTCAAGCACAAGCCTCAAGTGATGCTCATGTTCATCTTCATTCTTTAGGTATATTAAGATGTCATCAATGAATACAATCACAAACTGATCTAAGCACTCACTAAACACACAATTCATCAAGTCCATGAATGCCGCCGGTGCATTGGTTAAACCGAATGACATCACAAGAAACTCGTAATGACCATATCTAGTGCGAAATGCACTCTTCGGTATGTCACTCTCCTTGATCTTCAACTGATGATAGTCCGACCTCAAATCAATCTTTGAGAACACCATGGCCCCTCGAAGTTGATCAAACAAGTCATCAATCCTTGATAAAGGATACCTATTCTTGATCGTGACCTTGTTCAACTGTCGGTAGTCAATACACATTCTTAGTGTACCATCTTTCTTCTTCACGAAGAGTACTGGTGCTCCCCACGGTGAATGACTAGGTCTAATGAACCCGTTGTCCAATAATTCTTGTAATTGGACCTTCAACTCTTGAAGTTCCGTCGGTGCCATTCGATAAAGAGGAATCGAAATGGGTTTGGTCCCCGGCTCCACTTCGATCACAAATTCGATGTCCCTATCGGGTGGAAGCCCCGGTAAGTCTTTGGGGAAGACATCCGGGTACTTGCACACGACACGTACATCATTGATGTCTACTTCTTTGTTTGTCATGTCCACCACGTAAGCAAGGTACGCGTGACATCCTTTCTTCATCATCTTCCGTGCTCTTATCACGGATATGATACAACCATGAGATTGTCTCCGATCTCCCTCAAATTGTAATGTGTTTCCCTCATCATCCTCGTGTTCCAAAACTTTCATGTAACAATCAACTCGAGCATGATGCTTCTCAAGCCAATCCATCCCTAGGATTGCATCGAACTCCAACATACTTAGAGGTACGAAATAACCTGTCAAAGGTTGACCCGTCACTTCTACCTCACATGATGGATAATAATGGTTCCTTTCAACGTCATCTCCTAATGGTGTGGAGACTAACAAGGTTTGTGTCATCGGTGTCAATGGCATTTTAAGACTTTCGGCAAATGCTTCACTCACAAATGAACGTTGCGCCCCGGTATCAATGACAATCCTAACGTTTCTTCCATTGATCAGTAGTGTTCCTACATTTACAAATGATGTAAGACACTCTACTCAAATTACCGAATTGGAAACGGGCTAAACAGACACTTTCGGGTCAAAAAGGCACTGGACCGGCACCGTTTTTGGGCTGGGTCGGCGCCGGTTTTCCCCTGGGATGCCGGATTACCCAAAAATAAACTGAACCAACGACGGTTATGGCCCAAACCGGCGCCGGTTGGAGTATAGAGTACTCCAATTTAATTAATTTAATTCAAACCGGTGCCGGTTCACTCCCTGATCGGCGCCGGTTTGCCCCTGGCCCGTTTTTGCTACTTTTTGCTAAAAATCGGCCGGTAAAGACCCCGGTCGACCCATTTAAACCCGCTATCATTTTTAAAACTTAACAATATACAATTTATCAAGTGTTAACAAGGGATTACCTGCGACGGAGTCAGGGTTAGCCCGAGCATCGGCCTCGGTCATTGCATAAACCCGTGCATGGGCCCCGCCTTGGTTGACAGACGCGGCATGGCTTGTTGATGCGCCGCCTCTGCCCGTGCCACCGTGAGACGGTCCCGCACGGTTCTTCCCCATCATGGTTCCTCCCCTGGCTCCCGAAGTTCCTTCTCTCCCCAATTGTGGGCAATTGGTCTTCATGTGACCCATATTCCCACATTGGTAGCACCTCGGGGGTGCATTGCATTTCCCGAAGTGGTTCTTTGAACAATTAACACATTTACACGGTCCCAACTTGTGAGAAGGAAACGAATGCCATCTAGAGTCCCTGTTCTTCATCGTCGGTGGTGCCGGCGCCTTGAATGAACCACCGCCCCCGTGGTTGTTCTTCCGCGAATGATCGGGTGGTCCCAAACTATTCCATTTTCTTTTCTTCGCCTCTTCGGCGTCTCTTTCTTTCCTTTCATTCCATTGGGTTTCCCCGAGCATACCTTGTTCCACCACCTCACTAAAAGTCATGTGACGTGAGTATGTGGCCCGATCACGGATGTCTAATAGTAAGCATCCCAAAAATGTTCAGTCATGCGGTCCTCATCGGCCACATACTCCGGTAAGAACCTCACCAAGGTTCTGAATTCTTGCTCCAATTGTTTGACAGTTACACCCTCCTTTTTCTTGAGGTTTGTGTACTCCCTCCTCTTCACGTTAACCTCAAAGTCGGAGTAGTATTGAGCATAAAAATCTTGCTCAATATTCTCCCATGAGATGTTCCCACGGTATTTTCCTTCTACACCTTCCCACCATGTAGAAGCCATTCCATCAAGCAAACGTGAAGCAATAGTCAACTTCACGTCCGGTGTGATTTGCATATCTCTTGATGCATCCTTCACTTTTTTTATCCAATCGGCGGCAACGGTAATGTCACCGGTGCCGTCGAAGGACTTACACCCCAAGGCTCTAGCCTCCCTGAAGTATTTGGAGATTCTCACGCAAAAATCTCCTCCACGTCCACCTTGAGACGTCCCCGAAACGGCCCTTGAAGCTCCCCGACTCCCTTGACCCGAACCCCCTTGAGAGGCACGCCTAGCTTGGCGTCTAAGATCTATTCTTAGTTTCTCCTTTGGGTACCACTCGAGTACCTCACCCATTTGAGCAAAACGGGCGTCGCTCTCATCATTGTAATCATCATCGGTGTGAAAGTCACCCCCATCATATGGGGTCTCCTCATGCTCTGTTTCGGGAACAAATGTCGAGTCATAGTTCTCGGTGTTAGTTTCATACACCAAACTCATGTGGCCATCACTCACTGTTTCGGCTCGGTGGCCCCCACGGCCTACACGGCCTTCTCTTCTTCCCATAAAACCACAGAATGTGGCCCGGCTAGCCCCTACTGAGGCTCCCACAGAAAGTCCCCTAGGGTTATTCCACGTCGGCATACGTCTACCCTCCATTTTTACAAAGAAATTTGATCGACTCATTAGACTCCAATCGATGTCAATTGACGGAACACGTTATAGACACATATTGGCCCAAGTCACCGCCATACCAATTGTTAAGGGTACCATCTTAACAACTAGAGACCTTGCAATCTAGGTAACAATAGTCCTATAAACGTCAAAATACAATGCTCATGGTTTTCGGTAAAACTCTTTTGAAAAAATCTCTTGTGAGAGGTTGATTACATTGTTTAGAACTGAGATGACTCTGATACCACTTAATCGTCACGCCCCAGACCACATCTAAGCCCGTGTACAACCATCGTATGACCAAGTGATGTCACTCGCAAGTCAACGTGACTTAATCATAACAAGGCGTCCATGAACATAATCCATCCATACTCAGTAGTAAACATACATAACAACATCACATTTAAACCAATGAATAGCGGAAATAATCAACGGTAAAGCATGGGCCACAACCGGCCAAAACATGGGCTCACAGGCCCAAAATGGTTTATAGTGAATCAAATATCCATGAGCAAATGTTTGGTAGTTTGAAAGGAAATAAGGAAGCACGAACCACGTCTTCCTTGAATTGACTTCACCCGTAAGAAGGTGCATGTAGCAAGCCCTAGCTTCAACCTGAAAATGGTGGCCCCCCCGAAGGGGTCAGTACAAGTACCGAGCGAGTAGCAAGCTAAATGTAGCATAACTAACGTTTCAAGTATAAGACCCAAACATAGGGTGATACATACATGTATAGTACTCTCTCCCAAGTTATAAAATACATATTAGTATATATATACACTTGGAAATACTCGACCCATAGGTCATTGTTTATTTGTGAAAATCATAGTAGTCAATATCCTTGACTTAAATTCCAACCCACCCATATCCTATGAGTGTATAGGACTCCTCCTGGTCCAAGTCAATTTATACATACGAGTTTGAGGATAGTACCGTCGTCCTCAGATTCTCTACCATTTATACATATGAGTTTTGAGGACAGTACCGTCGTCATTGGGTCTCCACCGTTTATACTTTTGAGGTTTGAGGACAATATCGTCATCCCTGGGTCTCCACCGTTTATACATTTGAGGTTTGAGGACAGTACCCTCGTCCCTGGGTCTCCACCGTTTATACATTTGAGGTTTGAGGACAGTACCGTCGTCCCTAGGTCTCCACCATTTATATATTTGAGGTTTGAGGACAGTACCGTCGTCCCTGGGTCTCCACTTGATGGAGTATATTCCCATATACCCCAGGGTATCATAATCGCCGACAAAAGAGCATCACGAAGCCACATCGGAGTGCGTAGAAAGACCCAAGTCCACAAACATGCCGACCCCGACCGACCAGGGTCAGGAACAAGCGCGGGACAATGAAATAACTAAGAACCAAGGAGCCGCCTGACCCCGACCTCAAGGTCGAGAAAACACCAGGCTCAGGAATCATCCGAACTCGGCAATATATGGGCCTGACCTCGAGTCACCCGAGCTCGGTGTCGGGTCTGACCCCAGAAGTCAAACATATGGTCAACAAGCGCCAGGCAGACAACTACCTCAAAAGCGGGAACAAAGGGGGCGAGTCCTTTCATCACGAGCCCGAGCTCCCAGATATCGAGCTCGGTGACCCCCAAGGTCTGAGTGAAGCATCGTGGACTTAGACAAAATCCATAGGGACCAGCACCAAAAGGAAGTACTGCCACATCATCACCCGCCGCAGATAAGATATACCAGAATGCACACGCGTAACCACACAGGTATTCTGGTAGCAGTCTATTAGAGATTATTCCAATCAGCTAGCTGTCCAAGAATATCTCTCCAATCACCTTTACACGTGGCTGCTCCTCATCGAATTAGTGTGGTAGTTTGTTAGAATAGCTTTACACATGTCCCCTTCCCATTTGGTCTATATCTTTTTACTTGGGCACCAAGTATTGCCTTTTATCTCTTAGTATAAATATCACCTTCCAACTTGTGGAAAGGGATGCTTGATCTATCGCACTCTTAAGACTTAAATACTGTTATTCGGAAGGATCAAGTACCCGCGTTTTCCAATCATTTCGATCTCCCCTTTACTCTCATTTTAGTTGGATTCCGGCCACCCCTGGTCAGATAATCCATCACCACCGTTTATATACCGAGTTTTGATGACAATATTGTCGTCCTTGGGTCTCCACCTTTTATATATTCATTCCTATGATCTACCACATATCATACATAGATAGGGTCTATATCATAATCATTTATCAAGACTAAACCAAGTCTTATAGCCTAAGCATAACAATCCATGCAAAACCATGCACGAAAATCATCATTTGAGACAAAACAGCACCTAACCGGCGTTGGTTCAGCCATAACCGGTGCCGGTTCACATTTAAAATTCATTTATTTGAATGCCCCATACTCAAACCGGTGCCGGTTATAGCCTAAACCGGCGCCAGTGCACTTCCTCCTTTGCGGTCAACGGCCCGTTGACCGCCCGAATCGACTTCGATTGATCTGAAACTTAACCCAAACATGAAATAAGTCTTAAACAATCAATATTTGCCATTTTGGCCATCCAAAACATCACATGTGTTTTTATATCATTTTCATATCATTTCTCATGCATAATCATCATGGTTCATTTCACATAAGCCTAATCATCTTGGCTAATCACATGCTTAAACCATTTTAAACATCATTATGAACACGTATTTCATTTACTTAGGTAATCTCATACTTAACCCAAGAGTTACAAGACATTAAGCCATCCACTCACCTTGAATGAGCTTTAAGAAGTTCTTCCCTACCCGGTTTAACTCCGACGAAGCTCCGACGAACTTTGTCAAACTCCGGCGATAACTCCGGCGACTCTTTCAACTCTGTGAAAGCTCTAGGAACACCTTAGACAAGTTCCTAAAAAGGTTTTATCATCATAAAACCCATATCAATACAAATAACCTCTAAAAGGTTATTTTCCGGCGAATCGGTCACTTTGGCTTCTAAGTTCGTTCTTGGACTTAGAACCACCTTCCAATCCCTCATTCTACATTTATAAACATGTAGAACAAGCCTAGGGTTTCCTCATATTCTATACATGTCATATGATAAATAAAAGATAGAAGAAAGGTCATTAAAGAGCTCCTTACCTTTATCCTTAAGGTTTTTCTCAACTTTGCAACCTTTTCTTCTTCTTTGAGCTCCTTTCTTTCTTGAGCTCTCTTGGATATGGAGAAATGGTGTTTTGCAGAGGCTTCTCTATCCTTCCTTGATGTCTTGGTCGAAGTTGTGGTAGATGGGAGAGTGAAGATGACTCTTTTGTCTCAGTAGAGTAATGAGTGTGGATGAGATGGTCCACCTCATGTCTTATCTTCACTCATACATCCTCTCAACACCCTCTCACCATAATGCAGCCCCCTCAAGTCAAATTTGAGCACACAAAAACGTGGGGTGGCCCACACTCATGTGGGAGATCATCCCTTATGTCCCGAACTGTACAATCGGCCCCAAAAGTTGTATTTCTCAGACTGTTTTAATTATGTTTTATTTTATCAGGCCAAATAAAATATATCACACATTTTCAACCCATATGGTCCCTTAGAATGAATTTACATTCCTCAAATTTAATTTAGAAGTCTCCGAAACCCATTTCGGACTATTATCCGATAAATTACCAATACCGGTAATTGGGCCTCGTTTGACCAACCGGTCAATCCTATGCCCTTTCCATGGTCCAACTAAAATATCCACCACCATATACATATTATCTAGACCAAGATTAATATAATATGTGGTCTCGGAAATATAGGGTGGTCCCCGCTCCCGATGTGGGCCTCACATGCAATTTACTATTCACGCACAAGTAATAACAAAAATTTACAAACTCGTATATTCATTAACCATTTCATAAGGTTCAATACATGATTTACATAAAAGTAAATATAATTGGGGACGGTGTTACATCTGTTCTCTTTAAGTTTGATCTGGTCCGGTAAACGTCAGATCTTTGTGTATTTTATATCTATGGAAGTCTGGTCTGGTCTGGTCTGGTCTAGTCTAGTCTAGTCTGTTTAAGCTTGGTCTGGTCTGAACTGAAAACAGTCCAAGTAAAAACATCCTAATTGTTAACTATTCCAATCCCTAGTTATTTGTGATATCAATGCGTGCTGAAATGAACATGATGGTCTCGTCTTTGGAGCTACGCTTCTAAAAAAGTTATGCAAAGTTTTCTGTCGTTGTGATGGTAAATTATACGAGAGTACTACGGGATTTTTGGATCCGCTTCTTAAAACTTCTTCTGTTCCTTCAGGGAGTAGAAGCAATTATTGCAGTGTTTGGATGGAATTGCAGAAGTACTTCTAATGGGTCAAAATTGTTCCTAGAATCATTTTTTAGAAATTGGGGGAGACCATCTTCTCAAAAACTGATACTGGTTCTATTTCTGCTTATACAAAGAAGCATAAATAGAATTAATTCCAAACACCCCTAATTACAGAAGAGCATTATATTGCATCAGAACTTTTGTGCGGTCAAGGTATGCTGACTAAACTAAAAGGTTAATTTTATCAAACAACAATTAGGCCCGCATTATAGTATGGCGTAGAGTGTTGGACAGTGAAACAATGCCACATTCAAAAGATGAGTGTGACAGAGATGTGTATGTTGTGTTGGATGTGTGGACATATCATAAAATACCGCTTGAGGAATGAGATAATTAGACAAAAGGTAGGAGTAACACCTATAGAAGATAAGATGCAGGAGTCTCGTTTGTGTTGGTTTGGACATGTGCGTAGAAGACCGAGTGATGCACCTGTTAGACGACTTGAGGGGTGGGGAGAAAGGTAGAGAGGAGAGGGAGAGGAAGACCCAAATATACTTGGATTAGAGGAATCAGACTGATATGCGTCTTCTTGGGTTGGATGAGAATATGGCTTTGGAGAGAGCAAAGTGGAGGGCGCACATCCTTGTGGACGATTGATATCTTTTCTATCTTTCGTCTCTCTTTTTCTTTTATCACTTATCTTCTTTATCTTTTTATATCTTTATGTTATTTTTATCTTTAAGCTTTTTCATGCTCTTTTTTATCTTTTATCTTTCTTATATTCTTATTTTATTGTTACCTTATATTTATTTATCTTTATTTTATTCGTTTTATCTTATTTTTTTTCTTCTTCTTGTTTGTCTTCTCTTTTTTTCATCGATATCATGGATTGATTCATGTTAGCCAACCCCAAATCTTTTTGGGATTAAGGCTTGAATGTTGTTGTATTGCTTCTTTTTTAAGAATGACTGTGATGGGTATATTCTCATATATCACATGTGTATCAACATCCATGAATGAGAAAAGTCTCGAGAACACTAAGTCAATATTCCAAGATATCTTTCCAATCACCTTGTCACCACATTATTAGACTTGTACATTTATTCTTGTTATAGACAAGTGGGACACGTGTCCTCACCACATTATTTTGCTTGTAGGCCAAGTATTTCTTCCTTAGTATATGATGGTACCGTGGATCAACCCATCAACGAGATCAACCCTTCACGGGATTAATATTAATTAGCCGCTAGGCCTAAGTAGGGATCCAACCCACGAAAGGAACCTACAACCAGGCCAGACTGGACAGCAGACCTCGAGCCTGGGCGGAATTCTAGTGAGGCAGGGATATTCCTAGGGCTTACGTAGCAAACTATCATTCCAACATAGCTATCTAGTCATGGCTAAGACATTACAAGAGTCCTATTCAAATTAATAAGCAATTAATAACATTTATTGTGTCAGTTTTATACTATAATACTAGTTCCTGTAGCCTATAGATACTTTTGTACATCTCTTGTAAAGGAGAGCCTTTCCAGAGGAATAATACTTTTATTACTTTCTTTCCTACGACCAGTGAATATTTGATAGATCAAGCTCTTGTTGCTGGAATTATATTCCATCATTGATGCTTTCATTGAGAGTTTGATCAAAATCAAGTGAGATCCTCCCAAAATCATTCAAAAATTCGTTCAAAAAGTTCAAAATCGATCCGTGAAAGATGAAGATTTCTAGAAAAAACAAAAGCAATTCTGCAATTCTTGGACATTGGGATATTCGTCGACGCTACACTATCACGGAGCGGCTGAATTAATAGAGCCCTCTGGGATGGAGAGGATCCATTGTAGCCGTCTGTTAAATCACCGCCAGCAGCGTCGCCTGAGTCGCAACAACACAGCTCGACCTTCGTTTCCAGTGGCAATTCAAAGCTCGCTCCACTATCTCTCCGGTCGCCTTCCTCCACGGTCCGACCAAATGCAGATTCAAGTTGCACGGACGAACGGAAACTCCCCTCGCCGGAGATAAACGCGATTGAAGGGTTCCCTCACTAGTACAAAAAAGGCTTTTTACATCTCATTTTCTACATGTGTTATTTTAAAACACATGTAGAATACTAACATGGGGTCATTTTTATAATTTTTATAAATGTTTTTACATAGGTTGCAGTTATAACCCATGTGAAACACCAAAACGGGGTACTTTTTTAAATTTTAAGAAATAATCTAAATCGGTTATTATTGCAACCGATGTGAAAAAAAAACGGGGTAATATTCATAATTAATGAAACTTTATTTTAGATCGGTTCTTATTTCACATGCTTTTACCCGATCTGGATGATTTTAAAAAAATTCGCTTAACCCATTTCACTTAACGGATTTCAGACCTAGCATTCGGAGTTCGAGAGAGACGTTCGGAGAGACGTTCCAGAGAGACAGAAGGCCAGACTGGACTTCGGAGAGAGACGTTCGAGAGAGACGGACTGCCGGACTTCGACGGACTTCGACGGACTTCAGACGGACTTCGAGAGACGGAAGCGAATGACGCTCGATTGGACTGCGGACGGCGGCGTTCGAGCGGAAGCGGACTGCGGACGGCGGCGTTCGAGCAGACAGCAGAAGGGTTCGAGCAGACAGGGTTCCAGCAGCGGCTTTCGAGTTCGAGTCGACGAACCTTCCTCTTCGGCCTATCTTTGAGCGAGCGGACTTTGGTTAGTTGGCTATTTTCTCTAAAGGTATAATTTTATTGGTTTTTTAAACTATTTTTACCATGATTCTGTTGCTATATTTGAAACTAAATGTCTGAAATCTGCCGTTGGAATGTTAGGGATTGAATACTTCATAATTCTGGAATGAATACTTCATATTTCAACAATTAGAAAGCTTATTTATTGTGGTATTGAATACTTCATAATTTGAACTAAACCAGTTTAATCTTTTTTTAGAATGCTAACTTCATAGTTTAGTAAAATGTATGTCGGTGAGAGTCAATTAAGAAGTAGTAACATGGACATACAATTTAATGGTTTTACTAGGATTACCCGTTAATTAGAAAAAAGGGATGTTTAGTTGACAATTGACATGGAGCCTAATGTCAAGTCTGCAAGGCTTGGAGTTCATAAATTTGAGAAGGGTGGTGATGAGGTAAAGGATTGTCATTTAGTTTAGGAATAACTAAGGTAAACTAGGTACCTTGTACAGAAAACGGCAATACAATTGTTATGGATGGAATCGTAAGTCTGAATAATAGGGAGGGGGCTGGGGAGTTGGGGGAGGGGGCTGGTAGGATGGGGAGGGGGCTGGGGAGCTGGGGAGGGGGCTGGTGGGATGGGGAGGGGGCTGGGGAGGGGGCTGGTGGGATGGGGAGGGGGCTGGGGAGCTGGGGAGGGGGCTGGTGGGATGGGGAGGGGGCTGGGGAGCTGGGGAGGGGGCTGGGGAGTTGGGGAGGGGGCTGGTGGGATGGGGAGGGGGCTGGGGAGCTGGGGAGGGGGCTGGTGGGATGGGGAGGGGGCTGGGGAGGGGGCTGGTGGGATGGGGAGGGGGCTAGGGAGCTGGGGAGGGGGCTGGTGGGACAAAGTGACTCCACCGTTTAAGTCATCATCTCATATAAATTTTAAATGATATGTTTGATTGAATATGTTACAGAAGGCACTGTGATTATGGATCGTAGCTGGATAAATTCTAGACGGACTAGTGCTGAGTATGAAAATGGAGTGCAGGAGTTTCTAGAATTTGCTCAGAAAAATCTTCCTGACAGTAATAATAAATTTCATTGTCCATGTGTTAAATGCATAAACTTGCGACAACTGCATGTTGAGCTTATACGAGAGCATCTTATTTGTGATGGATTTTGTAAAAGCTACACAAAGTGGATTAGGCATGGTGAGTCAATTGAAATGCCAAGTATGTCTTCACACAGGGAGGAAGTTCGTGGAGATACGTATGATCATATGGATGACATGATACGTGATTTCGGTGTTGAGTCATTCGCACAAGCGCATGTATATGATAAGTTGTGTACTGACGCTGAGTTGCCATTGTATCCGGGTTGCACTAAGTTCACACGGCCTTTTCCAATCCTCCGGCGGCAACACTAAATATAGACGAATTACGGTGAGGCTTTGTAGACACTGCCCAAATCTGGAGCCCCTTCAGCGACGGTCTCCTGCAAACAGGGGCTGAGCTCCTTTGCCGTTTGAAGGATAAATCTCATCTCTTTCCAAAGAGGACAATTTCAGATGGAGTAGAGAGTCTTCTGGAGCCTTGTGCATATTTTGGCCTTCCCGTTAGTGAACATCAACGTCGGCCAAACCCATTAAGCAAATGGCAGTTAAGCTCTCATCCCAACCACCTATTATCTTGTATTATAAATACTCACATTTATTTCATTGTAAATGGTTGACAATCTTTCAATCAATACACTTTACCTTTCTCCTTGTGTGAATCATATTCATTTCCATTGCCATATTAAATAACCTTCCTAACATACATCAATTGATGAAGGCCGAGAGATTGTGTTGGGCTCTCGGGCCGTAGGGCCATTAACCTCAACACTTGTTTTTTTTGATGAAAATACATACATGATTGATTGAACTGTTTTTTTGTTTAATTTGTAAAGCTAATGAGTTAAATGATCCGATGAACTAATCCATAAACTACTATCAGTTTCTTGTATTAATATGATCATAATAGGAAATATTTTTGTTCTAATATAAAAGATTAAATGCGAAAAGATCATACACGTAACAAGAAATCTTTTATAATATATGATCAAAAAAAGGTACTGAAAAAGGTGATTTAATAAAGTTTAATGGTTATAGTTATTATCAATTCTTATATCATAATGACTATAAAAGTATACTCATAGTAACTTTAATCATAGTTTCTCCAATGAACTTTACTCTAGTAATATTTTTGAAGTATATTACTCCATAGAAGTTTCATGCTAGTAAGATAAATTTTTAATGCTACTATAAATAGAAGTTTCAAGCTAATAAGATAACTTTTGAATAATCAAAACTATTTTTTTATATAAGATGAAAAGTTAAAAATATACATGAAAATAAATTTCGTTCCATGCCACTCTAGTACGTTCAAAAGAAACTTTATCAATCCAAGACTTGAAATATATATAAATTATAAATACGGGACCTGAAAGATGAAATGTGTTGATGAAAAGTCAGAATAATTGAAAACTATAAATCTAGAATCTAAAATTTCATAAGTTTTGATTTATTTAATTTTTTATTAATTTCGTTACTAATTTTTGATGATTTTTTCTTCACAAGAGTTTATTAATCTAATAAAATTAAATATTATTTTAAAATTTCAAAATAAATAAATAATAAAGTTAATGACAACTTAAGTTTTAGATTAGATTAAAAGTTTTAGATGTCGTGTGTCGGATTGAAATTGATAGCTTCTATCTTTTCATTAGAAATTAAAATAAGCAGTCTTGTGTTGGACTGAAATTATTCGGACTGGTGCGGTACTCCCGTCTTCGGTCGAATGGTTTTGGACGTTCCCGTCCAAATCAGTTCCCATTGAACCTACCATCACCATGAGCTGAATGAGCTGATCACACGAGGATAAAACTTCCGCTCTAACTGAACCCTAGTTCGTATTATTTGGGGAAAAAGAATCACTGATTAGCAGTATAAGCACTGAGCGAACAACAAGAGAATACTACAGAATTTATCTGAAGTCATTGACTAGAATGAGAACCAAAAAGGAGCTTGGAGAGAGTGGTGAGAGTCCGGCGGAGACAAAGACCAAAACAGTTCGAAAACCCAAAGAAAGCGCTCTTAAACAAAGTATTTTCACTTTATTTTTACTCACTTCAGCTCCTTATTAAAATTTTAACTCTGTGGATTAATTATTTATTCGTCTATTTATTTGTCAGTTTATTTTATCTATTTATATTTTTAATTATTCTCATTTTCAGAATCTCCAGCTGAGTTCTTTGCTGAGAACAAGAACATAGCTGGTTTTGACAATGTGAGTTATCAATTGCATTTGAATTATGTAATTGTCTGTTACATAATTGACATTTATTATTAAACTTTAATAAATCCATGTATGATGTCACTTCATTGCAAAAAATTCATCAGTTGTGATGCTTATGATCATGAAGGCGGAGTAAAGTGGTCTGAAATAATTACAAGACTAAATGGAGGAGTTCCATGGAAATTGATATGCTGTAGGCTAGATACGATGCTTGATCCCTTGTGGATTTTATATAGTGAGGTTGGGAAATCGTCTTATCCTGTCAGAAAACAACGTCTATGAAAGTGTGCAGGTGCACTATTCTATGGTTCCGAAATCACATTTGTCACTCAACTTCGTCTTTTTTTGAGGATCAATGAATCAAATGAGATTTCAGTTCTGATTTTATTCTCCCTCTGAATCACATTTTTACAAGCTGAGTGTATTTGAGTTGGGATACGTCAATTTGGTCGAATACTTTTGCACAAGCTATTTTGCAGGGATTTTGGAGCATGCTGAATAATAGCATTTATCCTTATAACCAAACAAGAGAGAGTAAAAGGGAACGAATTCAATAAAGTCGAGTGATTCATTGATGAGATCGTTGACAATATTGTGTTGATTGATTAGACAAGATCAGATGTTAAAGCGAAATTGGAAGTATGACGGCAACCCCTAAAGAGCAAGAGTTTCGAGCTGAGTGCAAGAATGAGTATATAGAGTATAAGTTTAGTGAAGGTAGAAACAATGGTAGCAATGAGATTACGTTGGATGGTAAGGTGATCCTAATCGGTGGTATGTTCTGTTACTTGGGTTCCATAATTCAAAAGGACGGTCAATTAGATGGAGGTATATTACATAGAATCATAACAAGGTGAATACAACAACATCCAAGCCTTAGTCCCAAAAGATATTGGGGTCGGCTAACATGAATCGATACATGATATCACAACCAAAAGGAAAAGAAGGAATAAAGATAAAAAGATAAGCTATTATGAAAAGATAATATAAAAAAAGATGAATATATATAAAAATGATAAAATAAAAAGGCTGCAAATAATGCTTATATATATAAGGATAAAAAAACTAGGGAAAAAAAAAGATTAGGGAAAAAGATTATCAAGATCACTCCTTCACGTGAATACCCGCCCTCCACTTAGGTCTCTCCAAAGTCATGCCCTCATCCAACCCCAGAAGAAGCATATCACTTCGAACTCCCCTAACCCACGTTTGTTTGGGTCTTCCTCTCCCTCTCTTCTCTGCCTCTTCTCCACACATCTCAACTCGCCTAACAGGTGCATCACTCGGTCTTCTACGCACATGACCAAACCACCGTAGGCGCGACTCCCGCATCTTGTCTTCAATAGGTGCTACTCCCACCCTTTGTGTGATTGTCTCATTCCTCACGCGGTCCTTCCTAGTATGCCCACACATCCAACGCAGCATGCGCATCTCTGTCACACTCATCTTTTGAATGTGACATTGTTTCACCGCCCAACACTCTACGCCATACAGTAATGCAGGCCTAATTGTTGTCCTATAAAATTTACCCTTCAGTCTAGTCGGCATACCTCGGTCGCATAGAAATCCTGACGCACTCTTCCACTTCATCCACCCTGTTCTGATTCTATGGGATACATCTCCATCTAACTCACCATCCTTCTGAATTATGGAGCCCAAGTAACGGAACATATCGCTGACTGGTATCTCCTTACCATCCAGAGCAATTCCGCTATTACCACTACTTCTACCTCCACCAAACTTGCACTCCATGTACTCTGTCTTGCTCCGACTTAGTTTGAAACCCTTATTCTCCAATGTTTGTCGCCATACTTCCAACTTTGCTTTAAGACCTGATTGCGTCTCATCAATCAATACAATATCGTCGGCAAACATCATGCACCACGGTATATCATCTTGAATTGACTTCGTAAGTTCATCCATGACTATGACAAATAAGAAAGGACTCAAGGCCGATCCTTGATGCACTCCGATAGTAATAGGGAACTCTTCGGTCCTCCCTACACTAGTACGAACACTTGTAGTACAATCCTCATACATATCCATGATGATGCTGATATACTTGCGTGATATGCCTTTCCTAGTTAAGGCCCACCAAAGAACTTCTCGAGGCACCCTATCATATGCCTTTTCTAAGTCAATGAACACCAAATGCAGATCCTTATGAGCATCTCTATACTTCTCCATAAGTTGCCGAAGAAGGTGAATGGCCTCAGTTGTTGAGCGACCAGACATAAAACCGAATTGATTCTCTGAAATCTTCACAGTCCTTCGAAGTCTTTGCTCAATCACTCGTTCCCAAAGTTTCATGGTGTGACTCATAAGCTTAATCCCTCGATAGTTGGCACATTCTTGTACATCACCTTTATTCTTAAATAAGAGGATAAGAGTACTCTTCCTCCAACTCGTTGGCATCTTGTTGTTTCTCCAAATCATGTTGAAGAAACTTGTTAACCACTCGACGCCTCTCTCTCCCAGACTTCTCCAAGCCTCGATCGGTATGCCATCTGGCCCCATTGCTCTTTTCCGTCCCATCTTCCTCAGAGCTTCTTTAACTTCCGTTGTTTGGATCCTTCTCACAAAACCACGGTTTACCATACAATCTGGTATGGACAAATCGCCGATATCTTGTGTTTTGTTCCCGTTGAATAGTGTATCAAAGTATGACCTCCACCTCTCTCTTATCTCTCCGTCGTCCATTAATATCCTCTGATCAACATCCTTCACACACTTAACTTTTGCAATATCTTGAGTTCTGCGATCACGAAGACGAGCAAGTCTATAAATATCTAGTTCTCCTTCCTTAGAGTCCAACTTTTCATACAACTCCTTGTTCACTTTCCCTCGTGCTTCCCTTACGGCTTTCTTTGCTTGTCTTTTAGCCTCCCTGTATGCTTCTATGTTCTCATCACTCCAATTTGTCCCCAACTTTTTGTAGCAATCTCTTTTGTTCCTTATGGCTTGTTTCACCTCATCATTTCACCAAGATGTGTCCTTTTTAGGTGGCCGACATCCTTTAGATTCTCCAAGTACCTCCTTTGCCACTTTTTTAATGGTCAACTCCATTGATAACCACACATCATCCACATGTGTTTCATTATCAATACGCCATACATCTTCACCGACCATTTTGTGTGTAAAGCTTTGTTGAAGATCTCCCTCAAGCCTCCACCACTTTATCTTTGGCTCCACTTGTTGTTTAACTTGTCTTCTATGGTTCTTACCTCGAAAGTCAAGCACAAGCATCCTATGCTGAATGACAACACTCTCACCTGGAATAACCTTACAATCAGTGTAGCTAGTTCTCCAAGTGGTCCGTACTAAGAAGTAGTCAATTTGGGGTACTATTAGCTCCACTTTTATAGGTTACAAGGTGAGAGTCTCTTTTCTTAAACCAAGTGTTCATTATAGCCAACTCACATGTCAAGGCAAAATCCAAAATGTTCTTTCCCGCCTCATTCCTAGTGCCAAAACCATGTCCGCCATGAATATTCTCAAAGCCATCACGACTCGAGCCCACATGCCCGTTGAGGTCACCTCCTATGATTAACTTCTCTCCCTTTGGCACTCGTCGCATCACGTCTTCAAGATCTTCCCAGAACTGTTGAGTTGTAGATGCATCCAATCCCACTTGTGGTGCATATGCACTTACCACAGACACAATCTCACCTTTTATCACCAATTTAATGCTCATGATGCGATCGTTCTTCCTGAAGACTTCTACCACATCCTCAACATAGTCACACGCCACAATAATGCCTACCCCATTTCTAGTCTTATCTCTCCCCGAATACCACAACTTAAAACCTCCAGGATTAATCTCGCGTGCTTTCTCTCCAACCCATTTAGTTTCTTGCACACACATAATGCTGATATTCCTTCTGCTCATAACCTCGACTACCTCGGAAGATTTGCCTGTAAGAGACCCAACATTCCATGTCCCAAAACGCAATCTAGCATTCCACCTTCTGTTTTTAGCCCCATCTCGGACCCCACCATGCCCTTGCATATTTGACATCATCCCCGGGCAATGAGATGACGCGCCGCTTCTGGGCGGCGACCTAGCAACCTTAGCATTCTTATCACCACACCCAGGTCTATCAAGTGTAGCGCGCCCTTGCATATTTGACACCACCCCCAGGCGGAGGGATGACGCGTCACTTATGGGTGATGACCTAGCATTAGCGATATTCATATTTCGATTCATGTGATGTGATGTGACTAGGTGATACTGTTGGCCGTCACACGCCTACCACAACACCCTCCTCCTTTATCCTGGCTTGGGACAGGCATGATACCAAAAAAATGATATCATGGCGGAGTTAATCATAACAAGGTGAATGAAATGAAAAAATGCGTTAGGATTTCTATACGATCGAGGTATGCCGACTAGATTGAAGAGTAAGTTTATTGGACAACAAGTAGTCCTGCATTATTGTATGTCGTAAAGTGTTGGACTGTGAAACAATGTCACATTCCAAAGATGAGTGTGTCTGAGATGTACATGTTGTGTTGGATATGTGGATATACTAGAAAAATCTACATGAAGAATGAGACAATCAGGCAAAAGTTGGGAGTAACACCTATTGAAAATAAGACGTGGAAGTCTCAATTGTAGTGGTATGACCATGTGTGTAAAAGCCTAACTCATGCACCTGTTAGACGAATTGAGATGGGGGGAGAAGAGCCAGAGAAGAGAGGAAAACCTAAACAAACGTGGATTAAAGTGGTCAAGAATGATATGATACTTCTGGGGTTAGATGAGAGTATAACTATGGAGAGAGCGAAGTGGAGGAAGAGTATATGTGTGGAGGTTTAATCAAATATTGTTTCTCCCTTTTTATATTAATTATTTTTATCTCTGATTTAATATGCTGACTAATGTTAGCTGACCCCAAACTCCTTTTTGGTTAAAGATCTTCATAATGTCCCCCCATCATATTAGGCTTTTTTGGTCTAACCCTCCAATTAATTTGTACTCTGTAGCCAGGGAAGTCACTTTATACTACAGTGAGAGAGCTGGTTGAAAATGCTCTTGATTCTGCTGAATCGATATCTGAACTTCCGGCTGTTGAGATAACAATGTATGTTAACTTTTTGAAGTTATGCATTTCTAGTTAATTTACTACTGAACTATTAAGAAGGTTTAGTTTGTGTGCGTGTATACAGAGTCTGATTTTCTTCACCCCCTTAAGGAGGGTGAACATCACCCCCTCCCTCCAATCGTGCCATTTGGCATTAAAATTATTATTTTTCTTAAAATTATTATAACTTTTTTATAAACAACAACAACATCCAAGCCTTAATCCCAAAAGAATTTGGGGTCGGCTAACATGAATCGATCTATGATATAACTTTTTTATATGTAATTTAATTTTCACAAAAGATATATCAGATTTAATAACATTTTATGATCTTTCCAATGGTATCCATATTGCATATAAAACAATTTGAAAAAAAATCATTTCTTTCTTAAATCCATTTTTAGTCAGACTTTTTTTGAAATTTTACATATACAATATTGGTATCACAGGAAAGATCATAAAAATTTTGAAATATTGATATACTTTTTGAAAAAAATGAATCAAAAAATGAAAAAGTTATAACAATTGCAAAATTTAAAAGATTTGCCATGCCATGTGGCATCCCAATAGGGTGGGGGGTGATGTTCACCCACTTTTGAGAAAAAGAGGGTGAACAAAATTGTTCTCGTGTATACACACCCATAATAATAACTTAATTGTGATTTGATTCTGCTGTTTGTTGTTATAGTGAGGAGGTTGGAAGGTCAAAGTTTAATACTTTGATTGGCCTGGCTGATCATCAGAGGGTAGATGCTGAACTATATGATGATTATGAGACCGCAAAGGCCCGAGAGGTTTTATTATTTTAACACTAGTCTCAATAAATGAGATCACTTTTATTTGGCAAGCTTGAATTGATATCTATGTATGTTGAAATTGTACAAAAATTTAGGCTAGCAATCTATCCTTGCATTTAAGTATTAGTATATAATTCGCAATTCATTTGGGTGTATCATGGCTTTAGAAAAGACTTGCAAAGGAAGCTCGAATTCAAGAGGTTCAAGCAAAGAGTGCTGCTTCTGGCAAGAAAATAAAAGAAGCAACAGCTGCAAAAGCCAATAAAAGTCGTGAGGCTTCATATTACCGTGTGACCTGCAAGGTATGACTTTATGCTAATTCCACCAAGCTATTATTTAGTTGCAGGTCCAGTTTTCATTTTACATGGCTCTCAATCTGTGATGTTCTCTCTCTGTTTAGAAATATTACTTATTTGATTGGGTTTTGATATAGGATAATGGAAAAGGAATGCCACATGATGATATCCCTAACATGTTTGGAAGAGGTATAAATTTGCTTTTAATGAATTGTTCATTTATATTTTATAAATGTAATGTTGGTAGTAATTCTTGATTTAGTTTATTAATATTGTTTTCTTTTCCACCTTTTTTGGAAATCATAACTAAGCTAAACAAAAATAAAATAAAAGGTGGGTGGTTGAGTTAAGAAATAGGGAGCAATTAGATGCTCTTAGAAGCATATCTAAATTTCCAATTTCAAATTCCCTAAATTGTTAAGGAGCTCAAAGGTGTTTGATACTTTGAGTATTCTGAACTGCAGTGTTGTCTGGGACAAAGTATGGCTTGAAACAAACACGTGGAAAATTTGGTCTTGGTGCAAAGATGGTAGGGTTCAGTTAATTCCCTTCTGTAAGATTTGGTTTACAATTTTATTTACTTTTAAGATGAATCCATGGTTCTTAAGGCTTGGATGTTGTTGTTATGAATGCCATGGTTCTTAAGGTTTTTGGTTCTCACTTTTAGTATGCATTAACTTACTAATGAGTAATGGTACTTGATAATTTTCTGCAACTATATTTTATTCCTTCCATCCAATATGGTTAGACACATTCTTCTTAATTGTCCTTTCCAAATTTATGATCACTTTCCTAGTTTGAACTCCACTAACTTTTTACTTTAACATTTTATTCTTCTATCTACCATGTCATCTTTTAGTATTTGTGGGACCCACTGTAGCTTTCCTTCATTTAGAAGGCTTTCATTGTAAAATAACAACTATTTCATTTATTTTCTTAAGAATTGTGCCATTAACAAACGTGCCTTACATTATGGGCTGAAGAGAGTTGTTATTTTTTATTTGGGTTTTGGAGTTTTGGTGGTGGCATTTTATTACTTCCAATGACCTTCCTAATATGCTTATTGGATATGTTTCTATCAGTCACTCATGCAGTGAGCAAAAGAATGCCATTATTTGATATCCAATGCCAATAATCTTATACTTTTGCTTGATAGTAAATTAGTAATTTATCATCCTGTCCATTGATTGTCTATCCTCGTACAGGCATTAATTTGGTCGAAGATGAGTACAGGGCTCCCAATTGAAATCATGTCATCTATGAAGGGGCAAAGCTATACTTCATTTTGTAGGCTGGACATAGATATTCATCGGTAGGACTTGTGTATTGTCATGCAAAAGGCCTCATTTCCTAAATTTTTGAAAAGTTACCCCTATGCTAAGAATTAAGTCAATAAGTACGAAGTACATTCTTTTCAAATGGAGTAAATGAATAGAAAGTACATGATTGCTTATTTTTTTATTTATTATCTGTAATGGTTTTGTCTCTTATTAATGCTGCTGTTATTTAAATATTTCAGGAACGTTCCTCACATTCATGTACATGAAAAACGCGAGAACAAAGAAAAGTGGCATGGAGCGGATATCCAAATAGTCATTGAAGGGAATTGGACAAATTACCGTGTATGTGATGCTTAACATTGACTGTGTTGAGTCGGTAAAGTATTGAATTTCTGGGTTGCAAACATGCTTGGTCTTCAGAATGCTTAACCTGGTCTTCATTGCGTTTACAGTCGAAAATACTCCACTACATGCGCCAAATGGCTGTTATCACTCCATACGCGCAGTTTATTTTCCAATTTATATCAGAGACTCCAGAGTATTTTTTTCTCTTTTCTTTCTTAGCTACCTTATTATTTGTTAGTGCGCATATTTATCTCTCTTATCTACTGGTTTCATCTTGTTACTTCAATTGAATGTAGAAAAAATGTGACCATACGGTTTACGAGGAGAACAGATGTAATGCCTCCTGTTCCTCTTGAGACCAAATACCATCCATCTGCTGTTGATATACTCCTTATCAAGCGGCTGATTGCTGAAACTTCAAAGCAGACCCTTCTACAATTTCTTCAGCATGAATTTGTGAGCATAGGGAAATCCCATGCAGATCGTTTAATCGGTAAGTTCAAAGCAGACCCTTCAAACCTGATAGCTTTAATATTTCTAATTACATGGTACTGGGACATGGTAGACATCTAAGAGCTTCTCAAGGCTCAAGCTACAAAATCCATCACATAGGTTTAGGTACTCCCACAGCCTCAAAACTATTGCCCACTTTGATTGGGTACATGATTTAAAAAATTCAACCTATGTGGTTGAGATTTGTTTAGAAGATAGATAAGTAGGATAATTACATAATGCTTTCCCTAAAATGATATGGACAATACATCTGTGACAAATGAAAAAAGGAAGTATGTTAATAATTTTTTCTTTATTGGTGTCTTTTTTATAGTGCTTTAAGTAACCTCGGATGCTGATTTTGTTTTGAAAGGAAACTAGTTAATTATTATTAATAAAGTCATGGTCCAAAGAAGAAGCAATACAAGGAGGATGAATATAAAGCCAAATATAGCGATCAGACATAGAAGCAGCCCGAGCAAGATCATGGGTCACTCGATTTGCAGACCGCTTCACATGAGAAAAGGAAAAACTGGTAAAGCCAGAAGAAATATCTCTAATATCTTCCACAATTAACCCTGGTAAGGAGTCATCCGGCCTGGATTTGATTCTGCTAATAATCTGAAGAGTCTGATTGAACATCAATATTATCCCATCCATGCTGTTTCAGCCAGCTTAGCCATCGCCGGGGAACATCCGTGGCAAGTATTCACACCTCCTGCAACAAAAAAAAACCCACTATCATGAACAACTCAGCCCAGCCCACTAATGTCACGAACAACACTCTATGCCACACATTAATGCAAGCCTAATTGCTGTCCGATAAAATTTAACCTTCAGTTTAGTCGACATAAGTGGATCACATAGAAATCCTGATGCACTCTTTCATTTCATCCACCCTGCTCGGGATACATCCATAGTTGTTATGGCGTCGCCTAGGCATCGACTAGTCGTCCTGGCGGTGGAGGAGTGGCGCCGTGCTCACCCGACTCGCCGGAAGCTGACAAGGCATAATTTGGCGTCGATTAGGTGTCTGCAAGTCGTCAAGGCGACGCCCAGATCTTTTTTTATCTGACCTGTCGTCAGCCGGAGATCTAGGCCCTTAGTTGTTCATCCCGTCGGCCAGGTCACTGACGCAGGTCGATGACCCAGGTGGCTGTCGGATATCACCGCTGTTACTCCACCTCTGCCTCCCCCCGCTTCCATTACTCTCGCTCGTTCCAGTTTTTTTAGACTTGCGGACTGTTCAAACTGAAGTAGACCGCTCACAGTTGTGCTATGTTTTTTTACTGTTCTGCTACTCTATTGCTTTTTTCCCTTTCACGAGTATAACTGGAGACAGCTGGAAACCCTTTACCAAATCTATCCATCTTTGGACAGCTGGACCAATATATATTTTATGTCGATTTTCTTTGTGAAAATTGTACTCCGTATTGAACATCCGTTTTACTCCGTATGTAATATAATAATATAATATAAATTATTTGTTGTTTGACTTGTTTTACACACACACATATATATTTCAATTTAATTTGTAATACATTGTTTTATTCTATACTCCCTCCGGTCCTTATTAAACTTTACACTTTGACTTCACACATATTAAGAAAATAAATTTGACTTTATTGTAGAGTACACTGTTTGGCACTGTTTTGCACTGTTTGGTGTAGAATTGTTTGCCAAATAAAGAAGTGTAAAATTTAATATGAGACGGTCCAAAAAGGAAAGTGTAAAGTTAATTAAGGACCGGAGGGAGTATAAATTATATATCATACGAAGTATGCTGTTTCATACACAGTTTGTAATTTAACACAGAGTATGTAATACTACATATATTATAAATTATTTTATTATGTATGTATATTTCAATATTACATGTGAAATGACATGTTGCCTAGTTGTCACCTAGGCGGGTGCCAAGCCGCCGTAACAACTAACAAGTATGGATACATCTCCATCTAATTCACCACCATCCTTCTGAATCATAGAGTTCATGTAACGCAACATATCAAACACCGGTATCTCCTTGCCATCGAGGTTAATCCCACTATTACTACTACTTCTACCTTCACCAAACTTGCACTCCATATACTCAGTCTCGCTTTGGCTGTGTCAAACCCTTGGTCTCCAATGTTTGTCGCCACACTTCCAACTTTGCTGTAACACCCGATTGCCATACATTACCGTTGGCAAACATCATGCACCACAATATATCTTCTTGAATTGACTTTGTAAGTTCATCCATGACTATAGCAAATAAGAAAGCAGAACCGATCTTTGTCAGCTCACATTTACATAAAGTTTCTGTCATATAGAAGTGTATAACTTTTTCAGACTAAGTTGTTTTCAAAACCAAGCTATTTCTGTGAGTTTATATATGTGAATAGATAAAGAACTTGATTAAAAAAATATTAAAAGGTTAATGATAGAATATTTGTATGTTAGGTTCGTATGTGCTCAGACTAACACCCACCCACCCACATTAAACTGTAAACATGGCTTCTGAATTTGACAATGAAGGGAAGAATAAATGGTGCATATAGAAGCACTTTTGAATGTCACATACTTTAAACTTCAAAACAATATTTCTATTCCGATTAAAATATTTAGCTAATTTACTATTGGTGTTTGGTTTAGGGGAGTTGGGCCCAGATTTTAGCCCCAAAATGCTGGTCAAATCTTTAAGTTCACAACAGATAGTTCGTATCCACCAGCTGTTCCGTCAAGCCAAATTCAATGATCCTAGTGGCGATGTAAATCCTTCTTCGTACAACATTGTCTTACTGGTTTTATTGTTTTTTATATTGCTATCTACTTTAGTGTTAAGTTGCGCCTGTACTGATTTCTAATCCTAGCTATTAATGCTAAGTTTTTGCAGGTTCTTAGTCCTGCAGGTGAATATAACTTACGGCTGGGTATTATTAAGGAGCTGCATCCAGATATGGTTGCTACATATTCGGCAAGGTGACTCTCGATTTCTGATCTTCTTATGGTGATTAGTCTCCAACAGGTTATTTATTGTGGTGTATTATCAAATTGTCATTGGCAGTGCTCAAGTGTTCGAAGGGCACCCTTTTATTGTAGAAGCTGGAGTTAGTTTGGGCGGAAAAGATGTGAAACATGTAAGATGTCTGCTTCTTGGTGGTTAGTGTGCTTTGCAATGCAAGCTGCACACATTCTGGAGCAAAAGTAACGGGCTATTTACAAGGGCGTAGCATTAAAAATTGCAGTGCAATATATTCTTGTTTGTTTGTTACTTCCTAATTTAGTACTTGTGATTTAATCCGGTACTCCATTCACCATTAATTAATGATTGAGGTAACAATTTCCAACATTGAGATTTTCTAGATTATAGAAGAAACATCCAATAGTAATGGGGAGGATCTCACAGTATCAAGTTGCATTATGTGATATACTGTCTTACTTTTTTACATGAGGAGTGCATGCCTTTTGACTGCTAGATTTTGCATATTGTGCCTTGTACATTTACAGTTTTTACTTCTTTCTGTGTCTCAAAAATCTCATATTTTAATCGTATATTGTATGCACATACTGAAATTGCTAATTTGGATGAATTCTAGGGTCTAAATATCTTTCGATTTGCGAACCGCATTCCACTTCTATTTGAGCAAGGAGCTGATGTTGTCACTCGAACCGCGCTGAAGAGGATCAAGTAAAATCTAGTCTACCATTGCGCCGCTTAACTCTAATTTCAAAAAAGTTGTTTCTATTTTCATTTAAAAAAGGAACAGTTATTATTGTTTCTTTAAGAATTTGGTTGGAACTGCAAAGTACCTGATGGTCCTGATTAGATGTTCACTATTCAGCTGGAACAGTTACAAGATCAATCAGATGCAAGACAGAATTGGTATCTACGTCAGCATTGTAAGCACCAAAATTCCTTTTAAGGGGACCGGGAAGGAATACATTGGAGATGACATAAGTGAGATAGCTTCTGCTGTGAAGGTAACTTTTAACTCTGTTCAAGACTTGAAGGTACAGAATCTCATGGGAGTTCATCCAGTGTTTACTGCAATTTTCTCCAGACAGCTATTCAGCAGTGTTGCAATCAGCTGAAATCCAAAATAGTAAAAAGAAAACAAGCTCAGGAGCAGCAGGAGAGAAAGCGAAATTTGACCAAGTATGATCGATCACTCTGAAGTGATAATATGAAATATTTTAAATGATCCCGTATTAATTGTACTCTCTTTAGGTACATTTCTTTTGCTACCGTTTCTATATTTGATGTGCTTGAGATTATGTCTGACCAACATGCATCCAAAAAGAAGCGCTTTGATGGCGGGAATGCAGATTTATTGAAACAAGTTTCATCTAATTTAATTACTGAAGAAACACTGAGACAGAAGCTTGCCCAGCATGTTGAGCAGGTGAGTTAGCATCTACATACCATGACAAAACAGAGTGACATTGGGACATTGGGGTGGGAAAATGGTTTACTATTTATTTTTTTCGGGTTCCATTCAGTTTGAAGCGAAGTGATGATATTTTTGCTGTTAAATACATACCTTGCACTTTACAGGTTGACTATGAGATGGCGCTGGAATATGCCACACAGACTGGGGCAAAGGAAGAACCCAAAGAAGACATTTACTTGCAAGCGTTGAACAATGATAATGATAAAAGGTTCACCGACTTTCATAGCCCAGTCTTTGTCTTCAGACTATTCCATTAGGTATGTACTCCTGACGCACACTACATATATTCTCTCTGTCTGTTTCAGAGTTACAATGATACGAAAGTTATTCTTGGAGCTACAATTTGTTTTCTACTGAATATGTAGTACAGGATATTCGAAGAACTAGAATAGGTGACACACATTGGTCCAAGAAACATTGTTCTCTCAAGTCACTACTCTTTATGTTTTATTTATGTAACACCGAATAGTATAAGACTTGAATGTTGTTCTTGTAACACCCAATACTACTCAATAACTTAATGTTGAGTATACAGTTGCCGTTTCACAACCAGCATATGAATATCCCTTTTATAGTGAACTTTGAGTCATAAAGTACTACGTAGTACGGAGTATATTATAAGAAACCATGTTTATCAACCAGCATATGAATATCCATTTTATACTGCTCCATATGTTTTATTGATGATGGCTAACTTGAACATTGTTATCATTTTTTACTTGATTATCTCTTATTTTAGAGTCCATTTGAGAACCAGAGAAATACTGGGCGGAGTAAAATAGGGTGGAAAATGTGCTAAGCACCGATTCTCCCATATTCTACTTTCCAGGGTCCAGTTTTTCATAGATTGATATGGAAAAAAAATCTCCAAGCATTTGACATTTTGAGAGGTCTTTGATCATAAGATGTGGCATATTGCATGAACTAGTAAACACCACGGTTTTGCATTTACGAAGTACCTCATTGCATACACAATGTCGCTGAAAATTTTATCCAATGTACATTTTTTAGATATGTAGAAAAAAAGACGTAGACTTACAGTGAGTTACTTCTACTTCGTTTTAACTTTGTTTAAATTTTATCCAAGTTTAAATTTGCTTTAACTTAATTCATAACCTTTCAAAAAAGCATTCTTAATTCATGCTCCCTTCGTCCCACAAAATTTGGCTAAGTTTGACTTATACAATAATAATAAACCAAAAACTGTTAAGTTGAGTTTTGTGCAGTTAAGATTTGTGCAGATGACAGAAATAAGTTTAATACATGTATTACGGACTACTTTAAATGGAAATGATCAAGGTTTGTGGGACAATTAAATAAATAAATTTGGTAAAGTTCAATGGGACGGATGGTTTTTTTATACAAGTAGTAGAGATATTGACGGTCAATAAAATGACCTTATAATTTTGCATTTTTGCCTATAGTCAAGCAGAAATCGTTTGGAATGACTACAAGACCTCTGGGAATACAAATTTGACAATAAATTGAAGTGCTAATATTCCTTATATCCTTTAAATAAATTAAATACTTGATAAAAAGTACTTAAACGATATAAAGTTTGTACTCAATAATTAATAAGAGTGATTAATAGAGGTCAAAATACTGTATGACTTCAGGGGACATTGGAGACACCATTCTAGACTTCTTTTGGCGGATGAAAGTAGGTGTGATGTGTGGTGTGTTTATCGGTACGGTTTGATTGAATTGAACTGTATCAAAGTGAATTGAACCGAATTGACGAATTGAATTTGAGTCATATGTAATTTAGTTTGAGTTTGATAATATTTCTTTCAAATTATATATTAAATCTAATAGAACTGAAATTGAGAAATATAAAACCGAACTAATTGTTTTAGTGAAATTTAAAATAACATGTTCAAACTTCAAACTGAACAAACCAAACTAAATTAAACAAAAAATATAGTATGATTTTTGTTTGGTAATCATTATTCTAATTCATTTCAAATGGAATCAAAATTGATATATGAAAATGACCAGCTTGTACCATGTGACCAGTACTCCATGGTCATCATTGTACTCCATGATATTCATACAGGTCAAAAATACATTTACAAAGCATTGCGTGTTGATTGCTTATTTTTTTTTTTTCACGCCACTACTTACGCTTAGTAACCATTGCACATTTTATATTGAAGGTCCGAAATATGTGCTGATAAGTAAAATTCTGTAAGTGAATTTGTCCTTAGTGTAAATTTACTAATTAAATTGTGTTAATGGAGATTAGTTTAAGTAAAAATTAAAATGATCTCAAATAGGTATAAATGAATAAATTTAACACAAGCATGGAGAAAATAAATGAAAATTAAATAAATAGACAAAATAACTTCAGGAAAGAGCCAAACGAGGTCTTACAAAGTAAAAACAACTAATAATCATTTTAGTCATTTTGTTGGAATTCTTAAGTTTTATGTGACTAGCTTTCCTTATGTACTTTAATTTGAGTAGGCTTTGGTATAGTCCTCTTACTCTTTTGTATTTTCATTAATTTTGATAAACTGGTAGGGTGTTCCCTGGTCCCTGGCCCAAAAGACTTTCTGGTCTTTTGGTTTCAAACTGAGTAAAAAAAATAAGGAAAATGTGACAAATGAAAGTTAAAAAATTTGACAAAAAAATATGAAAAAACTTTAGAACAAGAAGAGTAACAATAGAAAGGTAGGGTGAGACATAGTGAGATTATTGTCCTCACTGTATACATCATAAGTGTTAAATAATAAATAAACGTTAAAAATATGGAGTACGAATTTGCTTAAAATAAGAGTAAAACAAGAGAAAAGTGCATGATTTACTATTGTTACATTGGTATAAAGAATATCGCTACAACTAGGTCGTCGCCCGTAAGCGACGCATCATCCTTCCACGTGGGGGTGGTGTCGAATATGCAAGGGTGCGCTACGGTTCATAGGCCTATATGTGGTGATAAGAATGCTAAGATTGCTAGGTCATCGTTCGGAAGCGACACACCACTCCACTGCGCCCAAGGATGGTGTCAAATATGCAAGGGCTAGATGGGGGTTGATGTGGTGTGAAGAAGAGAAGACAGAGTTCTAGATTGTGTCTTGGGACGTGAAACGTTGGCTCTCTTACGGGAAGATCATCTGAGGTAGTCGAGGTTATGAGGAGGAGGAATATCAGCATTGCGTGCATGCAAGAAACTAAGTGGGTTGGAGAAAAGACACGTGTAATTAATCCCAGAGGTTTTAAGTTGTGGTATTCAGGAAGAGAGAAGGCCGGACATGGAGTATGCATTATTGTAGCGCAGGATTATATTGAGGGTGTGGTGGAAATCTTTAGGAAGAATGACTACATCATGAACATTAAATTTGAAAATAGGAGATGAGACCATGTCCGTGATAAGTGTGCCTATGCACCACAAGTGGAATTCGATGCATCCATCACTCAACAATTTTGGGATGATCTTAAGGAAGTGGTGTGACGAGTGTCAAGGGGAGAGAAGCTGGTCATAAGAGGTGACCTCAATGGGCATGTGGGCCCAAGTCGTGATGGTTTTGAGAGTATCCATGGCGGACATGGTTTTGACACTAGAAATGAAGCAGGGGAGAACATTCTGAATTTTGCCTCGACATATGAGTTAGCTGTAATGAACACTTGGTTCAAGAAAATAGTCTCTCACACTGTGACCTATAGAAGTGGAGTTAAAGGTACCCAAATTCACTACTTTTTAGTACGGACGACTTGGAGAACAAGCTACACTTATTGTAAGCTTATCAAAGCTGAGAGTGTTGTTACTCAACATAGAATGCTTGTGCTTAATTTTCAAGGTAAGTAGAGAAGACGAGTTAAGGTAAAAGTAGAACCAAAAGATAAAGTGGTGGAGGCTTGAGGGGGATCTCCAACAAAGTTTTGCACACAAAATGTTAGAGGAAGATGTATGATGTATTAATAATGAGTAATGACACACATGTGGATGATGTGTGGTTATCAATGGAGTCGACTTTTAACAAAGTGGAGAAGGAGACACTTGGAGAATCTAAGAATGTCTGCCAAAAAAAGAACACATCTTAGTGGAATGATGAGCTAGGTGAAACAAGCAAAATGGAACAAAAGTGAATGCTACAAAAAGTCAGGCAAAAGTTAGAGCGATGTAAACGTTAAGGAATACGAGGAAGCTAGAAGAAAATCAAAGAAAGAAAGAAGGAAAGTGAATAAGGAATTGTATGTAAAATTGGACTCTAAGAAAGGAGAAAAAGACATTTATAAACTTGCTCGCCTTCATAATCGTATGACTCAAGATATCGCAAAAGTTAAGCGCGTGAAGGATGTCGATCAAAGGGTACTAATGGAGAACAAGGAAATAAAAGAGATATGGAGGTCATACTTTGATACCTTGTTCAACGGAAACAAAGTGCAAGTTATTGATGATCTTACTTTACCAGATTGTATGGTAAACTCGGACTTTGTGAGAATGATCCAAACCACAGAAGTTAAAGAGGCCCTAAGAAAGATGGGGTGGAAGAAAGTAGTGGGTCTAGATGGCATACCGATTGAGGCATGGATAAGTTTGGGAGAGAAAGACATCAACTGGCTAACACGTTTCTTCAACATGGTTTGAAGAAACAATAAGATGTCAATGAGTTGGCGGAAGAGTACTCTCATCCCCCTATTTAAAAATAAGGGTGATGTGAAAGAATATGCCAACTATCGAGGGATTAAGCTTATGAGTCACACCATGAAACTGTGGGAGCGAGTGATTGAACAAAGACTCCAAAAAAGTGTGGAAATTTTGGAGAATTAGTTTGGTTTTATGTCTGGATGCTCAAGAATTGAGGCCATTCACCTTCTTAGACAAATTGTGGAGAACTATAGAGACACTAAAAATGATCCACATCCGGTGTTCATTCACATAGAAAAGGCATATGATAGAGTACATCGAGAAGTTCTTGGTGAGCCTTAACTAGAAACGACATATCACGTAAGTATATCAGTATCATCATGGATATGTATGAGGCTTGGACTAAAAGTGTTTGTACTAGTGTAGGGAGGACCACAGTGTTCCGTATTACTATCGGAGTGCTCCAAAGATCGGCTCGGAGTCCTTTCCTGTTTGCTATTAGGCCTGGGACCGGTTCGGTTCTTACTCAAAAATAGTGGAACCGTTATTTAAATTTTAACAAATGAAATCGGTTCGGTTCCTATATAAAAAATCAAGAACCGATATGGAACCGAACCAATACTAAACGGTTCGGTTCTTGCTTTTATCGGTTCCTAGAATAATTTTTTTCGTGTAAGAATTAACACATAGTTTAGCTTCTACCACATGAAAACGTCAAAAAGTCAAAACAAGTCATAAACATTTATTTAGAGTTCTAATCACTCCAAACATCAAAAGCTCGGACTTAAGTGAACACTTAATAGAATAAAAAGAAGATTTTAATTTTCATTTAATACATAAAATATAAAAATCGTTCGTTATGTCGTTGAAATGAAGGTTGCTCATCATTATAGTGGCAAGGATAGGACGTACACTTTATGCCTCTCAAAACCTACAAATACATTGAGTTTGCATGTACATCCTATTGATGGAACAAAACTTGATTTGTAAAAATGAGCTTAATGTATTCAACCTCATGTGCAAATATTTATTATTTTTGTTTTTATATATTAAACTAAATTAAAATTATTGGCTAAATATCATTCATTTGTTATTATTGTTGTTGTTGTGTTTATTTTTGTTATATTAGTATTACTACTAATACTACTACTATTATTTTTATTTTTATTTTTATATTTTTAATATCGGTTCCTTAACGGTTCCGTGCATATATTTTTTATAGGAACCAGGAACCGAATCGTTAACAACTAATATCTCATTTGTAGGAACCGAACCGAATCGGGTTATAACGGTTCGGTTCCAACCGATTTAACGGTTCCCGGTTCCAAAATCCCACCCCTATTTGCTATAATCAGGGATGAACTTACGAAATCAATTCAAAAAGATATACTGTGGTACATGATTTTCGTCGACGATATTGTATCGATTGATGAGACACAATCGTGTGTTAAAACAAAGTTGTAAGTATGATGACAAACATTGGAGACCAAGGATTTCAGGTTGAACCGAAGCAAGACTGAGTATATGAAGTGTAAGTTTGGTGGATGTAGAAGCAGTAGTAACCGTGTGATTACCTTTGATTGCAAGAAGATACTGGTGTGAGATGTGTTCCGTTATTTGGGTTCCATAATCCAGAAGGATGGTAAATTAGATGAAGATGTATCCTACAGAATCAAAGTAAGGTGGATGAAATGGAAGAGTGCATCATGATTTCTTAGTGATAGTGACTGAGGTATGCCGACGAGACCAAAAGGTAAATTGTAATGGACAACAATTATGCCTGCATTAATGTATGACGTGTAGTGTTGGCCGGTGAAACAATGTCACATTCAAAAGATGAGTGTGGCAGAGATGTGTATGTTGTGTTGAATATGCGAACATATCAGAAAAGACCGCTTGATAAATGATATCATTAGACAAAAGGTAGGAGTATCACTTATAAAAGATAAGATGCAAGAGTCTTGATTGCGTTGGTTTGGTCATGTGCACAAAAGAACGAGTGATTTACCTGTTAGACAACTTGAGAGGTGGAGAGGAGAGGCGGGGATGAGAGGCTATATCATGATATTCTTGATTATTGATAGAGTATTAACTCTTAGAGAGAAGGGAGAGCTATAGAGAGAAGTGATATGTATTAATGAATTTCCAATCCTTTACATGACTCCCAAGGGGGAGTATTTATAGGAGAAAAGTGGGTTGGGCTGTCAAGTCTTGGGTTTGGGAGGCCCATTACAATATAAGGCCTCTATTGGGCTCTGTATATAGAATTTGACTAAGTATGAATCTGTCTCTACAAAGTCTTCTTGTGGACGATGAACGTCTGGCTGACGGGGGTGTGGCAGACAAAGGTGTGGGAGACGAACGTATGGCTGATGGAGGTTTGGGAGATGAATGTCTGGCTGACGGAGGTGTGGGAGACGAAGGTCTTGAGGACGAACGTCTGGCTGACGGAGTTGTGGCAGACGAAGGTCTTGGGGACGGACGTCTGGCTGATGGAGTTGTGGCAGACGAAGGTCTTGAGGATGAACGTATGTCTGACGGAGTTGTGGCAGACGAATGTCTTGGGGATGAACGTCTGGCTGACGGAGTTGTGGCAGACGAAGGTCATGAGGACGAATGTCTGGCGTCTGGGAACTCTGGCTGATAGTTAACTGGGCCCGCTAGGAACGTACATCCCCTGGATGATGGACTATAAGACCTATGTACGCCCCCGGGAGCCTTCTGGAGCTTCTGGAGCCGTTCGTCCCCATTAATTAGCTTGCCTATGTAAGGATACGTACGTCCCCTGTATGATCGCAAGAATATCCCGTTGTCTTGGGCGTGTTGGGGACGGACGACTGTGTTTCCTTAGTGAGTATGTGGGTCATGGGGTCTGGGCCCATAAACTCTATCAATCATGATGCTAAAACTATTTTGTAATCTTTTATAGAAAATACCACAAAAGTGATGTTTGACTAAATTGAAAAAATTGAATTTGAATACACAAAAAATTGAAGTAGCTATAATTGAGCAATATATGCAATTTCCTCACCACAACAATGAGATACATAATAGAAGGACTTAAAAATGAATTAGAACATGTTATGAAATTAAAGTCCAAGTATTGATTTCAAGCAAAGTGATGAATCTATGCTCATTGTAGTCATATTTAAATTGAGTTCTAAACAAAAGGAACAAAAATATCACACAGAAAAAGACTTCATTGAAAAATATAATTCAATATATAGATGTATTACATTCATGCCTATTGTGCATTGCACACATCAATGGTACATCACTCGCAAATTATATTATACAACCGGTTGTATCAAAGACATGGTACAACCGTTTTTATAATAAAGTTGAACTTATAGTAGAATAGTTAGACTATTTGTTTCTTTTGTGCTTCTTTTCTTGCATATTCCCTGACTTCACCGAATGTTAGTTCTACTGTGAATTAAAAAATATCAAAACAGATAATGTTGATTTTATTCCAACACGATATAATAAATATAAGTATAAAGGTGTATGAACTCCCTATTTTTACGTGGAAATCCGAAAGGGAGAAAACCACGTAACTTTTTGGGCTAATGTCCAAGCCACGCTCATTCTCATTAATACTCTCCTCACCATTACAATGTACAACTTGAGCACCCATTGATGGAGTATTTGAGCTAATCTAGAGATAAGTAAGCATGGGGAAGAAGAAGAGAGGGCCAATCCCTAACATGGAGGGGAAGCCTCCTATTAATAGGGAGGAGGGGGAAAGGTGCAAAGCTACCCTAATAGCCCAAGTGGGTGTAAATGGACCGCATGGGCTAAAGCGGACCGGGTGAGCCGAAATGGACCTCATTGTTTGGGTCCGTCTTGGGCCTCTAATCAGTAGTAGGCCGGTATAATATAACTCAACGGATAACGATATGACTAAAAACAACTCTCTATGTCAATCAATAATAATACAATTGTTTTTCCAGTTTACTCATAAAAATTTAATGTCCATCAAGTGTTCGAAAAATGCCAAAGTGAATATTAATTTGTTTTTTGATGATATATTTTATTACTTGTTGCACAAGTGTTCAATGTTAACATGTGCATACTTTGTTATGCATAATAAGTTTTCGTTTATAATAGTTTTTGCTTAACTTTTCTATTTCTACACTTGAGAAATTTTAAATATTTTTTAATTATTCTTTGAGAGTGGTCTTTGAAGATTTTGTAAATATGGTTGAAATATGTTTTTCTAATGATTTTTTAATATTAAATCAACTTAATAATAGATATTTTTTTAATTTTAATTGTGATGTGTTTATTACATGTCAAATATGGAACTTTATGTTATACTTAAAATGAGTTTAATGTTTAAACGAAATGGGTACTATCATATGGAGACTAGATAAAAAACTTTATAAGGTGATATTCTTGATCATACACGATTATACCACAATACCTGGTTTGCTCCCGCGACCTTCAGTCACCTTCTCTCCTCACCTTCTCGCACAATGATGGTAAAAATCACAGGGTTTCGGTACGAAGGAAGAATTATCTTGTGCCGATCCGACGATAACTATAGATGGCGTCAACCTCCAACGACGGCCACCACTCGGTTTACACGACGACCACCCTTACCTTGTGATGAGCCGTCGACTAATGACATCATGAGCGGTGGCTAGGGTTTGAGAGACATCATGAGCGGTGGATAGGATTTTAGCGACACCATTGGGTTTCAATGACACTGTGGGCGACGGCTAGGGTTCACTGACATCGTGGGGCGGTGACTACATTTAGTGATGACAACGTTATACCCGTTATTAACTAGGGGTTGTGATGGGGACGGTCAGTGACTAGGGATCCATTAGTATCCTACACATGACCACTAACATGGTTTTCGATGGACACTCAAGGTGACAGGGTTTCATTAAATCCCATGAAACCCAGTGACTGCCATTAGTGATTATCGACGACGTCATTGGAACCAATGTCAGGATTAATAGTTATACAATCACTATGAGGTTTAAGTTGGTGATTTCATGGTCACTAACGATAGTGGAGGAGGTACTAGCGACTGTGTTAGTGGTGTTGACAATGATAGTGGCGACTGTGTTGGTGACGAATGTTGGGGTGGCTGGACAATATTGACAAACTATTAATTATTAAAAATTAATGTCACTATAGTAAATGCAATATTAAATTAACCGACATAATTTAAAAACTTCAAAACAAGTCATATTTTTGTCTTCATATAAAAAGATCATATAAAAAATATCAGTTTAAATCGTGTATTTGAGGTTTAGCTTGGGTCCAATAAAGGTTACCATGCCCCAACTGGCCCATACGACTTATACATGGGCTCGCCCACTCTCCCACCCAATATATTGTCCGCTGAACCAATCGACGTAGTGCGGCGTTCAGCTACCGATTCAAAGCTCTCTGCTCGATCTCCTGCCGCCATGGTAAATCTCTCATCATATCTTAGATTTTAATGAACTTGTTGTTGTGTATACCGTCCTGCTCAATTCTTCGGTCTTCTGGTCAAAGCGTTGTGAATTTTACTTGACCTAGGGTTTTATTTGCGTATGAGCTCGATGTCATGGTTCGATTGTTTACTTCTGGACGGGGAATCTATTTCTTATGCTCTTTTATATAGTTTCTACATTTTCGCATTCATTCATTGACTGTATTTCTTGCGCTGGATTCAATATATTGAAGTGCATATTAGATTGTACTATAAGCTTTAGAATTGAAACAAGTTTAAGTGCATAGGGAGTACAAAAGTAAAAAACTATAAAACAGTATAATCAAAACATATTTATTTTGTTCTAAACGAATCCAAGTTATCATATTTCAAATGCATGGTAGAACTTCATGTTTTTATTTCTTTCGACTTGAGTGGGTATTTATGAATATGTGCAAGGGATATTGCCAAGGTTTCAAGTTGATTCTAGTTCACTTGTGGGTGATGTTTCACAATTTACACATTGATATATTACATTAGTGTTGTTATGGAAAACGACTTACAATTATGTCACAGCTCATCACCGTGTCAGGATATTTACTTGCTAGTAGAGATAATTTATGATGATTGATATCTTTAAACTTTCATATCATTATTCCTCAAGTAAACTTTGGTACTCTCTTTGGTGCATTATTTTAGTGTTTTCTCATTTAGATCACTAACTAACACAAAACTATAATTTATTAGTACATGGGATTTTGGCGATGATTATATCAAAGCTTAATTAGTAAAAGTTGTTTTACTTCTATTGAAGGTGAACGTTCCAAAGACCAAAAAGACATTCTGCAAGTCTAAAGAATGCAAGAAGCACACATTGCATAAGGTCACTCAGTACAAAAAAGGAAAGGATAGTCTTGCAGCTCAGGGGAAGCGTCGTTATGATCGTAAACAATCGGGTTATGGTGGACAGACCAAACCAGTCTTCCACAAAAAGGTCATAAGCTTATACTTTCAGTTTATTTTCTTCAATAAATCAAGCGATGGTTATATATAAGCTGTTTCAGTTGATTTGTATTTATTTTATGAAGATATTTCTTTGTTCTGAACTTGTGATGTGTAAATTCAATTTGGATTTTCTTCTATCAAGATATTTCGTTCTTGTGATGTTTAAATTCAATCTGGAATTTAATAACAATTGACATTTGAGTGATTTGACATTATGTATTTTTGTTCATTTTGCACGCAAAAATAGGCCAAGACCACAAAGAAGATTGTCTTGAGGCTGCAATGTCAGGGATGCAAGCATGTTTCTCAGCACGCAATCAAGGTTGGTTGTTTTCTACTTTTCGTGATTATCCTATTATTATTAATGCTTTTTTTGCCAGAAAATGAGATCAATTGTCGACTGTTTTGCAGAGGTGCAAGCATTTTGAGATTGGTGGTGACAAGAAGGGGAAGGGAACATCTCTTTTTTAAATTAGTCTTGGAATATCATATGTTGTTTTATTTTGTTTGTTATATCATGGAGGTTCTAATGCAACAATTTAGTTTTGTCAATTTTGTTGGTTTTGTTGTAACGGTCAAGTGCATTAGAGAATGATATGTATTATGACTGATCTTTCTGAAATGTCAGAGTGCTACTTTTAGTTCTGCTGGTATATTTTTTAGGGAGTATACTACTTGCTTTTGTATGTTCTTCACAGATCAAGGAGTCATAAAATTTAAACTGAGACGCAGAGGTCATTTGGTTATTTGGATTATTTTTTACCTGGTGTGTAAGCGGGTACGCCGTACGTGGGGAAATTTGTAGGGATATCACGATCAGGAATATGTTGGTGAGATTTATGTTGTGACTCCTGTGACTCTGTGAGGTACGGGGTACGTGGGGAAATTTGTAAGCGTGGTTGTTTTGGCTTCTAGGTCTCCCTATTTGGAATCTGAAACTAGTTGGTCCAGAATAGTGATGGACCCGGTTTGGTCTGGTCCTGGTTCTGAGTTGAGACTGCCCTGTCCCAAAACATAATGAAGCTTGGTCTGTCCGCTTAGTTCCGGATTTGAGTCTACACTGCCTGTGCCTGGTCCCAAAAAATAATGAAGCTCTGTCTGCCCGCTTAGTTCCTGGTCTGGGTCAGCTCTAGGTACGGGGTACCTGGTGTCCTGGCCGCTCCGGGCCCGCACAGTAGCGGGCCGGTTCGGCCTGGCCCAGTCCATCCCTAGTTCTGGACCTGGTTCCTGTTTTTTTAATTTTTATTTTTTGCCCAGTTCCAAGGCAAAAAATTACCGGGTCTGGACTGAAAGTGTGACCGGAACTGCCCTGTTCGGTTCCCAAAACTGTAAACCAGGACTGAATACATTTCTAAGTAGATAGGGCCGGTTCTAGGTCCGAAACTAGTACTCCCTATTCCCTCTGTTCCTAAATCAGTGTACTCTTAAAAAGGAAAGTGAGACTTTAGTTTAGGAACGGAGGAAGTATAAACAGACTTGGTCTGGTCCCAAAGAGTCCTGGTTCTGGACCGCTGCACCGGCTCCACTCCTAGTCCAAAATTAGACTGGGGATGTACTCAATCTTGTCTCCGTTGCCAAATAAGTGAAACAGCCAAACACAGTTAGAAACGTGAAGAAGAATGAAGATACAAATTACAAATCCTCCATTTTATTCCATACAATTTAACCTAAAATTATTGGACCAAATTTTAGTACGGTATAAGTTTTATGTTCAACTATATGGTTTTCAATCAGCTTTCTAGAAGGTTTGAAGAACTAAAGTTCGGCTGGTTTTTTGTGTTATTGTTTTTGTTGATTATTGAGGTATGGCGACAAATGGTGTTAAAGCAAAGTTGGAAGTATGACGACAAATATTGGAGAGCAGGGGTTTCAGACTGAGTCGAAGCAAGACTCGGTATATGGAGTGCAAGTTCGGTGGAGGTAGAATTAATAACAACAGTGGGATTACTCTTGGTAAGGAGATACCGGTGTGTGATATGTTCCTTTACTTGGGTTCCATAATTCAGAAGGATGGTGAATTAGATGGAGATTTATGCCATAGAATCAGAGTTGGGTGGATGAAATGGAAGGTAAATTTTATCGTACAACAATTAGGCCGGTATTAATGTATATGGAGTAGAGTGTTGGGCGGTGAAGCAATGCCACATTCAAAAGATGAGTGTGGCAAAGATGCGTATGTTTTGTTGGATATGTGGACATACCAGAAAAGATCATTTGAGGAATGAGGTAATTAGACAAAAGGTGGGAGTAGCACCTATATAACATAAGATGCAGGAGTCTCGTTTGCGGTGGTTTGGGCATGTGCGTAGAAGACCGAGTGATGCACCTGTTAGACGACTTGAGGGGTGGGGAGAAGAGGCAGAGAAGAGAGGGAGGGGAAGACCCAAACAGACTTGGATTAGAGGAATCATAACTGATATGCGTCTTCTTGGGTTGGATGAGAGTATGACTTTGGAGAAAGCAAAGTGGAAGACGTACATCCGTGTGGACGATTGATGTCTTGTCTACCTTTCCTCTTCTTTTTTTCTTTTATCGTTTATCTTCCTTATCTTTTTATATTCTTATGCTATTTTTATCTTTTAGCTTTTTTATGCTCTTTTATTTTTTTTTAACTTTTATCTTTCTTATATTCTTGTGTTATTGTTATCCTATATTTTTTCATCTTTATTTTAATCATTTTATCTTACTTTTTTTTCTTCCCTTTCTTCTCCGTCTTCTCCTTTTGGCATCGATATCATAGATCGATTCATCTTAGCCGACTCCAAATTCTTTTGGGATTAAGACTTGGATGTTGTTGTTGTTGTTGTATTGAGGGATATGTTTTTATATTTTGCAAAACTTCAAATCCTAATTCAGGAGAGAATATTGTATAAGGAATTAGTGGTAAATTTTTAAAATTAGTTTATATGTATTCAATGTAATTTGCGGGCCGGTCTCACATTTTCTCTCCCTAGCGGTTTAGCCGTCGCGTATGGTTTTGTCTCCCTAGCGGCTTTGCCGTCGCGTAGGATTTTCCTTCTGTCAATTGTTTGTGTTGCTCTTCTTCTCTAGGTTTCTGGAGTGCTTTTTAAGTTCGGAATTTGGGTTTCGGTTTTGGGATTTAGGCGACTTTTAGATTATCCATCGGATCTCAAAGCAACGACAAGATTTCATCTTTGTTTCTGATCTCTTTTCTCGGCTTGCGCAAGTCAATCTTAAAGGATGCGTGAGTGGGATCGCAGGTTTTGGAAATGAACCCAAGGTTCAAGAAACGATAATCATGTCTTCTATGGATGATCTAGAGCAACGTTGTCTCATACCTGCAATTGAGGAGGAGGTCAAAGGGTTAGTTTCTGGCGAATCAACATGGGTAGAGGGCGGCGGTGGTAGTGGAGGCGGAGCGGGAAATGAGAAGAGGACGGGGAGAGGCGAAGGGCTGAGGAAGAGAGAAGAGCGATCGGGGTGCTAGGTTTTGGAAGATTTATCAGTTATTTAATTCTTCATGGTTTTATTTCCACGTTATGGTTTACGTTGCTCTATTTTTTGTTGATGTCTTTAGTTTAAGGTCTGCAATAATGATTGAAAATTCTGCTAAATATTATGTCGTTGGAAGGATATATTTGGCCAGTGATTGTTGTGTCACACCCGTTTGGTGGTTAGCGATTTGTATTGCTCTTATATGGGTGATCGTCTCTGAGTCTAGCCGTAAGGTTGATAGTGCTAGTTGGCTAGAGATAGTTGTTGTCGGTGTTGGTCTTTTTGAGTTTGTTGTAACGATCCGGTTCCTAATCATATTAATATAAGCGTTTGTTTTTATGATAAAAAAAGATGTATTCAACGTAGATTTTTAAAAGTCTACAAGAGTCTAGATTGTAGTTTTTTAAGTGTTTAAAAAAGTCTAAGCGTATTCAAATTTTCATTTTCCTACTTATGAATTTTTAAAAGTATTTTCAAGTCTACAAGAGTCTAAAAGTATTCATTCTAAGTACATTAGATTTATACAATTGTCTCTTCTCATAACTGAAAATTTCAACGAACATTTTTTCGTCTTTTAATCATCACAAGTACACATAGATTCATTTCCCGAATAAGATCATAATTGTTACTTGTTTACCCAGCCAGGATCATGAACCGCTCAACCAGTCCAGAACTAGTATCAGGTTGGAAGGTAGGTACTAGGATTGTCCCAATATGGCCTCAAGTAGAGTTTAACCGGCTCTAGACAACATATAACCATTCTGGAAAAGACGTGTTTGAGAATGATGGGAATGATATATACATTTGGTGAGATGCACTTTGGATCTGCCGTCACCACTATGTCAAACCACAGAACACTCGACACAAATTTCCTTAGTTGTATTGCTTCATATGATAATTTATTTTCTCATTGAGTATCTAAGAATCTCAAATGTTAGCTATTATTGATATGGCTGACCGAATAAGTCATTCTTTCCCTTCAGACCATTAAATCCAAAGTAAACGGCCCCTTTCTTTCATCACCAACATGTAGTCATACAAATTTTCAGTTCTTGTCATTGCAACCTTTTCCAAACTAACCAGCTTGTTGGAGCCAAAAGGCTAATACAATAAGCTACTCAAGTTATGTCAGACCGTCAAATCAACCTGCTAAAATCGATAATTTAACGCATGAATGAAAACAACATAATCGCTCCCATCATGTCAGGGGATATCCTCATCATATGTATATATGTACCTTAATATATACTCAGTTGAAAGAACAAGGAAAGCCCCAATAATGTATGATCAACACAAAAGAGTTTACTATTTCCTCCACATCCCAAACATAAGATGCATTTGGGCTTCACAAGTTTTAAGAAAGTAAAAGAGATACTATTCTTTTATAATTGTAGAGTCCTTTTCTGGTCAGGCGCGCCTGACAAGATCTTTTCTCTATGATTGTTACCTTTTAAGAGGATAAAAAGTGATGAATTCGAAAAACTCAATGATGTTTTTCCAAAGGACATATGTATAGAGTATACAACTCATGGATCCTCAAGGACTTGGCCTGGTATTCAGTCGGTAAAAATATATGCAAGTTGATGAGATTAATATATGTGATCCACACGGTTGGACTGTGTGCCTTTTAAATAAACATACAATGTATTAAGAATATTACATATTTAGCACGGACTTAATGTTCTCATAAACATCTTCTTAATCATATTGTTATTCATTTTTTCAATCGTATGGTGTGGATTTATGTCTAATATAAATTGAGTTAATTATCAAAATGAAAAAATTCCACTTTTGGTCCTATGACACTAATACCACTTTCACATTTAGTCTCTTACTTTCAGATTGTCCACATTTAGCCCGTGATCATTATCCCTTCACCACCCCTCGTCCTTCTGGCCAAAATTCCGGTAAATTTAGTCCACTTATCAGCCTCAGAATCAGTCTTTGCATTAAATTTTATATAAGAAGGTTGGGTTTTTCATATCACTCTTTGCATTAAATTTGTTTTTTCATACCTAAAATCTGAATTAAATTTGTCGTAATTTTGGCCGGAAGCACGAGGGGTGGTGAGGGGATAAAGGTCACGGACTAAATGTGGACAATCTGAAAGTAAGAGACTAAATGTGGAAGTGGTATAATAGTCACGGAACCAAAAGTGGAATTTTTTCTTATCAAAATAGAACTAAACGTTACTCACTTTGCACAAATAGGACCAAAAAATAAACTATGTTTTCATAGGACTAATTATGTGTGTCTTGGACAAATATACTCTTATAGCTATTGAAATGTTTTAATTCATAATTGATGGTCCCGGATAGGGTAAAAGTCTGGGGGGGGGGGGGGGGTGAATAGACTTTTAAATCTTTTTTGACTTTTGAAACTTTCCCCCCTAAGAGAGTTAATCTATATACTTTTGAGAGATTTATAGATGCACAGAGGAAGTCTTTACCCTTTATGTAATGAGTGTTTGGCCACTTTCTAACTTGGAGAGTGTTTGGCTTAGAATGCTAGCAGTTGGCTTAGCAGGTGGCTAAGAGCAGAGAACTGCTGAGGCAACTGCTCAGGAAATGCAGAGTGTATGATGAAGGTAGGGATAGTTGTTTGATGAGTATGGTGAAGCCTTTTGGTAAGTATGCTTAAATGAAGGGAGGCTAGCTTTTTGCTGAAGCAGTGGACTCGGCAGTTGGGTGAATATGAGGGAACTGCTGAGGCACCTGCTTGGGTCTAAAAGCTTATTGGGTTAAGCAAACTTCTTGATGAGGTAGTGACAATTTGGTGATGTTTGAGATGTTGACACGAGACAAGTATATATGAGCAGAGGGCTCAGCAGTTGGGTGGACTCCAGGGAACTGCTGAGTCACCTGTTGTACTTAGAAGATGAATTTCAGAGAACTGAAAGAGTGATCCTTTTGAGTGGTGTTGGTGCACGTTAAATGTGTGAATCTGGTCTCAAAGAAAATGAGTAATTAAGCAGTAGGATAAGCAGTTGGGTCAATTAAGACAACTACTTAGGATTCTGCCGGCAAACTACAATCTTTATGTGAGAAGTGTTTGGTGTGTGCTTTGTTGACTGAAGTGAATTCAACACACGATATATCCTGGTTCAGAGGTGGTGTAATCCTCCTACGTCCAGTCCCACTCTCTTTCAGATGGATTTCACTAAAGTATTAAGCCCAATACACTTAGTGCCAATCTAGCCTTTACAACACTTAGGCCTAGATTGAAGGTTTTTCACGATGAGTATAGCACCATTCAAAGTTACTCAGTCCTTAGACTTTTCTCTAACGAACCAGTGGGGATCAAAAGGTATTCTATCTACGTCCAAAAGGTTGAATCCCCAACCCCAAGGCCCCCCCACCCCGACCCGACAGGATGGTGGGGGAGTAAATCACGGTGACTCAGTCGGCAAAGCGGCGGTAGGCCTTTACCCGTGCGCACCAGAGGGCCAGTCTTATTTCAGGTTCTGAAAACCCCCTTTTGGCCGCTGCGGGATTCGAACCTTGGTCTACGTCCAATTTTTCCCACCGCTCGACCAACTGAGCTACCCGTGCGGGTGAAAAAGGTATTCTATCTATCTAGTTACACTGTAGGATCCGAAAAACTGTTCTCCTAAGTGTTTACAACAATATGTGATTTGTTACAAGAAAGTTCTAGCCTCCAACTAGGAACTAAACTTCTATGATTTAGCAATGAAAAGCTTTGTAAACTGGAAGTTTAGTGAATCATGAGTCCATGATTAAGTTGCTGCTACATATCTCTAAATATGTAGGGGCTTACAAATAGAATATATGATGGATAAGAATAATCTTAATAGTATTGAAATACTAGTTAAGGCTTGTTGTCATTGTTAAGGAATTGAATCTAAGGATTTGATTGTAATTGTTGTACTTGATTGTGATGCAAGTGACTAAATTGATGTAATATGATGTAAGATCACGATGAGGCAGTCCGTAAGGATGTCCCAAAATAGATTATTGATATTACAATTCTAGGCATAGCGAGTGCTTAGGAATTGAGGTCTATGCCAATGTAAGGAGATGTACTTGAGCCCGTGCTCATAGAATTGCATTGGGTAGACATGACGTGGTGATTGATGACATGCATGGTGATGTAGTTGAGTTGGACTCAAGAAATACATGAGAGATATGAGGCTGTAGCCTATGATGTGCATGGTGATGTAGTCGAGTTGGACTCGAGAAATGCACGGTGGAGTAATTAACTCGTGTTATATAAGGTGCATGGTGATGTAGTCGAGTTGGACTCGAGAAATGCACGGTGGAGTAATTAACTTGTGTGATATAAGGTGCATGGTGATGTAGTCAAGTTGGACTCGAGAAATGCAACCATATGTGTTAGGGTTGAACTCTATGTACTGTCGTGACTAGGGGTCACGGGGTTTGGGTTATGTTTTGTAAACAAACTTGAGGCCTACGGGTCGACTACTTGACTTTATATATAAAGTAAGTATTTTTTGAAAAGGGGTAACTTGGGGTTACGGCGTAGATTATATTATCACCCTATTTGAGGGTCTTGTGTTTGAAATACTTGTTGTATATCTATTAGATGTCATCAACACCAGTACTTTATAGCCGTATAGAGTACTGGCCCCCTTTCGGGGGGCGTCCCACCACCATTTCAGGTTGAGGCTAGAGCTTGCGACCTGAGCTTCCAAACCATGTTTTCCGCTGCGTATTCAATTACTTATTATGTATGTTTATGGATGACTTATGTGTGAATGATATTGGAGACGCCTTGTATAATATGGATGAGTTAGACTGCGGTTGACTATTCGTATTGTACGGCGGGTTGTTGACGTGTCCGGATAGGTCTGGGGCGTGACATGCCACCTCAACACAACCAAATCCAGTCACCAGGGAAAAAATGCCAAATTCATTACGAAAGCCATATTCATGGGAGAAAACAATGAAAATGTTGGCATTCTCAAAGAGAAATATGTCATTTTTTTGGCATGTTCAGAAAAAATGGCAATTTTTAGGGAAAATGGTCTTTTTCACCGATCGGAGGTGGTGGTGCAGGGAGGTAGTACAAGCGGTGGGAAAGGCATCCATAATTTTTTTAATTTTTTTATGTATTTTTACTATTTTTTATTTTTTAAAAAAATTAATTATTTGTTTTTGAATATTTTATTTTATAAATATTTTATAAATGTTTTAATTATTTTTCTACGAATTTTTGAAATTTTTTCGAATTTATTATGAATTAAACATTTAATTATGGTTTTTAACTATTTTTAACTCATATTTAAAGGAAGGGTAATAATGAAATGAAAAAATAGGTATGTTTCCAATAGAACTAATATGGTCCTATTTTGATAAACAAAACATAGCAAGTCCTGTTTTGAGTTTTTGTTATAATTTTAATCCTATTTAGAGTAATTTCTAATATAAATTCCATCTTTACTGTATTTACAATTTAGACCACTTTCCAATATGAACGAGTGCGTCCCTACAAAATGTCACCGGGAAAGACACAAGTTGACTTAAGGAATAAGGAAGTAATCCCCTCCTTAATAGCACTACAATCCCCTCCTTAATAGCACTACAATTCCACAATAGAACTTCCCGCCCACCCGAACTCTTCCTATCACCCGTACGATTTTATGAACCTCAATCTACGGCTTATCAATTTTGACCTTCGCTTTCTCTTCTCTCTCAGAAATGTCTCCTCCCATTTCAGTCAATTTTTTCTCACCTTCTCACTTTCTCACCGTTCGAATTCACACCTCAAGCCTTTGTATCACGCCAGCCTTTTGAATCGATCAAGGTCTTTCGATCGGCCATAGCTTTGTTTGTCAATTCGGTTGCCGGCGAAGATATGTGTCGTCGCCTCAGTGTCATTCATCCATATCCATACCTTCGTTCGTCAATTCCCTTACCGGCGAATATGTGGGCGTGGCACTCCATCTCGATTTTTCATCTCTATGAGGTATACTGTATTCTTACAATCTTCATTTTCAGATTTAAATTTCCAATATTCTTTCAAGTTCTTCAAGAATAACATTGCTAATCAGAGTGAATGGCTTTCAATTAGCCTAAGAAAGCTCGATTTTTCATCTCTATGAGGTAATGTGTTCTTATAATCTTCATTTTTAGATTTAAATTTCCAATTGTCTTTCAAGTTCTACAAGAATAACATTGCTAATCAGAGTGAATGAGTTTTAATTAGCCTAACAAAGCTCGATTTTCATCTCTATGAGGTACTGTGTTCTTACAATCTTCATTTTCAGATTTAAATTTCCAATTTTCTTTCAATCCCCTCCTTAATAGCACTACAATTCCACAATAGAACTCCCCGCCCACCCGAACTCTTCCTATCACCCGTACGATTTTATGAACCTCAATCTACGGCTTATCAGTTTTGACCTTCGCTTTCTCTTCTCTCCCAGAAATGTCTCCTCCCATTTCAGTCAATTTTTTCTCACCTTCTCACTTTCTCACCGTTCGAATTCACACCTCAAGCCTTTGTATCACGCCAGCCTTTTGAATCGATCAAGGTCTTTCGATCGGCCATAGCTTTGTTTGTCAATTCGGTTGCCGGCGAAGATATGTGTCGTCGCCTCAGTGTCATTCATCCATATCCATACCTTCGTTCGTCAATTCCCTTACCGGCGAATATGTGGGCGTGGCACTCCATCTCGATTTTTCATCTCTATGAGGTATACTGTATTCTTACAATCTTCATTTTCAGATTTAAATTTCCAATATTCTTTCAAGTTCTTCAAGAATAACATTGCTAATCAGAGTGAATGGCTTTCAATTAGCCTAAGAAAGCTCGATTTTTCATCTCTATGAGGTAATGTGTTCTTATAATCTTCATTTTTAGATTTAAATTTCCAATTGTCTTTCAAGTTCTACAAGAATAACATTGCTAATCAGAGTGAATGAGTTTTAATTAGCCTAACAAAGCTCGATTTTTCATCTCTATGAGGTACTGTGTTCTTACAATCTTCATTTTCAGATTTAAATTTCCAATTTTCTTTCAATCCCCTCCTTAATAGCACTACAATTCCACAATAGAACTCCCCGCCCACCCGAACTCTTCCTATCACCCGTACGATTTTATGAACCTCAATCTACGGCTTATCAGTTTTGACCTTCGCTTTCTCTTCTCTCCCAGAAATGTCTCCTCCCATTTCAGTCAATTTTTTCTCACCTTCTCACTTTCTCACCGTTCGAATTCACACCTCAAGCCTTTGTATCACACCAGCCTTTTGAATCGATCAAGGTCTTTCAATCGGCCATAGCTTTGTTTGTCAATTCGGTTGCCGGCGAAGATATGTGTCGTCGCCTCAGTGTCATTCATCCATATCCATACCTTCGTTCGTCAATTCCCTTACCGGCGAATATGTGGGCGTGGCACTCCATCTCGATTTTTCATCTCTATGAGGTATACTGTATTCTTACAATCTTCATTTTCAGATTTAAATTTCCAATATTCTTTCAAGTTCTTCAAGAATAACATTGCTAATCAGAGTGAATGGCTTTCAATTAGCCTAAGAAAGCTCGATTTTTCATCTCTATGAGGTAATGTGTTCTTACAATCTTCATTTTTAGATTTAAATTTCCAATTTTCTTTCAAGTTCTACAAGAATAACATTGCTAATCAGAGTGAATGGCTTTCAATTAACCTAACAAAGCTCGATTTTTCATCTCTATGAGGTACTGTGTTCTTATAATCTTCATTTTTAGATTTAAATTTCCAATTGTCTTTCAAGTTCTACAAGAATAACATTGCTAATCAGAGTGAATGAGTTTTAATTAGCCTAACAAAGCTCGATTTTTCATCTCTATGAGGTACTGTGTTCTTACAATCTTCATTTTCAGATTTAAATTTCCAATTTTCTTTCAATCCCCTCCTTAATAGCACTACAATTCCACAATAGAACTCCCCGCCCACCCGAACTCTTCCTATCACCCGTACGATTTTATGAACCTCAATCTATGGCTTATCAGTTTTGACCTTCGCTTTCTCTTCTCTCCCAGAAATGTCTCCTCCCATTTCAGTCAATTTTTTCTCACCTTCTCACTTTCTCACCGTTCGAATTCACACCTCAAGCCTTTGTATCACGCCAGCCTTTTGAATCGATCAAGGTCTTTCGATCGGCCATAGCTTTGTTTGTCAATTCGGTTGCCGGCGAAGATATGTGTCGTCGCCTCAGTGTAATTCATCCATATCCATACCTTCGTTCGTCAATTCCCTTACCGGCGAATATGTGGGCGTGGCACTCCATCTCGATTTTTCATCTCTATGAGGTATACTGTATTCTTACAATCTTCATTTTCAGATTTAAATTTCCAATATCCTTACAAGTTCTTCAAGAATAACATTGCTAATCAGAGTGAATGGCTTTCAATTAGCCTAAGAAAGCTCGATTTTTCATCTCTATGAGGTAATGTGTTCTTATAATCTTCATTTTTAGATTTAAATTTCCAATTGTCTTTCAAGTTCTACAAGAATAACATTGCTAATCAGAGTGAATGAGTTTTAATTAGCCTAACAAAGCTCGATTTTTCATCTCTATGAGGTACTGTGTTCTTACAATCTTCATTTTCAGATTTAAATTTCCAATTTTCTTTCAATCCCCTCCTTAATAGCACTACAATTCCACAATAGAACTCCCTGCCCACCCGAACTCTTCCTATCACCCGTACGATTTTATGAACCTCAATCTACGGCTTATCAGTTTTGACCTTCGCTTTCTCTTCTCTCCCAGAAATGTCTCCTCCCATTTCAGTCAATTTTTTCTCACCTTCTCACTTTCTCACCGTTCGAATTCACACCTCAAGCCTTTGTATCACACCAGCCTTTTGAATCGATCAAGGTCTTTCGATCGGCCATAGCTTTGTTTGTCAATTCGGTTGCCGGCGAAGATATGTGTCGTCGCCTCAGTGTCATTCATCCATATCCATACCTTCGTTCGTCAATTCCCTTACCGGCGAATATGTGGGCGTGGCACTCCATCTCGATTTTTCATCTCTATGAGGTATACTGTATTCTTACAATCTTCATTTTCAGATTTAAATTTCCAATATTCTTTCAAGTTCTTCAAGAATAACATTGCTAATCAAAGTGAATGGCTTTCAATTAGCCTAAGAAAGCTCGATTTTTCATCTCTATGAGGTAATGTGTTCTTACAATCTTCATTTTTAGATTTAAATTTCCAATTTTCTTTCAAGTTCTACAAGAATAACATTGCTAATCAGAGTGAATGGCTTTCAATTAACCTAACAAAGCTCGATTTTTCATCTCTATGAGGTACTGTGTTCTTACAATCTTCATTTTCAGATTTAAATTTCCAATTTTCTTTCAAGTTCATCAAGAATAACATTGCTAATCAGAGTGAATGGCTTTCAATTAGCATAACAAAGCTCATAGGGTTCATTCTCATTCTAGACGAGATAAGTCTATACAACATAAAGCTCTCCATCTTAGCCTTTTGTAAAAGACCATGTTTTGAATTCCTTCAAATGCATCTTTTTGGTTCTGTTTTCTTCAACATGTTTTCTTTTTGTTCTGTCATTTTTTTAACTAATAGCATTAAACATTTGTTTAAACACTTGCTGAACTATAGCAATAATCATAGGGATGTATAGTAAAAGACTGATTTTCTTCTTACAGTTGAATAGGTAAATCTCTTTTAAATTCCTTCAAACTCACCTGCTTGGTTCTGTTTTGTTCGGCATATTTCCTTTTTGTTCTATCATTTTTTTAACTAATGGCATTAAATATTTGTTTAAAAACTTCCTGAACTATAGCTATAATCACCGGGAGCTAAAGCAAAAAACTAAATTTTTTCTTAGAGTTCAATAGGTAAATCTCTTTTCAATCCCCTCCTTAATAGCACTACAATTCGAGAATAGAACTTCCCGCCCACCCGAACTCTTCCTATCACCCGTACGATTTTATGAACCTCAATCTACGGTTTATCAGTTTTGACCTTCCCTTTCTCTTCTCTCCCAGAAATGTCTCCTCCCATTTCAGTCAATTTTTTCTCACCTTCTCACTTTCTCACCGTTCGAATTCACGCCTCAACCCTTTGTATCACGCCAGCCTTTTGAATCGATCAAGGTCTTTCGATCGGCCATAGCTTTGTTTGTCAATTCGGTTGCTGGCGAAGATATGTGTCGTCGCCTCAGTGTCATTCATCCATATCCATACCTTCGTTCGTCAATTCCCTTACCGGCGAATATGTGGGCGTGGCACTCCATCTCGATTTTTCATCTCTATGAGGTATACTGTATTCTTACAATCTTCATTTTCATATTTAAATTTCCTATTTTCTTTCAAGTTCTTCAAAAATAAAATTGCTAATCAGAGTGAATGGCTTTCAATTAGCCTAAGAAAGCTCGATTTTTCATCTCTATGAGGTACTGTGTTCTTACAATCTTCATTTTTAGATTTAAATTTCCAATTTTCTTTCAAGTTCTACAAGTATAATATTGCTAATCGGAGTGAATGGCTTTCAATTAGCCTAACAAAGCTCGATTTTTCATCTCTATGAGGTACTGTGTTCTTACAATCTTCATTTTCAGATTTAAATTTCCAATTTTCTTTCAAGTCCATCAAGAATAACACTGCTAATCAGAGTGAATGGCTTTCAATTAGCATAACAAAGCTCATAGGGTTCATTCTCATTCTAGACGAGATAAGTCTATACAACATAAAGCACTCCATCTTAGCCTTTTGTAAAAGACCATGTTTTGAATTCCTTCGAATGCATCTTTTTGGTTCTGTTTTGTTCAACATGTTTTCTTTTTGTTCTGTCATTTTTTAACTAATAGCATTAAACATTTGTTTAGACACTTGGTGAACTATAACAATAATCATAGGGAGGTATAGCAAAAGACTGATTTTCTTCTTACAGTTGAATAGGTAAATCTCTTTTAAATTCCTTCAAACTCACCTGCTTGGTTCTGTTTTGTTCGGCATATTTTCTTTTTATTCTATCATTTTTTTAACTACAAGCATTTTTCATTTGTAACCTAGATTCATTTTTGGGGGTTCTTTAGTAAAACTTAAAATTCAGAATATAGCAAAAAACTGATATTTCTTCTTAGAGTTAAATAGGTAAATATGTTTTGATTTCCTTCAAATGCATCTTTTTGGTTCTGTTTTGTTCAACATGTTTTCTTTTTGTTCTGTCGTTTTTTTAACTAATAGCATTAAACATTTGCTTAAACACTTGCTGAACTACAACAATAATCGTAGGGAGGTACAACAAATGACTGATTTTCTTCTTAGAGTTGAATAGGTATATCTCTTTTAAATTCTTTCAAATTCAACTGTTTGGTTATGTTTTGTTCAGCATGTTTTCTTTTTGTTCTGTCATTTTTTGAACTAACAGCATCAAACATTTGCTTAAACACTTGGTGAACTATAGCAATAATCATAGGGAGCTAAAGCAAAAGATTGATTTTTCTTCATAGAGTTGAATAGGTAAATCTGTTTTCAATTCCTTCAATTGAAGAGATCGACAAGCTTCCTTCAGTTTTAGATTAGATGGAAACTTCAGCCAAATCCATCTTTTGCCGTGGGGACTGACGGGCCGACTAGGGAGGACATGGCTGGGAGCTTTCTTCTTCGTCTACGACAAAATATAACCTCAATCCCTTACCCTTTAAGTTAAGTTTTCTCATCCAATGCTCTTAATTAAACACTTAGTATATGGACAAAAGTGGTTTTGCTTTTTAATTCATGTGATTTTTTTAATTTGTAAATAATGTTTGAATATATTAGAATCTGTAATCTGATTCCTATGTTATCTAGATGAGGTTGATTGAATACTTGCTTTAGTTTCCAACTTTCTTACAATTAGTTGATTAAATATTTTTACTCTGGCTTATGTTTTTATCAAGTTTTTCAGTTCATAAAAAATGATGCTCTGCCTTTTCTCGAATAATTGTTTAAACACTTCCTGAACTATAGCTATAATCATCGGGAGCTAAAGCAAAAAACTAAAAATTTTCTTAGAGTTCAATAGGTAAATCTCTTTTCAATTCCTTCAAATTCACCTTTTTGGTTCTATTTTTTCAGCATGTTTTCTTTTTGTCCTGTCATTTTTTTATCTAATAGCATTAAACATTTGTATAAACACTTCATGAACATTTTTTACTAATATCTTTTTTCATATGCCGTATTTTCTTTGAACTGATTGTTTAGTTTATTTCTATAGTAAAATGCTTATTTTCATGTGTAGCCTTCAAATGAAGAAGAATAAAGTAGGGAGAAGGAGAGACTAACTGTCTGACTACAAGCATTTTTCATTTGTAACCTAGATTCATTTTTTGGGGGTTCTTTAGTAAAACTTAAAATTCAGAATATAGCAAAAGACTGATATTTTTCTTAGAGTTAAATAGGTAAATATGTTTTGATTTCCTTCAAATGCATCTTTTTGGTTCTGTTTTGTTCAACATGTTTTCTTTTTGTTCTGTCGTTTTTTTTAACTAATAGCATTAAACATTTGCTTAAACACTTGCTGAACTACAACAATAATCGTAGGGAGGTATAGCAAATGACTGATTTTCTTCTTAGAGGTTAATAGGTAAATCTCTTTTAAATTCTTTCAAATTAAATTGTTTGGTTATGTCTTGTTCAGCATGTTTTCTTTTTGTTCTGTCATTTTTTGAACTAATAGCATCAAACATTTGCTTAAACATTTGGTGAACTATAGCAATAATCATAGGGAGCTAAAGCAAAAGATTGATTTTTCTTCATAGAGTTGAATAGGTAAATCTGTTTTCAATTCCTTCAATTGAAGAGATCGACAAGCTTCCTTCAGTTTTAGATTAGATGGAAACTTCAGCCAAATCCATCTTTTGCCGTGGGGACTGACCGGCCGACTAGGGAGGACATGGCTGAGAGCTTTCTTCTTCGTCTACGACAAAATATAACCTCAATCCCTTACTCTTTAAGTTAAGTTTTCTCATCCAATGCTCTTAATTAAACACTTAGTAAATGGACAAAAGTGGTTTTGCTTTTTAATTCATGTGATTTTTTTAATTTGTAAATAATGTTTGAATATATTAGAATCTCTAATCTGATTCCTATTGTTAGAAAAATGATATTAAAAAATTGCGAGTTTAACCAGATAAAAATCCCGAGTTTAAACAAATCACCAGACAAACCGCCAAATGCAAGAAAAGAAAATAATAATAATAATAATAATTAGAATAAATTAAAATAAATAAAGATAAAAGATAAGAAAACTTATCGTAGGATCGCCCTTAAAACGGACTAGCCTTGAAGAAAGATAGCCCTCGTATCCCGATAGCTATTCGGACGGGTCTGGCTAGCTCGCTCCCAGGATAATCCTACCACGTTTCAGGCTTGTAGCTACCTTGACTGAAACCTTCGACCGTTGCCAAATTTGCCAATTGATAGAGTTAACTCAATGGAAGAACTAGAGACAAAGATGATCTCCCAGAAGAAAAACAAAGTTACGTAAGAAGAGAGTATAGCTGCTATTTTATTTCCTTTGTGCGTACAAAATCAAAGAGGAAGTTTTTGGAGTATCTAAACTTCTGCTTTCTTACGTTTTTTTGAAAAGTGAACATGAGAGCATGCAATATGGTGTCTTTATTTAATTGAGTAAAGAAGCAGTCACGGGGTAGTTTTGAAACGGAAATCAAATTAAATATTGAGAACTAATAGGCAAAAACTGATCCACATTAAGGATCTCATCAATAGCATTAAGGATAATTATTTGAATTTGATTTCAATTTCACAATCCAATCAGCTATTACATTGTTCAACTAATTAGAGAGTCTCTAGACCTTAGACGTTAATTCCGTCACTTATAATTCCTCCGATCAGGTGTACATATAAGTGAAAAATTAAAACGTCACATTATCTTGTATGATACTTGAACAATGTTCCTTATCACATTATTATTATAAATAATAATCATATGAGACTGTTTATCCTCTAATACAGAACAAATAAATTCATTGTCTTAATACATCACTTTACAATCTTTACAACTATGGATTCTAACTTTAAATCCAAATATGTAAATTATTCTTTGATGTATTATCAGCCTCCTCTCCATATTTAACACATTTATATCTTAGGACACAATAATGCGACCCAAACAATAATATTTATATTATCATTTTTCCAACAATCCCCCACAAATCCATAGTTGTAGACTCAACTCTAATACACATAGTGTGCTTTCGAATATGGTACCTTCCGGTTTGAACCAACTTCTAATCTCTTACCCCTAACCCCCACAGGAACAGAGTGAACAGAGTTCTTGAACTCGAACCTTGGTTGTGGTGGCGTAGGATAAAAGCAACACACTAAAGGCAATGGCAACGATCTATAGGGGTGACGCTTTTACGGCCATGCGTCCTTATCCTGTCTCAAGAATGTCATCGAGAATTAACCCTTATTCTATTATTGCGGCCACACAATAACATTCTCATAGTTGGGCATCTCCAAGAGTGCATTGCTAACACTCTGCTGTTAAAGCTTGATCCCATTCAGAGTCTTAAACTCTTACTAACTTAGCAACTTCAGCATCTCTAAGGCTTATCAAGGAATATAACTCATAAAATTATTTTTAATGAGATGCACAATTCACTCTACAGTTTGTTTATACCACATTGAACCTACTTCATGGGATCTCCACTCAGATAGGTTGGGTTGCCACCGTAGATGAATAATTATTGGGTTTCAGTCCCATTCCTAACCTTGATTTTATCACTTGATTTAAATCAAGTCCTTTTGTTAAAGGGTCTGCTGTATTATCTTTGGATCCAACAAACTCAACAGCAAACACTCCCTGAGACACAAATTTCCTTATAGTTTTTAATCTAACTTGAATGTGTCTCCTAGTCTTTTGATTATACTTGGTACTCCTAATTTTTGCAATTGTACTCATACTATCACAATGCAAACAAATAGGTGGAATTGGTTTGCTGAATATAGGTAACTCGGACATTAGTCCCATAAACCATTCAGCCATAATTCCTGTAGTATCCAACGCACATAATTCAGCCTCAAAAGTAGACCGAGAAAGTACAGTTTGTTTAGTGGACTTCTAGGCAACAGCCCCACCACCAAATGTAAACACATAGCCAGTACACCCATAACTCCCAGAGTTCTTAGCTATCCAGCTTGCATCACTATATCCTTCAAGAACAAGAGGATATTTACCATAATGCAAACACAAGGAAATATTTCCTTTCAAGTATCTAAATACTCTATTTAAGGCCTCCCAATGAGTTCTGTTTGGACAACAAGTGTACCGACTCATTTTAGACACTGAAAATGCAATATCAGGTCTAGTACAGTTAGCTAAGTAACCCAAGCTACCAATCATCTGAGAATATCTTAATTGAGACACAGGAACACCACTTTCATTTTTATACAAAGCTACTGAAGGATCATAAGGTGTTTTAGCAATTCTACTATTTTTAAATCCAAATTTCTCAATTAATTTTTCAATATAATGTGACTGAGAAATAGAAATGCCTTCAGTTGATCTAATCAACTTTAGTCCAAGAATTACTTCATCCACCCACATATCCTTCATTTCAAACTTAGTTTTCAAAAATGACTTAGTCTCAAAAATAATATTATCATTAGTGCCAAATAATAATATATCATCAACATATAGGCATAAAATAATACTTACATCACCTTTACATTTATAATAAACACTTTGATCAGCATCTATAAGAGTAAATCCAAACGACGAAAAAATTATTTTATCAAATTTTTCATTCCATTGCTTAGGGGCTTGCTTAAGTCCATATAAAGACTTAACTAATTTACAAACTTTTGTCTCATTGCCTTTTGCCACAAATCCCTCAGGCTGATCCATATAAATTTCTTCTTCAAGGTCACCATGAAGAAAGGCTATTTTAACATCCATTTGATGAATTTTAAGACCATATACGGAGGCCAATGCTATGAGCATTCTTATCGTGGTCATTCTTGCAACAGGAGCATATGTATCGAAAAAGTCAATACCTTCTTTTTGTTTATAACCCTTAGCAACTAATCTGGCCTTATATTTGTCAATGGTTCCATCTGGTTTTAACTTCTTTTTAAAAATCCATTTACATCCAATAGTGGTACAACCAAGAGGAAGTTCAACGAGCTCCCATGTTCCATTTTGAACAATAGAGTCCATTTCACTTTTAATGGCATCCTTCCAATAAATGGCCTCAGATGTGGCCATTGCATCTCTAAAGAAAATTGGATCACCCTCAATATTGTAAGTGATAAAGTCACTTCCAAAATCCTTAGTGATCCTAGCTCGTTTGCTCCGTCTTGGCTCATCTAGATCATTTGATTCAAAATCAATATGACTAGAATTACTAGATTCTACCCCCACATTTTTCATTTTTTCCCACTTGATAAGGAATTGAATTAAATGTGGTTTCTTGATTTTTAAAAGAAGTATTTTGGGGCACACCCATTTTCATTGGAAAAACATCTTCAAAGAAAGTAGCATCACGAAGTTCTACAATAGTATTGACATCTATGCCAGAAATTTCAGATTTAATAACCAAAAATCTCAATGCATAAGAATGTTCAACATAACCAATAAAAATAGCATCAACAGTTTTAGGCCCAAGTTTCTTTCTTTTGTGTTCAGGGACTAAAACTTTTGCAAGACAGCCCCACACTTTAAAATATTTCAAACTTGGTTTTCGCCCCGTCAAGAGTTCAAATGGACACTTATCATTATGTTTCATGGGAATTCTATTCAGAATATGGCATGCAGTATTCAAGGCTTCCCCCCACATAAACTTAGGTAATCCAGAATTCTCTAATAAACTGTTAATCATATCTTTAAAAGTTCTATTTTTCCGTTCAGCTACTCCATTTGATTGTGGTGAATAAGGAGGTGTTTCTTCATGTACTATACCATATTTTTGGCATTCTAGTACAACTAAATTAGAAGTATATTCTCCTCCCCTATCAGATCTTAACCTTTTAATTTTCTTGCCAGTTTGATTCTCTATTTCATTCTTAAAAATTAAGAATTTTTCAAGAGCTTCATCTTTACCCTTAAGTAGATACACATAGCAATATTTAGAATAATCATCAATAAAATTGATAAAGTATTTCTTTTGGTCACGAGTAAGCACTCCATTAAACTCACAAATGTCGGTATGAATTAAATCAAGTAATTCTGAATTTCTATCAATTGAATGATAAGGTTTTCTTACTTGTTTAGTTGTAGCACATACCATACATTTCTTAGTTTTATCAATAGAGTGTTTAGGGATTAAATTTAAATTCATCATTCTTTTTACAAAATCTAAATTAACGTGACCCAAACGACAATGCCATAAACAAGAAGAATCACAATTCTCAGATATATAATTTAATTCCAAATAATCAACCACAATCTTAAAAAGTCCATCTGACAAGTAACCCTTGCCAATAAAAAGTCCACCAAATAAAATTACAACTTTATTTAATTTAAAAGACAATTCATAACCCTCCCTAACTAGAATGGAACCACTAACAATGTTCCTTCTAATTTCGGGAACGTGATGCACTCTATGCAAAGTAAGAATTTTTCCCGAAGGGAATTTTATTTCTACTTTTCCAACTCCATGCACACTAGCAGCACTTGTGTTTCCCATCATCACTGTTCTTCCAACCGCAGGCTGATAAGAAACAAAGAGCGATTTATCAGCACATACATGCACATTCGCTCCTGTATCTATTAGCCACTCATTGGAATTATAAATAGTGAAAACTTGAGGGTTAAAAGAAACATACCCATCGGAACTAGTTCCTCCAGTCACCATGTTGACTTGAGGTCCACCAGATTGAGCCTTAGCCTTTTTATTTGGGCACAATTTGGCCCAATGCCCCATCTGTCCACAGTTCCAGCATGGACGGTTTGCTTTTGGTTTCTTTGCAATTTTTAATTTGGCCTTTATTGGTTTAAAAGATGATGGTTGCTTATTTTTAGAGTTATGTGCTTGCTTCCCCCCAGTTATAACATGAGCCTTCGGTTGAAATTCAACAGGCGCAATATAACCCGCTTTCTTATGTTCCTCCTCAACAGTAATGGAATGCATCAAAGATTTCCAAGTGATCTTTTTCATTTTATGTTTTAAAGTCATACCAAAATCTTCCCATGATTTGGGAAATTTTTCTATGACCGCCATCACTTTAAATTTTTCAGGCAATTCCATGCCTGCTTCACGAAGAGAATGTAAGATAAGCTCAAATTCTTGTGTCTGTTCTAAAACTGATTTTCCCTCTTTCATGTCAAATCGTAGGAATTTAGAAACAATATATTTTTCAAGACCGTGGTCATCAGTATTATATTTTCTATCCAACTCATCCCAAAGGTCCTTAGTCGTGCCGTGGAGGGTGCAATAGACATCAAATAACATGTTGGAGAGACCCAACAAAATCATGCCTTTTGCAATTTCATCCCTCTCACGCCATGAAGCTTGGCGTTCAAGACTTTTGGGATCCGATTCAACAACGGGGGGACACACCGTCATAATCACTGAAAGCAAGCCCTTGGTGATTAACCAAATTTTCATGCGTTGTTGCCAACGCTTGAAAAATTGCCCAGAAAATTTTTCAGGCATACCGGTTAAATCCACCCTGTGCGAGCCCGTAGCAATATATTCAGGTGTACCTTGTGAATTAGTGGCAGACATAGTATTATCATTTTCAGGGGAACCAAAAACATTCTCTAAACCAACAGTTTCATTGTTAACAACATTTTCCAAGTTTGCCATTTTTGGATTTTCCAAAACTCGAGAAATATTATCTTTCTTCAAGATTGTTAGAAAAATGATATTAAAAAATTGCGAGTTTAACCAGATAAAAATCCCGAGTTTAAACAAATCACCAGACAAACCGCCAAATGCAAGAAAAGAAAATAATAATAATAATTAGAATAAATTAAAATAAATAAAGATAAAAGATAAGAAAACTTATCGTAGGATCGCCCTTAAAACGGACTAGCCTTGAAGAAAGATAGCCCCCGTATCCCGATAGCTATTCGGACGGGTCTGGCTAGCTCGCTCCCAGGATAATCCTACCACGTTTCAGGCTTGTAGCTACCTTGACTGAAACCTTCGACCGTTGCCAAATTTGCCAATTGATAGAGTTAACTCAATGGAAGAACTAGAGACAAAGATGATCTCCCAGAAGAAAAACAAAGTTACGTAAGAAGAGAGTATAGCTGCTATTTTATTTCCTTTGTGCGTACAAAATCAAAGAGGAAGTTTTTGGAGTATCTAAACTTCTGCTTTCTTACGTTTTTTGAAAAGTGAACATGAGAGCATGCAATATGGTCTCTTTATTTAATTGAGTAAAGAAGCAGTCAGGGGGTAGTTTTGAAACGGAAATCAAATTAAATATTGAGAACTAATAGGAAAAAACTGATCCACATTAAGGATCTCATCAATAGCATTAAGGATAATTATTTGAATTTGAATTCAATTTCACAATCCAATCAGCTATTACATTGTTCAACTAATTAGAGAGTCTCTAGACCTTAGACGTTAATTCCGTCACTTATAATTCCTCCGATCAGGTGTACATATAAGTGAAAAATTAAAACGTCACATTATCTTGTATGATACTTGAACAATGTTCCTTATCACATTATTATTATAAATAATAATCATATGAGACTGTTTATCCTCTAATACAGAACAAATAAATTCATTGTCTTAATACATCACTTTACAATCTTTACAACTATGGATTCTAACTTTAAATCCAAATATGTAAATTATTCTTTGATGTATTATCAGCCTCCTCTCCATATTTAACACATTTATATCTTAGGACACAATAATGCGACCCAAACAATAATATTTATATTATCATATTTCCAACACCTATGTTATCTAGATGAGGTTGATTGAATACTTGCTTTAGTTTCCAGCTTTCTTACAATTAGTTGATTAAATATTTTTACTCTGGCTTATGTTTTTATCAAGTTTTTCAGTTCATAAAAAATGATGCTCTGCCTTTTCTCGAATAATTGTTTAAACACTTCCTGAACTATAGCTATAATCATCAGGAGCTAAAGCAAAAAACTAAATTTTTTCTTAGAGTTCAATAGGTAAATCTCTTTTCAATTCCTTCAAATTCACCTTTTTGGTTCTGTTTTTTCAGCATGTTTTCTTTTTGTCCTGTCATTTTTTTAACTAATAGCATTAAACATTTGTATAAACACTTCATGAACATTTTTTACTAATATCTTTTTTCATATGCCTTATTTTCTTTGAACTGATTGTTTAGTTTATTTCTATAGTAAAATGCTTATTTTCATCTGTAGCCTTCAAATGAAGAAGAATAAAGTAGGGAGAAGCAGAGACTAACTGTCTGACTACAAGCATTTTTCATTTGTAACCTAGATTCATTTTTTGGGGGTTCTTTAGTAAAACTTAAAATTCAGAATATAGCAAAAGACTGATATTTCTTCTTAGAGTTAAATAGGTAAATATGTTTTGATTTCCTTCAAATGCATCTTTTTGGTTCTGTTTTGTTCAACATGTTTTCTTTTTGTTCTGTCATTTTTTTAACTAATAGCATTAAACATTTGCTTAAACACTTGCTGAACTACAACAATAATCGTAGGGAGGTATAGCAAATGACTGATTTTCTTCTTAGAGGTTAATAGGTAAATCTCTTTTAAATTCTTTCAAATTCAACTGTTTGGTTATGTCTTGTTCAGCATGTTTTCTTTTTGTTCTCTCATTTTTTGAACTAATAGCATCAAACATTTGCTTAAACACTTGGTGAACTATAGCAATAATCATAGGGAGCTAAAGCAAAAGATTGATTTTTCTTCATAGAGTTGAATAGGTTAGCTTTAAATTTAGGTTGTTGTATGATTTAGGTTTAGACGGTGACCAAGTCACTTCATTTGGTTGATACTTGATACTAACTGTGAGCTGATATTTCTACATACATGAGAGCAGGTCAGTAGTTCTTGCTTTAAGAATGCAGAGCGAGTCAGCTAGGTATACCAGGTTTCACTTTTCGTCTTCTCTGGTCTGATCTCCTCTTCAATGTTTCTTTTTTATATTTCTTGGATGATACTATTTTTTTTTTCATTCAAAAATGGGTTTCTTACATTCTAAAATAGGATTGTTCACATTTTAGCCGGAAGGATTTTTTTCTTCGGAATTGAACTCCAATTGAGAAGATGATTTTTAACAATCTATTTGTATAGTTGGCAAGGTTGTGAAGGACGAATTATATGGACTAATTTTGGAGCATTTTTTGCTTATGGAGTATTAATTCTCTACTTCCGTCATATTTCTAATATTAACAACAATTTCAATTTCTCTGAAATAGAAATGTTTCACTTATTGGTTCATTCTGAAAATCCTTCGTATGCAAATATTTGAGCTTATGGAGTATTCAATCATTTATTTCTCTATTAGAACTCCTAATAACTAACTATTAGTATCATTATCATTACATGTGAAAGTACTTGATGCTTGCCACCTTAAGTTTTTTAGAATCTAAACCAAACAAGGACTGTGTGTGCCAACTGTTTTGCACAGATTTGCTAAATTTAATACAGAATAATCATTAAGCCTATATTTAGCGGCCGTTATTTCCCAATGCATTCATGAAGCCTTTGGGTCTTTTTAAAAAAACTAACAACGATTTTCTAATATGTACTCTACTTTTAAATGACTACTATATTACATGACATTAAAACTTCTCAAATAGAGGTAGAATATCAAAAGTAGAGTCAGATTTTGATTTCCTACTACTTAGCGCTAAATGTTTTAGTTATTTAATCTATTTTACAAAGTTATTAATTAAAGAGAATTCTAATAGCTACTTTTAGAATCTGCATTTCACCATGTGTCAGTGAGTTTGAAACATGTTAGTCATGCTCTACTTAACACAACATTTTGGTTTCCATCTAAACTTCTTTCAGAAGAGTCCATCAGGCCACTTTAACGTCTTCGGTTAACATCTTATTTTGTATGAAAGTTGTTTTGAACTGAAATAATATAGGTTTTTTGTCTATCTTATAAGCATCATAATGTCTGCAACAATAAATGATGATATATGACTTCTCAAAGGAACTACTACAGCCAACACCCTTAAGGACAATTTCACCCTTAAGGACAATTTAACAAACTTTAATTGTTGTACCTTCTCAAAACTAAAAAGTCCTCTTTGAAAAAACGTGACTTTTAGAGTTTGTTGTGTAATGACTGTATTTGAAGAATGTGTGTGGTTGCATTAGTTTGACATTTCTGAATTAATACGATTTGATTACAAGGTTGCTATGTCTTCAATAATAGAGGTGTGATATAGTTGAGATGCCATCAAAAGAGATTTACTATGCCATCGAAAGAGATTTACCGTGTCATCCATCAATACATTGCAAAACATCAAATTGGTGAGCAATCCTAAAATATTTAATAACTTAGATTTACTCACAAGTCTCTGCTTGACAATACCCTATGTTAGATATTTTAGGATTATTTTACTATGTTAGATTCCTTCTTACTTTTTTTTTCATTTATAAAAAAGTAGGGGAGATGCCATCAAAAGAGCAAATGGAACTATTTTTTCTGAAGAGGTCATTTTAATTACATTTGTTGAAAGATAATATTGCTGATTTTTTCCTATACATAATTTTACGTTCTGTTATTTTAATATAAGCCACCTTCTTCCAAAAAAACAATGAGAAGCTCTGTCAATGGTTAGTTTATTTGCTTATGATTCTTGATTACTTGCACTTAAACCACCTTCTTCATCGTGATGTCAAGGTTTGTGCCATCTTTTTTACAATGTATTGATTATATGTAATTGCAATTCTATGTTATATTTTATGTAATGTGTTTACATCACTGCTCAAGTTTAATTTTGTTTAATGAGATCACAGTAGATTTATTAGTTTGAAAAATTATCTAAAATAACTTGAACCAATTTGAGCATATTTTGTTCTCCCTCAGATTTTATTCTTCAGATGTACTCATTAATTTGTCGTCTATTTTCTTTTTGTGGTACTTTTTGGATTTCACATGGATGAGCATTTCAGCTCTTGCCTTTGGGTTGATGAGGAGCATTTCGAAGAAACCAGAGCTCGAGTTAATGAGTTTGAAAAGAAGCAAGTCATGGAGTACGTCTACGAAGTTCATTACCAAGTGAAGTCTTACCAAATTATGATATGCAATAATGGCTTGATTCTAACTTGATATTTGTGGAGAAAAGAATCAAAGCCGAGACAAATTATTTATTTATTGATAGATTTGTACTTTGTAGGTTTGCTGTTTTATATGTCAATCAATTAAAGGGGTATTTCTCACTCCGTATATTATAATCAAGACCATAATGTGCCTAAATAAGTAAATATCGTTCTTCACCCAAATGGTTGCACCATGTAAAAAGAAATAAATGTATAGTGGTCGTATGATTTCTACTTGATGAGTTAGAGATAGATAGACAAATAGCTACACAGACTATTCACTTTGAGCTATTTCGGTTTACTAAATGGTCATGTTTTTAAGACCATCTTATGTTGCTCTAAATATTAGGATTGAAAATTTGAAAAATATTGATTGCGATTGGATAGCAGATGGAGTAAATACTGTATTGGGTCAATCTGAATAAACATAGAGATGGACTGGGACCAGTCAGACCGGCCCGGTACCTAGCCCGGACTGCCAGTGTGCGGTACCGGCCCGAACCGGTTGACCGGGATTGGGCCTTGGGCTCGAATCGTGGGGGGGGGGGGGGTTGGGGCAGGTCACGAGCTCAAGCTCTCTTGGAACCGGCAGCCCGGCCGGTCTGGGACAAATCCGGGCCCAACATGTTTTTTTTTCTCTCGAATGGATTGGGTGGTAGGCGGGTTGGGCTAGTTAGTTGGGGGTTTTGGGGTGGGGGTAGCAATAAATACGAAAAATAATATATATATATATATAGGTTTTGGTTTAAATAAGAACATAATCTTAGGAGAGAAATGAGAACGAATCTGGACCGTTAGATTTGCTTTAAGTGAAATTCAATATGCATTAGATGAAAGTGTAATGTGCATTAGGTGAAATTGAAATGTGAAGCACAAATGGTACGATACAGTGACATTATGTGAAGCTGAATTGTGCATTAGGTGAAATTGAAATGTGTACTAGGTGAAACTGAAATGTGCTGAAATAAAAGGTACGATGTGATGTTATTTATGTACCTTTTATTTCGCACATTTTAGTTTCACCTAATGCACACTTGAGTTTAATTTTTTATTCTGCACATTTCAATATCATTTGGTGCACATTTCAGTTTCACCAAATGCACAATCCAGATCCACATAATACAATCCAACGGTCCAGATTCGTTCTCATTTCTCTCCTGAGAGTCCGTTCTTACCGGAACCGCTCCCTATATATATATAAGGCCCGAGCCGGCCTCGACCCGTTCTCGGAACCTACCCGGGCCAGCACCGGGCCTCCAACTCCCAAACCTAGTCCCGCCCAAGGCCTGACCTGGACCCAGTTCCAACTTGGGTCCGGTCCATCCCTAAATGAACATACACATTTCTCGAAAAAAGATGAACATACATCCAACTTATCGCCTGATCCACCGCTTTGTGTTAGTGTATTGTACGAATTTAAATTGCACAAAGATTGTAAGCTCGATCTTCTAACGTGGTAATACTTTATATCCAAAGGTTCGTTGAGTATGTCATTTTCATTTTCATTTTCATTTACCCCAGTGCCGCAAAGGCTCCCACCTACTGTGGGGTAAGGGGGGTCGGATGTACGCAGTCTTACCCCTGTACTAAAGCACAGAGAGACTGTTTCCGGATGACCCATAGTGAAAATCCCGTCCAGAATTGCATGCACCGACTGCTGCTTCATAACAAAGAAGCGCAGACAGTTTAGTGAGCCATTTTGCTTTATTCCATCATAATCTCAAGCCAAAAAATAATGAATCTTTGGCTCCATTGAAAATGATGGAAAGTTCGTTGAGTATGTATGTTAAGATTTTTTTGACTACATCATATTTCTTTTTAACATATTCTTTAATTTCTAATTACAACATTAATTTGTATGTAGTTACTATACTCCCGTGCAACGCACGGGTATAAATACTAGTACGGAGTAAAGACAATACACAAGATTAAGTGACTATTAAGAACTAAACCCCCGTCTTAAAGAACACCATGTGTCCACATATGAACATTAAATTAGGGTGTTGCTTTTATTAATTCATTATAATCACTAAAGCCTATTTTTTGGAACGAGAAAATTGCCTCTATTCATATCATTAGTTTCAGGATCGTTACACCAATCAAAGGAAAAACAAATTTGACACCAACTAACCTCCAAAAACTACAACTGTAAACCCTATGATGAGCCTTAGAAACGGTCACCTCTGAAAGAGCAACATGAATCGCTAACCATGTAGCGGGCTTGACACAACTGTCCCGGTTCTATAGATCCTGATGGATAGTGTACCCGGGGGGTAGTTTACCCGAGGGGATATTGCGGGGAGTAACCTAGAGAGAAGTCAGAGCAAGTAAGTAAGAGAGATAAAGAGTTCAAATATGTATTTGAGTTGTATTGAGCGTGATTTACAATGGGGGAAAGGGATGCTATTTATAGTAGCAATAAATGCTTAGATGGGGACACGTGTCAACATTCTGGTGGTCGAGGGGTCACCTCAACCGGGGTGGCACTGTCACTCGCATGTGGCCGCATTAAATGCGGTGGTTGGATGCGACGTTCGTACTTGGTACGGTGATCCAGCGCATGTGGAGAGGAGATCCTGTCGAGGAAGATGCCTTCGGCTGTAGATGATAGTCCGAAGGCTCTGCGTACCGGGGCCTCATAGTACCGAGGGCTCCAATTGTCGAGGGATCCAATTGCCGAGGGCTTGGTTTTCAAGCCTTCTTCTCCCGTGATGTTGCTGAAACCAATTCCGTTATTGATAGCCTTCGGCCATGGGCCGAAGGCACTCCCTTCATGCATCGTGGGCTGCTTAGAGCTCCATTCTGCTGGGCTTGGCCCGTTTTGGGCCTGTTAGGCCTGAATGTAATAGCAGAAGTATGTGGGTCGGGGGGTCCCTGGGCCATATACTCCATCAGGAGTCCCTCACTCCTTTTGCCGAAAGGTACTTGAGGGAAAAGGAGTAATTGTGTTGGTGCCGGTGTTTTCTTTGTTGCAGTTTGTCAACCTGTGAGAGATTTGTGTTTGCATGCGATTTTGCCGAGGGCAGTCCTTCAGTCCCCCTTATTTTGAAGGATTATGTGGTTTTGCATTTTTGTGATTTTTCCCGGAGGGATCTTCCAGTCCCCAACTCCTTGAGGCACATGTAATGTGGTGAAGAGGAGTATAGCAGTGCCTGTCCTTAGTATGTGGCCGAGGGCTGACTATTTTCGTTTCATTTTGGGGGGATGCCTCATTAAAAACCTCATTAGAAAAAACCCCGTGGGAAAAAATTCTAATGAGGGAAAAAGAGTGCACCGAATTCCCCTAATGATGAATCCAAATATTAACCCTTGATCTGAGTATAAATCCAATGCCGAAGCTAAGGCTGCCCTTGTTTTGGGAGCTTGCCCGTTGATTTGTCGGAGGCATCCTTTTGATATACTGGTGATACCGAGGGGAGTCCCTCGGTCATTGGGGCTGCAGGTGTGTTGTCGCAGGTGATCGGTCATGTGTTGCCGAGGGGGTTTCTTAGCTCTTGATAAGTTGGAGGTTGAGGCATCCCGAGGGGACCCGTTATTTTATGTTGGAGGCTACCACTGATGAGGGGTCTTCCCATTGTGGATCCGGGAGCTCCCCTTGATGAGGTAGTTCGAAGGAGTTACCCCGAAGGCGTGCGTAGCCTTGTCTGAGGGGTGCCAACTGAGGGCGTTCCTGTATCCCCAAAATATAGCCGTTGTAATATGACCGTTGGAGAAGGCGTCCACGTGGCATGTTCCCATTGGCTGTCCGCGGCTGGGTCATCAGTTGGCTGAAGCGATGGTGTGTAATGATGATTTTTCTCTCGGGGCCCGGTTTTCAGCCCAAGCCCAGATTGGGGGCCTATAAATACCCCATGCCTAGCGATATTCTCCTTTACGCAATCATGTTGTAGCGAAGCTCTGGACAAAAATTCCTAGAGAGAGAAACCAACCTTCGATCAAAACCAAGTTTCTGAGGTCAGTTCTTGCTCCATTCTCTGCTTCCTTAGTGTACTTTGCTTTCCGGATGTAGATTAAGTGTTAGAGCCTTAAAGCCCTTAGGATCTTCCTTCGAACCCCTCGGTTTAGTATCCAAAATGTCTTCACAAAGTGACTCTCAAGATATCTCGAGGGAGCCGTCGGTAGAAACAGAAAGTGTGTCCGACATGGGGTTTTCGAGCGAGCGGCCTTCGGCGGTTGATGCTGCTGCCGTGGATTTGGAAGTGCAAAAAGATTTGGTGGCAGAGGCCGAGGCGGAGGAGTTCGAACAAGTGGGGGAAGATGAGGAGTTAGCCCTCGCTGTTCAGGTTGCGGAGGAGGAAGAGGAGAAAGAGAGGCAAAGGGTCACTGTCGCCATCCTCCCCGCCCGCAATGCCGGAGAAGCCAGCACCTCCCGGCCCCTAGATCCGAAGCCCATTAGCGTGGCCCCGGGCAGAAGAAAAAGGCGAGGGCTGCTCCAAAGAAGAAACAAGCTGCCATCGACGCTGGGCAGCCAGTGGGAATTCCCGAAGGCTATTCCTACCTGAACACAACCGCGCTTAGAGGTAAAAACCAGAGCCACACAGGGGGAGTACATGGCGACACAACTCTTGGTCAGGCCCTCGGCATAGGTGGTGGAGCCAGGACCAGATGATGTTTTATTGCATGCCCCCGCCGGCTCTTTTGCCGTACACATACTCTCGGTGGAGTTGGGCCTCTGATTCCCCCTCCACCCCTTCGTGATCGAGTACCTTCGCTTTGTCAAATTCGCCCCCTGCCAGCTGACCCCAAACAACCACTCCTACTTGGCTGGTTTCCTTTCCCTTTGTCGGAGCACGGATGTGGAGCCCACGTTAGATCAGTTCTTCCTCTCCTTCAACCTCTGCCGGGGAGGTCACTCAAATGCTAGAGGCTTCGCCAACCTGCAGTAGCTCCCCGAGTTCAGACTCTTCGACGATGTCCCCTCGTCTCACAAAGGGTGGAAAGACAAATTTTGCTATGTCCGTATGGCGGAGAATCCCTTCCCGGCCCCACTCCGTGATAGCTTCCGGAGGCATGTAAAGGTAGAGAGTGCCACCTTGGAGAAGAAGGGGAGGAAACTTTCCAAGAAGCCAGAGGGGTCCGAGAAGCACATATTGATCAAGGTCGCCACCCTCCCGGACGAGCTTTACGATTTGGGCTTCCGTCGGTACCAGTTGATGGGGGGAAAAGATGAGAGATATCCCCCTATCGATGGGGTCTACCAAAGTGCCGGAGGTTGTCGCCTTGCCTAGGGCTCTCATTTTATACTTAGAATTTTTGGTGTCTTGCTGTAGTATTATTTTAACTCTTCTGTACTTCCTTTGCTTTTCAAGACCAGACATGGATTCTAAGAATCTCACCAGGTTGAAGAGGCAACTTGCCAAAGAGGACAAGAAGAAGGCGTCCCCAGCGCAACAGAGGGCGGTAGACAATATATTCCCGAAGGCTGCAGCTGGGAATGATGGTGGACCCGTGGTGAAGGCTGCCATCGCTGAAGATGTCGGCTCTACAGCTGAGAGCTCCCCCGTCGAGGAGCTAAAGGGGAAGCGGGCCGGGAAGGCCGCGGTGCCCCCGGAGGGGAAGAAGCAGAAGAAGGGGGCCGTCGAGAAGAAAGAGGCCCCCGTTGTTATTGTCGAGGAGCATTCCTCCTCTGAGCCTCGGGCTCAAGTCGCTGGAATGGCGTGGCCCCAGGAGAACGTGCAGTTCTCTATCACTAAGCGGACTTCCATCATGCATGACACCCTCAGCCTGAGGGAGTTCCTGAGGGGTGCCACCCCTTTGACAGACAAGTCGATGCTGTCCCGGTAGGCTGACGATGTCTTCTGCTCGAATGTCCTCCAGGCCTCTGTCACTGTAAGATTTTTCCTCCCTTCTTTCCTTTAGTTAAGTGTATCTTGCATATTGTGCGTAGTAACTTAACTCTTAGTGTTTCCTGGTCTTTCGTAGGCAAGCATTGGCCTAGGCGAGCTTATTCAGAGGATGGAGGAATCTGCCCTCCAGAAGCAGAAGGCTGATGAAGCTTTGGCGGAGGCCCGAAGGCAGCTTCTGAAGGCCAATGAAGCTTTTCAAGCAGAGAAGGCGGCCTTCAATAAAATCCTGGAAAATTCCAAGGCAGTTGCCAAGGCCGAGGGAAGAGTTGAGGCCGAGCAGATTGCAGCTGAGGCCGCCAGGATAGCCGTTGAGAAGGCCGAGGGGGATAAAAAAGAGGCGATAACCCAGGCCGAGAACGGTGCAGTGGCTGCTTTCGTGGCCGAGGGCTGGAAGGCTGAGGGGCATCAGCAGTGGGTGGCCTCGGTGGTGGAGGTCTCGGTAGATAACTGGGTGAAGGGCCCCGACGCCATGTGGCTAGCCCGGAAGGGCAAAGAGTATTATGATGGGGGTGAGTACTTCACTCAGGCCCTCATCTACCAAAGGCTAGTCCGGCATCTGGGGGTGGACCCAAAGGCCTTTGACCCGGCAGCTCATGGTCTTCCTCCCCTTCAGCCTGATCCCAGAACTCCCCTTCCTGAGGGTGCTACAAGACCTGATCTAGAAGATACTGTGTTGATGCAGGAGGCCAGCGATGAAGAGGAAGAGGCCGAAGGGGACGCCACTTCGAAGCCGGCAGAGAGGATTGTTGCTGTTGATAATCCTTAGATAATTTGAAATATTTTTGTACTGAATATTCATGATCCTCCGGCTTCGGCCACATGTACAACAATTTACTTTTCTATTTTGCTAATGAATGCCTCCCTCTCCTTATCTGCTTGTTTAATGAATGCCCTCGTTGTTTTTGTCTTTGTGAATGAATGCCTTCGTTTTTCTTTGTGGATGAATGTCTTCGTATTTTCTTGTGATTGACTGCCTTCGTTTGATGCTTGAGTTCTCAGCCATTTAGGACTTAGAAAATTTTCCTGAGTGTTTGTTCAGTACTAGGCCCTTGGTTGATGATTCCTTCAGAACTTGGGTAGCTGCCATGAGTTGACTGAGGGCCAAGTGTTTGTAGGACTTAGAATATTTTTCTAAGTGATGTGCATCATGTGGCCTTCGGTTATCAGACCCCTGGATTGCATGATAATTTGACAGAGGGCCGAGCATTTAGGACTTAAAAAAAATTCTAAGTGTTGCTTGTCACTTGGCCCTTGGTAAATGGGACCTTCTCGATTGTAGCATTCGTAGGTAAGATCTCCCTCGGCAGAGGATGCCGATCCCGGGGGCACCCAATTTTGTGGACTTAGAATAATTCCCCTTGACTTGTGAGTACTGGCCTCCGGTAATGTGTAGCAGCCCCTGAGTAGCATATGAGCCTCCGGATTTGGTAGATCCCAAAGTGTGGACTTAGGAATTTTGTAGCACAACCATAGTATGATAAAGACAAATGCCCTCGGGCAACACTTTGGAGTATTCCCTCGGTATTGCCTTGAAATGTCGGGGGCAATCGTTGTTTGTACTTAGGAATTTTAACCCTTGTGTGGGTTTGGAGCCTTCGATGTTGGTTGATGTCGGAGGTAACCAGTTTGTGGACTTAGCCAATTTTCACGGCTTTTGTTGAATAGTAGCCTTTTTGGATTAGTAGCTTCGAGGTACCGGAGGTGTTCCCGTGGGGAGCCCTCAGTATGATCTTCCAGCCTTGTAATGATCCTTCTTGCTGGGCGCCGAAGGGTGTTCCGTTTTGGTTTATTGGGGTTGTGTACTCATTGATCACTCGTTGAGTCTACTCCCCTTCATTCCATTGTATTTTTTGGTAGTAAAGAGAAGGCTTCAAGAAACTTGGTTTCTTGGTAAGGCTTGGCCTATTGGGAGGCAACAGTATACACCATTGGCTCCCCCCTCGGGGTTAACCTTCCGGGTTCCGAGGGGATCGAGGGTCGTTTCCTTGGCACAAGGCATAGTTTGTTGTCTGTCTCCCCTTCGGGGATGGCACGGAAAGCGCCTCAGTTTTGAAAGTCGTCCCCTCAGCACAAGACATAGTCTGTTGCCTACCATTCCCTTGGGGTAATGGCGTGGGGAGCGTTTCGCTTTGAAAGTCGAATCCTGAGGCATATTAGTTGACTGTCATTCCCTTTGGGTAATGGTGCAGAAAGCGTTTCAGGAAGGGTTTTATTTGCATATTAGTTGCAAAAAGGTCGGGGTACTTGGTACCTCCGGCGCCGATAGGTGGGGCCTTCGGCATAAATGCGTCCTCAAGGGGTACGGCTTTATTGTTAACACTTGGTGTTATTTTTGCATACAGTACCCCCGACACTTGGTACCGAAGGGTCTTCCTTTTAAACACTTGGAGTTTTCTTCATTGGAGTGTCTACCCTCGGCACTTGGTGCCGAAGGGTCTTGCTTGTGATAAGGCCTTGGGTCAGGTGCTTGCATGAGGGCTTGGCCGCTCATGTGTGTTGTGTATTTGGTACTTTTGGTGTCTTCAACATGTATTTGTTCTTGGAAAATAGGAGGCCTTGGGCCGTTGGATAATACATTGGTAAGTTATGAGGGCTTGGCCGCTCATACGTTACTGATAGAATTTGACAAGGTGGTGCACATTCCAATGTCTAGGGACCTCGGCCCCATTAGGGCGCTTGAGCTCGTACGTTCCGGGTTTGATGATGGCTGTGACGATGTAGGGCCCTTCAAATTTTGGGGCCATCTTGTTGACCTCGCTTGGTTGGCTAGCTTCCCTTCTTCAGAGAACATAGTCCCCCACCTGAAATTCTCGGGAATGAACCTTGGCATCGATGTAGCCTTTGACATGCCTTCGGTAGTTTTCCGCCTTTAGGAAGGCTTGCTCTCAGCGTTCGGAGATGAGGTGGAGGTCGAGGGCCATGTTGGCATCGTTGATTTCGGGATCGTATTGGGTCACCCTTCGGGTAGGAAGGGTCACCTCAGTGGGAGCCTTGGCTTCGAATCCGTAGCAAAGGGAGAAGGGTGTTTCACCTGTTGCCCACCGAGGGGTGGTGCCGTAGGCCCATAGGATGTTGTGAAGTTCTTCTACCTAGCCTCCCCCTTCGGCTTCAAGTTTCTTTTTTAGGCCCTCAAGTAAAGTTCGGTTGGTGTTCCCCACTTGTCCGTTGCCTTGAGGGTAGGCAACGGATGAGAAGGTATGCTTGATGCCCCATGCCTCTAGGAGGGCATAGAAGGGGGTTGCCTCAAATTGAGTCCCATTGTCGGAGATGATTTGTTGAGGGACGCCAAACCTTGTGAGGATGTTCTTGAGGACAAAGTGGCGGCATCTAGCCTCGGTGATGCTGGCGAGGGGCTCAGCCTCCGCCCACTTGGTGAAGTAGTCAATGGAAACGATGATGTACCTGTTGTTGGAGGTACCCATCGGCAGAGGGCCCACAAGGTCTATGCCCCACCTAGAGAAGGATATGGATGTGCTGATGGGGGCATAGTTGACTGCTGGCCTGCCGGGGGCCTTCTGAAAGTGTTGACAGAAGTATCCGTGGACTATGAGCCTCTGGGACATGGAGAAGGGTCCCTGGTGAGCTGAGCAAGTGCCACTGTGTACTTCTTCCATGGCAACCTCGGCCTCATCTTGATGAAGACATCAGAGTAGCATACCGTTATTGTCACGCCCCGGACCTACCCGGACACGTCAACAACCCGCCGTACAGTACGAATAGTCAACCGCAGTCCGACTCATCCATACTATACAAGGCGTCTTGAATACCATTCACACATAGTACATCCATAAACAAACATAATGTAAAACATTTATTAAAGCAGCGGAAACAATTGATACAAGTGTTCAAGCCACACTTGGCATAATTAGGCATGCAAGCCCCCAAAGTAATTGTTCAGAAAATATTATCCATGAGCATTATTCATATTGTTTTCAAAACAAGAACGGGAGAAGCACGAACCAAGTCTTCTCCTCAGAAACTTCCCGAAGCAGCGGCTGGTAGTAGCAACCTTCAAGTTCTACCTGAAACTGTGAGGTGGCCTCCCCCGTGAAGGGGAGGTCAGTACTTGGAAGCATTTGACAAGTACAATGACAACTATACTAAGTATAATTAAAGTTTAAATCTCTGAGGCCCTCAATCTAGAGCATTATTACATTTTAGTTAATCTGTTCATTTAGTATCAATTCATCATTATTTACCACGGTCTAGAGCCCAGCTCATAATCACCGTTATCTACTACGGTCTAGAGCCCCGCTCATAATCACCGTCACCTACCACGGTCTAGAGCCCAGCTCATAATCACCGTCATCTACCACGGTCTAGAGCCCAACTCATAATCACCGTCATCTACTACGGTCTAGAGCCCAGCTCATAATCACCGTCATCTACATCGGTCTTGAGCCCGGCTCATAATCACCGATTCCTTATAATTCAAATTCTTAGGATCTAATTCATCCATTTCTCAACTAATATTTCCAACTAATATTTCAATGCTAGTTATTTATTTATTTCAATATAATTCTTTCTTCTTGCACAATTGGCCTTAATATCAAGTATCACTTTCATACCCTCATAACTTCTCCTCATGGCATCAAAGTATACTATCTCAAATGATATTCATAATTGGTACAACCATCATACACACATATTCACAACATCTAAACATACACAATTTATTCATAAATTTGTGTATCATGCATACTATACTTATAATCAATAGTAGTTTCATTTAGGCATTATTAACCATTAGCAACTCATACACATCACATTTGTATTCACTTAGGAAATCCCATGAAATTAACCCAAAGATTATAAGTAACATAGTCGGTCATCCTCACTTTAATTAAGCTTAAGCGCGTTCTACGTTTCTCGATTGAACTTTGACCAACTCCGGCGAACTTTGACCAACTCCGGCGAACTTTGACCAACTCCGACGAAACTCCGGCGAAGCTCAAAAATACTTTAAATCAAGTTCCTAACAAGGTTTTATCATCACAAAACCCATATCAACACAAATAACCTATAAAAGGTTATTTTCCGGCAAACCGGTCGATTTGGCTTCTAAGTCCGTTTTTGGACTTAGAATTACTTTCCAACCCATTATTCCACACTTAAATCATGTAGAACAATACTAAAGGTCTTTCATATGATATATATCTTATATGCTAGAAGAAAAACAAAGGAAAAGTTATGATAAGGTCATTACCTTAATTTTCACACTTTTTCCTAGCTTTTTCCTTCTTAAACTTTCTTCTTGGACTCCCTTGAGCTTGAGTTCAGATTTGGGGCTATGGAGATGAAGTTGTAGAGGTTCTTTCCTCCTTTCCCTTGCTGCTGGCCGAACTAGTGAGGAGGGGGATGGGTAGGAATGCCTCTTTGTCTCCTTTTGGGCAATGAGTGAAAGGGAGGAGGGCCACCATGATTTGTTTTGATGCCAAACATCTCAAATCAGTCCTCTCCCACCTCAACTCTCCTACCAGCCTGCTCAGGCCCTGAATAATGAGGCTAAAATCGTGGGTTGGCCCCCACCCATGTGGGAGGTCAACCATTTTTGTTCAGAAGTGTACAATCGGTCCCAAAAGTTGTATTTTTCCGGACTGTTTTAAGTATATTTTATTTTATCGGGACAAATAAAATATAACACTTGTTCCCAATCCTTATTGGACCTTAGAATCAATATGATTCCCCAATTTTAATTTAGAAATCTCCGGAATCCCTTTTTGGGCCGTTATCCGAGAAATTGCCGATACCGATAATTTGGCCCCGTTTGACCAACCGGTCAACCCTGTGCCATTGCTATGGACCAATTTGGGTATCCACCACCATATGCGTATTTTCTAGGCCCAGAAGAATCTAATATGTGGTCCCGATATTATCGGGCGGTCCCCACTCCCGATGTGGGCCCCACGTGCATTTTACTATTCACGCGAAAAAATTAATACAATTTCACAACCTCGTAAATTCACCAAAAATTTCATAGGGTTCAATAAATTATTCGCTTAAAGGTAAATACATTTGGGGACGGTGTTACAAGTTCACCCCCCCTTATTTGGGATTTCGTCCCCGAAATCCGCGTGTCTAGTCGAAAAGGAAAGGGTACTGCTCCCTCATTGAGACCTCAGTCTCCCAGGTTTCTTCTTCGACTCGATCACTCCTCCAAAGGACCTTTACCATAGGGATCTCCTTGTTCCTCAGTTTCTTTACCTGTTGACCCACAATCTTCACCGGTTCCACCGCATATTGTAGGTCCTCACGTATCTCTACCGGTGGTTTCTCAAGGATATGAGACGGATCTCGCACGTATTTCTTCAGCATCGATACATGGAACACGTCGTGTATCTTCTCAAGTTCTGACGTCAATTTGATACGGTAAGCTACGGCCCCTATCCTTTCAAGGATTTCAAATGGGCCAATGTATCGGGGGTTAAGTTTTCCCCTCGATATAAATCTGATGATACCTTTCCAAGGAGAAATCCTTAGAAAGACCTTATCACCGACCTCAAACTCCAATGGCCTGCGTCGTTTGTCAGCATAAATCTTTTGCCGATCTTGGGCAGCCTTGAGTCTCTCCTGAATGACCTTCACCTTAGCCTTGGTGATTTCGACAAGTTCGATCCCCTCGAGCTTGGCTTCGCCCACCTCGTCCCAACACAACGGGGTTCTACATTTCCTCCCATACAATGCCTCGTATGGAGGCATGCCAATACTCGCCTGATAACTGTTGTTATAGGCGAACTCGACCAGAGCCAAATGCTTGTCCCAACTCCCTTGGAACTCCAGAGCACATGCCCTAAGCATATCTTCCAGAACCTGTATCACCCTCTCGGATTGCCCATCCGTCTATGGGTGAAAGGTTGTGCTAAACTTTAGCTTCGTACCCAAAGATGCTTGAAATTTTGGCCAAAATCGGGATGTGAAACGTGGGTCCCTATCCGAGACAATGGATATCGGAACTCCATGCAGTCTCACAATCTCCTCCGTGTATAGCTTTGCCAATCTTTCAAGAGGATAAGTAATGTTGATAGGCAAAAAGTGTGCACTCTTGGTGAGCCTATCAACCACTACCCATACTGCATCATAGTTGTTCACTGTTTGTGGTAGCCCCACCACGAAGTTCATGGTCACGTGCTCCCACTTCCATTCTGGAATGGTAAGTGGTTGTAAAAGTCCCGCCGGGTGCTGATGTTCCGCCTTGACTTGTTGGCAAGTAAGGCACCGACTCACGTACTCTGCGATGTCCCTATTCATACCCGACCACCAGTAACTTTCCTTCAAGTCTCGGTACATTTTGGTACCTCCTGGATGCATGGCATACGCCGAAGAATGAGCCTCCTCCAGTATAGACTTTTGGAGCTCCTCATTCCTTGGTATGCATACACGGCCTTTAAACAATAAAAGACCGTCATCACGTACCCGAAAGTTCTCAACAGGTCCCTCCAGGATTTGTTCACGGATCTTCTGACATTCTTCATCAGTGGCCTGACATCTACTGATCTCACTCAGCAATGTAGGCCTAACCTCGAATCTAGCAATGAGGACCCCACTCGTGGACACCTCCACTTGTGCCCTTAGTGAGCGTAGACACGTGAGTAACGTCCCCGATGTACTCTTTCTGCTCAATGCATCGGCTACTACATTGGCCTTCCCGGGATGATAGTCGATGATCAAGTCATAGTCCTTGATCAACTCCATCCATCTCCTTTGTCTCATATTCAACTCTTTTTGAGTGAATACATACTTCAAGCTTTTATGATCGGTGAAAATGTGACATGTCTCCCCATAGAGATAATGCCGCCAAATTTTCAGTGCAAACACTACCGCTCCCAACTCTAGATCATGGGTATGGTAGTTTGCCTCGTGTTTCTTTAATTGCTTTGAAGCATAGGCAATCACCCGACCGTTTTGCATTAGAACACATCCAAGCCCTTGGATGCTAGCGTCACTGTATATGTCGTACCCTATCCCTTGTGTGGGTAGAGCGAGGACTGGTGCTTCTGTAAGCCGTTTCTTTAGTTCGAGAAACCCTTTCTCACAATTGTCGTCCCATATGAACTTGGCCCCTTTCTTTGTGAGCTTTGTCAATGGAGACGTCAACACAGAAAATTTTTCAACAAACTTACGATAATATCCTGCCAAACCGAGGAAACTACGTATTTCTTTCACGTTCTTGGGTCTCTCCCAATTCATAATGGCTTCTATCTTGGCTTTATCCACCGCAATGCCCGAACCTGACACGACATGCCCGAGGAACCCGATCTCTTTGAGCCAAAACTCGCATTTAGAGAATTTGGCAAAGAGTTGTTTTTCCCTTAGCCGTTCAAGTACAAGTCTCAAATGATCTTCATGCTCCCCCTCACTCTTGGAGTATATCAAAATATCGTCAATGAATACTATCACGAATTGATCTAAGTATTCACTGAACACACGGTTCATCATGTCCATGAATGCCGCCGGGGCATTGGTTAGCCCGAACGACATGACTAGGAACTCGAAATGACCATACCTTGTGCGGAATGCACTCTTCGGTATGTCATCTTCCTTTATTTTTAGTTGGTGGTACCCCGACCTCAAGTCAATCTTCGAAAACACCGTCACCCCTCGGAGCTGATCAAACAAGTCATCAATTCTAGGCAAGGGATACCTATTTTTGATTGTGACCTTGTTCAGTTGACGATAGTCAATGCACATACGAAGTGTTCCATCCTTCTTTTTCACGAAAAGGACCGGTGCTCCCCACGGAGAGTGACTCGGCCTTATGAAACCGTTATCCAATAGCTCTTGCAATTGGGTTTTCAACTCGTTAAGTTCAGCGGGTGCCATTCTGTATGGCGGTATAGAGATTGGTTTGGTACCGGGTTCGACCTCGATCACGAACTCAATCTCCCTATCGGGTGGAATTCCCGGCAAGTCTTTTGGGAAGACATCCGGATACTTGCACACAACTCTCACATCATTGATGTCTATCTCTTCTTTGGTTTTGTCCACCACATACGCTAGGTATGCGTGGCACCCCTTTCTCATCATATTCCTTGCTCTCACGGCGGATATGATACAACAGTTTGATTTGCCTCTATCTCCCTCGAAGCGTAAGGTCGACCCTTCACCGCCTTCGAGTTCAAGAATCTTCGTGTAGCAATCGACCCTAGCATGATGTTTCTCAAGCCAATCCATCCCGAGGATTGCATCAAACTCGATCATACTCAGCGGTACGAAATCACACGTCAAGTTCTGTCCCTCCACCTCCACCTCACACGATGGATAGTGGCTTTCTCTCGATATCATCCCCTAGAGGCGTGGACACCAATAGGGTTTGAGTCATCGGTACAAGTGGTCCGTTGAATCCGCTGGCGAACGCCTCACTCACAAATGATCGTTGCGCCCCGGTATCAATAAGGATCCTTGCTTCTCTCCCGTTTATCTTTAGTGTTCCTACATTCATAAGTAATGTAAGACACACTATCTAGTAATTAGGTTCGTTTCTTAAGTCGTAGAGTATGTTGGTTGTGTTTCGGGTGGGGTCCGTTCGATACCCTCCCGAAATTTCCCGGTTTCTAACCTTTAGGACCGTTTTAGGATCAATCCGGGTGAAAGCCGACCGCTTTTCACGAAAGCTGGCCGGTTTTCGACTGCGAGAAAAATTCCAAGTTTTTAATCACGAAAGTCGGGCGGCTTTTACGGAAGCCGGGCGGTTTTCGTCGTCGTGGTTTTTATTCAGGGAATGGTTTCGAAGCCGGCCGGTTTATACGAAACCCGGCCGGGTTTCAGCAGCGCAGTAATTCCTAGGCCCGACGAAAGCCGGGCGGCTTTCGCCAAAGCCGGGCGGCTTTCAGCTGCGAGAAAATTCCCAGGTCAGGCCTTTATGAAAGCCGGCCGGTCTTTACAAAAGCCGGCCGGTTTTTGGTTGCGAGAATTTTCCTGATTAAATGATGACGAAAGCCGGGTGGCTTTTGGTGGAAACCGGCCGGCATTCGTCGCCGCAGCATTTTCTCAATATTTCAAGACGAAAGTCGGGCGGCTTTCGTCAAATGCCGGGCGGCATTCGCCCAGGGCGGGGGTTTTTCCTCCCCTTTTCCCCACAATCCCGACCAAACCGTCGGGGTTACAAATTTTGCACCTTACAAACACTCCTATTGCATACAATGGAGTAATATCGTGAGTTTAAGATCTTACCCGCCACGGAGTCCGGGTTAGCACGTGCGTCCGCCTCCGTCATCGCATAAACTCTAGCTTGAGTTCTTCCTTGATTCACGGACGGCGCATTGCTCGTGCTTGCTCCCCCCTGTCCCACACTGGCATGAGATGCTCCGGCCCGGTTCCTACTTGCCGTGGCAGCGCCGCTTGGTCCTGACCCCCGGTTCCCACCAAGTTGAGGGCAGTTTGGCTTAATATGCCCTGTACTCCCGCATTGGTAGCACCGTGGTGGATCACGACACTTACCGGTGTGGTTCCTGTTGCAATTCCTGCACTTGGGCGTCGTTGGGGCTTGTGAGCCCGAGTAGTGCCCGCTCGTGGCCGGGTTTCCCTTGGATGGTGCTGCCGGTGCCCTGAACGATCCACCTCCCCCATGGTTCCCCTTCTTGTTGGGACCTTGGGGGCCATGGCTTTCCCACTTTCTTTTCTTAGCCTCTTCGGCATCTCTCTTCTTCCTCTCCTCCCATTGCTTTTCTCCTTTCAACCCTTGGGCGACCACTTGGCTGAAAGTCATGTTGGGCAATTTAGTTGCCCTGTCGCGTATCTCCAAATCCAAAGCCTCCCAAAAATGATTCACCATTCGGTTTTCATCACAAGCATATTCCGGTATGTGATCAGCAAGGTCCCTGAACTTGTTCTCAAGTTCTTTCACCGTCATGTTACCACCTTGGGTTAGGAGAGTGTATTCCCTCACCTTGGCGTTTACTTCGAAGTCAGAGTAATACTGGGCAAAGAATTCTTGTCGGAAATCCTCCCATGTGACAGTGCTGCCATACTTACCCTTGGTTCCATCCCACCATTTGGATGCCAACCCTTCGAGTAACCTTACCGCGATTCTCAGTTTAAAATCGGGGGTGAGCTGCATGTCAAGGGCTGCCTCGTTCAGCCTCTCGATCCACTGTGCGGCAACCGAGATGTCTCCCGTCCCATCGAACGGTTTGCACCCTAAGTCCCTCGCCTCTTTGATGTATTTGGAGATCCTTATGGCTGGACCTCCATCGCCCCGACTTCCATGCGCTTCCACATGGGTCCTTGAATCGCAATAGCTCCTCCCTCTTGCAGCCCCGCCCGAAGGTTGCCCTGCACGGTGCCTTCGGCGCGCCCTCCTTTCTTCGCGCTCCCGATGATACTGTTGGAGCAGTGCTTCGATCCTGGCCAAGGAGCCACTTTCCTCCTCATCACTCTCATCATCATCACTCCCTTCGTACGGGGTCTCAACTGGCTCAGTCCCCGGCTGGTAGGTTGAGTCCTCATAGGACCAATAGGTCTCACTTTCGGTGTCGGCGTGGCCATCGCTCACGGTTTGACGTTGGCCTCCACGGCCCCTTCCTCTTGATCCCCTAGAGGACCCCCGACTACCGCGCTCAGACCCACCCGGTGCACGGCCCAACGGGTTCCTTCTAGTGATCCTTCCAACTGGTTCCATTTCTGAAAGAAATTAGAATGAGTCATTAGACTCGTATCGAATGTCAAATGACGGATGGGTACTTAAAGACATCCTTTGGCTCAAATCACCGGCATACCAATTGTTAAGGGTACCATCTTAACAATTAGAGGCATTGCAACTCAAGTACCAAAAGTTCTATAAGTACAAAACTTATGCTCATGGTTTTTCAAATTCATTTTCAAAAAGAAATTTTGAAGCTTCATTATGATGTTTACGGACTAAGGCTCTGATACCATTTAAATTGTCACGCCCCGGACCTACCCGGACACGTCAACAACCCGCCGTACAGTACGAATAGTCAACCGCAGTCCGACTCATCCATACTATACAAGGCGTCTTGAATACCATTCACACATAGTACATCCATAAACAAACATAATGTAAAACATTTATTAAAGCAGCGGAAACAATTGATACAAGTGTTCAAGCCACACTTGGCATAATTAGGCATGCAAGCCCCCAAAGTAATTGTTCAGAAAATATTATCCATGAGCATTATTCATATTGTTTTCAAAACAAGAACGGGAGAAGCACGAACCAAGTCTTCTCCTCAGAAACTTCCCGAAGCAGCGGCTGGTAGTAGCAACCTTCAATGCTAGTTATTTATTTATTTCAATATAATTCTTTCTTCTTGCACAATTGGCCTTAATATCAAGTATCACTTTCATACCCTCATAGCTTCTCCTCATGGCATCAAAGTATACTATCTCAAATGATATTCATGGTTGGTACAACCATCATACACACATATTCACAACATCTAAACATACACAATTTATTCATAAATTTGTGAATCATGCATACTATACTTATAATCAATAGTAGTTTCATTTAGGCATTATTAACCATTAACAACTCATACACATCACATTTGTATTCACTTAGGAAATCCCATGAAATTAACCCAAAGATTATAAGTAACATAGTCGGTCATCCTCACCTTAATTAAGCTTAAGTGCGTTCTACGTTTCTCGATTGAACTTTGACCAACTCCGGCGAACTTTGACCAACTCCGGCGAACTTTGACCAACTCCGACGAAACTCCGGCGAAGCTCAAAAATACTTTAAATCAAGTTCCTAACAAGGTTTTATCATCACAAAACCCATATCAACACAAATAACCTATAAAAGGTTATTTTCCGGCAAACCGGTCGATTTGGCTTCTAAGTCCGTTTTTGGACTTAGAATTACTTTCCAATCCATTATTCCACACTTAAATCATGTAGAACAATACTAAAGGTCTTTCATATGATATATATCTTATATGCTAGAAGAAAAACAAAGGAAAAGTTATGATAAGGTCATTACCTTAATTTTCACACTTTTTCCTAGCTTTTTCCTTCTTAAACTTTCTTCTTGGACTCCCTTGAGCTTGAGTTCGGATTTGGGGCTATGGAGATGAAGTTGTAGAGGTTCTTTCCTCCTTTCCCTTGCTGCTGGCCGAACTAGTGAGGAGGGGGATGGGTAGGAATGCCTCTTTGTCTCCTTTTGGGCAATGAGTGAAAGGGAGGAGGGCCACCATGATTTGTTTTGATGCCAAACATCTCAAATCAGTCCTCTCCCACCTCAATTCTCCTACCAGCCTGCTCAGGCCCTGAATAATGAGGCTAAAATCGTGGGTTGGCCCCCACCCATGTGGGAGGTGAACCCTTTTTGTCCAGAAGTGTACAATCGGTCCCGAAAGTTGTATTTTTCCGGACTGTTTTAAGTATATTTTATTTTATCGGGTCAAATAAAATATAACACTTGTTCCAAATCATTATTGGACCTTAGAATCAATATGATTCCCCAATTTTAATTAAGAAATCTCCGGAATCCCTTTTTGGGCCGTTATCCGAGAAATTGCCGATACCGATAATTTGGCCCCGTTTGACCAACCGGTCAACCCTGTGCCATTGCTATGGACCAATTTGGGTATCCACCACCATATGCGTATTTTCTAGGCCCAGAAGAATCTAATATGTGGTCCCGATATTATCGGGCGGTCCCCACTCCCGATGTGGGCCCCACGTGCATTTTACTATTCACCCGAAAAAATTAATACAATTTCACAACCTCGTAAATTCACCAAAAAATTCATAGGGTTCAATAAATTATTCGCTTAAAGGTAAATACATTTGGGGACGGTGTTACAGTTATAGGATCTCTTGTAGAGCCTTCCATCTTCAATGGTGTAGGTGGGAGTCCTCAGCTTTGCTAGTTTTGCGCGGGCCTCATCCTCGGGCAGTTGCCCTGTGGTGATGAAGGCCATGATGTCTGAGATCCAGTCCTCTTGCCTTTGATGTATTTGCATGATGGGGCTGGTGTGTATGCTTGAGGGGCTAAGCTCCTCAATTCTCGCAATCTTCGAGAGGTGCTCTGGGGATTCATCCGAGAGCTTTGATAAAATGTCGGCCTCAGAGTTTTGAGCCCTCAGTATTTGAGTGAGAGAATGGGCCTCAAAGACCTTAAGCAACTCCTTGGCCGCTTCCTTGTACTGCTTCATTCTTCCTTCCTTGGCCTCATATTCTCCGGAAATTTGGCCAACGACTAACTTGGAGTCGCATTTCACATGGATTTGTCTGGCCTTCATGTTGGCCGCCAACCGAAGGCCACAGAGGAGGGCCTCATACTTTGCTTCGTTGTTGGAGACTTTGAAGGAGAAACGGAGGGCATAGTAGGCGCGGAAGCCTTCGGGAGTAACGAGAACTACCCCTCCTCCGCATGCTTTGGTGGCTGAGGAGCCATCGGTATAGAGGGTCCACCAATCATCTGAGGGAGCCGAGGGCTCCTCATCTGTAGCCGACCTTGTTGTGCACTCCGTTACGAAGTCCGCCGGGGCTTGGCCCTTTATGGCGGGCCTCGGATGGATGTCGATGTTGTACTGGCTTAGGAAGATAGCCCATTTTACCATTCTGGAGGAGCTGGTGGGGCTCCTCATCAAAGCGTTGAGGGGTTGTTGTGTGAGGACCTGGACCGGATGAGCTTGGAAGTAGTGGCCAAGCTTCTTGACGGTCCAAACAATGGCTAGTACCGTTTTCTCCATGGGGGAGTACCTGAGTTCCGCCTCCCTGAGGGTCTTGCTAACATAGAAGATGGCATGTTGGACGCCATCTTCCTCCCGGATGAGTACTGAGCTGATGGTTGCGGGGCTGACGCCAAGGTATAAATACAAGGTCTCTCCTGTTTTGGGCTTGGAGAGTACAAGAGGAGAAGAGAGGTACTTTTTGAGCTCGTCGAAGGCCCCCTGACACTCAGTTGTCCATTGGAAACCCGCTGCCTTCCTCATGATTTGGAAGAAGGGGAGGGCCTTTTCCGCTGATTTGGAGAGAAAACGGTTGAGGGCCGCTAGGCGACCCGTCAATCTCTGAACCTCCTTCACGTTACATGGGGGCTCCATGTCGATGATGACTTGAATTTTTTTAGGGTTGACCTCAATACCCCTTCGGCTAACCATGTAGGCAAGAAACTTCCCTACTTGTACGCCGAAGGTGCACTTCTTTGGATTCAACCGAAGGTTGTATTTTTGCATGATGGCGAATATCTCCCGGAGGTCCTCGGCGTGGGTGTTTGATTTCTTACTCTTGACGGTCATATCGTCAACATAGGCCTCCATGGTGCGTCCTAAGACTGCTTGAAAAACCCTGGCCACCATACGGGTGTAGGTGGCGCCAGAATTCTTGAGGTCGGAGGCCATCACAAGATAGCAAAAAGATGCCTTCAGGTGTCATGAAGGCTGTTTTTTCAGCATCCTCTTCGTAATGAAAATCTGGTGGTATCCGCGGAAGGCATCGAGGAAAGACATGATTTAACACCACGTTGTCTCATCTACCAACTGATCAATGTTTGGTAAAGGAAAAGGGTCCATTGGGCATGCCTTATTCAAATTTGTGTAGTCCACGCACATGCGGAAGGTGGGCGGCTTCTGTGCGAGGACCACGTTGGCCAGCCATGAGGGGTATTCCACCTCCTTGATATGTTTGATGGAGAGGAGCATGGCAACCTCCTTCTTCACGAAGCCCCTTCTCTCGGCCGAGAGGGGCCTTCTTCTCTGCTATATGGGTTTGGACGAAGGGTCCACCGACATGCGGTGAGTGATGACCCTTCGGCTGATCCCCGGCATGTCCTCCGGCCCCCATGCAAAAACAATGGAGTAGGCGTGGAGGGCATCCGTGATGCCGGTCTTCAAATCTTCAGGGAGCTTGGCTCCAATCTTCACGACTCTTTCCGGCTTGGTCGGATCGAGCGTAAAGTCTTCTACCTCTTTGGTTGGTTCTGCCCTCGACCTCTTTTCTTCTTCCTCCATAGTTCCGGTGATGGTGTCTACTCGGAACTCAGTTTTACTACCCTTCTTAGTGATTTCAAGGTAGCAGGCGCGGGCCAATTTTTGGTTCCCCCTTGAGTACCCGATGCCTCCTTCGGCTGGGAATTTCAGACATAGGTGCCTCATGGAGATGATGGCCTCTAGGTCCTCAAGGGCAGGCCGACCGAGGATGACGTTGTGAGCGCAGTCAATGTTAACGACGACGAATTCCACCTCGAGCTTGGATCTATGGAGCCCGTCGCCAAAAAGTACCGGGAGGGTTATTATCCCCTCGGAATCAATGGTGTCTCCGGTGAATCCGGACAGGGGGGTCTTGATAGGCCGAAGGGACCCCCTCTCCAGGTGTAGCTCCTTGAAAGTGATGAGGTACATTACGTTGACGAAGCTACCTGTATCAACGTAAGTTCTGTGGATGATGGTGTCGTTGATCTCACTTTGGATTACCAGGGCATCCCTATGAGGCGAGGAAACCGGGGGGAGATCAGCATTGGTGAATGTAATGGGTTTCCTCCCTCAGCCGCTTTACGGGGGCATATGAGTGACTTCCCCCACGTAAAGCGATTGAGCCCACTTCTTCCTTTGGCTGGTGGAGTCCCCTCTGTGTTGCCCCCGGTGATCATGTGGATGTGGCGCTTTTTCTCCTAGAACTGGTTGTACTCCTCCTCTTCATCGAGATTCCCGATTTCCCTTTTCTTACCCTTCGGATCACCGAGGGGGATGGTGTTCGGGTTGACCCAGGCATTTGCCCTCGTTGGTGGACCTCGTGGGGGCCCTTGGTGCTGAGGGCTTCAGATAAATTGGGACAGATGGCCCGCTTGTATTAACTTTTCAATGGTCGCCTTCAACTAGTGGCAGTCATCAGTCATGTGCCCTTGGTTGCGATGGAACCGACGGTAAGGATAATTGGGGTTGATGGCATACACCTCCGGGGGAGCGCGAGAGTCTCGCTCCACCAGGCCCCTCTCTTCGGTGAAGTCTAGGATTACACTGACGGGGTGTGTTAAGGGCGTCCGAGGGTGCTCCAAGAGAATGGGTTGGGCCCGAGCCTTCGGGTTGCCCTTGTAACCTCCCCCGGGCTTGGCTTTGCCATGTCGGGGGCGATCACTGGGGGGTGCCGAGCCTTTGGATTGATTTGGGGAAGCCCCCAGCCCCCTGTTGCCTTTGTCATCCGGCCGAGGGCGTTGCTGATCGGGGTTGTGATGGCATTTTCCCACTTCCTCAGCCTCGGCGTACCGGTCCCCCCGCTGTAGGGCCCTTATGTAATCGTGGGGAGGTTCGATGATGAGGCTTCTTGAAAAGTTCCCGGGGCGGAGGACTGTTTGAAGGAGGGCCAGGAGGGTCCCATCGTCAGCGCCGTCAACTTTATCTGCCTCCGTCCTCCAGCGTTCCAAGAAGTCCTGAAAGGTCTCCTCCTTTCTTTGTCTCACCGTCAACAAGTGGGAGAAGTGTTTTCTAGACCGGCGCCTCCCTGCAAACTGCGTCAAGAAACGTTGTGCGAGTTCCTTCCATGAATCGATGCACCATTCGGGCAATCGATTGAACCATTCGTACGCTGGTCCCTCTAAGGTGGAGAGGAACCAACGGCACAGATATTCGTCTGATGCCCCCACCATCATCATATTGTTCTGATATCTGCTGTAATGCTCCTGGGGATTCGTGTTCCCTTCATAGAGCCTGATGGGCTGCCCTCGGTACTTTTCTGAAATTTGGGCCGCCAATGCCCTTGGGGTAAATGGCGTCCTAGTCCGGAGTTGAACGACGGGTTCCCCAGAGCCCTCAGCCATTTTCTTCTGCATCTCCTCCATTTTGGCCAGCATAGCGGCGTATTTGGGGTTCGCCTGGGAGGCGGAAGCTGTCATGTGCGCTTGACAGGCCTCCATCTCATCAAGGCGGCGTTGGAGGGCTTCAATGATTTCGTCCCTGTGATCCTTCGGGAGGGCCTCCGCCCCCTGCGAACGAACACAGGCCGAGTGGGCCTGGTTGATTTGATGTCTTGCATCATCGGCATGGAGTGGTGCCTTGCCACCGAGGCGGTCTTGGAGAGCCTTACCACCGAGGCGGGGGTCTTTGGGGTCTTTGGAGAGCCTTACCACCGAGGCGGTCTTGGACCCCTCGGCGATCCTGCACTCCTTCGAGCCTCCAATCCTGTCGAGGAAGATGCCTTCGGCTGTAGATGATAGTCTGAAGGCTCTGCGTACCGGGGGCCTCATAGTACAGAGGGCTCCAATTGCTGAGGGCTTGGTTTTCAAGCCTTCTTCTCCCGTGATGTTGCTGAAACCAATTCCGTTATTGATAGCCTTTGGCCATGGGCCGAAGGCACTCCCTTCATGCATCGTGGGCTGCTTAGAGCTCCATTCTGCTGGACTTGGCTCGTTTTGGGCCTGTTGGGCCTGAATGTAATAGCGGAAGTATGTGGGCCGGGGGGTCCCTGGGCCATATACTCCGTCAGATCCATATACTCCCAACGACATAAAAACAGGCAAAGCTTCGAAACAAATGACAACACTAACAACATAAACGTTAATAAGAATCCAAATGACAAAAGGAAATAACTAAAAGGATAACTTTCAGAGACCCTAGCACTTCGTGCAGTCCATGGCGGTGGTTCGTTAGGGGGCCGTACCATCTGTACCACTCTGCACAAAAACCTAACTCTTGACTGCCGCAATCACTAAAACCTATTGAAAATCATTATTGTCACGCTTCCGTAGTGGTAAAGATAATACACAAAAAGAACATATGCAATTATGACATGATTTTTCATCAAAAGATTAATAGATTATAATCAACATTAGAAGGCGCAGGATTTATAACTAGTCATAAGTTTAAGGGATGTTTCATTGCAACCTAAATTTTTGTTATCATATTCAATCAAATTCAATGACTCGGTTCATGTTCTTAGGGGATGCCCTCAATAATGATTTTAATGAATTGTTAAAGAATGTGAATTACTGAATCCTATGGATTTCAATATGGTAGAATTATATGGATTTCTACGGATTTAGATCCCTACTTTGGATGTGCACTACAATGAACTTTGAATTGGACATTTTCGTTTGAGCTCAATTGAATTTGTTATTCGGGTTAGGATTTTAAATTAGAGGGGTGTATGCAATATTTCAAATAGAATCTCTTACATGTAAATTTTCAATCAAAATCCTTTGAAATCCATCCAAAAAATAATACTCCGTAATTGCAATCCATGGAATGTTTGAGAACACCTATATTTTATAGACTTCATAGAAATCCAAATTCTGGACACCCAAATTCTGATGTAATTCTAAATTCCACTAAAATCCGTCAAATCCATGTTGGGGACACCCCCTTTATATCAAACATACCATAATTTAAAAAACAGATTAATAAGAAAATTGTGTGATGAAGTGTATTTAAAGGGGGCTTTTGCCTATGAGGATTCTTAGGCAAGGAGGGAGGAAATCTATTTGTTTTGTGAATTGGAACTCTTTATGGATGGTTTCATTGATTTAGATTTAGATTTGGATTTGGCCCCCTAAGACTATTTGGAGTGACGTGGAGTCCAAAATGTCAAAAATGAACTCTGTCCATATGAAAACATTGTTTTGACTCATATTTCTCTGCATTCCAGCACCGTCAATAAAATATACTTTGCAATTTTTTTACATATCAATTTAGCAAAACATTAATTAAATTATTATAAACAATGTTTTCCTTTTATTTTTTTCTCTGATTAATAATAAAATAAAAAAGACACATTTCGATGTAAAAAAAACAAATTTCATTAATTTTTTTCCCGTTCAAACAGTGTCTAAATTATCACAACCGTTTGATCTGCCATTTGTTTAAATAGATGACCGTTGTGGTGCTCCGTGACATAAGCCCGGCATCACTGTGAGGTCATCCACTCCCTTTTCCTTCTGCGCACCAAAAGCTAGACAGCTAGCCACTAGCCAGCCGTATTGCTTTTCCCTCTGCCAACCGCGGGCCACACCAGCCCCATTCTCCATTTTCTTTTCTTTTCCATTTTTTCCAAATGTCAATCCTCCCTCTATACAACTTATCACTACATGAAATTAGTAGTCCAAAAATGACATCTATAACATTTTGGACTCCTAATATCTCATCACTCCAACTAGTCTAAGATATATAGGGAAACTACAAAGCTAGTTGACAGTCTTTCTATCAACTTATTTTCTTTCTATCTAAGAAAATTGCTCTTCATAGGATCAAATTAAAGAAACTTTACAAAAGTAGGATTAAGCTATATTTTCCCCATGCGTAGGATCTATTTAGCACCGTTTTAGGAAACTTTATTCTTGTCTTCCATTTTTACCCTTCCCGTTATCCTCCTGCACTCGCCCTCCGCAATTCTCCTCTGCCACAACCTATCTCTCCCAACCTCACATCCCACCACCATATTCAGCCCCCAACCATTGCACACCATTGCCATTCCCTGACGATGAGCGTCGCCGCCTCGGTAGCCCCATTCCCAACCCAGTCCTTGAACAGCCATAGCACCCCACACCGGCACTGTATCCCCTTGCAATTGCCGCACATCACCGCTACATCCTTCCCTAGTCCCATCAGACCACTGCCTTCTCCAAAAAACTAGCCTCAACGATGATATGAAGTCCTAGACTTCTTTTAACCCATGACTCTTCGTCTCCATCGCAATATGCCGGACAGAAATTGAGAAGAAGAAGACGTGCAACGGACGATGATCTGGAGGTGGAGGCGGCGACTCAGAGGCGGTGACCGGAAGATGGAGGAGAGACGGCGGCCTAGCTTCGGAGGTGGAGACCTGAAGACCGAACTGCGTGGATCTGGATTTGAGAAGGACAAATGGGAGAGAGTCAGGAGAAGATGGGTTCGGTTAGGATCCTATGGAGAGCAATTTTCTTCATTGATTGTTTATTGTCTACTTATTGTCTATTTATTGTCTATGTAATGTCTGTTATTTTCTAAAGATAAGGGTATTGTGGTCAATGCAGGTGTAGTTGAGTCTTACTCTAATCTTCGGTCTTAGTTTTGGAAAATTAGTACGATTTGGTCCTATTTGTAAATTTTTCCCTATTTAAATAGGCATAGCTTAGGATTTCATTAATGGAGTAATGGAAAATGGAAATACGAATGTGTCTTGTTACGAAGCAAAAACCCATTTAAGTAGGCATAGTTTAGGGTGTTGGTGGTTGATAGAGTATATCTAGAGAGAAGTGAGAGCTAGAGAGAGAAGTGCAATAATATGCTTCAATAGAATGATTTTGTAACCCCTATAACTACTCCCAAGGGGAGTATTTATAGAGAAAATACGGGCTGGGCTCCCAAGCCTTGGGCTTGGGAGGCCCATTTACAACTGGACCGCTACTGGGCCGAATACAAAGCCACTAATGGGCTGTACAAATGGGTAAGTGTAGAATCCGATTCTGTGAGGTCTTTGTGGCCGACGAGGGCGTGGCCGACGAGGGCACGGCCGACGAGGGCGCGGCCGACGAGGGCACTCGGGTTCCTTGGGCTCAGGACCATAATCTGAGTTGGCACCTTTTCGGCCGACGGGGGTCCCTTGGCCGACGAGGGCGCCACTCAGTGTTTTGTGCTTTCTGTTCTTCTGAGTATGTGGGTCCGGGGGCTCAGACCCATATACTCCATCAGGAGTCCCCCACTCTCTAAGCTGAGACGTAGACGAAGTGAAGGAGAGTAGATTCCCGTGCTTTGGTGCTTTTGGCCGATGCGGGCACTCCCAGGCCGTTAGCTGTTGCGGCGCTGGCGCTGTTTCCATCTTGGTAATCTTGTGTTTGGCCGTTACCTGCTCCTCGCTGTGGACGGGGAGGCCGTTGTTTCCTTGGTGTGTTCGTTTGGGGACGATGAGAGTCCTGCTTCGATGGTGGCCGTTGAAGGCACGTTTTCCCTTTCTTGGACGTTGATGGTTGAGGTTTACATTTGGGCCGATGAGGCCGTTGAGGTTGAACCTTGCTTCGAGGACGATGGTGTCCTTTCCTTTGGGTGGCCGGTGAGGGTGCTTGCGCACTCCTTTTGGCCGTAGCTGACTGGCTTTCGTGTTCCTGGCCGAAGAGCCCATTATGATTAACTGTTGGCGGAGGACGATGAATGTCCTTGCCTTAGGTGGCCAGTTGGCCGTTGCTGATGACGTTATGTGCCTTTGGCCGACGAGGCGCAGTGTGATACATGGACGATGTGGCCATGCTTTGTGGTTACATTGTTCTTTGCATTTTTCCTTTTTGTTTTGTTGAGGCCGATGTAGTCCCCCAGTCCCCCACTGCTTCAGGCCGAAGAGAGTGAGGGGTGAAGGAGTTGCTTGAGTCCCTGGCCGAAGCGGCCTCTCCGTAGTCCCCCTGAATCCAACCCTCATGGCAATTTTCTGGCCAAGGTAACCCTGTGGGAGAACCCTTGTGCACAGATCGCATGTAAAGAGTTATCATCAAGGGTCGTTACAGAGGGCCGATGGGTGTGCATGACATTCCTGGCCGAAGTTATCTCCTTAGTGTTGGCATTGGTGAGCTTGGCAGGCGTGTAGGCCGTTGTGGGCGCTTGCTGGCACTTGTGAAGCCGGCAAGCATATAGGCCGTTGTGGGCGCTCTTTGTCCGTGTGATCCGTAGGCTTTTACTCCGCTGATACGTTGGTTCACGAGCCCGGCCCATTTCTGAAGGGGTGGCACCTCATCGGCTGCTGGGAAGGTGACCGCTGAGGTGGCCATTGATATGGTGCCACGTGTAGTGACCATTGGAGATTTTTCTATAAATACCCCCCTCCTCCGAAGCGGTTCCTCACTTGCATTCTTGAGATTTACTGTTTGTTCATCCACGAGCGGAAACGAGACCAGGCCAGCTCTACATGGCATTCTCAACGTCTTACTCTCCCATTGTTCTCCTTTACCCTATCAGAGCAGATGCCCGTCTCTTGATAGACATTCATGTTCCAGATTCCTTCAACTTCTATTCCAACTCTTTCCCAGTCCTGATATCATAAAACAACTAAAATCAGATTCCACACAAAAAGGGTTAATAACAATAATAGAAACAAATACAGAAGTTTGAACCTCAAGCGGGACATACTTCCCCCCAATGAAATAGCTTTAGCATTAGGGTTTAGAGTTTACCAAATCCCAACTATATGATCAAGACCTTAATCTTATAGATAAACACAAGTGGATTTTTGGACCATTTTTCCACTCAAAAATGCCCCACTGACTTTACTCGAGAACCCCCCCCCCCCCCCCCCCCCCCGAGTGAAACATAAAAACTGAGCAAACATAAAAAATGAAGCTATTACTAAATTTCACCCTATGACTTCAACTTTTCTTAATCTGGAAATTATAAGTGTCCCGCGTTTTAATGCACATGTAGTTCAAATCAATGCTCTTATTGTAATCAGCTTATGCATAATCACTTTGAAATGCATAGGCAGACTTGGTGGCAATTGGATGTCCACTTCATTAAAGATAAATACAGATTTTTCTCAGAAAGGAAACATACCCATTAATTTGATTGCAATAGTTTGAAATCTGATTAGTGATGATAAAGCTATCTAATCAAGAAGGCTCTGGAATTGGCTTAAAGAAGGGATTAGAAGGATCATCCTCAGGTAGTGGTTCTTCTCCAGCAGCTTTACGTGCCATGTTCTCTGCCCTGAAAACATCATACCAGAATACTATGATAAAAACCCGAAGCGGCTTCCACTCATAAGCAAAGTCTATTAAAAGGCCTTGTTTCGATACGCCGCCACTCGATAAAAAATGAGGCATTGAACGATGTCTATTAGCTAACACTGTCTGAACACACACACAGAAAAGAAAGATATATACATAAACAGTTATATACATGCATTTATACACACACACACTTATACATACATGCATGCATGTAGATACTCTCCAGAAAATTAAAGAAAAAAAGTACTATTTGATATCCAAATACTACATTGATTGATACACACACACATATATATTGGCTTCAAACTTGCCATTCATAAGTTTATATACCCATACTTCACAAGTAGTTTGACAAAGAAAACAAAATACCTCCTCTTTTGAAGCCAAACTTACCCTCATTTGCTCTATCTACGTAGCTGGTCTAACAGGCAGTGAGCTCTACATCTTTCTCCGCTTTCTGTAAAGCTATCAATCTGCAAGGGCAATGTAGTGTAAGAAAGTAATCAAACGTGAAAACAAAGTTAGTCAAAGAAAACTAAAATCCTGGAGTACTAAACTAACTGTTTTCTTTCATTTTCTTCCTCAATACGCTTTTCTTCAAGAAGTTCCTTACCAATACGGATTCTTTCCTGAAGTCAAGAGGAAAATAATTTGTTCTGTGGCAAGTAAAATCAGTAAGCATGTTAAAAAAATCTGTTTATGGGCAGTTTGTAAAAAGTTATGAGGAAAAGTAGTATGAAGAATTAGATCCTTGACTTGATGTTATTTTCTCTAACTCAGATGCAAGAAGATCACATGGGTGTTAATATATGCAGCTCAAATATAAAGTCATGGAAAATTAGCTCCCCTGAGAACTTAAATATAACCAACAAAGATTTTAGAATCGCAAGGAAGACATAAAGTAATGTCAAAAAAAGATCACTTGTATATTCATAACCCGTTCTTAAAACATACCTAAAAAGTAAAACGAAAATGAAATATAGGGAGTATCAGTTTATTACATATAATACTATATGACTCATGGTGGCAGACTGCTTACTGTATGAGTGTATGGTAAGTAAGAACGCAGAAATCCAATTTCTCTTTACGCACACATTATATACATTACAAAACATATATAGCTTCCCAAAACAATTATTATGCTCTTTTTAGTAAATTGAATAAGTAAACAAACATTAAACAGAATGTATACAAGAACGGAATCCGTAATGCGTAAAATACCTAGATAAAACATACTCCTATATCACAAATAGATGATACTTTTACTCACATAGCTAGATATGGCGGAAAAATGATCATTCCATATGAAGCGAGGGGTAGAAGATGGAAGATGAACCGCTCGTAACATGAGAGCCGTTTTTTATATCGCCTGGATTGCGCTCTGCTCTGCTTTTATGCCTGACAAACGGTCAACTGGAGCTCCATCGCCCGTCAGTGAAACGGCAGTGGAAACCAATGAGCGGGAACCTCCCTCGCTCTGCCCAATTCGTCGATCCTCCAGCGTGGAGATCGTTTCCCTGAGTATCAATCATGCATTCTCCTAACCCGCTAGAGATCTCCTCTTCCGATTCGATGAAGAGGACCACCGATCTGGCTACCACTCTGCGCCGCCCAAGCTGTCATACCCCGTTTCCATCTCATCCTTCTACCTGATTTGGGATCGTCTCTTACGTCAAAGAAACACGTAGTACGGAGTATTTACTATTGGAATTGTTTTAGTAACGGGTCATGTAAAACGGACATCGATAACAAGTTTTTAAAATTATAAAAAAGACTCGGCTTGTAACAATATTTTTCAAAAATTGTAATAAAGACCACGTTTTCAACTTTTCACTTCGGTTTAATGTATAACCCTTATTAAAAGGGTTCCATATTTATAGTTTAGACCCATTATAATGGAAAAAACTTTTTATTATTAAAATTTTGACCCCGTGTTATACATTCTGTAACGGGCAATTTAAACCCCATATGAAATCCTTGTTATAGAATGGGTTTTCTGCACTAGTGAGCTAGTGTTAGTGGATAAAACGCCTTAGATCCGAAGTTATTCCCCTTAGGCTCGTAGTAGTTGTAATGATGAAGAGTTTAGACGAAGAATACTATCCGTACGACGACCAGCCCTCCACTAGGTCACTCGACTATGAGGTGCTTGAGGAGTTCGAGGAAGAGATAGAACGTTTAAGTCCTTACAAATCCGGAGAGCCGGTGGACGACGAAGGTGAGGACGAGGAGTCCGCCTCATCTTCAAAAGGTGAGGACGCAGGTGCGTCCCGAGTGGTGGACGGGGCGTCCACTTCCGCTGTTATTCCGTGCCCGAGACCGGTGTCCGCCGTGAAGGGAGCAGATAAGCCGAAGAGAATAAGGAGGCCGAAGAGTGGGTCGGGCGTCTCCTACCTGGATCTCACAAATATTTTCCTCATCAAGCCGGAGAGCAGCGCGGCTGACTACTTGGTTGCCCAGATGTACGTGGGGCCGTTCGGGAGGGTTAGGGCACCCAGGCCGACGGACCATGTACTCCATCCGCCACCGGGATACTTTGGAGTATACCCGATGAGTTTCGCCAAGGGGCTGAGGTTTCCCCTCCATCCCTTCATCACCAAATATCTGGACATGGTGGGACTCCCTCTGGCCTTGTTGACCCTGAATAGCTACTCGTTGATGGTGGGGTTCTTGCTCCGCTGTGAGGAGCTGGGCTACAGGCCGACGACGGCCCTGTTCATGAATCTTTATCAGATCGGCCGAGGAAGTCACAAAAACTGTGTGGCCTATGCTACTCTCCAACAGCTGCCGAAGAAGAGGAGCTTCACGGACTTGCCTTCGTCCATTCATGGGTGGAAGAGCAAGTTCGTTTTTGTATCCCTCGGTGAGAATGGCACTGAGTTTCCCTCTCTCGGCCACACCGGGAGGTTCAACCTGCACGACCCACCGAGGAGTTCGATCTTGGACGCTCAGGTGGAGGCGTTCTTGGAAGGGGGGCCGAGGAGCCTGAAAGACTACATCACCGAATATAAGATGACCGCCCTCGGCTTCTTAAGATACTATGTGTATGGCGACAAGGAGGACGATGTCCAACTTTGGCCGAGGATGACCACTACCTTCGAAGAGGCCGGCGGCCCGGATTTGGGCATTCCTGCTGAGGCCGATGGTAATTCTTTCTTCGGCTTTCTTCCTTTGTTATTTGTTCTTTTGCCTTGCTAATCTGTTCGTTTTCTTGTGTAGATTTTGTCATGGATCGCCGTTCAATCATGGCCATAGCCAAGGCCAAGGCGGCCGAGGCGGCCAGACGTGTCGCGGCCGAGGGGGGCAAGGCTACTGCTAGTGCGGCCCCGAAGCCTGCCCAGTCCAAGAAGAAGAGGCCTCCCACTGACGGTCAGAAGAAATTGACCGAGGCTGGCCTGAATGTCACTAAGAAGACGAAGCGGGCACCGTCTCCTTCCCATGCCGATGAGGTCGATACTCTGACCGTCCCAAGTGTGGACGATAGTGGTCCCGTTGTGGATCTTACTGCTGCTCCAAGCGATGCTGCCCAATCGCTCCCTCTCGTCCAGGAGCCACGGAAGAAGAGGGCCGGCAAGGAGATTGCCGCTGCCACCTACCAGAAAATGGTGGAATACCCCGTCGGCGGGGGTGTTTTTGACGATGTCGTCCTCGGCCACGATGTGCTGGCCCAGGCCATGCCGGCCAAAGATCGGGCCTACCTCAAGAGGCTCGGGGACGTCAAGGTGTACGAAGGCGGGATGGACCTCCTCGTCCAAGTAAGTTCCCTTCCTTCTTATTTGTCGTTTTTCTCGTCGTCCGGGCGGAATCATTTGTCTGAGTCTTTGTTTGCCTTTTTTGTGCAGGGTGCCTTCATGCTCATGGAGAGCCACAAGAGGCAGCATCGGGAGATTGCTCGCCTGAGGGAGCTTGAGCAGAAGGCTGCCTCGGCCGATGAGGCGGTAGCCTGCTTGGATCGGCTCCGGGAGGATGCCAAGGCCTTGCAAAAGAGGGCTGATGAGGCAGCTGCAGCTAGGGACGATGCCCTGGCCAAACTCGAGGAGAGTCAGAGGGCGCTTGAGGCTGAACGGCGCAAAAGTGATGAGGCCGTGAAGGCAAAAGCTGAGGCTGAGGCTGCCGCTGTGAAGGCCACTGATGAGGCCGTTCAGCAGTTCTTGGCCGAGGGGTGGAAGGCCGATGAGCGGCTCTCCTGGTGTTATGAAGTGGTGGCCGCCAAGCTTGAAGATTGGGGAATGAACTCCCCCGCCGGCCAGGAGTACTTTAGCAGGGAGATGGCCGTGTACTACAACATGGGCTAAGAGCGGATGCAGAGGCTCCTGTGTCGGCGGCTATCGCGTGCCCTCAAAGCCATGAATTATACCTCCGGGTGGGCGAGGCGGAACTTGAAGCTTCCCAAGATGATGAAAGATCCCGAGGAGCAGGCCAAGCTTCCTCTTTCGGAGCGGGAGCCCCCAATCGAGAGTTCCGGCCTCGGCGAGCCGAATTACGACGAGTTTGACTTCCTGGATGATGCCACCAGTTCTGCAGCTGCTGTCGACCAGGAGACTGAGGCCGAGGAGGGAGCCGAAGATGCCGAAGAGCAAAACCAGGCTGGGCATGGAGGCGCCCAAGAGTCTTGATCGGCTACTCCCCGCTCCCTATCCTGTAATTAATTATCTTCTAGTTTTGCCCATCTGATGTAATGGCTGAAGCGCCCACCAATGTAATTGATTGTTTATGAATGAACCTTTTGCTGTCCTGCTCGGCTTTGAATGTCTTGTATGTTTATTCCCTCTTGCTATTTCAATTTTGAAATTTGTCTTAAGTGTAAAAGTTACACTTAGTTCACCCGTGAGTGTTTGCTACGTCCGTGAGGTAGGCCATTCAGTCTGGTGGCCTGGTCGGCCTGTCCGGTATTTCTTCGCTGTTGTAACACTTGGGATTTATTCAAAAATTTTCTAAGTGATTTAGATCCACTTAGCTAGGGTTTGTCTTAGTGTCTTTCTTTCCGTCCTGACTGAGGTGGGCAAGCTGAGGTGTCCGCTGCATCTTGGTAGTGTCCCATTCTTCTTTTTTTGTTAGAATTTTCCTAAGTGTCTAACTTCAAGTAGATGGGTGTTCTCATCGTCCTGGTATTGAATCTCTCCTCGGTATTGACAAATGATTTGGGAAATTCCCAGTGTTGAACTAATGTCGTTGTTGTCGGCCTGGATCCTCCTGTTGTGGCCGATAAGGGTACTTTGGACTTAGTTTTTTGGACTTAGAAATTTTACTAAGTACACATGCAAGTCACAAGTAGCTAACGGCCTGCGGGTATACGGGTGCCCGCCTCGTCTAGAGTTTCTTCATACGAATACTTAGAAAATTTTCTAAGTATAAATGTCAGACAGTTTCTTCTTTGTGGTACCGTTGTCGGCTAAGAGGTGGCCCTACCTTCATCGGCCAAGGCCTGGCTTTGTGGCCGATGAGGCTGCCTTTTGCTTTCCCCAATGGTTTCTCTAAGTGTCGGAATTCTCTTAAGGAACCTTTTTCCCTAGAATTTCCTCCAAGTGTTTGGTAAACACTTGGACAAATCCCCACAGAACTTTCGCTTGACCAACATCCTGGGTTTCAGTGCCTGTATCGGCCATCCGGGATGCTGTGGCCAGTAGGGATTGTTCCTTGATTGCTTGATTCTTCCGCGGGTGTGATACTGCCCGCTTCGTCCTGGTCATCCTCAGGATTGTCATTCTTTATTTCATACCAAGTGTTGTTGCTTCAAAGAGCCGTGGCCGATGAAGGTTACCACTCGCGTGTCACCCAACCACTGGTTAGGGTTTTATAGGCGTATGCTTCGTCCTGGACGATTCCCTTGTCTGTGATGGACGTGTGGCCATATCGTCCATGTCACCTGTTAGTTGTGCTACACTTGTGTTCAACTGATATGTACTTAGCCAAGTTTGGCCTAAGTTGTGGGGATTTTATTTTTTCCATTGCTCGAGGCCGGCAAGTCCTCGGCTTCCCTCTTTTTTTTTGTTCCCTATTTCAGGGGAGTATCCTTCTTTCAGGCTTCGGCCGAAGGGTGTGCTCGTCCTTCGGTCGGTTCGGACTTCGTTTATAACGTCCGTGATCTCAGGGCGGGTCTCGTCGCCTATTTATGACGCGGGCTAGACTTTTGGTCGGTTTCCAACGGCTGTCGTTGCCCATCCCTGAGTTTTGGGATTTTGTCACCTCGACCATGATTTCAGGCATGTCGTCATGCGATCTGGCGCGTGGACGACGCGGCGAGCTTCCCGTTTCAAGACGTGGGCCGTTTGCGGGCCCCTCGTCCTGGGGACATCGTCGGCCATACCTGAGCGTTTCACTTCAGGTTTACGGGGCCAGGACGATGTGCTCTCTCAGCTGGGCCTGAGCCCTTTGCTGATACAAAATACAATGGAGTACCTGGGCTTGTTGCTTCGCAGGTTGCAAATGCAAGGTGCCATGTCGGCCATACCTGAGTCTTCGCTCTGAGGTGGCCGATGAGGGCACCTGCTAATTTTTTACTTTAAATTCCAGAGAAAAAATCAAGAGGAACATGATTTTATTCATAAGTGGCTCGAGGCCGAGGGTGGCGTTCAATCAGTAACCCGTTAAGGGGTGAGGGCTTCGCCGTCTGCACCTCCTTCGGATTACTGATAAAACTTCACCAGATGGTGTACATTCCACGTTCGTGGTACATTGGACCCATTCGGGCTTTTAAGCTTGTAGGTGCCGGGTTTGACCACGGCACTGACGATGTAGGGCCCTTCGTACTTCAATGCTAGCTTGCCACCCTCTGTCGGCTGGCTTGCTTCCCTTCGACGGAGGACGTAGTCCCCCACTTGAAATTCCCGGGAACGTACCTTGGCGTCATAGTATGACTTTACTTGACGCCGGTAGTTCTCTGCTCGGACGTAAGCTTGCTCACGCCTCTCGTCGACCAGATGCAGGTCAATCTTCATGTTCTCTTCGTTGGCGTCAGGCTCGTATTGTTCCACCCGCCGGCTGGGGATGGCAACTTCCGTGGGTGCCTTTGCCTCAAAGCCGTAACACAGGGCGAAAGGCGTTTCACCTGTCGCCCTCCTCGGCGTGGTTCTGTAGCACCACAGGATGTTGGGGAGCTCGTCGACCCAACTACCCCCTGCGGCCTGGAGTTTCTTCTTCAGCCCTTCCATGATTGTCCTGTTGGCGTTCTCGACCTGCCCGTTGCCCTGAGGGTAGGCAACGGAGGAGAAACGATGCTTCACCCCAAACTCCCGGAGGAGCTCCTGAAAAGGGGCTGCCTCGAATTGGGTGTCGTTGTCTGATATAATCTCCTGGGGGACGCCGAAGCGTGTGATGATGTTTTTGTAAACAAATTTTTGGCATCTGGCCCCCGTGATGCTGGCCAGGGGTTCCGCCTCGACCCACTTGGTGAAGTAGTCGACGGCGACGATGATGTAGCGGTTGTTCCCGGCAGCTCTGGGTAGGGGGCCGACCAGGTCAATCCCCCATCTAGAGAATGGAATTGCGATGCTGACGGGGGCGTAGTTGACGGCTGGCCGACCAGGGCCTTCTGAAGCACCTGGCACGTGGTACACTTCCTGGCCAGGTCCGCACAGTCTCGCGCCATCGTCGGCCAGAAGAAGCCCTGGACGACGAGACGTTGGGACATGCTGAAAGGGCCCTGGTGCGAGGAGCAGACGCCACAATGAACTTCTTCCATGGCCATGTCGGCCTCATCCTGGTGCAGGCATCGGAGGAGAGTGCCATTATAGGATCGTTTGTAGAGTTTGCCATCTTCAATGGTGTAGCTTGGGGCCCTGAGTTTGGCAAGTTTGGCCCTCTCCTCGTCCGGGGGTAGCTCCCCCGCCGTGATGAAGGTGACGATGTCGGAGATCCAGTCCTCTGGTCGCTGTTGGATGCATAAGATGGGGCTGGCATGAATGCTAGACATGCTCAGCTCTTCGGTGTTGGCTATCCTGGAGATGTGCTCTGGAGTGTCTGAGCTGAGCTTGGAGAGGGTGTCGGCTTCGGCGTTCTCGGCCCTTGGGATCTGAGTGATCTCGTGGGTTTCAAACGCTTTCAGTAACTCCTCTGCTGCCTGTTTGTACTGTCGCATCCGTCCCTCCTTTGCTTCGTACGATCCCTCCACCTGGCCCACTACCAGTTTGGAGTCGCACTTGATTTTGAGGTGTTTAGCCTTGAGGCCGGCGGCGAGTCTGAGACCGCTGAGGAGGGCCTCACACTCGGCTTCGTTGTTGGATACCCTGAAGTTGAAGCGGATGGCATAGTAAGCTCTGAATCCTTCAGGGGATATGAGGACGACGCCGCCACCACATGATTTCGCGGCTGACGAGCCGTCAGTGAATAGGATCCATGTATCGTCCGGCTCCGGCCCGGGGTTGGCGACGACCGTCTCCCTTGCTGTGCATTCAGTGACGAAGTCGGCCAAGGCTTGCCCTTTGATAGATGACCTTGGCTTGATCTCAATTTGAAATTGGCTGAGGAAGATTGCCCATTTCACCATCCTAGAGGAGCTGGTGGGGCTCCTCATGAGTGCGCCGAGAGGCTGCTGGGTCAGCACATGGACGGGATGGGCCTGGAAGTAGTGTCCCAGCTTCTTCACCGTATGGACGATGGCCAGCACCGTCTTCTCAATGGGGGAGTACCTGAGCTCGGCCTCCCTGAGTGTCTTGCTGATGTAGAAGATGGCCTTTTGCACCCCTTCGTCTTCACGGATGAGCACGGAGCTGATGGCCGACGTGCTCACCCCTAAGTACAAGAAGAGGGTTTCGCCGCATTGGGCTTGGAGAGCACGGGCGGGGACGATAGGTACCTCTTCAACTCTCCGAACGCTTCCTGGCACTCCGTCGTCCACTTGAAGCTGTTGGCTTTACGCATGATCTGAAAGAAGGGGAGTGCCCTCTCGGCTGACCTGGAGAGGAACCGGTTCAGGGCCGCCAGGCGCCCCGTCAGTCGCTGTACTTCCTTGACGTTGCGGGGCGGCTCCATGTTGATGATAGCCTGCGTCTTCTCCGGGTTTATCTCGATGCCTCTCCGGCTGACCATGTAGCCGAGGAACTTGGCGCCCTGGACGCCGAAGGCGCACTTCTTGGGGTTGAGGCGGAGCCTGAACTCCTTCATGATTTCAAAGATTTCCCGGAGGTCGTCGGCGTGGGAGGAGGCCTGTCTGCTCTTGACGATCATATCGTCGATGTATGCCTCCATCGTCCGGCCAAGGACCGCCCTGAAGATCTTGGCCACCATCCTAGTATAGGTGGCGCCGGAGTTTTTGAGTCCGAAGGCCATGACGAGGTAGCAAAAGATTCCCTCTGGGGTCATGAATGTCGTCTTCTCAGCGTCATCTTCATGCATGGAGATTTGGTGGTACCCTCTGAAAGCGTCAAGGAACGACATCAACTCGCACCCCGCCGTCTCGTCCACCAGCTGATCAATGGTTGGGAGAGGGAACGGGTCCATGGGGCACGCCTTGTTCAGGTCAGTGTAATCAACACACATCCTGAATGTTGGCGGTTTCTGGGCGAGCACGACGTTGGCCAACCACGTCGGGTACTTCACCTCTTTAATGTGTTTGATTGAGAGGAGCATGGCGACCTCCCCTTTGACGAAGTCCCGCCTGTCGGCGGACAAGTAGCGCCGCTTCTGCTTGACGGGCGTGGAGGCCGGATCGACGGTCAGCCGGTGAGTAATCACTTGGCGGCTGATGCCTGGCATGTCGTCCGGGCCCCACGCGAAGACAACGGCGTATGACCGCAGGACGAGGAGGATGGCGTCTCGTTGGTCCTGAGGGAGCTGCTTCCCGATTCTGAGGACCCGCTCCGGCCGGGAGGTATTCAGAGGGACTTCCTCGACCTCCTCGACCGGTTCGGCATGTGGCCTCTCCTCGTCCTTGGCAACGGTTGCCGTGATGGTGTCTATCCTCTGTCCTTCCCTTTCGACCGGCCTTGTTGGCTTGAGCTAGCATGCTCTGGCTATCCTCTGATTTCCTCTGGCGTAGCCGATGCCGTCATTGGTGGGGAATTTTAGGCACAAGTGCTTCATGGAGATGATGGCCTCCAAGTCCTCCAGCGTTGGCCGTCCCAAGATCAGGTTGTGGGCGCACTGGAGGTTGACCACCATGAACTCCATGTCAATCCTGGCGCGGTTGGGGCCGTCACCGACCTCCACGGGGAGGACTATCGTGCCCTCGGCGTCGATAGAGTCCCCAGTGAAGCCGGATAATGGTGTCTTGATCGGCTTTAGCAGAGCTCTGTCCAGCTTCAGCTGCCGGAAGGTATCCAGGTACATCACGTTGACGGAGCTCCCCGTATCGATGTAAGTGCGGTGGATGATGGAGTCACCGATCTCACACCGGATGACGAGGGCGTCCCTGTGTGATCCCGTCCCCGGAGGCAAATCCTTGTCGGTGAAGGTGATCGCCTCCGTTCGCTGCTTCTTCGGCTGGGGGGGAACGTGGGACACCTCCCCAATGTAGAGGGATTGGGCCCATTTCTTTCTCTGAGTGGCGGAGTCCCCCCCAGTGTTCCCACCTACGATGAGGTGAATGTGATTCTTCTTTGGCGGGGGCTCTTCGAAGTCCTCGTCGTCGCTGAGCCTACCAATCTCCCGCTTCTTCGCAGAGGGTTCACCCCCATGTTTGCCGGTGTTTACCCATGTGTTTTTGCGTGGGCCACCTTTAACAAACTGGGAGAGTTCCCCCTGGCGAATAAGACGCTCGATGGCCTTCTTCAGTGTGATGCAATCGTCGGTGTTGTGCGACGAGTTCTTGTGGAACCGGCAGTATGTGCCGCCCTGCTGGATGGCAAGGACCTCCTCGGCCGGCCGAGGGGCCTGCTCGATGAGGCCATGCTTCTCGGCATAGTCGAGGATGATTCCGACCGGGTGAGGGCAACCCCCGGCCGTTCCAACCTCGGCCGCCAGTGGCAAACTTTCTTACTCTGTCCACCAGAGCCGTGACGGCCCTGGGCACCCTGGCCGGCCGGGGACGGACCCGGGGCCGGCGAAGGATTTGTCTTCTTGGAGGGATGGTCCCCCTCTTTATTGTGATTGTGGAGCTCGTCGGCGTCGGCGTACAAGCCTCCGCGCTGGAGCGCCTTGCCGTACGACCTCGGAGGGTCGGTGATGAGGCTCCTAGCGTACGGGGAGCTGCGGAGGGCTCCCTGATATAAGGCGAGGAGGGTGCGCTTGTCGGCCCCCTCGACTTCTTCGGTCTCCCTCGTCCACCGATCAATGAATGACCGGAGGGACTCATCATGCTGCTGCTTGACGGAGAGGAGGTGGGTGAAATACTTCTTCGCACGCTTCCTCCCGGCAAAGTGGGTGAGGAAGCGTTGGGCAAGATCCTGCCATGAGTCGATGCTCCCTTCGGGGAGCGCGTTGAACCACTCGTACGTTGGCCCCTCGAGGGTAGAGAGGAACCAACGACAGAGGTATTCGTCTGACGCGTTCACCATCAGCATGTTGTTCTGATAACAGTTGAAGTGTTCCTGGGGGTCTGATCGGCCGTCGTAGGACTTGATGGCGTTTCCCCTGTACTTCTCCGGGATGGGGGCCGAGAGGACCCTGTTGGTGAAAGCGGTCCTGGTCCTGACCTGGATGATGGGGTCACCTCGCCCCTCGGCCAGCTCCCTCTCCAGGGCGCTAACCTTATTCATGAGTGCGTTGAGGCCGGGGTCGTTGGAGGCGCCGGCCGTAGGGATGTTGGCCGACTGCTTGGCCTCCATCTGAGCCAGCCTCCTTTCCAGCTAGGCGATGACCTCGTCCCGGGGGTCCCTGGCGGCCGCAGCGGCGCCCGGCTGGTTCCTCATGCGCTCGTTGTGAGCCGCATTGATCTGGTGGCGCACGTCGTCCTCGTGCAACTTCCCCTTGCCCTTGTCCGGGCGGGGCTGGTCCGCTATCCGGGACACAGACCCCAAGCTTTCCCTCGGCGAGCCAGGCCGAGGCTCACCAATCCGTCCTGCCATCCTCTCCGAAACTGGACGACGGCGCGTGTCACCTAGCCTGTTGAAGGCAGAGGCTTTTCCACGCGCTGGGGTCTGCCCAAGCCGAAGAGGGGAAGCAGGGTGGGAGTGGGACGACGCCGTGTCCTGGGCCATCACCCCCTCATCGTTGCCTATCTGGACGGCCAACGGTTGGGGCTGAGGAGGTGGAGTGACGTTCCCCCCGGTCCTTGGCAAGAGTGCGCTGAGGACGGTGGGGTTCTGAGCCAGGCTGGCGATGATGACCGACAGCGCGGCCTGGACCTGTGGATCCACGGAAGGAGAGGCCGCGGCCATAGGCTGGGCCGGGGCGTGGTCCGTCTTCTCAGCTCGTTTCTTGTCCAAGCCAATGCGGGCATCAGGGGCTCCGCCGTTGAGTTGGTTGCAGAGGTCCGTCGTGAGGTTGAAGGCCTCCTGGAAGATGTCCCCCCCCCCCCCCCCCCCGCCGCCGACCTGGTCGGCCGTGGCGTCCTCATCGTGCTCCCTGGCCTCTTGGTCCTCAGGGATGGCCTTGCTGACGAGGTTGCGGTTTGATTTAGTTCTTCCCATGATCAGTGGTTAGCTGTGCTTGGTAGCGACGAAGGGTGCTAACTTGATTGTTCTAGCTCTCAATGAAAGCACCAAATGATAGAGTATATCTAGAGAGAAGTGAGAGCTAGAGAGAGAAGTGCAATAATATGCTTCAATATAATGATTTTGTAACCCCTATAACTACTCCCAAGGGGAGTATTTATAGAGAAAATACGGGCTGGGCTCCCAAGCCTTGGGCTTGGGAGGCCCATTTACAACTGGACCGCTACTGGGCCGAATACAAAGCCACTAATGGGCTGTACAAATGGGTAAGTGTAGAATCCGGTTCTGTGAGGTCTTTGTGGCCGACGAGGGCGTGGCCGACGAGGGCACGACCGACGAGGGCGCGGCCGACGAGGGCACCCGGGTTCCTTGGGCTCAGGACCATAATCTGAGTTGGCACCTTTTCGGCCGACGGGGATCCCTTGGCCGACGAGGGCGCCACTCAGTGTCTTGTGCTTTCTGTTCTTCTGAGTATGTGGGTCCGGGGGCTCAGACCCATATACTCCATCAGTGGTTACATTCATTTAGGACGTTTCAATAGTGGTGCTTAGGCAATTTTAACTTAGGGGTGTATAATTAAGTAGGGATGTCAGGATTTTTGAACTTGTGACATTTTGTACCCAAAACAAACGCGCTACCAAGCTGTGCTACATCCCTTCAAATGTTACCCAATACCACATAACATAACTTTAAGAGAGTGTACCATTGTACAACTGGCAGTACCATTCATATGGTATAATCAAATATTTTATGTTAAAAGAAAGGGGTTTTGACCTCAATATTACTAATTAAAGAACAATTGACAAAAAAGTGACTTTTTTTTTTTAATTTCCGAAAATGTGACTAATAAGCTACAGTGACACAGGGACAGGCTATAGTGACATGTTATAGTGACAGAGACAAAGTGACATCCACCGCATCTTCCCACCGGTGACTACCGCAGACCGGAGATCGCCTTCGGTCACAGTGACATCACCACAGTGACGCCGCCACCGCCCAGTGACATCAAATTTTCCAGTGACACGTTCGTCGGAATTTACTCCGGCCGCTGCTGTTTCGGCAATGTCCCTCCCCAACCTCCCCCAACTCCCATCCCAAGCCCCTGCACAATTGTTGTTCCGCTTCATTGCCCACCCGTAGCAGTCAGATTCAGCCACCAAACCTCGCCCCTTAGCCACCAAACACCATTGCCGCAACCATGAACCCCGCCCTATCTCAGACCCTAATTGGTACCAGATCTGAAAATGTAGCTGCAACCATCAACCATCATCGCCACTCTAACGCGAGACAGAAGAGGAAAAAGAAGCCAGGCGACAGGCTTGCAATGGCGGCGGGCGGCGGACTTGCAATGGTGGCGAGCGAAGAAGGTGCTAACCTGGGGCGGCAGTGAGCGATGAAGGTGCAACAACGGGCTTCGGCAGCATCGAGGTGACCTGGAAGAAGAGATGCGACCTCACAGAGAGGCGACGCTGACGGATCTGGGCGGAGCTTGAAGACGGAAGTCGAGGCTTGAAGATGGAGGAGGGTTTGGCTTTGGCGATGCAGACGCACAAGAACTATCTTGCGCAGAGGAGGCGGAGAGTGAGATAGACGATCCAATTCTTTTTTTAATTAAATGGTTACTTTTTGTCTTTCTACTAAATGGTCATATTTTTGTCTATTACAACCTCATGGGTAATACTTTTGTCATTTTTTCTAGAAAGAATGACTAAAATGAGACTATGGAGTCCCGTATAGACAAATATGTGAGCATATTGGGGTTTAGACAAAAAAGTGATCAAAAGAAGGGTAAAGAGACTCAAGCAACCCTGCTCCCAGCCCTAATTTCAACCGAATTTTCCATTCCACTCCATCAACGATGTAGCGCAACACTTTCCCATGAAATGGCGGATTTCATCCGATGAAGACGGTGACCGCATTTTGTGACGAAGATGGCGTCCAAACCTCTTTTCGGGCATCCCTCATGCCACTGGAACTCCTCTCCTCCTCTCCTTCTCTTCTTCTCCTTTCTTTTTGTCCGAAAACCGTCGTTACTCGCTCCATCATCGTTCCCTCCTGCGGCGGCGACGACGAGCTTCCTAGATCCATCGAAAAACTACTAATCCGGCGGTGAGATATATTGATCCGACGGCGAGATCTATTGATCCGGTGGCATGCTTCGTCGGATTTGGGAGCCATCGACGACTTTGGTGGCTACGACAAATTCTCATTTTGACCCTCATCAAATCTAGAACTCTTGTTCTGTGAGGCTTGTTAGGCTAGTGTGGTGGGGCAGGGGTAGTGGCGGAAGGTAGGGAGTTGGTGTAGGTAGTGGCGATGGCTGGGTCAGGCAACAACGGTTGTAGTCACGACAATATGTGGGCAGGGTGATTACAAGTATGGAGAAAGACACTTCGATGTTGCCGGCGATGATCATTGTCACTAACGGCAGACACTGTTGCCGGCGGTGGTCACTAGCCGGTGAGGTCACTGGCGGCAGGTCACTGTGGTGGGGCATGGGGCTGGACTGGATTGGACTATATTTTCATTATATAATACTATGAAATTTCTTTCAAATGGTATAACGGTCTATTTTGCCTAACTTATGGGGTAAGACTACTACTTTCAATTTTTAAAATGCACCATTAGCTGAGAGCATCTCCAATGCTATAATGTGCACACACATGTGACAAGAGATCGAGATAGTCACATAAATATTAACAAATAAATTATCTCTCTCCTTATTTGAATGATTTTGTACAATTTTGATAAATTTTTCTCTGCAATGTCAACCACAATGTCAAAATGTAGACGGTCTTCTTGACATTGTGGAGAAAAACTTACCAAAATTTTATACAATCATTCAAATAAAGAGAAAAATACTTTATTTTAGGGATAACTGTCAAATTAGCCCTCGTAGTATATCAAAAAGTTAATTAGATCCTCGAACTAAAAAAACACCCAATTAAATCCACCAACCCTAGAAAAACACTCAATTATATCCTTTTCTCATTTGAAGATTCCATTATCCAGTTGTATGTGTGAATTGTGATGTGGCAGTCAACTTTTTTTTTAATTTCCTTTTCTAGTTTTTTTTCTTGTTCTTCCTTCTTTTCTCTAATTCTATGAGTCTGAAATTTCGTCAACCAAGAATGAGCTCGGTGCACCAGAGGTGTAGACAGTGGTGGATCCAGGATACAAAGTTATTAGGGGCGGGGTAAACAAAAAATGCATACAAAAAAATTAATAAAGTATTAATGTAATAGTACAATAATTTTAACAAAATACATCACATTTGTTCGCGCCCAGTTTTAATCTTTTGGAAAAGATTCATTACAATTTCATTTGTAACAGTTTCAAATTTCAATAAAAGTTTTAACAAAATACATCACAAATAACTTTTGTAATACATTAATACATTTTATTTAACTACCTAAAGTAACATATTATTTATATTTAGTGTTTCTAACATATTAAATGCCATTTTGTAATTTATAATTTCTAAGTGTAAAACATTAAAATGGGTAACTATTTCGGAAACACACCAATTGAATTTAATCTAATTGATCTTTCTAAAATATTAAATCCGATTCATTTAAATAAATAACCCTATAATAAATTTTAACATTATTATCAGTTTAGTAATACTATTTAGGAAGTTTTTACTTGGATTGTTTTCAATCGCAGACCAGATCAGACCTGACTAAATAGACCAGACCAGACTTAGACAGACCAAACCGGACTTAAATATACCATACCAGACTTTACTTGCGTAGTTATAAAATAAACAAAGACCAGAAATTTACCAGACCAGATCATACTTAAATAGACTAGACTAGTAAATTGTAGTCCAAGTAAAAACATCCTTAATATTTATATTAGGGAAAAGGGACAAATAAGCCCACATACTAATAAAAAAAGGTCAAATAAGTCCTTATTTAGAAGGCTCTGTCCGACCGTCAAGATTTGGGGCGGTTTCCGGTGGAATTTTTTGATGAAATTTTTTGAGCATCTTATTCATTGAGTCTAGTTTTCTCATACCAAATTTTATCTAACAATTCAATCGAGAAGACATTCAAATAAATTCTTGAAGATAACTGCGTTTTTAACTGCACAATTATCTTCAAGAATTCATGTGAATGTCTTCGCGATGGAAGTTTTAGCTGAAATTTGGTATGCATAAACTAGACTAAATGAATAAGATGCTAAAAACATTTCATCAGATAATTCCTTTGGGAACCACCCCAAATGAGGACAACCAGACAGAGCCTCCTAAATAAGGACTTATTTGACCTTTTTTTGTTAGTACGTGGGCTTATTTGCCCATTTTCCCTTTATATTAAATACGGAAAGTAAACAATATATAAAGTCATAAAACAACTATACGGAGTACTAAACTAGCAAAGGGGCAATTACTTCTTTTTATTGGGGGCAATTACTTGGACCTTTAATTTTAATTAAAAACTTACAAAGGGTTAGTGGGATCTTATTGGGGGCAGCTGCCCCCTCATATGTGAGTAGATCCGCCCCTGGGTGTAGAACACGAGCGGCGAAATTTCGAGCTTGTCGGCCAAGGATGGCAGCACGACGGTGCCGAAAGTATGGAATTGAAGATGTTTGCCGGAATTTTGAACTCTTCGACCAATACACCATCCGTGCCGGAGGAGTAGAAGATGTATGCTGGAATTCCGAGCTTGTCAGCCAAGCCACCATCGTTGCCGGCGGGGTAGAAGACTTACGCTGGAATTTTGAGCTCACCCTCGCCGACGAAGACCGGAAGTCCGGCACCAATGACGCCTCAGCAGGAAGGTGAATATCTCCTCTGCCTAAACCGCCCTCTTCAAATCTTTGCCGGAGTTCGTCACTTGAAGAAAGAAAAGGGAGCAACAATACGGGTGGGAACTGGGAAGAAGTGAGGGGAGAAAGGAGAGAAAGGAAGAAAAGAAGAAAAGTTTCCTCGTGGGAAGAAGGAACAAAGAAGATGAAAGGAGAATGGGTCCGAAGGGAAAAGGGATAGAAAGAAAAAAGAAACTGAAAAAAATAAAAAAAAATATTTGGACTGCCACATCAGTCAAATGACCGGTAATCACAGACAAAATTTTAAATTTGTCTGTTTTTTAAAGTTGATGGGCTTAATTGGGTGTTCTTTTAGTTCAAGGGTCTAATTGACTATTTTGATATAATATGAGGGTCTATTTAATAAGTTTCCCTTTATTTTATAATATTTTTGTGACTATTTTGCATGTTACGTGTGAGTCGCTCACATCCGAGTGCGTATACCGTGCAACCGGTATACGGTGAGCACCGTATACCGGTACGGATTTATATTTTTTTTTCTTTTTTGTTTTTAAAAAATGGTAATAACTTTTTTATTTTTGATCCGATTTTTATAAAATTTATATCAACATTTTTTATTTTTCATGATCTTTCAAATGAGACCAATATTGCCTATGTAATTTTAACATATTAACATTTGCGTGTAAAATATGTAACTTTACGTGTTAAAATATGTAACTCACGTTCAGTCAGGCCAAATGCAACTCGTGTGTATAAATATGTATCTCTACGTGTAACAATATGTAACTTTACGTAAAAAAATATGTAACTCGCGTTCAGACAGGTCAAATGCAACTCGTGTGTATAAATATGTAACTCGCGTGTATAAATATGTAACTTTACGTGTAAAAATATGTAACTTTACGTGTAAATATATGTAAGTCGCGTTCAAGCATGTCAAATGCAACTCGTGTTTATATATATGTAACTCGCTTTTAAAAAGATGTAACATGCTTATAAAAAGATGTAACTTGCTTATAAAAAGATGTAACTTGCTTATAAAAAGATGTAACTCGCTCATAAAAAGATGTAACTCAATGTATTATCAAATGTAAATGAGGTCACTGATCCACTCCCAAACAGATTCGATCTTCTATTTCACAAACCTATCATCTCCCAAACAGATTCGATTTTTCTTATAATCCAATACTCATTAATATAATAGTTCGATAATTTCTTAAAATTACATACACAATATTGGTCTCATTTGAAAGATCATGAAAAATAAAAAATGTTGATATAAATTTTATAAAAATGGGATCAAAAATAAAAAAGTTATTATCATTTTAAACTTTTAACAACAAAAACAAACAAACAAAAAAGTCTGATTCTAAGTCGTTTTTGCATGGCCCGTTGCACCATATAATTTGCTCTCACATCCCAGTAGAGCATGTGAGTAGTTGTTCATCAACCACCACTACCGTCCGGCAATCACATTTGTAAAAAAGACCGGGAGCGCTTTGCTGATTGGACTTGTGATGGCGGGAAAAGCCTCCGACAATATGTGAGCTCAGATTCTATGCTATCCCGCTTTGGACTCCTCTTCCTCGTCAGTACACGTCTTCATGGAGAAATATCTGGTCCCAGTAGCTCCTGCTCAGCAAAACCCTAAAGCGCCTCGAAGGTGCTTTCATGTATTTTTTTAATGAAGGAAAGACAAATTAGTTATTTGATCTTATCATTTCTCAAAGCAACCTTCTTTTTCTTTAATGTGCAAATTAGGCAGCCATGGCAGAAAGTTATTTTTGAATTGAATGGAAGAACCAATAGGAAATATCTCCGCAATGCTTCGACTCTAATTGCACAATCCTATTCTATGGTCAGTTATTGGAATTAATTAATTAATTATAAATTACCGTATTTTAATTACTGACCGTTCACCATTTTTCATGTTTAAAGGTGGTGGGATTCCCTCACACATATCACAACAATGAATTGCCATGTCCAACACATGTACACTTACTTTTTTACCCTGCATTGCTCTTTTAGTTGTTGGTTTCGTTGGTCTAGCGTTGTGTAATGCTATGCTGCTAGACATGGATTTCAGATTAGGATGTAGAAAGATGGGATCACTCTTTCTGAATTAATTTGCAATTTTTATCTAGCACTCCAGGCATGACTGCAGGATAGTAGTCGCTGGACAATCGATAAATTGCTTTCATAAAATGCTCCTTTAAATTTGTTCTTTACTTTATTTAATATACAACAGATGAGCTGGTTTCAAGGTGGTACCTATAACCACAATCTAATTGGCAGGTATTTTGCTGTCTTTAATTTCCACCTTTCCATTTTTTGGTGTACATATCTGAAGTGTGTTCCCCTTTGGGTTTAATATGGATTCATGATTTGTAAAGTCTACAAGTAATGAACACATAACATGTATTGGCTACATCAATATAACAGCAGGAATCAAAATTGATTTTTCGATCTAATCGTGCAATGGTGCAAGTTATGCTTTTTCTTCTGACTTTTAAATTGTACTTGAGTGCTAGCCTCTGAATTTATTAGGAACTAAAAGCAAAACTTACTCAACATGTTTTTTTAATCTTATCCCCTCTTCTTTTGAGACTTAAAAGTCATCTTTTTTTACACTTAGGCACTTAGCCCCTGTCTTTTGGTACTGAATCTTTCAAATGGTGCACCCTTTGTTTTTATTAAATTACTTTTTCTCTGGAGATTTGAAGTCCTTTTCTGGGTTCTGCATGTCTGCCTTGATGCTTCACGTGTTGGCTGATACGGACCCAAACTGCATGATTTTTACTCCAACAAGAAGAAATCAAGATGAGAATAAAAACCAATCAAGTACCCAAGCTGTGAGCATAGTTCAAAAACTGGAGTAGAAAAATACGGACAGTCAATTGCACATTTATGATTCTTACTTTAGCTACAGTAAATAGACTTTAAAAGTTTAAACAAAGGTCTTCATCTAGGAGACACGGCATCAAATAATAATTTTAGAAAACTAGGGCTATGTAGCTGCGTAAGATATCATTTTTCTTGAGGGAACTTCATCCTATTATTGATCATTGCTCTTTCCAACAGTCGCTCTTTTAAAATTTCCCATTGCTCTTCCTTGTACAACTCGATCCTGCCACTTTACCATTATTTTATCAGGTCTACGAATTTGTTATTTTCTAATGTTCTGCTACACAGATTTGCCATAGTAATTTACTATGCTTTATACAAGTTTTCATAATTATATACATGTATTCATTCTCTTTTCTGCATGCCCCACATGGCTACATCTTGTGTCACACATCAATGCTGCGTTAAAAAACATAACTGATTTAACATCTGTTTTAAATTGCTTATATGAGATGCATCCTGTCTGTCCTGTTTTTTTGCTTCCCCTTCACTATCTATTTACGTTTTTTAATTTTAATTTTCCTTACAGTGAGGGCATATCTGCATTAGAATTTGATCGAAAGGTAATCGTTGATTTTATGTGAATCTAGACTATGGTTTGATGACTTGATCAATGTTTTATAAGCATATATCATATGCGTAGTATGTTATATATATAGGTTATGTATATAAATATATATGCACACACACATATATCTATTATATTTAATTTTATATATGATGGGATAAAAAATAGAAATTCTTCTGTCTTTTTTTTTTCTTTTCAAAGTGATCATAGCAAGTGGCTAAGCACACATGCATTTCTGTTTTTTTTTCTGCATTGGTTGATGTTGGCTATGTATGAGGTCATATGATCACAAGCTTGGCTCATATTTCTAGGGATCCGATTTTGCTTTGAAGTCTAGATCCTTTGTTCAAAGACTAAATAACTATTGGCTGCAGGGAGTTTATCTGGCATCAGTAACAAAATCAGGTTGCTTAACGGTGCACGATTTTGAAGATCTATTTTACGAAGGTAAGAGAATTTTCATATAAGTTTCACAAATTTTAAGGTCCGCATTAATATTTCATTTGCCTCTTTCCTTCAATTTTCCAGTCATTCCATATTTACAAAAACTGTCAAGGGCGAAACTTTTTTCTAGTGCCTGGCAATGGTAAGTTGGTACATATCAAGGAGTCCAATTTAGTATTAGTTCTGGGATTTATAAAACTAGGAAATGAATGAGCTAATCTAGCTGATTGGTTCTGATTAGTGATTGGCATGTATCATGGACCATTGTTAACCAGCGTTAACTCCAACAACTCCAGTAGACAGAATTGTAATTTATTTTGATCTGCAATTCTCTATCATTGCACCGATGGCACCTATTTGTTCTATTATAGTTCATACTGATACCTCAACTCCCGCATGTCTCTCTTTATACCTCAATAAAATGGGGTAACAGATCGGAAGAATCAACTTCATGCTCACACTCCTTACCTTTTTGGGGCTGATGTTCTCACATGTTATTTAATATAAACTTTGAACTTAATGCCAGTGTGACTCTGTCACACTCTTCATGCTGATTATTGATTCTCTTATCTACTGGACCAGGGAAAGTATTTCCTTTAGGTTTTAAAGAAGATGAAGGAAAACTGTTGCTCCACATATCTACACTTAATCAACTTGATGCAGTTAGATGGAATATATGTAATCAAAATGAGGTTTGGCTTCCTTGAACACATACTTCATGCTTTTCAAAGCTTCTGATTTCCTACTATAGCTTTATAATAAAGTTTTTGAACATCTTAGCTTGATTAATCTGTACCATTGATGCAACAGTCCAATGTCTGTAAATTATTTTTATAGTGCTGAAAGAAATGATATTAGATAGTGTTTTTTTCTAAAGTAAGTCATGAGTGTTTCAGCTCAAATTCAAAATGTCAATTATTACCCTTGAAATTGATGATGATTTTTATAATGCTGACATATAATTCCTTAAATTCAGGTTGCCTGTACATCTCTAAAGAGTTCTGAAGTACATATATATGACATTGGGTACATATCTTCTGAACCTATGGATGTAAGTTACATGTATTCTTCTTATTTTATGACATCTCAGCTAAACTATTAATCTATTATACTTCGTAGTCATAAGTACTCAGCCCTTTCTTCTGATTATGAATTATAGTCCAACTATTTCTCCCCTCTGCACGACTGCACCATACTTTTCTCTGAAGGGAGTAGCAGGTCTATGCTTTGGTCTTGGTATGGGATGTTATGTTACTTTATAGTGCCATTAAAACAAAACTAAGATACACTTTGGGTATGACATATGTAACATGTAAAAATTAGACTCACAGTTGAAACTATCCGTTCGTCACCCTCTCAATTGATATTCACCTCCCATTTTATCCATTCGTCCTTCACATATTTGGATGGCGTATTTGTTCAGAATAATTCAATACTTCATTCTGCAGTATAGAACTTCAAATTTACACTTTCCACTAATATCTAGGATGTTTTGTTTAAATTTACTTGAAATTCCAGTAACTTGATCCCATTTTTTGGTAGTGTTACTAATGTTTTTACGGTCTGTGCAGGTACTTAGAAAGAGGCCTACAATCAGCATCAATGGTTACATGACCCGGAAAGGCTTATCAGATATAGCTTTTTCTTCAAATAACAATTCAAGGTTGGCAAGATATTTCAAATCTTGAGTATGTTTTATTGAGTAATAAGAGTCTTATGGAATATGAACTTCTTGACAATCATTTATAGGGTTTTCCAAAAAGCTATAGGCTTCCTCTAGGTAGTAGACTGGTGCCCACCGCCTATGCAAGCTTAGTTGTGTCTTAGTCAGGGCCTAGGCTGAAAAAAGATGAGGTGGTCAAGAGAGTCCTAACGCCTAAGCGGGCTCTTAAGCGGAGCTAGGATCCGGAGTGTTTTTTTAGAGCAGTGCCTAAAAGATTAGAAAGGAATGGATGGTAACACAAGCTAAAGTTCCTGATGGCATTTATGTCTTTTTTAAGCAGAGAAGGCCTCCAACTGAATGTAGGGAAAACAGATCGCCCAGGGGGCGTTGGATTCTATTCTCCATGTAGTTTGAAAATGGCAGTGGCTGCAGTTTTGTGGTTGCCAGAGTGAAGGTGGTTAACAGCAGTTTGCACTGTTAGAGAGTAAAGAGACAAGATCATAAATAATTAAGACAGATGTTTTATAAAACTGAAATTAAAATGAAGAAACAAACATGGAGAACTAGAAAGAAAAGAACATGAAATATCCGAAGGTATTCCCCCACAAGATTAGAGCATCTCCAATGCATGGTGCATAATGCATATGTGGCATGAGAGAGATAGACACAAAAATAAACTGTTTCTCACACCGGTAAAATATATATTATGATGTGCTATATTAAGATTTTGGGCTATATCTCCTCTCAGGTTGACTTATAAGATTCAACCCTATAAACACACCACTCCCTTATGCCCCAATCTTAGAGGGACATAGGCAATATTAATTATCCACTGTTGGACAACTGTGTCACATCTTCACTATATCTCTTTTGCCATAGCCTTTTCTATGATATTTGATTATGGCATGAAATTTGGGCTTGTTGGTAAAGATTTTTCAGTGTTGGTGAATTTATGAACAACCAAATGATCAGAGTTGTAAGAGGCTGTTGGAATCTATTTTCATCTGCTAGCATATATTTCATTCATTGGAGTGTGCATGGAGCATGTCAGTACATCTTATTTCAACATCTTATCAGCTTATATCATGAACAAGTTGCTAGCTAGACTGTTGAGTGGAACCTATTCCTCTAAGTAATCAATGCCTTGTGAGTTATGACATAGTGTGTACGCGTACAGCTGATTCAAGGCACTTATAAAATTGATACTAGCTATATGTACTATTAACTCAAGAAACTTATAAGCGCTTTAACTTATAATCATATAAAATGGCAGAAAGTAAAAGGAGGCAGCCAGGTGCACAAACGTCCCAGTACAGCGAGGCTTGTCCCACCATAAGGGTGTGATATAGCCATATAGGCAAACTTTACCTTGCATTTGTGGAAGATGTTACTTCTAGGACATGAACCTCTGACTTAAGGTCACACGGCAGTACCAGTTACACCTAAACCGGTGCACCAAGGCTCCTGTTCACATATAAATTCAAACTTGACCACAACAGGCCTTAAGAAGTAACTTCAAAGTGAGAGACATCCCATATTAAAAACAAGTGTATATTGTGTCTTTATTTGCTGAACTTGACCAAAGTTCATTGTATTTCACCTTATGTTTCTCACTTTCTTGGATCTTCTACAAAACGATGTTTATTGTCAGGTTGTTTGCTTCTGATTTCTCTGGTATGGTGAATGTATGGGATAGAAGAATGAGCCATTTTCCATGTCATGAGCTCAGAACCAATAGCAATGACGCCATTACTAGCATAAAACTTAATGCTGATAATCAGGTCAGTTTAGAGTCAAAACCTTGATAAATATTTTCTTACTATAATGACAAAGTGTAATACAAATTTCTTATTTGAATACATATTACATAATTATATTTTTTGCCCTTCTAATCTATAGGTTGTGTTTGGGGCCAGCAAGCATGGGTCTATATACATGTGGGATATACGCGGTGGAAGATCTGCTGCTGCTTTCCAGAACAACACGGTATTAATATTTTTATGCATATAATTTGATAACACTAGAAAACTGAATTTTGGTTCAAGTGTATATAGATGGCTGGATACACGTTACTCTAAATATATTTTGCTATGGTAATAATGTTAAATTTGACACGACTGGGGCAATATAACAATTATATCAATCATCGTAATGTGCATTCCTCATCCATCTAGCATTCAGCAACACATATAAATATTATTCATGTCTTATTTCCAAATATTGAATTACATTACCATGTTTAAAGAATAATTTCAAAGAATGATTGTATTATCTTGACAGATGGTTCCATTGTGTGTTACATAAGCAAAAATTCCACTTCTTGTTGACCAAGTATTAGGCTATTCTCACATGTGGCTCCCGGCTTTCACCTTTTTGCGTTTAGTGCAAAACTATCAATTTTCTACCACATGTTGTCCTCCTAGCTTATTATCTAGCCACTGCTACGGAAAATACATCAAAATCTTCCCATGGTTTTTTTTGTATGGAAGAGTTAAATGAAAAGGACCACATGCGAGAATGACCTAATACTTGAGGGACCACATGGTGTTTAAAATGTAAATTTTGCTTGTTCAGGATTGTTGTTCTCCTCTGTTGTCTGTGAAGTTGGAAACAGAGTTTGGGAAAATTAAATCTTTGAAGGTATGTCTATCAGAATGATCATATCTATCATATAGAATATTAAATACTTGGATTAATCACAAGATTGCTCTCTCACTTATTTTTCCCACCTTGTTTTTGAAGTTTAATCTGCTTTAAATATCGTATTAAATGCCTGCTTTTAATAAGTGTGTTTCAGAATCCAGAGGAAGAAAAGTACTTTTACAGTTTTACTCAAAAAATATGTTTGTGAGGAAAAAAGTTATTGCTTATTTATGAAAGCCACAAATTGGTGTTTTTCTGAAAAACATGGTAATTGCTTAAATGGGAAATTCCTTGTGATAAAATCACTTGCACAATAAGTTTTCACAAATATGCTCTATAAAAGTTAAATTCCTTCATGTAAAATATAAGAATAAATAAATACCTTTTTTTAAGTTCACCATTTTTTCAGCTTATTCAAGTTAAAAGTATTTAAATAAAGAATATATGATGTTATAATTATTATTATTATTATTATTATTAAAACTGCAAATGGATGTTGATATGAATTTAATGATTAGTTCGATATCAATAGTAATAACAATAAGCACCGCGGGCTTTCAACACTTATCCAAATTATTGATATATGGTATCACCGTATCAGAGTTCCAAATATGAACTTTAAATGAATGTTGGTTTAGTATTTTAGATAACTTTCAAAACCAGTGACTATTAAACCACCAAATTGTCCTCATGTTTGTAACTTATTCACTTTAAATCCGACAATGATCTTGAAAAGTATCTCTAATACTAAATTTGTAAATTTGTTAGTATCAATGACATTTTTTAATAATTGTTAATTACTACTACTATCGCACAAATCATCGAGTTTATGTCACTGGTAGTAGGATGAACTGTCTCCTGATTTGGGCTTGGCCATGAATTGAGGCGGCTAGTGGGATGACCTGCCTGCTGGTTGGCAGTGGTCTGTTTCGATGACACAAGTGGAGTGTTGATGAGATCAGACTCAGGGTTGCCTGGTTGTAGTGCTTGGCTGCATCCAGAAGCCGCCAGAGGCCCAGAAGCTGCATCACCAGTGGAGTTAGCCACGGCCCTGTACCAAGCTGTCTACTTGGCCACTCTTTGGGGCACACCTAATGATTTAGCATGGTTTAGGAAGTGTCTTCCTTCTCATCCGCTGAGCCTAATTCTTAGATGCTAGTCAGGGGGTCACTCACATATGCATATCCTTTAGCTCTTGCCTCACGATCAAGACTCATATGTCTATTTTCTCTTTCTCTAGAATCTATACAAGCTCTGTGCTTTCTGTATCTTATCTAGCTCTTAGCTGAAGGCCAAGAGGACCACATGAATACATAAGATCCTTTTTTGTGAATAAGAGTGTACATGTTTTTTAAAACAACTTCTGAGTAGTGAGTACATCCTGGGTGCATCTAAGTAGTACTTTAACTTCAAAAGAAAAAAAGCAGACTTTTTGCTTTACTTTGTATGGCCGTTTCTATTAATGACTTTCATCTTAACACTAAACTGCAGGCTCAGTCTAATGTTCGCATGAAGGAAATACACTCCATTGACATTAATCCATCTTGCCAATATCAATTGGCATTTCATCTTGATGATGCTTGGTATGTTTGAAAAGAAATACAAAGTATATAAATTCGTAAAATCACATAAAAGATCTCTCTAAGGCCATTTTTCATCTCCTTCAGACTTGGACCTTCAGCACTGACTTTCAATTAATTGAGTTTTGGGATAAACAAACATGTGATGTCCTAGATTTACTTTGTGGTCTCCGAATTTTGCCGTTAAATCTACCTAAAATCTAGACATGTACTGTAATATTTTAAATCAAAATATTAAAGTATAACAATATTGTTATGGTATGGATGGTAGACGCACTGTTCTTGAGCCCATTTAATTTTTCATAGGATGTAATGTCTCAGAATATATGATGTATATAATTTGTTAACTATGAAGTAATGGTATCCTCACATTTTCTTAAAGAAGTAGATATAATCTAAAAATGTTATTTCATTCATATGGGAACATTAGATAAAATTTTGGGGGGAACACTAGCTAATGTCTGACATTCTGTGCAATCCATAATATACTCAATTGATATATGCTGTGTGCTAATGCATTTTACTAGGCTTCTCCTGTGGCTTCTTTCACAGGTCTGGTGTTTTTGATACCAACTGTATGAAGGTAACACATGTGCATTGCCCCCCTCCAGCTTGGTTACGGTATGATAGATGCTTCATTCTTGAATTGACCTAATGAAAACAATTTTCTTGCTTCTTACGGATTTCTGTTAATTTGAACTAGAGATAACCATGATGATTTGGGAAACCTCGGCCACCTACGAAAGCCTTCATGGCTGCCTTCTTATTCAGTAAGATGCTATAGCCTCTGATACATTTTATCCTGATGGTTTTATATACCTTTGACCTGTGTTCAATTTGTGTTTTTTAATTCAGTAAAATGAGTTCAAAACAAAAAATAAGTAGGATGTGTAACGTCTAATATCTGTTTGATCTGTAGATAAGATACGGAGTTATCTAGACCATTGGTGCTTAGCGTTGTTTGCAGTTATGATAAACTAATTGTATTGATGAAAACGGTTGCCCTTGAGCAATTCAGGATGCCTATAGCTAGTGGTGGAGCCAGAAAAACGATTCAGGGGGGTTGAAGCTTAACTAAATACAAAATAGAAAGAGTGGATTGTCTTTAAACAATGCCCGAGTTGAATGTTTCATATGTAACTTAGATAAATGGTAGTTTAAATATGACTAATAGAGTTATAGATTTGATATATATGTCATATACATCGGTCAAGAGTAATGTTTTCAAATAATACTATGAATGAAAGCTAGTGGTAAAATATGGTGACGTTTGACTTGAAAAGTCAAACTGTAACTTTCATTTGAGATGGAGGGAGTTACTTTTTAATTATGTGTGATAAAGATAGTCAGGGAATGGATTAGAAACCACCAGCAAACAATGCCAAAAATTTCCAATCACCACCCATCCCACGTGCCGTCATGAGTTCCGGCATCAACCACCAAATTTCCTGGCAATCTTTTCCAGTGATTTTTACAGATCGGATCATTACCCACTGGCGACCATATAATGCCAGTTCCATTTGTTGCTTGCACCCATGATGGGTAGTTAAGGTCTTTAGTCCATCCATCTGCTGAAAACCAATCTAATCAAACAATCCCTTCTTAACAACCCTCTTCTTTCTACATGCTATGAATCTTGCTAAATGCGATCTTATATAATTGAACCTGGTGTACAGTGAAAGTACTTGATATATAAAGTTTAATTGCCATTTGATGAGGGAGAAGATAATGTCAGGGTGCATTGTAACTTAAATACATTAATTCGGTTGATCAATTGGCTCATGTCTTTACTAAGTTTCTTTTCGCTCCTAGGATAAAATATATTTGTAACAAGCTGTGTCAATATGCTTTATGCTTTTATGCTCAAGCTTTTGTGGAGTCTTGAATGTATTGTATCCCTAAGCCCAGTGTTTGAGTGTTTCCCTAGTTAGTATGGCCCCGCCTAGCACTTCTCATGTTCTCTACTAGTACATGCTTTAACACTGAATATCCTATATGGCTATACCTTTCAATACTTCATACTAGCGAGCAGTGGTTGTTGACTTGTTGATAGTTGATGTGTTTGAAGGCACTGGTAGATGTGGTTAGTTGTTGAAATAGATGACGGTGATGGCAGTATCGCAGTGCTGGTGAGTTTAACGGTGACTGATTGTCGGAACCGAGTGGCCGGTGGTTATGTTGGTTGCTTTTTTGACAGTGGCTGCAGGCAGTGGCAATCGGTGGTGGTGGTTTCTGCTATTTGCTGAGGTTGCTGCCAATGGTGGTAGTTTCCTACTTTCCTGCAGTGGTTGTCATTGTTGTAATGGCATACGTGGTCTCCATTTTCGTTGAGCGTTGACTATGTATACAACAACATCCTAGCCTTATTCCAAAAAAAGTTTGGGATCGGCTAACATGAATAGATATATGATATGAGAGTTCAAAACAATAAATAGAGAAAGCGAGACAATAAGATCAATCCTCCACAATTATACTCTCACTTAACTTCGCCCTCTCCAAAGTCGCTCTTATCTAAGATATTATGATATCATTCTTAACCACTTTAATCCACATCTTTCTAGATCATCCCCTCCCTCTCCTTCCTCCCTTCTCTCCACACCTCTCAATCCATTAACACTAGGTCTTCTACACATGACTAAACCACTACAACTGAGACTCTCACAGCTTATCTTCAATAAGTGCTACTCACTTTTCGCTTGATTGTCTCACTCCTCAAGTGGTTATTCCGCTTAAGGAATTTATAACTAATGTTGACTAGTTATAAATTTTGAAAACAATTTTCCCTATTGAAGAGTATATGTATGTTTCCAATATAGGTGGAAAGAGACAATTTAGGGTTAGTTCAGTAGTGTTTTTAGCTTGAAAATTAAAAACTAGATCATGAAGAAATGGCGTTTGTTTATTATCTGTACACTATTGAAAAAAGGATACTTGTTGAAACACTAAATATTTTAGTAATTTCAATAATTAGGTCGCAAATGTACCAAATATTAAATATGTGTTCAATGATACTTGATGTGGGGGCAAGATGCTTCAGACATACGATTAGGGCCACGGAATAGGGCAGGAGCGTTTAAATGGCACATGGTAATATAAGAATATATCATCTGTACAGAACCGTGCCACAGTTTGGAAAAGGAGCTGTGTGTACTCATACATTAACACACAAACACATAATATTATCTTCCATGCACACCACTTACTATTTTCGATTAATAATTTAGCTAATTATTTAATTCGTTTCACCTCAAGATGGAATCTTAGTTGCTTGAGTTGGTTGTCCTGTGACTCCTGTCTGTGTTTATGATTTCCAACCACTATCAATTTCAGTATGGACTCTATTCAGCTACAATTTGCTGGAATTATGGTTTGTATTAGTGTTTCATTGAAATTTCCATCATTTGCAATGGAGCCAAAGATTCACTATTTTTTGGCTTGAAAATATGATGGAATAAAGCAAAATGACTCACTAATTGTCTGTGCTTCTTTATTGTGAAGCAGCAGTCAGTCCATGTATTTTTCGACGCGATTTTCACTATGGGTCATTCGGAAACAGTCTCTCTGTGCTTTAGTACAGGGTAAGACTACGTACATCCGACCCCCCCTTACCCCACCGTAGGTGGGAGCCTTTGCGGCACTGGGGTAATGATGATGATGATTAGTGTTTCATTGAAGTGCAAGTTCACTGAGCTTAATTTGTTTGGTACTTCTAAATCCAGATCTATGCAGTTGGATCAGATGATGGACTTCACCTTTTGGATTTCTACCCGGACTGTAGCTCCCCATGTCATGTAGATTTTGAGTATGAACTTCTAAATCTTTTTCACATCAGTATTGGTCGCAAACCCCCATAGGTGTATACTTTGTTCTATTATATACTCCATCCTACAATCAAGTTCCCATATGACCAACATAGATATTAATGCATGATTTTTTGTTTTGCCTATATAGTGAGGAGATAGAAGGCACAAGCCAAGTACAAAGTCAACACAGACGAAATGAATTTATCTCATTAAGAGAGGGTGTTACAGCATGCACAGTTCATCCCATAACTGGCACCATAGTAGCTGGAACGAAGGTCAGTTTTTACAGCATATAGGCAAGTATTTTTTTACATGTTTCTGAGGTTTTTTCCCTCTTTGGTTGACATCATTTTTTAATTATCAATCAATTCAGCGGTCGTCACTCCTAGTGATATCCCAAGCACCAGTCTCATGTCAAGGGGATGATGATTGTCAACGCTGCAATTTGAATGTCCCAAAGGCCCTTGAGCATGCTGCCATTGATGCATCATGAGATTATGATTTATTCATGGTCTCCAGTCTAGTAGTTGTCCAAGAACAACACATCGACTCCTCTAGGGATAAAGATTTTTTAACGACACCAGTCACACCACAAAGCAAAACACACACCATCTCTTACGAGGGTAAAATGCATAAGTAGTGGTTCATTTACAAAGGGAAGACACAGACACGAAGTAGTGCTATTACAGCAAGTAAAGTTTTGGATGTGATATGTAAGACTAACATAGTATGTTTGTGGTATAAAGCGTTGGTACTCTTGGTTCCATTATGTGTTGCCGTGTTGGGCTGCATGCAAGTTGTTTCATGCTAGGTTGCATTATATACCACTATGGGTCGACAAGGTCCCGGTTCCGGAACCTGACCAGGACGGCTGATTTTTTATTAGGGCAGTGAATTATGATAAAAATAAAAAAGAGACCATAATGCACAATAAGTATAAAAGAAAATGCTTAAAAATTAGAAGTTGAAATGATCAATAATGGTCCTCATACTTATTTAGGCAATATTTTATTACTAAAGTTAAATAGTTTTAAGCATCATTTCTCTTGCTTAAAATGGTCAAAATTAAGAAACAATGTTTTTAAAACATTATTTTTAACTTTTCTATGGTCAAAAGTAGAAAAGGGGCTTGGTCAACTGCCTTTGCATGCTAAAATATTGACCAACTCAGCCTTGCGAGCTAGCTTGCAACAGACTGACACACATATGACATATATGTGAGCAAATCTTTAGACTGCTAGCCCCATTACATCTAACTATATCAAATGATGTCGTAAACGGCGTTTCCCGGTGAGTCCATAGCGGAGCTGGTACTTGACATGGCTGAGAACTGCCGCATTCTCAAGTGCACCATCTCAGCCTGCGCAATGGCCAACTGTGTTTGGAGCTGGTCAATTTGTTCTTGAAGGCATGAAATGGCTGCTACACAACCGTAGACAGGATCTCTAACCCTAGCATTTGCCTCATACACCATTGAATTCACTGCATCGCCTCGCCAATGTTTTGGTAATTCCTAAACGGAGTGTCCCAAATTACAATTGCATGTCAGTTGAATAAATTAAGGAAGTAATATTTGCTGATTTAGTCCCATAAATTTTATCTTTGTTCTTAGTCACGTAATTTTACTTTATCATATCGGCAATTAATAAGTTTATTTGTTCCACATCAATGACTTATGATATAATGTATAATTTATGCCAAAATTTAGACCAAACATAGTACATTCTGACGGAAAACTCCTTAACCCAAACAAATTGATTAGTTACAACTTACAAGACATATTCAGCAAGTAACTAAAATTAGGGCATTGATAATGAATCCTAACACCATTAAAGTTGCATTGTGTATGTCTTTAAAGCGGCAATGCAAGTTTTCTCTCAAAATTGTCTTCACAACATATCACGAATGAACTCGTAAATATAAGTAGATACTTGTATATTGATTACCTTTTACCCCCTCATGTAATTTTTATGATAAAAATTGAAAGTTTTGTTATTTCCTTAATAGATATGGAGTAGTACATAAGAAACTAAGAATAAACTTTGAATAACTTATGCGTAGTATTCGGTAGAGGAATTAAGTGCAAGAAAGACTTGGTTTTAGTCTATAGACATACTTTTTAGAGTCGAGAAAACCATGAAGTAATTAAGTAAATATACACTCTCAATTTGTTTTAGGGAAAAAGTCATTGCTACACCCTATTTACTTCTCTTGTCATTTTATTATCACCATAATTGAACATCAAATACTTCACTAGTCCTGTATTTTTTCCCACCAAATGACTATCCATATTTTATACGGAGTAATATTAACAAAAACAAATTAAAGTACCTATGTTTTGTGGTGGCCATTTATTCGATTCGTCTATTATAATACTCCCCCCGGTTCTTAATGAAGTTTACACTTTGACTTCACACATATTAAGGAAATAAATTTGACTTTACTGTAGAGTGCACTGTTTGGTGTAGATTTGTTTGCCAAATAAGTCAAATAAGGAAGTGTAAAGTTTAATATGGGACAACCCAAAAAGGAAAGTGTAAAGTTAATTCAGAACCGTAGGGAGGAGGGAGTAGTATTGATACCAAATACTTTAATTCATTCTAAAATCCAACAACTTTATTTTAATTTCGTTTCGAGGGTCATATTTTTTAAAAGCGTGATAAATTAGAGAAGATGCCGATTAAGGACAAATCAAAGACCTGTAAGATGCTACTACAGTACTACTTTCTGTAATCTATCTATTCTAAGTTAAACAAATTAGCTAGAGATTAATATGCTACAATCTGTTCTAGGAAGTTAAATGACTAGAAAATTTCTGCATATACAATGACACTTTAAAAGGGTCAACATCACCCCTAATCTCATCTATCTCACTTCACGTCTAAAACCATTTTCTAAATTATTAAATAATCCAACTCACTGCATACAAAAGTACACAGACTACAAACTAACATATAATGCTCTAATCTACTCTTTCATGAAGGTTGTTTTTTTAGAGTAGAATCTAATATAAAAGCAAATTTATAAGCGACCTTTATCAAACTAAGTGAAGACATCATTAATCATTGCCAATATTTCTATTGATATATACTTTCTCCGTTCTTTTCTAGTCACAACATTTCCATTTTCATGTTTGTTAACGCGCAACTTTGACTGTAACTATACTTAACATTCGATTAGTTAAAAAATATAAAAAATCAAATTATGCTAAGAAAAGTGGAAGACAGTATGAGAGAGATGTAACATAGAAAGAAAAGAAGGTAGCTAAGAGCTTAAAAAACAATTACCTGTAGGATTTTGTTGACATTGCTAGCACCAAAAACCTTATGCACACTAGCAAACTTGTGGGGCTCATCAGCTGGAAAGTGAGGAGCAAAAACACAATCTTGAGTACATCTCCTCCTAAGCAGCTTACATGCTGCACATGGGGAAGCTCCACCATGCCCTTTTCTCCCACTTTCCTTCATCATCATCATCACTTCCAATTCAATTCAATTCTATTATTAATTGCTAGTCAACCTAAGACCAGTTGCTGAGATATATAGATTGCCTGAAATGCTATTATATATAAATAAATGGCTGTCTTGCCTTTGTAGGGACTATGTACGAACTCTATATTAATCACTGAAGATTTATCTATCCAGCTAAATCATACGATAGTCTATATATATATAAGGAAAAATGAAAAAATATAGTACTGTATATTTATTCAAGCTTATTAAATTAGCTTGGGAGCGACAGAGCCAAATAATGTTTGGGAGTATATATATATATATATAAATGAAAAAGTTAAAATGGGAATTTATTCGGATATCTTTGGGTTGGACCCACAAGTGGATAGGAGTGGATCATGGTTTGGGTTAGCTAGCTAGCGTACATCCCAGGTAGATACGATGTGATGCACCCGATCATATCACATATGGTCAAAATTAAACATAGCATCCAAATTTTCAATACTTTGAATAAGTTTATCCCCCGAGCCCCCGACACGCACTGTGTTATTCCAAATTAAATATGTACCTACAACCATAAATATATTATCATTATCATTATTATTATTATTATCATCATCATCATCATCATCATCATCATCATCATCATTATTATTATTATAGTTTTTTTTGGAAGAATTATTATTATTATAGTTATAAAATCAATTGTGACACGTTTTTTTCAGAAGAAGGCTTAAATTGAAATGACAACACTTATAGGGAGTAAACAGACAAAAGGACCACAAGCAACCGTTAGCCCTTGAACCATACTTAAAACCAATCTTCAAAAAAGCAATATGACTCGTTGATCTTGTAGACGGTCAAAACAGATCTCTCATCATTCAATCCTAATGCAAAAGTCTTACAACAATAAAAATAACCAATAGAAATATAAACAGTCCGATCATGGAAAATAAACAGGAAAAAATCAGTAAAATTAAATTTCAGCTTCGTCTTCAAGAGCACAATTGCCATCCACGCTCCACACCCATAGGTTTGCTTCAGAGATCCCAACGGATCTAGAGTTCGGGACCCGCCGCCTCCCCGTTTATTGGCTTGTCAAGAGCCATGCTATCACCATTTGGATCCTCCTGTTCCTGTTCTTCCCAGATCCTCTTGCGTTTCTGATCACACGATATCTTCTCGGTGCTCACCGAGTCTCCTTCCTTTGCCATGCTTTTGCCTGGATCCACGCACTCAGCCTTGAAGATCACTCATCTGCTGCATCCTCATTCCTGTGCTTGAGGTGCCTCCGACTAGCCACCTCCCCCGTGGGACTAGTCTTCCCTCCTCCCCCATCTCTAAGTACCACCCCATAAGATTTTTCTAACACCATATTATCCCCCTCATATGTCAATAATGGACAAAACTTATCAGAATGGCCAATGACCCGACAAACAAAACAAAAACTAGGGAGTTTTTCATACTTGAAATCTACCCAGTGGCCAACACCCCCTTTCCTAAGGGCTGATCCCTTTTTTCAGAGGCTTTCCAATTAATTTCCATGCAGACCCTAATCCGCATATAAGCATCGATCTCACTTTCCTTCAAAATGGCTCTCATCAAAGCTAATAAAATCTCCAATATAATTACCAACCCTCCTAGAAATGCCTATATTCATAAAACCATAAGGGACATTATGAACCTAAACCTAGAAATCAGCCTCATTTAGGCTAACCTTGAGAGGAATATCTGTTGGCCTAACTTCCTTGAGAATTAACAAATTCCTTTCAAACAACCATGACCACTTCTAAAACACGTATCATATTCACAATATGGTAAAAAGTGAAAAGATATCTCTTTTCACCTATCTCTTTTATTGAAACACCTTTGTCTCGACTAGGGGTGGGAAAATATACCGAAATTTCGGTATACCGGCCATACCATCCCGAAAAATACCGAATTTACCGAAATTTTCGGTATACCGAAAAGTTCGGTACGGTATGATACCATACCGGGTCACTTCGGTACGGTAAAGGTATGGATTTTTTAGATTTTCGGTATTTCGGTATATACCAAAATACCGTTAATTTTCGGTATGGTACGGTATATACCGAAATACTGATATACCGAAATAGAATTTGTAAATTTTTAGGGCCAAACCCATTAAATGAAATTATTAAAATACCAAGGCCCAAAATTAAAATAACCCATCTTATAATACTACGGCCCTTCTCTAGTTCTCCCAAGTAGAGGCCTAAATCCCTAATCAAATAAATGGGAGAATTTGAGTTTGCACCCCATGTTTTGGGTGATATTTGACTTTGCACCCCATTTTAAAAATAATGCATGCACCCCATTAGCCCAAAAATTGTGAAGGAGTGGGGTGCAAAGTAAAATAATTTTATAGTGAATTGAGGTGCATACATTAATGATTTTGAAAATAGGGTGCAAACTCAAATATCACCCAAAACATGGGGTGCAAAGTCAAATTCTCCCCAAATAAATCAACGTAGAGTCAAGCAGCTTCTCTTCTCTTCAACAAGTGACAGAGCTGTGGACTATTGAGCATTGACGATGGAGATGCGGACGAGTGACGAAGACGCCATTGACGAAGCACGGAGTAGCGGACAACCGACATTATTTGCTAAAGCTTAACCATCCTGGTAATATGAACAATCTCGTCTATGCTCATTCTATATTTATAAACAAATGATAAAGTATATTGATAAAATATTTATACGGCGGACGACCATCATATTACCAAAGTAGAAAAATCTCTTATTTATACGGAGCTGCAACAATGATTCAAAGATTTGTTATTACAAACATTAGTTATCATTGATTTATGTTAGATAAATATTCTAATTTTCATTATGGATTGTGTTGAGATTTGAGATATTAGCACATAATTTTAGTATTTTCTAGTTTGGATTAAATATTGTGTTTTAGTTTTGGTATCGGTTTATGTATTGATGTCGTATGCTACTTTTGACTTGTTAAAATCAGTTTTTTTTGCCAAGAATTTTTTTTTGAATTTTCGGTATAAAACGGTATGGGTTACATACCGTACCGAATTTTCGGTATACCGAAATTCGGTATACCGAAAATTTCGGTATGGTAACGGTATGACATTTACCAATACCGGATTTTCGGTACGGTATGCGGTATGACGTTGAAATTTCGGTATACCGTACCGAACCAGCCCTAGTCTCGACGCCACAAAGAGGCCATAAGATCCTTGAAAATCTGAAATTTGATCCTCCGGTCGGTAGGTAGGGTATCTACCATCGGAAATATCGCCCGCCGCTCATCCGCCACCTCCTCATCGACTTCGTCATCATCGAAGTTCAGCTCCTCTCCATCCCCTCCAATAGCCATGAAGTTCAGCTCCTCTCCACCCCCTTCAATAGCCATGTTGTTGTATTGATTGACAATATCTTCCATTGGAAAACCTTGCCGCTAGTTCAAAATGAAACCCGACTCAGGCGTTGGTGCTTCCGAATATGGCCCCGTGTACGAGCTTCTTGGTGCAGGGACTTTCATGGAGCCTACCCCAGAGTGGCGGGTGGTGTGGCGTTGGCGTGGACCGAACCGCATCAGGCACTTTCTTTGGATTGCTTTGCATGGAAAACTCCTCACCAACGAGGAGTGGAGGCGGCAACCCTTGGTGGATGTGGGTGAGTGCTCGAGATGTCACTTGGGGTCTGAAACAATCCTGTAGGTGTTGCGGGACTGTCTCTTTGTGGTTAGTACCTGAGAGCATTTCGCCTTTCTTTCAGAAGATTAACCGAGATGTGATTCTCCTCACATGCCTTGGATCACACACCATCTGAATTCATCGACTTCTAGTCTTCTCTTTGGGGTTGCCTGCTGGTCTCTTTTGAAGACCAAGAATGATATCTTTACCGATACTCGCACTGCTCCTGAGGCCTTTTCACAACGCATCTACTTATGGGCCAATTCGGTAGAGGAGGCTTTGATACGTGACCAGTTAGTTCATACTCGCTCATCTATAAAGATGGTGGTGGATGTCTCTTGGTTGTTGCCACCACCTGAGTGGATTGCTCTCAATTCCAACAGTCTGTTATTCCTGAGACCGAACGAGCAACCGTAGGAGGCTTGTTCTGTGACTTCGATGGGTGTTGTCTGCTAGCAACATATTCGATCATGAATCTGGGAATTTGCTCAATCACCAGATTTGAATTGAGAGCGGCTATGACAAGTTTGCAGATTGCTTGGGAGAGAGGGTATAGTCGTGTACGTCTTCAGGTGGATTCACATGCTGCGGTTCAACTACTGTTGGGTGATAACGAGCTTACACATCAGCACATGAATCTGGGATATTTGCTCAATCACCAATTTCGTGAGTTACGTTGCTTGATCAAGAGTAAGTGATCAAAGTTGAGCATATTTATCGAGAGGGCAACTAGGGTGCTGACTTCTTGGCTGGCCTAGGTTGATTGTGAATGAAAGATAGGCGTGATTGCACTTATGATTTTACCAAAAAGTACTTCGCGTTCCATTATCTGCATAACGTAATACTCCCTCCGCCTCTTAAAACTTTGTCATCTTTACTTTTTGGGACGTCCCAATTTTTTTTGCCACTTTCCCTTTTAATCAAGGGAAAACTAATAAAAATACCCCAAACTTTGAAGGGGTGTGAGGTAAACACCCCAAACTTTCATATGTAATTTAAATACCCTAAACTTTGTATAAAAAATTATTTTCGCACCATTGTCATGTATTATTTCTTTCAAAAATTTAAATTTATGGGGTCAATTGCATAATTCAATATTTTGTGGTTTCTGTTATTTCTCTCTCCTATGCACAAATGTAAACCTTACTTTATCTTATTATTACACAATCATCACGTGAAATTAAAAGTTACGAGTTTGGTTAAAAAGTTGGCTGATAAATCTGATAAGCCAAAAAATAGAGCACCAAACGGGCTCATAGTCTTTTGAATTGAAGCTATGTAAAATTGGAGTGAATAGTGTAAAGAAGATCTATGTGAGCGACTTTATGTTTTTTAAACTAAGATTGTTTGACAGAAATGAAACACAATAATGTAGATAGAAAATACTACGTAGTATACATCTCACAATCCGAATGTTTTTTTGTATAAATCTAAAATAATACGAAGTACAGTTTTAGAGGCCAGAGACAATTTTTTCCCTTTTTTCACTTGTTAATATAGACGTAATTTGAGCAGATTTGACAAATTAAAATAATATAAAAAAATAGAATAAGTAGAATATAAAAATATTACTCCCTTCGTCCCATAAAATTCTTCCCACTTTTCTTTTTAGGCCGTCCCAAAAAATTCTTTCCACTTACCATTTTTGGACAATTTGCGTGGTTCATATTCATTTCACATTTTTCTTACACAACTGCAACCATACATTTCCACTTTATTCTACTTTCTTAATATGTGTGCCAAGTCAAAATGAGAAGAATTTTCTGGGACGGAGCGAGTATAAAAAAATATGAATAAGGAAATGATAAAAAGTAGAATAAGTAGGAAATAGAAGAAAGAAAAAATAAGAAAAACTAGACAATAAAAAATCGTCGAGGAATACATATTCCCTCGGTAAATATTCTTTTGTTTGCTAAACTTTCATTTTTTGGAAGTTGTTAAGGCTTAAAGTTCCATCCTGGAAGGTCAACATGGTAGGAAGAGTAGTCCATAGTAAAGAGTATTATATAATGTTCCATTGTTTTATAGCTTTTCGGTGTGAGACACATATTTCAACAGGCCCCCTCAACGTGAATCGGACTAGACAATATCAGAGTGTATAAATAAGTCAAACAGACCCTTAACAAGCTACACATAATTATGATGCTAAACAAGCAGTCAAATCACAACCGAAATTGACTCTGACACCATGTTAAGATCCGAGGTTCCATCCTAAAAGGTCAACCTTTTAGGATGAAACCTCGAATCTTAACATGGTATCATAGCCAGGTCGATCCATAACTATGATGTGAGCACCCTATGAAAAATGACGATACAATTATAAAAACGAGAATGACGAAGCGATGAAAAAATGAATGACATCACAATTCAGACAATGTCTGATCGTGAGGAGTGGTGTTGTTGTCCCACACCAGATATCTTTAAAACAATTAAGCACTATATTGAGATCTTGGACTAATCTTCCTATCAGGTTGACCTTTTAGGATGAAACTCTGAATCTTAACAGAAATATTATTTGTTTAATGCACTTTTTTTTTATTAATTTCCATTTTAAAATAATCAACTATTTTTACTTTTTCTACTCAATCATATTCTTTTTCATTCTTTTCCACCACTATCCTACTTCTTCTACATTTTCACTATCCTTATTATTTTTCTCTAATATTGTGACATGTCCTAGTAGCAAGAGATGTGTGACTAGTAAAAGAGATTTGAGCTAACGAACTCAACATGGTCATATAATAAATTTGGCGGTTTCAGTTCCAAATGACGAATTAAGACCCCCTAGATAGTTTAGTGAAACCTAAGTTTTATAATGCTTAAAAATACACACATGACACATTAGACAATCTAAAAGTTATACTACGTACATCTTTTAGAATGTGGAATAATACATAATATCTAGAAAAATCAACATATAACTACGCGATACTATATATTAAAGGGAGAACTATCAAATAAGCCCTCGAACTTTCATAAAAAGTGCAAATGAGCCCTTTTACAGAAGACTTTGTTCGACTGTCGCCATTTGGGGCGGTTTTCAGTGGAATTTTTTGAAGATTTTTTTAGCATTTTCTTTATTAAGTGTAGTTTATCTATACCAAATTGCAGCTAAAAATTCAATTGAGAAGGCAGTCAAATGATTTTATGAAATATATTGCGCTGTCTAACTGCGCAGTTGATAGAGTAATTGTCTAGAGAGAAGTGAGAGCTAGAGAGAGAAGTGCAATATATGCTTCAATAGAATGATTTGTCACCCTGATAACTACCTCCAGAGGAAGTATTTATAGGGAAAATACGGGCTGGGCTCCCAAGCCTTGGGCTTGGGAGGCCCATTTACAACTGGACCGCTATTGGGCCAAATACAAAGCCATTAATGGGCTATGCAAATGAATAAGTATAAGATCCGGTTCTGTGAGACTTCCGTGGCCGACGAGGGCGCGGCCGACGAGGGCGTAGCCGACGAGGACACCCTAGTTCCTTGGCCTCAAGACCATATTCTGGATTGGCCCTCTTCGGCCGACGAGGGTCTTCTGGCCGACGAGGGCACCTCGTGGTGGCTGTGTTTTCTGTTCTTCTGAGTATGTGGGTCCTGGGGCCTAGACCCATATACTCCATCAGGAGTCCCCCACTCTCTAAGCTGAGATGTAGACGAAGTGAAGGAGAGTAGATTTCTGTGCTTGATACTTCCTGGCCGATGCGGGACCACGTTGGCCGTTCCCTGTCGCGGCGCTTGGTGGCCCTGTGTTTTGCGTTTGGCCGTTGCCTGTCCCCTGGTGCGGCCGGGGAAGGCTATTGTTCCTCTGGTGCGCTCCATTTGCTGGATGATGCGTGTTCTGGCACAGGTGGCCGATGAAGGTGGTACCTGTCCTTGGTTGCTGACTGGGTAAAGTCTCCCTCTTGGGCTGGTGAGGCCGACGAGGGTACTCTGCATTCCTTTTGGCCGTTGTTGATGATGCCTTGTGTGTTTGGACGACCAAGCGTCATATTGCCCAAGGCTTGGGGTTGATAACACTGTCTGGCCGAAGAGGAGGTCGTGAGGACCTCGGGGCCGTTGCGGTACATGGACGACAATAGTTTAGGTATGTTGACCTTTCTCTTGGTTCCTGGCTTGAGTGATGTGGTTTCAAGGCCGATAAGTGTCCTGTGATCTCAAGCTTTGCTGTGGCCGACGATGCACCATGATGTTATGGACGTTGTGGTGCTTGTCTGATGTTGTAGTTGTGGACTTGGTGTATTTTTGGATTTCTTTTGATTTTTCCTTTTAATCTTGAGGCCGGTGTAGTCCCCCAGTCCCCCACTGCTTCAGGCCGAAGAGTGAGTGAGGGGTGAAGGAGTAGATTGAAACGTAGGCCGAAGTGGGATCCTCATACTGCCCTTGAATCCAACCCTTTGGCGATTTCCTGACCAAGGTAACCCTGTGGGAGAACCCTTGGACGCAGGTCGCTTGCAAAGGGTTATCATCAAGGATTGAGTGCGAGGGCCTCATGGTCGTTACGTTCATCTCCTTTGGGATGGTGTGACCATCTGGGTGGCCGATACGAGTGCCGTTGGGGTACCGTTGTATGCTGTTGGCCGTAGAGTTCCCTGGCCGTTCCGGGTGTTTTGCTCCTCTTTCCCGTTCCGCAGAGCCTGTTTTGCCAGCGGGCTGTTATGTAGTTTGGGCTTGGCCCATTGGTGACGTGGTGGCCTCCCGTTGGTGGCCGTTGATGTGGCCATTGGGAGGGTGCCACGTGTAGTGACCGTTGGGTGGGGGGTTCTATAAATACCCCTCTCCATCCGACGAGAATCCTCACTTGCAATCTGAGTTGTCGAAGTGCTGGCCAAATTCCTAGAGAGATAAACTCCCAAGCTTGTGTTCTTCGTGTTCTTCGTGTCCAAGGTTAGTGTTCATCGAAATCTTCTCTGTACTTTGCATATTTTGCTACCTAGGCTAGTGATCTAGTGTTAGGCGCTTGAACACCCTTAGATCTTGAAGTAGGCTGCAGCATACCCGAACTAGTGTTTAAGATGAAAAACTTCAACGAAGAGTACTATCCCTACGACGACGAGCCCTACGCCCAGTCCCTTGATTATCAGGTGGTCGAGGAGTTCTGTGAGGAGCTTGAGGATATGAGCTCGTTCAGGACCGGGGAGCCGGCCGAGGAGGACGATACGGACGAGGGGTCCGCGTCATCGTCTGGAGATGGGGACGCAGGTGTCTCCCGAACTGCTGATGGGGCGTCCACGTCGGCTGCCATTCCCTGCCCAAAGCCAGTGTTTGCTGTGAAGGGTGTCGCACCGCCGAAGAGGGTAAGGAGGCCGCAGAGAGGGTCGGCCTTCTCTTACTTGGATCTGACGAACATCTTCGTTATCAGGCCGCAGAGTAATGCGGGTGAATATCTGGTGGCGCAGATGTATCTGGGGCCGTACGGTAGAGTCAGGGCCCCCAGGCCGACGGATCATGTGCTCAATCCACCCCCGGGTTACTTCGGAGTGTACCCGATGAGTTTTGCCAAAGGGATTAGGTTCCCGCTTCATCCCTTTATCACCGAGTACCTTGACATGGTGGGGCTTCCTCCGGCTTTATTGACGCCAAATAGTTACTCGCTCATCGTCGGCTTCCTTCTGCGGTGTGCTGAGTTGGATTTCAGGCCGACGACGGCGCTGTTCATGAATCTTTACCAGATAGGACGCGGGAGTCACCAGAACTGTGCGGCTTATGCCATTCTCCAACAACTGCCTAAGAAGAGGAGTTTTACTGACCTGCCGACGTCCATCCATGGCTGGAAGGGAAAGTTTGTGTTCGTGTCTTTGGGCGAGGGGGGCACAGAGTTTCCCTCTGTCGGCCATACCGGCCGTTTTAATCTTCATGATACGCCGAGGGGCTCCATCTTGGACGCTCAGGTTGAGGCTTTCCTGAAAGGAGGGCCGAGGAGTGTGAAGACGTATATTACCGAGTACAAAATGGCCGCCCTCGGCTTTGTACAGTATTTTGTGTATGGTGATCTTGACGACGATGTGGAGTTGTGGCCGAAGATGACCACGTCTTATGAGGAGGCTGATGGTCCCGATCTGGGGGTGCCAGCTGAGGCCGATGGTAAGTCCCTTTTGATGCGCTTCCTGTCGTCATACTTTTGTATTCCGTTTTTCTAACCCTTAGTGTTTTTTGTGATGCAGGTTTTGTGATGGATCGCATGTCATTTATGAGGCGGGCACAGCTCAAAGCGACCGAGGAGCTGAAAGCCCAACAGCCTGGTGCCTCCCCTGCGGCTAAGCCCCCGGTGCAGCCGAAGAAGAAACGGCAGGCCGATGAGGGCCAAAAAAAGTTGACCGAGGTGGGGATGAAGCCTCCCAAGAAGTCAAAGAGGGCTTCCTCTGCCGGTGATGCTGGGACGTCGGCTGTTCCTTCTGGGGACGGAGGGGGTTCAAACCCTGATGCTTTGGTGGACACCCTTCGGGCCCTTCGTCCACCACTCTCTCCACTGTTCCTGCTGCCGTAACGGCCGCCTGAAAGAAAGGGTCCAGCCGAGAGCTGGTCAGAGGGACCTACAAACTCGAGGTGGAGTACCCTGTCAAAGGGGGCTGTTCAACGAGATCGTTGACGGCCACGAGGTGATTTCTCAAGCCATCCCTGACGAAGACCGGTCTTATCTGAAGAAGCTCGGCCATGTGAAGATGTACGATGGTGGGATGGACCACATCGTCCAAGTAAGTACTCGTGCCCGCTTCGTCTGACTTTCCTCTTCCCCCTTTTTTTTGTTATGCGATGGTCTAACCCATTTTTTTTGCAGGGTGCCTTCATGTTGATGGAAAGAAATAGGAAGCAACAAAAGGAGATTGCTCGCCTGAGGCAATTTGAGCAAAAGGTGGCCTCGGCCGATGAAGCGCTGGGCAGCTTGGAGAGGCAGCCTTGACGTTGAGAGCCTGAAGAAGAGGGCTGAAGAGGCCGATCAGCTAGCCGCCGAGAAGGAAGGGGCCCTCCAGCGTCTGGCCGATGTGGAGCGTGCTCGTGATGAGGCCCTCCGGCGTGCGGAGGAGGCCGAGAAGGGCAAGGTCAGTGCAGAGCTGGCTCTTAGCGCTGCCGAGGAGAAGGCCGTTGATGCCGCTGTGCAGAAGTTCCTTCAAACCGGCTGGAAGGACGAGGGCCGGCTTCCTTTTTGCTTTGAGGTCGTGGCTGCCAAACTCGTCGACTGGGTGACCCAGTCCCCCGATGGCCAGGCATACTGGGAGAAGGAGATGAAAATCTTCTACGACCTTGGCCAATACCGGATGCAACGGCTGTTGTATAGGAGGCTTCAACGGCGTTTTCTCGATATGGGTGTGACCAAGGAATGGGCCGTCGGCCTTGAGCTGCCTTCATTAATGAGGCATCCTGAAGCAGAGTTGGAGCTTCCGGTGGCTGAACGGCAACTCCCCATTGAGAGCTCACGCATCAACGACGATTGGGCGTATAAGCGGAGCATGTTTGAAGATACTGCGACGTCGGGTGTCGCTGCCGGTACGTCTGTTGCCCCGGCCGAAGAGGGAGCTGAGGCCGAGAAGGACTCTGAAGCCCTTCCGGAGCCATGATTCCGTGTATTTTGTTTTCTGACTTTTAACTATGTAACGGCCCAGAAGCCCTCTTTTGTACTTTCCCAATCCATGAATGAAAAAATGCTTCGTCTTTCACGTGATTTTTGTATTCTCTTCTTTCCGTGATTGTATGACGTCCCCGTGTGGGTGTTTGCTTGCCTTGTTGCCAGAATACTTAGGATTTTTTTTGAAAATTTTCCTAAGTACTAAGTCAGTCATTGCTTTAGAAAAATCTTCCAAGTAGTTGGCCGAAGAGGGTGCCCTCAATTGTTTTGGGTGCCCACTTCGTCTAAGTGTTTGGGAGTTGTAGTCTTCTCTGCCTGTTACCCTTGTCGGCCATACCTTCGATATTTGTGTTTGGAGTCCACTGGCAACTAGGGCAACCACCTTTGTTGTCTCTATTAGTTGACAAAGCCCCACCGGTCGTCGGTTAGGCTGATACGAGCAATTATGGGTGCATGAGTGACCGCTTCGTCTTGGGCTGGCCCTGTGGTAAGGTGATTGCCCAAAATTTTTTAGGCCATGTAATTTTCCCTGCGTGGTACCGTCGTTGGCCAAGTTAAACGGTTGGCCGATGAGGGTACCCGGTGTGTTGCCTTTTCTTTTGCATTTGCTTTCCTTAGGGTTCTCTAAGTGTTGGAATTCACTTAGAGATTTTCAGCCCAAACCATCGTCTTGGTTTTAGCGCCTTTAACGGCCGACTAGAGTCTCGTGGCCGGTAGGGGTTGCCACCCTTGTGTGTGACTTTCGCGTGGATGTAATGTTGCCCGCTTCGTCCCGGGCTCCCCTTTTCGGAGTGAAGTTGTAATTCCCTTTTCATGCTAAGTGATGGTGCTTCAAGGGCTATGGCCGATGAAGGTTACCACTCGCGTGTCACCCAACCACTTTGGTTAGGGTTTTATAGGTGTATGATTCGTCCTTGACAATTTCCTTGTGGTGCGTGGCCGCTTCGTCCACATTGCCTGTTGGTAATGTTTATCTTTGTATTCAACTGATATGTACTCAGCCAGATGTGGCTGTTTTGTGGGGATTTATTTTTACTGTTCGAGGCCGGCAAGTGCGCACGGCTGTCGGCTTCCCTCTTTTTTTTGTTGTTCCCCGTTTCAGGGAGTGTCCTTCTTTCAGGCTTTGGCTAAAGGGGTCGATGGCCCTTCGGCCGGTTCGGACTTCGTTTATAACGTCCGTGATCTCAGGGGGGGTCCCGTCGCCTATTTATGACGCGGGCTAGACTTTTGGTTGGTATCCAACGGCTGTCGTTGACCCTCCCTGAGTTTTCGGATTTTGTCACCTCGGCCATGATTTCAGACCTGTCGTCCTGCGATCAGGCGCGTGGACGACGCGGTGAACTTCCCGTTTCAAGACGCGGGCCGTTTGCGAGCCCATCGTCCTGGGGACGTCGTCGGTCCTGCCTGAGCATTTTCGCTCTAAGGGGCCGATACGACGTGCTCTCTCAGCTGGCCTAAGCCTTTCGCTGATACAAACTACAATGGGCATGCTTGGGCTTTTCGCTCAAGATATGCAGATGCGAAGCGCCACATCGGCCATGCCTGAGCCTTTCGCTCTAAGGTGGCCGATCAGGGCACTTTGTTCATGTTCAAGTCGAACTCCAATAAATCAAAGGAAACATGATTTTTATTCAAAAGTGGCTCAAGGCCGAGGGTGGCTTTCAATCAATAACCCGTCAAGGGGTGAGGGCTTCGCCGGCTGCACCTCCTTCGGATTATTGATAAAACTTCACCAAATGGTGTACATTCCACGTTCGTGGTACATTGGTCCCGTTTGGGCGTTTAAGCTTGTAGGTGCCGGGTTTTACCACGGCACTGACGATGTAGGGACCTTCATACTTCAAGGCTAACTTGCCTCCTTCCGTCGGCTGGCTTGCTTCCCTTCGGCGGAGGACGTAGTCCCCCACTTGGAATTCTCGGGAACGTACCTTGGCGTCATAGTATGATTTTACTTGACGCCGGTAGTTCTCTGCTCGGATGAATGCTTGCTCGCGTCTTTCTTCGACCAGGTGGAGGTTGATCCTCGTGTTCTCTTCATTAGCATGAGGGTCGTATTGTTCCACCCGTCGGCTGGGAATAGCGACCTCTGTGGGTGCCTTCGCTTCAAAGCCGTAGCACAGGGCGAAGGGTGTTTCACCCGTTGCCCTCCTCGGCGTAGTACGATAGCACCATAGGATGTTGGGGAGCTCGTCAACCCAACTCCCTCCCGCGTCCTGTAGGTTCTTCTTCAGCCCCTCCATTATGGTTCTGTTGGCGTTCTCAACCTGCCCGTTGCCTTGAGGGTAGGCAACGGAGGAGAAACGGTGCTTTATTCCCCACTCTCGAAGGAGCTCCTGAACGGGCGCCGCTTCAAACTGGGTGCCATTGTCGGATATGATCTCTTGGGGGACACCGAAGCGGGTGAGAATGTTCTTGTGAACGAACTTCTGACACCTGGCCCCCGTGATGCTGGCCAAGGGTTCCGCTTCGACCCACTTGGTGAAGTAGTCGACTGCGACGATGATGTAGCGGTTGTTGCCGGCAGCTCTGGGCAGAGGGCCGACCAGGTCAATCCCCCACCTCGAGAACGGAATAGCAGTGCTGACGGGGGCATAGTTGACGGCTGGCCGACCAGGGGCCTTCTGGAGTACCTGGCATGTGGTGCACTTCCTGGCCAGGTCCGCACAATCTCGTGCCATCGTCGTCCAGAAGAAGCCCTGGACGACGAGACGCCGGGACATGCTGAAGGGGCCCTGGTGCGAGGAGCAAACACCACAATGGACTTCCTCCATGGCCACGTCGGCCTCATCCTGGTGCAGGCATCAGAGGAGAGTGCCATTATAGGATCATTTGTACAGTTTGCCATCTTCAATGGAGTAGCTTAGGGCCCTGAGTTTGGCGAATTTTGCCCTCTCCTCGTCCTGGGGTAGCTCCCCCGTCGTGATGAAGGTGATGATGTCGGAGATCGAGTCCTCTGGTCGCTGTTGGACACACAAGATGGGGCTGGCATGGATGCTGGACATGCTCAGCTCCTCTATCTTGGCTAGCTGGGAGATGTGCTCCGGGGTGTCCGAGCTGAGTTTGGAGAGGATGTCGGCCTCGGCGTTCTCGGCCCTTGGGATCTGAGTGATCTCGTGGGTCTCGAACACCTTCAGCAGCTCCTCTGCTGCTTGTCTGTACTGCTTCATCCGGCCTTCCTTTGCTTCGTACGTACCCTCAACCTGGACCACTACCAGCTTGGAGTCGCACCTGATTTTGATGTGTCGGGCTCTGAGGCCGGCGGCGAGTCTGAGGTCGCTGAGGAGGGCCTCATACTCGGCTTCATTGTTGGATACCCTAAAGTTGAAGCGGATGGCATAGTAAGCTCTGAATCCTTCAGGGGATATGAGGACGTCGCCGCCGCCGCATGATTTCGCGGCTGACGAGCCTTCGGTGAAGAGGATCCATGTATCATCAGGCTCTGGCCCGAGGGCGGTAGAGGCTGTCTCCCTTGCCGTGCATTCGGTGACGAAGTCGGCCAAAGCTTGCCCTTTGATGGATGGCCTTGGCTTGATTTCAATCTGAAACTGGCTGAGGAAGATTGCCTATTTCACCATCCTTGAGGAGCTAGTGGGGCTCCTCATGAGCGCGCCAAGGGGCTGCTGGGTCAGCACATGGACGGCGTGGGCCTGGAAGTAGTGCCCCAGCTTCTTCACCGTATGAACGATGGCTAGCACCGTCTTCTCAATGGGGGAGTACCTGAGCTCGGCCTCCCTGAGTGTCTTGCTGATGTAGAAGATGGCCTTCTGCACCCCTTCGTCCTCACGGATGAGCACGGAACTGATGGCCGATGTGCTCACCCCTAAGTACAAGAAGAGGGTTTCGCCGGCTTTGGGCTTGGAGAGCACGGGCGGGGACGATAGGTACCTCTTCAGCTCTTCGAACGCTTCCTGGCACTCCGTCGTCCATTTGAAGCTGTTGGCTTTACGCATGATCTGGAAGAAGGGGAGTGCCCTTTCGGCTGACCGGGAGAGGAAATGGTTCAGGGCCGCTAGGCGCCCCGTCAGTCGCTATACTTCCTTGACGTTGCGGGGCGGCTCCATGTTGATGATAGCCCGTGTCTTCTCCGGGTTTATCTCGATGCCCTGGACGCCGAAGGCGCCCTTCTTGGGGTTGAGGCGGAGCCTGAACTCCTTCATGATTTCAAAGATTTCCCGGAGGTCGAGGATGGGTGGAGGCCTGCCTGCTCTTGACGATCATGTCGTCGACGATCATGTCGTCGACGTATGCCTCCATCGTCCGGCCGAGGACTGCTCTGAAGATCTTGGCCACCATCCTAGTATAGGTGGCGCCGGAGTTTTTGAGTCCGAAGGCCATGACGAGGTAGCAAAAGATTCCCTCCGGGGTCATGAATGTCGTCTTCTCAGCGTCATCTTCATGCATGGAAATTTGGTGGTACCCTCTGAAAGCATCAGGGAACGACATCAACTCGCACCCCGTCGTCTCGTCCACCAGCTGATCAATGTTGGGGAGAGGGAACGGGTCCATGGGGCACGCCTTGTTCAGGTTAGTGTAATCAACACACATTCTGAATGTCGGCGGTTTTTGGGCGAGGACGACGTTGGCTAGCCACGTCGGGTACTTCACCTCTCTGATGTGGCTGATCGAGAGGAGCATGGCGACCTCCCCTTTGACGAAGTCCCGCCTGTCGGCGGATAAGTAGCACCACTTCTGCTTGACGGGCGCGGAGGCTGGATTGACGGTCAGCCGATGAGTAATAACCTGGCGGCTGATGCCTGGCATGTCGTCCGGGTCCCACGCGAAGACAACGGCGTATGACCGTAGGACGAGGAGGATGGCGTCCCGCTGGTCCTGTGGGAGCTGCTTCCCGATTCTGAGGACCCGCTCCGGCCGGGAGGTATCCAGAGGGACTTCCTCGACCTCCTCGGCTGGTTCGGCATGCGGCCTCTCTTCGTCCCTGGCAACAGCAACCGTGATGGTGTCTATCCTCTGTCCTTCCCTTTTGGCCGGCCTCGTTAGTTTGAGGTAGCATGCCCTGGCTATCCTCTGATTTCCTCTGGCGTAGCCGATGCCGTCATTGGTGGGGAATTTCAGACATAAGTGCTTCATGGAGATGATGGCCTCTAAGTCCTCCAGTGCTGGCCGCCCCAAGATCAGGTTGTGGGCGCACTGGAGGTTGACCACCATGAACTCCATGTCAATTTTGGCGCGGTGGGGGCCGTCACCGACCTCAACGGGGAGGACTATCGTGCCCTCAGCGTCGATAGAGTCCCCGGTGAAGCCGGATAACGGTGTCTTGATCGGCTTCAGCAGAGCTTTGTCCAGCTTCAGCTGTCTGAAGGTGTTCAGGTACATCACGTTGACGGAGCTCCCCGTATCGATGTAAGTGCGGTGGATGATGGTGTCACCGATCTCACACCGGATGACGAGGGCATCCCTGTGCGATTCCGTACCCGGAGGCAGATCCTTGTCGGTGAAGGTGATCGCCTCCGTTCGCTGCTTCTTCGGCTGGGGGGGAACGTGGGACACCTCCCATATGTAGAGGGACTGGGCCCATTTCTTCCTCTGGGTGGCGGAGTCCCCCCTAGTGTTCCCACCCACAATGAGGTGAATGTGGTTCTTCTTTGGCGGGGGCTCTTCGAAGTCCTCGTCGTCGCTGAGCCTGCCGATCTCCCGCTTCATCGCAGAAGGTTCGCCCCCTGGTTTGTCGGTGTTTACCCATGTATTTTTGCGTGGGTCACCTTTAACAAACTGGGAGAGTTCCCCCTGACGAATAAGGCGCTCAATGGCTTTCTTCAGCGTGATGCAGTCGTCGGTGTTGTGCGAGGAGTTCTTGTGAAACCGGCATTATGTGCCGCCCTGCTGGATGGCAAGGACCTCCTCGGCCGGCCGAGGAGCCTGCTCGATGAGGCCGTGCTTCTCGGCATAGTCGAGGATGGTGTCGACCGGGTGAGTGAGGGCAACCCCCGGCCATTCTAACCTCGGCCGCCAGTGGCGGTCTTTCTTACTTTGTCCACCAGAGCCGTGTCGGCCCTGGGCACCCTGGCCGGCCGGGGACGGACCCGGGGCTGGCGAAGGATTTGTCTTCTTGGAGGGATGGCCTCCCTCTTTCTTGTGATTGTGGAGCTCGTCGGCGTACAAGTTTCCGCGCTGGAGCGCCTTTGCGTACGACCTTGGAGGATCGGTGATGAGGCTCCTGGCGTACGGGGAGCTGCGGAGGGCTCCCTGGTACAGGACGAGGAGGGTGCGCTCATCGGCCCCCTCGACTTCCTCGGTCTCCCTCGTCCACCGATCGATGAACGACCGGAGGGACTCGTCATGTTGCTGCTTGACGGAGAGGAGATGGGTGAAATACTTCTTTGCGCGCTTCCTCCCGGCAAAGTGGGTGAGGAAGCGTTGGGCAAGGTCTCGCCATGAGTCAATGCTCCCTTCGGGGAGCGCGTTGAACCACTCGTACGCTGGCCCCTCAAGAGTAGAGAGGAACCAACGGCAGAGGTATTCGTCTGACGCGTTCACCATCAGCATGTTGTTCTGATAACGGCTGAAGTGTTCCTGGGGGGTCTGATCGGCCATCGTAGGACTTGATGGCGTTTCCCCTGTACTTCTCCGGGATGGGGGCCGAGAGCACCCTGTTGGTGAAAGGGGTCCTGGTCCTGACCTGGATGATGGGGTCACCTCGCCCTTCGGCCAACTCCCTCTCTAGGGCACTGACTTTGTTCATGAGCGCGTTGAGGCTGGGGTCGTTGGAGGCGCCAGCCGTAGGGGTGTTGGCCGATTGCCTGGCCTCCATCTGAGCCAGCCTCCTTTCCAGCTGGGCGATGACCTCGTCCCGGGGGTCCCTGGCGGCCGCAGTGGCGCCCTGCTGGTTTCTCATGCGCTCGTCGTGGGCCACATTGATCTGGTGGCGCACGTCGTCCTCGTGCAACTTCCCCTTGCCCTTGTCCAGGCGGGGCTGGTCCGCTGTCCGGGACACAGACCCCAAGCTTTCCCTTGGTGAGCCAGGACGACGCTCATGTAAGGAATAATTGTAATTAGATTTTGATGATGCTAGATTAATTAGGACTTTAGAGTACCCCTTTAGAAATTATGTATTAGAATTTTTCCTTTGTAAAGTTCTTAGAAGTATTCGACTTGACAGAAGACCTTCAAGAGCAGAAGGGCTTCAAGAACAGAAGGACTTCAAGAGCAGAAGTGCCTCTTAAGGCATTATTGAAACAGAGGACCTTTGGTTCTCTGCTCCAGAACAGAAGTCCTCAGGATCTCTGTTAGTCTTAACTCTGACAGAAACCCTTCTGGGTCTCTGTTGGATACTCCCAACAGAAGTGCTCCAGACCTCCTCTGTTCTACTCTCAGACAAGGACGCCAGAAGGTCTGACACTTAGAAGAATTTCAAAGAACCGGGAAGTCAACTAAAAGATTCCTTCAACGGCTAGGAGTATGAAACGGAAAAGCTACAGTGCATGCATTAAATGCTCATTTAATGCACCCCATGCTACGTAAAGTAATTGCAGATGATTGGCCGCAATGTCAGGAATACTTTATCCCAAAATAGTAACCCGCCAACTTTATCGGGCTCTACTAGTCAAGTCAACTGATCGCGCATTAAATGCAGTTGTCCTCCTACTCCTCCAACGGGAAGACAACCTCAGTATAAAAGATACACTACGAAGAACAACCGGACAACTTTTGCTATAACTTTGCCAAGATTACATTGCAACTTTTGCTAACCACAAGCAAGATATTCAAACTCTGAAAAGCAAAAAGCCTCCTTGAGATTCAAACTCATTATCTTCTACAAGAGAAGGCAGAAGTTGGAAAAATACTCTTTCCAACTCAAGCAAAGTTCCAAGTGGTCTTCAACTCTTCAAGCTCATCACATACAAATCTTTTGTAACGAAGCTAGTTGGAGGAACCCCCGTTTCAACAGAAACTCTTCTTGCTACAAGAAGGACGTCTAAGTAACTGGAGTAGTGAAGTGGTGATACTTCAAGGAAACTCAGTGAAAGGACCAGTGTTAAAGGAAGCCAGGCAGTGCATCCCAGGACACATCTAGGCTTGAAGAAGACGTGGAGTGCTTCTTAAGTACTAGGACTAAGGCTTTGTAAACGGCAGTTTTTACAGCTTAGTGGAACAGTGGATTAGAGGAACGAGTTGTTCCTTGAACCACTATAAAAATCCCTGGTGTCGTTTACTTACTGCTTTTAATACTTGCACTTAGATAGAACTGTCTAACTCCTTGGACTTGGTAGCTGTGTTCAGCAGAACTTGTTCTACGAGTTAACAGAAGGCCTACTGCCTTTGCTTCTCTGAGGCTAACAGAACTCCCTGCCAGAACCCCATCCGCTGCCAGTCTGTTCTTTCAACAGAATAGGCTATTCTGTAAATCTGGCACTTAGTTTAAAAAGCTAAAAACCAATACAGTCTATTCACCCCCCCTCTAGACTGTATCCAGTATAACCGGGACCAACAAGTGGCATCAGAGTCTCCTTGTTCTAATAATCTCTTAGGTTATTTGTTGAACAAAGATCCACTTGTTTTTCTGTTTTACCTCATTTCTATCTGATCTAATGGATCACTCCTTGTCCAAGAATCTTATGTTTTCAGATCTTAAGTTTGATAACTGGAGGATCCGGATGAAAGCACATCTCTGTGCCCTACATGATGAGATGTGGGAAGTTCTAGATATTGGCCCCTTCACAAGCTTCCAGAAGGTCAATCCTAAACATGCCATAGACAACACCAGACCCCAGATGATCAGCAAAGCCAAGTCAGAATGGACCACTGAAGAGAGGAGAAAGTACAACCTAGACAATATTGCCAAGGACATCCTCTACAAGTCCATTGATGATAGGTACTTCAACAGAATCAAGAAGTGCAAGACTGCTAAGGAAATCTGGGATACTCTTGAGCTCATTGGAGCTGGTGATGAGCAAGAGAAGGACAACAAACTAACCATAGCCAACAAGAAGTTTGATGACTTCAAACTTCTCCCTGGTGAAAGCATCTCCAAGATGTATGACAGGCTCCTCACTCTCACTGGAGAGATCTCTGAGCTTGGCAAGGAACTCACCACCAAGGAGATCAACCTGAAGGTGTTGAGGGGACTGCCCTCAGCATGGAAGATGAAGGTAGTTGCTGTCCAAGCCAGCAAGGATGTAAAGACTTATCCCACTGATAAGCTCATTTCAGATCTCAAAGCTCATGATTTTGAAATGATTGAAGAGAAGGAAGATGTACCAGAAGAGAGGACCACTACAGCCCTCACTGCCAGCACATCTAAGGTAAATGATTTTGACCCTTCAGTACTTTTATCTGATGAATATATGGCTGCCTTTGCCAGGAGATTCAAAAAGTTTATGAAGAATCCCAAAGATGGAAGGAGTCCATCTTTCAACAGAAAGCCATACCAGAAGGTCAAATCAACAAAAAGCAGTGGAGAGCTTCTCTGTTACAACTGCAGACAACCTGGTCACTTCAAGGCTGATTGTCCTCATCCTAGAGTGTCCAAGAAGCAAGGACAGGATGGAGAAAAGAAGAAGTACGAGGACAACTCCAGAAGAAGAAAGGCACTTGTGACAGAACAGCTGGAGAAAGACCCTCTGTCAGAAACAGAATCCAGTTCTGACTCAGATTCTGATGAGGCCTTCTGTTGCCTGGATACTAAGACAGAAGACCTTTGCCCGATGGCTCATTCTGATGATGAGGTAACCTCTACTTCTGAATCTAGTTTTTCTTCGGTAGGCTTAACTTTTGATTCTGATTCAATGTCAGAATTTTGGGAAGAGTTTAAGGCCATACAAGCCACTTATTCCTCTGTAACAGAAGAAAACAGTAAGTTAAAAGCTGAAATTCTTGACTTAAAGAAGGAGGTTGAGATCAAAATCAATCTTCTAATTGAGGAAAGAGATCAACTAGAGACTGAAAATGTTTCTCTTCTCAAGAGAATAAGAGAAATAGAGCCTCTTGAGATTAAGTACAAAGCTTACCAGAATGCCCAGTCTTCCATGGAAAAGATTGTGCTTGATCAACAGATTGGCACTGGTTTTGGTTTTGGTTATGGCTCAACAGAATCAGGTGAGCCTTCTGTAATGCCTAGCACCAGAGTTGCTAAGGCAGATAAGGTCATAGAGCCACTGATTCCTAGCCCCATCTGTCAAGCTGGTGTATCTGGCACCAAGGTTGTTCATGAGGAAGTCAGACCAGAAAAGGGTAAGATAAAGGTTCAACAGAAACCCTTTTTGAAAAATAATGAACCTGGCAGAAAACCTAACAACAGAAGAGGTTTTCAAAATAACAAAAATAAAAGACCATTCATTGACAGACAACCTCAGGTCAATCGTGCCAGAAATGATCACCAGAAGGGAAAATATCAAGAGAAAGTTAACTTCAGGCAGAAGAGGTTGACTGGTCAACTTCAGAAGCCCAAGGTTAACCGTCCCTCTGCTCTTGATAGTATATGGGACTTCTTTCCAACAAAGAAAGCAATGCAAAAGTATGTAAACAGGAAGCATGACCCTCACAAGCATCTACCCAAAGTGAATCACACTTCAGTTTACTATAACTACCAGGTGGACAATGGGTACCACCCACCAAGGTTTCACTTGATGAGACCAAAATGGTACCAACTACCCAGACTCCATGACCCCCCAGGACCCATCATTGCTTGGGTACCTAAATCCTCCTTTTGATCTTGCAGGAACTGTGTGCTGGAGCCATCTCTGAACAAGAATGGTTTATTGATAGTGGATGCTCCAGGCACATGACAGGTGACAGAAGTTGCCTAACAGAGTTCCAGAAATGCAAAGGACCTAGAGTTACCTTTGGAGGTAATGACAAAGAAGGTCAAACAAAAGGAAGAGGAAAACTGATCAAGAACCAGATAATCATTGATGATGTCTCATATGTCAAAGGACTGAAGTTCAACTTGCTAAGTGCTAGCTAATTCTGTGACAAAGGCTACACTGTTGAATTCACAAAGGACTTCTGCTATGTAAAGCATGAGACAACAAAGGAAGTGGTTCTTACAGCATCAAGGAAGAAGAACATCTATGTAGTTGATTGGAACACTGCAAAAGATGGAGTTTGCCTGATAGCCAAAGGAGATTCAAAACTGAGCTGGGACTGGCACAAAAAGCTCAACCATTTGAATTTCAAAACAATCAACAAACTGGCCAGAGAACACATTGTAGAAGGGCTACCAGACATTGTGTACAAGAAGGAGACCCTCTGCAGTGCATGTCAGAAAGGCAAACAAGTGAAGAATTCCTTCAAACCCATTGCTGGAGATCTTTCTACAAGTCCTCTAAATCTGATTCACATGGATTTATTTGGACCTGTTGAGACTCCAAGCGTTGGTGGCAAAAAATATACGTTAGTCATGGTTGATGACTATTCCAGATATACATGGACTGTTTTTCTATCAAAGAAAAATGAAACTCTTCAGAAGTTGCCATCTCTGTTAAAGCAACTTCAGACTGAGAAGAACTTGAAAGTGAAGACAATCAGATCAGACAGAGGAACTGAATTTGTCAACCAAGTCATAAAGGACTTCTGTGATCAGGATGGAACTTTTCATCAACTTTCTGCCGCCAGAACCCCTCAACAGAATGACGTAGCAGAAAGAAGGAACAAAACTTTAAAAGAATCTGCAAGAACAATGATGGCAGAATCTGGATTGCCTATGAGATATTGGGCTGAAGCAATCAATACTGCATGCTATACTCAGAACAGAAGCATGATCAACAAGAATCACCAGAAGACCCCTTATGAACTCTGGAAGGGAAGAAAACCTAACATCAGCTACTTTCATATATTTGGATGCAAGTGCTACATTCTCAACAATGGAAAGGAGCATCTGAAAGTATTTCAAGAAAAGGCTGATGAAGGAGTCTTTATAGGCTATTCAAACACCAATAAAGCCTATAGAGTACTCAACAGAAGGACCCTACATGTTGAAGAATCCATACATGTGAAGTTTGATGAAAGCATATCTGTTAAAGAGGTAACAAAGATTCTCAAGGAAGTCAGCATAGAAGACAGGACACCAGAACCAACAGAAGAGGTGGCAGACAACCCTGCATTTCCTACACCTGCACCAAACCCCCTTCTGTTGAATGAAGATGAAAACTCTGAAGATGAGGAACCAGAGAGACCAAGACAGCAGCTGACAGAACCAGACCTAACATGGTTAAGAGATCATCCTCCTAACCAAGTGATTGGTCAAATCAGAAGTGGAGTTCAAACCAGATCCACGTCAAGAAGAGAAGCAATGCTTGCCTGCTATATATCTCAGATGGAACCTATGACAGTTGAAGAAGCTCTTGCAGACTCAGATTGGATCAATGCTATGCAAGAAGAGCTCACTCAGTTTGAAAGGAACAAAGTATGGGAACTTGTTCCTAGGCCAAAGCACCAGAATGTCATTGGAACCAAATGGGTATTCAAGAACAAAGCAGATGAAGATGGCAACATTGTAAGGAACAAAGCAAGGCTAGTAGCTAAAGGATATTGTCAAGAAGAAGGAATAGATTTTGATGAGACCTTTGCACCAGTTGCCAGACTTGAAGCCATCAGAATCTTTCTAGCCTATGCTGCCTACAACAACATCAAGGTCTACCAGATGGATGTCAAGAGTGCATTTCTGAATGGAGATCTTGAAGAGGAAGTTTATGTGGAACAACCACCAGGTTTTGTCATTCCTACTCAATCTTCTTGTGTCTACAAGCTTAAAAAGGCCCTCTATGGTCTTAAGCAAGCTCCCAGAGCCTGGTATGACACATTGTCCCTTTTCCTGGTGAACCATGGGTTTACTAAAGGAAAAGTTGACAAAACTCTATTTCAAATCTCTGTTGCTAATCATATTCTGTTAGTACAAATATATGTTGATGACATTATATTTGGTAGTACTAATCCAGAACTGTGCAAGAAATTTTCTCAAGTGATGCAGAGTCAATTTGAAATGAGTATGATGGGAGAACTCAGTTACTTCCTAGGACTTCAAGTTAAACAAGTTCCAGAAGGGATCTTTATCAATCAAGGGAAGTACACCAGAGATCTAATCAAGAAGTTTGGAGTGGAAGGCACATCAGTGAAGATTCCCATGAACACTTCACAAGGAATTGGTCCAGATGATGAAGGAAAGGATGTAGATGCAACAACATATAGAGGAATCATAGGATCTCTGTTGTATCTAACTGCAAGCAGACCAGACATCTCATTCTCTGTTGGAATATGTGCCAGATACCAATCAAAGCCCAAGGAAAGCCATCTAAGTGCTGCAAAGAGAATCATCAGATACATCAAAGGAAATCCAAATGCAGGCGTATGGTATCCAAAGGGAGGTAACTTTGAACTAATTGGTTATTCTGACTCAGATTTTGCAGGTTGCAGACTAGACAGAAAGAGCACCTCTGGTCACTGCCAATTGCTAGGAGGAAGGCTTGTTTCCTGGTTTAGCAAGAAGCAGAACTCCATCTCAACAAGTACAGCTGAGGCAGAGTACATTGCAGCTGGGAGTTGCTGTGCTCAGCTACTCTGGATGAAGCAACAACTGAAGGACTATGGAATTCAAGCAAAGGAGATCAAGCTGTTGTGTGACAACACCAGTGCCATTGCTATCACTCAGAATCCAGTTCTTCATTCCAGAACAAAGCACATTGAGATCAGACATCACTTCATCAGAGATCATGTTGAAAAGAAGCACATCTGCATGGAACATGTGCCAACAGAAGACCAGCTTGCAGATATCTTGACAAAGCCTCTTCCTGAGGCTAGGTTCAACAAACTGAGAGAGGAATTGGGAATGATGGATGAGATTTCAAGGGAAAGATGAAAAGGAAGGCCCTCTGTTGCTCATTTGCTGTTGACAGAATTCCTGTAGCAGAACCCCTTCTGTTAACCCCCTCTGTCAACCTCTTCTGATCCCTACCCTGGCAGAACACCTCAGCAAAGACCCTCTCTTGTCTATCAGAAGGTGGTGGACTTAGAAAATCTTGTAAACCGGGTGACCTAGTAAATTATTAAAGGTCTTTTACCCTTTTACCCTTAAAACGGTATCAAGCCGTATAAAATTTACTGCGCCCCCGTTTATTTACTGCGCCCCTTTTTACATTTATTGGTATCTTGGAACCGTAAATTATCTCAAACGTCCACTAACCCATATCCATAAAACCCCCTTTCGCAAACCTAAACCGTTACTGCACTCATAACTCTCAAGCTTTTGAACCCTTATCTCTCCAAAAATTCTCTAACCGCAGTAAACTCCATGGCCTTCTTGAGCTTCTCCGATCTCTCAAAGGAACAAAAGGCAACCCTCCTGAAGAATGTTTTGACTGGCTTGAGATGCGAACTGGAAGTACTACCCAGGTTCACAGAGAAAAAGGAGCGGATGACCGCCATTGTTGATGGTCTATCTAAATGTCAACTGAGCAAGATCATCTCTCATGGTTATGAAGCCTACAACAACGTGGACACCGTTGAGTTCTATCTCAACGCATCCTTCAAGGGTGAAATCATCTCCTCCGTCGTCCAAGGAGAAGAGGTGTTGATTGATGCTGACGTCATCAACAACATTTTCAACATTCAGCAAGAGGAAGGAAGGGACTCTCTACTCGATTTGGAAGATACTGACATCCCTCTGACAGAATTCAAGAAGAAGTTCTGCAGAAAAGGGGAAGAAGTAGAGAAGGTCAACATCAAGAAGAACTTGCTCAAGAGGGAATTTGAGCTGCTCATAAACATTTTCCACAAATGTTTATGGTGCAAGTACTCCTCCACAGATGATGTCACAACTGCCAATGCCAAGGCCCTGTATGCAGTGCATCATGGGGTGAACATCAATTGGGGACAAGTCATGGTGAAGTCCCTAATTGAAGTCATCAAGAAGAAGAACCCAAAAACTAGCCTCTACTCTGGGAAGCTAGGACATGGGCTACTGATTTCAGAAGTGCTTCTCAAACAAGGAGTACACTTGAGGAAGGCTTCAACCTTGGATCACACCAAGGTAATCTTCTTAACTGCTTCTCCAAATAGGGAGAAAGCCATAAAGGCTGAAATGAAGTGACAGCTTCAACTTGAGGCTAAGAGACAACAGGGAGAGAAGGTACAGAAACCTCTCTCTGTAGCCCCTTCTGCTGAGAAGAAGAAGAAGAAGAAGACCGAAGGGGAAGCACCTGTTGCCCCTCCTAAGGCCGGACAGAAGAGGAAGAGGACCACAAAACCAAAGAAGAAGGTTTCTAAACCTGTGGTTTCTGCATCTGAAGGAGTGGCAGACACTCAGGGGGAACCAGAGATCCCCACCTCTGCTACATCTCCTGAACAGAACAGGGTGTCTACTTCAACAGAACACCTCAGTCCTGTCAAAGACGGGTATCTGTCATTGCTAGACAGACAGTTTACCCAGGTTCTCGAATGGAGAAGGTGGAGAATGGGACCCCTCTCCAAAATCATCCAGTATTTTGACCATTATGAGCCAGAAGAGGAAGAAATTGAAGCATTTGAGGAATGGCTGTTCAACAAAATGGCAACAGATTCTGTGCAACCCCATCTCAACCCAGGAGAGCCCTCTGTACCCAAGACAGAAGGGCAAGCAATGATGGAGCATATCAAGGAGTGGAGGACTTCTCTGCTCAAGGAGAACATCATTGAGGTAATCTCTCCAACCCCCTCTGTTAATATCCCAACAGAACCCCACATTCCCTCACCTCCTTCCAGCACCAGAACCCCTCCACCAGAACACCCTGAACCTTTATCTCCTAAACAGAAAACCCCCACCCCTCCTCTTTCACCTAAACAGAAAATTGCATCTCCCTGCAGAGCAATTGTTCCTTTCAGAAACCGTTCACCCTCACCTCCACCATCCCCCTCTCAACAGAATGCCTCACCTGTTCACTCTTCACCCCAGCACAAGAACCCCTCACCCCAACAGATCTCCTCCTCATCCTCTGAATCTGATCATCAATCTCCTCCTCCAGAATCTTCACCTCCACAACAACCTGCAGAGAACCTTAAACCTGTATGGTTTCTCAGGGATTCTGACCCTACAACTGTCTCCCCCCATCTCTGCACCCCAAGGGAATTCTAGGCATTCTACTGCCCCCAATCCCTCCTTTAGAAAGAAAAAGAAGGTCATCAGGAACACCATACCCATATACTCCTCTTATGAAGATTCATCTGACATGGATGGATTCATGGTCAGCAAGTCTTATCAAGCTACATCCAAGAGACAGAAGACCCCTCCTCTGACTCAACTGGAACATGAACAGGCTGTCCAATCTCTTTCATCTGTCCAAGAGCATCATCCTTTGCCTAAGGGAAGAGGTCTAGAGATGCCTCAACCTGATGGACAACAGAACAACGTCCCCTTCAACAAATTTGTTGAATCTGCTGAAGAATTTGGAGGACAGATCCTCCAAGGCTTGAACAAACTGATTGAGATAAATGACAAACACTATGGGCACCTTGCTCATGTGAATGACAATCTCAACTCAGGTATGCAGTTTATCTCTGATCGTTTTGAGAACCTCACTGGAACTCTCAACAACTTCATAGCCTCATCAACTGCCAGAACAGATGCCCTGTCAACAGAAGTGGTAGGCATCCACAACACTCTCTCTATCTTTCAACAGACTCTCTTGAGTCAAGGGCAGGCAATCCACAATATCTCAGAGCATCTTGAAGCTCTGAAGGAATCTGATGCCAGGACAGAGAGGCACTTGACTACTATTGAGGCAATGTGCAGAACTCATCAAGAACAGGCTCATGCACTTCTGTCTACTGACAGAGACCGTTATCAGAAGATGGTGCTCCTCGAAGCCAATAAAAAGGACATCTTCTCTGCCATACAGAAGCAGCAAGGTCTCATTGAAGGCCTTACCTCTGTCACCCAGACACTACCAGAGGCCCTGGAGCAGATAGCCTCAACCCAGGCCTCAGAATTCCAGAAGATCAGTCTCATGATTGAAGATCTGAATGATGCCAAAAAGGGGGAAGAGGACCCTCAACAGACCAGGCCTAGGTCCCACAGAACTCCTACCAGGCCACCCTCCTCTGATGAGCCTGCAGTAGATCCGGCTCCCTACTTTGAAGCTGCCCTACAAAAGAAAAGAGCAGCAGGCATACCTAGACCCCCATCTCCAGTAAAGAAGAGCACCAAGAAGAAGAATGTTTTCAACTTCACTGAGTTGAGATTGGGTGGCTCTCAGAACATTGACAGAGCTCAATTTGAGGAGATGAAGGCTAAAATGACTCCTACCCAACAACAGCACCTCTATTTGGACAAAGATGGTGTTGTCAGAGTTAGGTATGGGGGATCACTTGAAGAAGCAGAAGAATGGTACAAAAAGAACATTGTCCCAGGAAAGACCATACATGAAGGTGTCCTCAACTATTTGGACTGTAAGCTTTCTCCAATATGGGCATCTTATCAAAGGTCTGGCAATCTGTTCAAAATCAGAGCTGAAATAAACGAAGAACTGCTCAGGCTTCAAAGACTAGAGGAAGAAGCTCTACAGGCAGCTAATCTGGAGAATGTGTAAGGCTTAAACTCTGTAATATCTATCTAATAAAATCACATCTCTGCCTTCTTACTTTGAAGTGCTTTTCCTCAAATTTTTGTCTTTTTGCCTTCTGCTTGTGTTTGTTTATTTCTGTTATATACTGCTATCTGAATGTACCGCACTCTTACTATTTTCCTATGCCAAGTTGCCCACCAAGATTTTAATGGAAGTTGTTAAACTTAATTTTTCTTTATGGTGAAGGCACTTCTCTGGAAATAGTTAAAGGGTTTTGGCATCATCAAAAAGGGGGAAATTGTAAGGAATAATTGTAATTAGATTTTGATGATGCTAGATTAATCAGGACTTTAGAGTACCCCTTTAGAAATTATGTATTAGAATTTTTCCTTTGTAAAGTTCTTAGAAGTATTCGACTTGACAGAAGACCTTCAAGAGCAGAAGGGCTTCAAGAACAGAAGGACTTCAAGAGCAGAAGTGCCTCTTAAGGCATTATTGAAACAGAGGACCTTTGGTTCTCTGCTCCAGAACAGAAGTCCCCAGGATCTCTGTTAGTCTTAACTCTGACAGAAACCCTTCTGGGTCTCTGTTGGATACTCCCAACAGAAGTGCTCCAGACCTCCTCTGTTCTACTCTCAGACAAGGACACCAGAAGGTCTGACACTTAGAAGAATTTCAAAGAACCGGGAAGTCAACTAAAAGATTCCTTCAACGGCTAGGAGTATGAAACGGAAAAGCTACAGTGCATGCATTAAATGCTCATTTAATGCACCCCATGCTACGTAGAGTAATTGCAGATGATTGGCCGCAATGTCAGGAATACTTTATCCCAAAATAGTAACCCGCCAACTTTATCAGGCTCTACTAGTCAAGTCAACTGATCGCGCATTAAATGCAGTTGTCCTCCTACTCCTCCAACGGGAAGACAACCTCAGTATAAAAGATACACTACGAAGAACAACCGGACAACTTTTGCTATAACTTTGCCAAGATTACATTGCAACTTTTGCTAACCACAAGCAAGATATTCAAACTCTGAAAAGCAAAAAGCCTCCTTGAGATTCAAACTCATTATCTTCTACAAGAGAAGGCAGAAGTTGGAAAAATACTCTTTCCAACTCAAGCAAAGTTCCAAGTGTTCTTCAACTCTTCAAGCTCATCACATACAAATCTTTTGTAACGAAGCTAGTTGGAGGAACCCCTGTTTCAACAGAAACTCTTCTTGCTACAAGAAGGACGTCTAAGTAACTGGAGTAGTGAAGTGGTGATACTTCAAGGAAACTCAGTGAAAGGACCAGTGTTAAAGGAAGCCAGGCAGTGCATCCCAGGACACATCTAGGCTTGAAGAAGACGTGGAGTGCTTCTTAAGTACTAGGACTAAGGCTTTGTAAACGGCAGTTTTTACAGCTTAGTGGAACAGTGGATTAGAGGAACGAGTTGTTCCTTGAACCACTATAAAAATCCCTGGTGCCGTTTACTTACTGCTTTTAATACTTGCACATAGATAGAACTGTCTAACTCCTTGGACTTGGTATCTGTGTTCAGCAGAACTTGTTCTACGAGTTAACAGAAGGCCTACTGCCTTTGCTTCTCTGAGGCTAACAGAACTCCCTGCCAGAACCCCATCCGCTGCCAGTCTGTTCTTTCAACAGAACAGGCTATTCTGTAAATCTGGCACTTAGTTTAAAAAGCTAAAAACCAATACAATCTATTCACCCCCCCTCTAGACTGTATCCAGTATAACCGGGACCAACAGCTCACCAATCCGCCCTGCCATCCTCTCCGAAACCGGACGACGGCGCGTTTCACCTAGCCTATTGAAGGTAGAGGCTTTTCCACGCGCTGGGGTCTGCCCAGGCCGAAGGGGGGAAGCGGGGTGGGAGTGGGACGATGCCGTGTCCTGGGCCATCACACCCTCATCGTTGCCTATCTGGACGGCCAACGGTTGGGGCTGAGGAGGTGGAGTGACGTTCCCCCCGGTCCTTGGCAAGAGAGCGCTGAGGACGGTGGGGTTCTGGGCCAAGCTGGCGATGATGACCGATAGCGCGGCCTGGACCTGTGGATCCAAAGACGGAGAGGTCGCGACCATAGGCTGGGCCGGGGCGTGGTTCTGTCTTCTTGGCTCGTTTCTTGTCCAAGCCGATGCGGGCATCAGGGGCTCCGCCGTTGAGTTGGTTGCGGAGGTCCGTCGTGAGGTTGATGGCCTCCTGGAAGACGTCCCCTCCGCCGACCTGGTCGGCCGTAGCATCCTCCTCGTGCTCCCTGGCCTCCTGGTCCTCAGGGATGGCCTTGCTGACGAGGTTGCGGTTTGATTTAGTTCTCCCCATGATCAGTGGTTAGCTGTGCTTGGTAGCGACGAAGGGTGCTAACTTGATTGTTCTAGCTCTCAACGAGAGCACCAAATGATAGAGTAATTGTCTAGAGAGAAGTGAGAGCTAGAGAGAGAAGTGCAATATATGCTTCAATAGAATGATTTGTCACCCTGATAACTACCTCCAGAGGAAGTATTTATAGGGAAAATACGGGCTGGGCTCCCAAGCCTTGGGCTTGGGAGGCCCATTTACAACTGGACCGCTATTGGGCCGAATACAAAGCCATTAATGGGCTATGCAAATGAATAAGTATAAGATCCGGTTCTGTGAGACTTCCGTGGCCGACGAGGGCGCGGCCGACGAGGGCGTGGCCGACGAGGACACCCTGGTTCCTTGGCCTCAAGACCATATTCTGGATTGGCCCTTTTCGGCCGACGAGGGTCTTCTGGCCGACGAGGGCACCTCGTGGTGGCTGTGCTTTCTGTTCTTCTGAGTATGTGGGTCCTGGGGCCTAGACCCATATACTCCATCAGCAATTATCTTCAAAAATTCATTTGACTGCCTTCCCGATTGAATTTTAGCTGAAATTTGGTATGAATAAACTAGACTTAATTAATGAAGAAGATACTAAAAAAATTTCATCAAAAAATTCCACCGGAAACCTCCCCAAATGACGACGTCCGGACAAAGCCTTCTATAAAAAAAAACTTATTTACACTTTTTATTAAAGTTAGAGGGCTTATTTGATAGTTCTCCCTATATTAAATTTGTAAGAGGCTCTATAAAAATGAGCTCCGATAATACACATTTCTTGTAACTCCTAAAAAACGGTCCCAAAAGTCAATGACATGTTTTTGAGTATTTGACGTCAAATAAATCAGGTGGTATTTGCAAGTAATTTACCCAATGTTTACTATCTCCACATCGCGCGCGATTGAAGATCCGTACTGAATATTTGATTCATGCATCTCGTCAGTAAATAATAACGGTATTCGTTCAATGAATCTCTATCTTATTCTTACCTTTGAAAAATCAACATATGGATATATTTATATTGTTTCCTTGGTGGTGTCCCTTAAATTATTTATGGGATTTGACTTATAATTCTTGAAAATAACAACAGTTATCTGCTAAATTAAAGACCCTGGCGCCATAACTTGAGTTAAACTTTATGAAAACTGTCAGACATATTCTAGTAAATTTGTGGAGTATGTCATCGTGAATAAGTGATCAGAACTGATGCATTTAAAATTAAGCAGATTTTGTGCAGAATTTAATAAGTCTCATATCTCAACTTGAGAGATTTAGCATTTTTTTTAATTTTATTTTTTGCAGGAGCTTCAAATGACGGCCGGCCCTAGAGGAAATTAAGGAGCATCTCCCATCTCTAGGGAGTTTTGAAAGATGGTGATGTTCTCTTATATGCTTCCGGTCTTGTTTAATTTCTACTTTCGAGGGTATTGGTCCGACGTTTTCTTTGGTCGAGAGTTTTGTCCACTTCATGTGAGCGTGCGGTTTGTTTTTCTCCTCGCTCCAGGAAAATGAAAGCACTCAACTGGATCTCCTTTTCAGTGGTTGGTCAAATCGACGATTCAGACAATTTCGGCTCGATAGAGCTTTCTTTGTTGGTTGTTGGTCAAATCAATTCTCTCTTTCCGGTGGCTGGTGAAACTGAATTTTTTATTTGTAATTTTATTATTTTTTCACTCGAAGTAACAAGTGCAATATAACTATTATACTAGACTACATTATTGCGGGGTTATCAATCTGGAAGGATTCATGAAATCTTTTTCATTCAAAATCTCATCCCATTGTAGCCTTAAGCTATTCATTTACTTGTTTCTTTGCTATCATTTGATACGAATAAATTTATTACTCCCTTCGATTCTTTTTTTTTTCCTCCGGAAGGTCAACCACCAAAATCAGTGGGGCAAATGCCGGAGGACATTTGCCGAGTTTTATTAAAGAGCGGGATTACAATTGAAGAGGGGGACTAGGCCAAAACCTCTCCAAAAAAGCAAACAATAGCAAAAAATGCAAACAAATAAATCCAAATCCAATTTGGGGGGCTAGGCCTGACCAAAATGGAAAAAATACAAACACACCAATTAACGGGCAACACGAATCGAAGGAATCCCAAAGAAGTCCATAAAGTATGCATTTCGAGCTTGAGCAGGTAAGTCCTGGGCCTGAGCGAAATTATTGGGCTGGTCCGAAGAAGTAGATGCCAAGAAGTGGGCGACCCAGTTCCCTTCACGCAGAGTAGCGGAAAAGGAAACCTCTCTGCGTTCAGACAGATCCAACAAATGTCTAACCTCACCCCTCCATCTTCCATTTCCTCCGTTTTGCAGAAAAGATAAAGCCTCCTGCGAATCCGTTTCCACCCGGATGTTTCTGAAGCCGGCGTCTAAAGCCCACGAAGTAGCATGAAGAATAGCGAGCAGCTCAGCTTCAAAAGCAGAAGATGCTAGGGTTGGGAAGGAAGTTGCCATCACCATCCTTCCGTCTCTGTCTCTCAAAATAGCACCTGCTGCAGTCCTCTGAGGTGAGAAACTCGCATCCACATTAAGCTTGTAAGATTGATTAGGTTTTTTCCATGCAATAGCTTGAATAGAAGGTCTGGGCAGTCTAAAGTTTCTTAAAATTAGGTGTTCTTCATAAAGAATCTCCCCAACCTTAGAGATCTTGCTATCGGTCAGACTATAGACCCAATTTTGAGTAAAAGTTTGAATTTGATGAATAATAGATGTCGAAGTAGGAGAAGCCTCCGAGCCCCAAACCAAGCCAGCATAAATCTTCCAAATCTGCCAGCAAATAATTCCTGGTAGACAGTGTTTAAAAATATCCTCCAAATTTTTGTAACCTGCTTTAATCCACCATGAAATCAGCACTTGTCTTATTGTAACTGTATGATGTAACCGAGGGATTCTCAAAATTCCCATAAAGTAATTCCAAATTGGTTTCACCTTAACACAATTATAAAAAACATGATTAACTGTATCCCCCTTAACCCTACAAAGAGGACACCTAGAAGGTTGTAGAACCATTTTGAACCTGGACAAGTTTTCAGTAATAGGCAGAGTGTTATTCAGCAATCTCCATTGAAACAACCTGATCTGGATAGGGAGCTTATTATTCCAAAGGTGTTTATCAGTGAAAGTACTTGGAAGTTCTTCTCTTATTTCTTCATATGAAGATTTGAGAGAGAACTTTCCATTGTTAGTAGGCTCCCAAAAGATACTACCATCATTATTCACATCACAAAGATTTGTTGCAATTTCATTAACAGAACAAATTCTTCTCCATATAGGAGAGTCATATACTTTAGGATACATGTCTTGACCCCTAGGGTATCTGGCACATAAAAACTTTGCCCAAATTGAATCCCCAGTCTTCCATTTCCACCATAACTTCAGAGTAAAACTTTTTTCAATGTCTGTAAGGCTTCTAATACCAAGACCACCTTCTTCAGTAGGAAAACACAGATGAGCCCATTTCAGCCAATGATATTTTATCTTACCAGCATCAGAACCCCAGAAGAAATTTGCCATCTTTTTTTCCAAAATATTAATGATTTTTTTAGGGAGTCTGTCAGCTGCCAGGATATGAAGAGGAATAGTATTCAAAACATGCTTAATCAAGATCAGCCTCCCTCCCATAGATAAGTGACTATTATTCCATGCAGTAAGTTTAGCATCAAATTTATGAACTAAATCCATACAGTAGCTGACTCTATTAACCCCTTTGTGTAGTGGAACTCCCAGATATTTTACAGGTAAAGCAGATTCCTTCATGCCAAGAATATTGGAGATAAGACCAGCCCTAGCTTTTCTCCCACAGAGAAAAGAGCTCTTATGAAGGTTAATGGATTGACCAGAAGCCTGTTGGTAAGTTTTCAGAAATATGTTGAAATTAATTAAGGATCTAGATTCCCCATTTAGGAAAATGAGAAGATCATCAGCAAATCCCAAATGTGATAAAGGATAACCATATGAACCCATCCAATATTGCTTGATAGATCCATTATCCATATGCCATTTCAAACCCCTTGAAAAGGCTTCAGAAGCCGGAATAAAGAGAAAGGGGGAAAGTGGGTCACCCTGCTTAACACCTCTTTTAGGCTTAAAAAAACCATGTGGGGCTCCATTAATGAGAATAGAAAGAAAAGTAGAATTCAGATTGTTTACAATAACCTGAATAACACTCTGAGAAAATCCAAATCTAACCATGATCTCTGTAATAAACTCCCTTCGATTCTTAATAAAGTTTACACTTTGACTTCACACATATTAAGGAAATAAATTTGACTTTACTGTAAAATGCACTGTTTGGCATTGTTTGACACTGTTTTGCATTGTTTGGTGTAGATATTTGTTTGCCAAATAAGGCAAATAAGGAAGTGTAAAGTTTAATATGAGACGGTCCAAAAAGGAAAGTGTAAAGTTAATTAAGAACCAGATGGAGTATTTGATTTAAAAAACATTTTTTTTAATTTTAATGTAAAGATGGAACATAGAAGTATGATTTTCCAAATTTTTCGTTCATTTTTGAGATTGATTATCATAATAAACATACGAGTACAATAAAATTTTAGGTTTTTGACATCTAGAGTTCAATTCTAAGAGTTTGAACAGTAAATAGAAAAAAGTATCGATGCTAGAAAGAAAACAATATATATTTTAAGAGTTTTTTTTTTAAAATAGTGTTGAAATAAAGCTTATTCACAGTATATATCCATAAATTATTATCAAAGTACAAAAATTGAGCATCGGTTAAAAATATGACCAAATATCATATTATCACAATATAAAAATTAAGCAAGAGTTATTATGATCACAATATTTAAAGAAATCTCATTTTTGTAAACAACATCCATTTTAATCATAAATACTACGTATGTTATTATAAGCTCGCCGGCCAGCACAAAATATTTGGCACTGTAAAACTATATATCCTTTAATAAACGGGAAAATTTGGAATTTTAATTCCATTTTAATGTGTGCACTCAATTTTTGTGCAAATCATTTACTTTACACCTCATTCTTTCACAAATTTTGAATCGATGGGGTGTGTGCAAATCAATGGTTCTGAAAATGCAAAGTCAAACTTTTGTTAGATACTGATTACTGACCAGCTCAAAAAATACTCCGTATCTTAAGCATGTTAAAATTTTGAAATAAACAAAAATTATGTAGTCTTATTTTTACTGAGTTCAATTAATAGAGAAGAATTCTTAAACATTTCTATAATTTAAAGTGTATTTTATAGGAAATTAGGAATAAATAGTATACCATTTTGTACTAATTAATCTTAGTTAATTAATCAGCAGTCCATTTCACTCGTGTAAAAAGCACTCGTAAAAGCTTACATATATATAAATAAAGTTTGCGCATGCCTCATAAAAATATACTACGTACATTGCTGGTAAACTGGTTCATCAATATATTTAAAAAAAAAAAATTGAATGGCCAAAAAAATCAAAATTTGGTCGCTGCTCGCTTGATTTATAGAAGTGAGTTCTATATATGGAAGAGAGAATACCTACACTTCCCATGAAAAGTGAGAAGTGATCTAAGCCATTAATTACTTAAAAATGGATGGAATAGGTCAAAACTTACGGCAAACCAAAATGTGTAATACATAATAGTAAAAGTGCATATGCCATATGTAAGACTACACATTCACCTTCTATAAAAATAACACAAACGATTTATATACTTGTTGCTTTCCCCCTGAAAAGTGATGCACTTTTGTGTTACTCCAATGCACTTTTTCTCCACAATCATGCAAATTTATCTTTTACACTATTGACACCGAATTTTCTAATATTTACACTATTGGCACCGAATTTTCCACTTTAAAATTGATCTGATTCATTCATTTTCTCATTTTAACGACTAAGATTACTTCTCATTTTTCATATAAGTAGTACTTTCTATTTGACTATATGTAGATATAGATATATATATATATATATATATGTATATGTATATATATATATATGTATATGTGTATATATATATATATGTATATGTATATATATATATATATATATGTATATGTGTGTGTATATATATATATATATATATATGTATATGTGTGTATATATATACATATATATATGTATATGTGTGTGTATATATATATATATATATATATATATATATATATATATATATATATATATATATATATATATATATATATATATATATATATATAGGGGATGGTTCAAATAAAAAGAGGTCTTAACGTGCAAAGTGAAAAGTTTACACTTTTTCATGTTTCGCTTGCACTTTTTCTTGCTTTCGTTTCACTTTTTCGCGATAGCTCAAAAAAATTGGTTTATTTACAAAAATGCCACCGTCATTTTGGCCGAATTTGGCCAAAATCAAAATGGCCAAAAAGTGCAATGCAAACAACAAAAAGTGCAAGCGTAACATGAAAAAGTGAAAACTTTGCACTTTGCACGAGAAGACCACTTTTCATTTGAACTCTTCCCTATATATATATATATATATATATATATATATATATATATATATATATATATATATATATATATATATATATAGGGGTGGGTTCAAATACAAAGAGGTCTTCCCATTCAAAGTGAGAATTAATTTCGTGCGTTCATTTTGAGATCTAATGGCTCAAAATGAGCCAAAAGTGAACTAAATTTGATCAAAAACGCGGTGGCAATTTCATAATTAAAACGAAGTTTTTTGTCATCGTGAAAAAGTGCAACAGAAACACACAAAAGTGCAACGCGGAGAAGAAAAAGTGCAATTGTTCGCACTTTGCACGGGAGAACCTCTTTTATTGGGAAAACTATCAAATAAGCCCCCGTACTATACCGAAAAAGTCGATTAGGCCCTCGCACTTTACAAACACTCAATTATGTCCTCGAACTATTAAAAAACGTTCAATTAAGCCCTTTTGGTGGGTAAGTAACCGATTTCCCGGTTAAACGACGACGATGGCGACGATGTGCTCGAACTCCAGCAACAGCGGCTTCCGGGAAACAGATTACATTTAACCGAGAAACCGGATACTTACCGACCGAAAGGGCTTAATTGAACGTTTTTTAATAGTTCGAGGACTTAATTGAATGTTTGTAAAGTACGAGGGCCTAATCGACTTTTTCGGTATAGTACGAGGGCTTATTTGATAGTTTTCCCTCTTTTATTTGATCTCTTCCCTATATATCACTACAAAAAAATTCGCCTGTAGTCACGGACTTAGTCACGGACCGTAGTGTAAAAAGTCCGTGACTAACACTTTTAGTCACGGATTTCGTCCGTGACTAGTTCAGTGACTAGTTCTGCGTGACTAGAATATAGTCACGGACCATTGGCCGTGACTAGGTGTAGTCACGGATTAGTCACGGATCGACGTCCGTGACTACATCCTGACCGGAATAAGCCTCCGGCACGTTAGTCACGGACCATATCCGTGACTACTTTTAAATTAATTTTTTTTTGAGTTAGTCACGGACACGAGCCGTGACTAAGTTCAATTTAATTTTTTTTTTATTTTTGTGGTAGTCACGGACGTATCCGTGACTATAATAAATTTAAAAAAATTGAATTTATTCCGGATAAAATGTAGTCACGGATCTGGTCCGTGACTAATGTTTTTGTTTTAAAAAAAACAATTTTAAATAAAAAAATAAAAAAACGAAAATTGAATTTATTCCGGATTAAAAAGTAGTCACGGATTTAGTCCGTGACTAATGTTTTTGATTTAAAAAAAAACAATTTTTATAAAAAAATAAAAAATTATTTTAATTTTATTTTAGAGAAATTACAATAAAATAAATTCCATACGATCTTAAACATAAAAAATGTTATTACAGACAGAAATATAAAAACAAAATCCATACAATGTCAAACAATATAATGTAATTACATGCCCGTACGTCGGACTCCATTGTGATAATAATTAGAATCATCATAATCGTATTCATCATCATTATCATAATAGTCACGATGATGATCCTCTTCTGCATCCACGGGGTCCAAGGGTCGGGAACTTCCTCGGCTGCCTCGGTTGCCTCCTCGATTGCCTCCTAGGTTGCTTCCTCGGTGGCTTCCTCGGTGGCTTCCTCGGTGGCTTCCTCGGCTGCCTCCTCCCGATGACTGAAACTGATTGAGCATATCAGACGACAGAGATCCGAATGTCGACCCTATTACAGGCATGGCACCATAACCGGAGTTAGAGTGGTAACCCATACCACCCATGTGCGGAACCTGAGGAGTCTGCTCAACGTGCATAATGTACGACCGAGGATAAGGCTGAGGCGGAGGCTGATATCCAGCAAGGATCCGTTCCATTGCTTCCAGCCGGGCCCTCGTTTCTTCATCATTCTTTCGTTGCTGTTCAAATGCACGCTCCTCCTCCTCCAATTCTCGCTGCAATTGGGCAATGCGTGGATCCTCTCCTCGCCTAGATTGAGAAGATGATGAAGCTCCGCTGCCGTTGCGATCGTACAAAACACGTTGCCCCTCAGCCCCGAGGCATGGAAGCCGACCCTTGTACACCCCTGTTGCCTCAAGGATGACATCATCTTCCACATCAGAACCGATGTCATCTTCTTGAGTCAAGCCAAGTTCCGCCCGCTTCTTTTCAACATTTGCGTTATACTTTGTCTACAAACATTTAAAAAAATTATTCAAATGATATTTACTTCAATTTGATTCTGATATAGTATTGATTTTGAAATAATAGTATTGATGTTACATACTTCGATTTCAGCAAGGCGGGGTGGTAGATTGGCTGGCTACTCAACACCGCTCTTCGTCCAACAGTGTTTGATTACACTGAGGATGGGGACCCTCTTCTTTTGAGGCCCCGTCTACAAGGTTAGAAAAAGGTTTAAATAAATGTAAAAAAATAAAAGGTTAAAATGGTGTAGGTTTATTTGAATAAGACTTACAAGAGCTTCTTTATGTTTACTCTAGGGTTTGCGGCCTCCGTGCCATTGTGTCGTCAATGCCTTCTCGGACATCCGATTTTTCTTCTCGGCTTCGCTTCTAGCCAAGAAAGTCGGATCCGAAGACCAGTGGCGGACGAGGTTTTCCCATACCTCATCCGAACACCATTGAGGCCTTACCCCACTGGCTCGGGCACGCCTAAAAGTGGGGCGAAGCCAGTTTGAAACTCTGGCATTGTACGCCCTTAGAATAGCGGGGCCTTGTTCTTCAGTCCAGCGAAACCGGGCCTTTATTAAAAAAATAAATTAACTTATCATTTGTCAAATTTTATGTTACATCAATGACGAAAAATTGATTTTTTTACCTTGAACAAGTTCCACCAAAGTTCACGGACCACCTTAGGATCAACATCCGTGTACGTCGCCCAGTTGCCAAGAAAGTGTCCACCAATTATGATTTTGATTTGGTTGAGCACATCTTGATCGCTTCAAAAAATTAATATTTTTTTATAGTTCATTAAAAAAATTATTTAATTATTTGACATTAGATAAAATTATTTGACATTAGATAAATTTCATAGTTACTTACTTAGCAACCATGTGAGGTGTCACCCATTCGGAATCTTCATTGTTGCGCTCGGCTTGGGTTAAGGGAGCATAGTTCGGGCGAGCACGAGATGTGGATTGTTCATTGCTCATCTAAAATAATTGATTAATGAGGAGTATTAATTTACATTTTCAAATAATTGTGTAAATATAATAGAAGATCAAATTTTGATTTAAATAAAGGCAGTTTTTTAAAGGCAGTTTTTTAAAAGCAGTTTTTTATTAAACAGTTTTTTATTAAACAGTTTTTTATTAAACAGTTTTTTAAAAAACAGTTTTTTAAAAAACAGTTTTTTATAAAACAGTTTTTTGTAAAACAGTTTTTTATGAAACAGTTTTTTGTAAAACAGTTTTTTATGAAACAGTTTTTTGTAAAACAGTTTTTTATGAAACAGTTTTTTGTAAAACAGTTTTTTATAAAACAGTTTTTTGTAAAACAGTTTTTTATAAAACAGTTTTTTATAAAACAGTTTTTTATAAAACAGTTGTTTATAAAACAGTTGTTTATAAAACAGTTGTTTATAAAACAGTTTTTTATAAAACAGTTTTTTATAAAACAGTTTTTTATAAAACAGTTTTTTATAAAACAGTTTTTTATTTTTTATAAAACAGTTTTTTAAGAACTGTTTTTTAAGAACTGTTTTTTATGTCTACCTCAACATTTTATAATTATTAACATGTTAAACTTTTTTGGAAGTTTGACATGAGGGGGTATTTTGTTTAATTACTTCGGGAAACTTTTTAATTAAAACGGCTTTATTTATTAAACAGTGTTTTTTCATAGTGTATATTTTATATTAAATTTGAGAAAACTGTTTTTTAATGTCCAACTTATTATTTTATAATTATTAACATGTTAAACTTTTTTGGAAGTTTGACATGAGGGGGTATTTTTTTAATTACTTCGGGAAAACTTTTTAACTAAAACGATTTATTTAATAAACAGTGTTTTTTCATTGTGTATATTTTATATTAAATTTGAGAAAACTATTTTTTAATGTCTAACTTAATATTTTATAATTATTAACATGTTAAACTTTTTTGGAAGTTTGACATGAGGGAGTGTTTTTTCATGTCTAACTTAATATTTTATAATTAACATGTTAAACGTTTTTGGAGGTTTAACACGAGGGGGTATTTCTTTAATTATTTGGGAATATAATGTAATTAGGCATACATATTAATTAAACTAACTCATGTTCTTTAATTCATAAGTCCGAAATTAAAAAAAGATATTATTTAATCATGCATGTTTAACTTATAATGAAATTTTATGTAGGCATACATATTAATTAAACTTATACACAACCAATATAGGCATGCCAATTAATCATATATACAAACTAAATCATGTTATATTGAGCATATAGAACATGTAATAATCTGAATCATGCCAATTATATCGAGCATATAGAACATGTAATTAAACTTGTACACAACAAATAAAGGCATGCCAATTAAACATATATACAAACTAAATCATGTTATCTTGAGCATATAGAACATGTAATAAACTGAACATATTAACATGTATTTCGAAAAAACGTGTGCTAAACATGTATTTCAAAAAAACGTGTGCTTCTAATATTAATTGATAACATGCATACAAAAATGAATTTCATAACATGTACAGAAAACAAGTATTTCGAAAACTAAATTATATTTCAATTCTAAAATTAAAGCAATATTATAAACTATTAGGGATTGATTCTGATGAGAAAGAAGTCCCAGAAGAGATATAAGAATGAAATCGAGTCATTGATTCAACAAAATGGATGGCTCCAAATATAGAACGATATATGGTGCACTCCATTAATTGTGATCGGTTAGTAGAGTTATTAAAGGAAATGATTTGTAATAAACATTAGAAAAGGGCGTAACAGTAAAAGAAACTAAAGGGTGGACATACGTTGGCTACAATTGTGGGAGTTCATATACTATGAGATCATCCCTCATTGAGCACCGTGCTCCACATCCCAAAACGACATAGTTTTGCACATTTAAAAAAATGCGTGGACAGTAACATGTGAACAGTAACGCATGAACAGTGACTGTTTTTTGTCCCAGTAACATGAATGATGTAATTCGCATGTAAAATAATGTAACTCATGTTATTGATCGATGTAACTCAAGTCCAATAGAAATGTAACTTGTCAAATACATAGTATAAGAAATAAACCATTGATTTCAATATAAATCATGAAAAGAAGAAGACTATTTGCCCAATTATTTTACAAATATTGTATATGCTTTGTTTTTAATATCAAAACTATAAAAATGTTTTTTTATGAAAATAATTTTTCTTTGAATAGCAGGGCTTATTGGGTTATGTAACTCACATTATAGTGTGATGTAACTCGCATTATGGAAAATGTAAATTACATGTAAGCGAGATGTAACTTGATGAAGAAAGTTGACATGTAACTCATGTTAATAGATATGTAACTTTAGGCAAATGTTGGTGTAACTTGAGTGTGAGTAAGATGTAAGTTATGGAAGGTCTAAAATAATTCATAGCAGTCATCTTCAACATGTAACGAAGGTGAGTCTTCTTCATTAGAATCTGAACTTTCATATTCAAAACATTATTACTATTATACATATATACTAAAACAAACATTTAGCTTGAAGTCATTATATATTTATATTTACCCACATATACGCAGTACTCCAGATCCAAAATACGGCACCTGCAATTTCAGAATTAAAAAAGGGATATTTTGAATGGGGCGATTGAATGATAATCTCTTGTATGGATCTATTTGATGCACAATTCGTATTTGAGAAGCAGGTATGTAAACACAATTCTTTTTTATACAAAGAACTCTTCGAATGACTTCTGGTCCAACATCTGGAGTGTGGCGGAGTTCTGTGGTGAGCTAAAACAACGAAGGAGACGAAGGGGATCCGCCGATTGCTTTTTTTTAATAGGAAGCATAAAACTGTACCGTTTTGGGATCGGCACACAATGCTCATGGTGGGCCGATTCCACAGTATAACTTGCGCAATTGTGGAGATATTTTTAACCGTATAATTAATTCCGTTTCTTTCTCCAAATTTTAATTATTAATGACTTTCCATTTAAAGTTTTCAATTATGGGTGCTTCTATGGTACCTTTATAAATTGGAAGGTACAGAACAACTGCTTACATGGACAAATGATGTTGTGGCACGTGGAAATCCATTAAACGTATTTCATATATTTTTAATATGGTATGGAATCAAATTTTAGTGAATTGCACTTGTGGTCCTTCCGTTAGCCATTTCTAATTGAAGGAGGGAGCATAATAGGTTTAGTTTCTTCTTCGCAAGCTCTGAACAGAGCACCTGATAGGTCGCCGCTGCTGGATTTAGAAAATCGGGGATAGCGCCTCAACAGTCCGCGGCGGAGAGGTGGTAGTGGTGGAACACGACGCGTCACCGCTGCTGGTTCAAAAAATTTCGGGATAGCGCCGCAACAGTTGGCATGGGAGAGGAGCTATTGGAGGGACGGGACTGGTTGTCGCTGCTGTTTTGAAAATTTTTGGGGATATCACCGCAACAGTCGGGTGCGGAGAGGTATATTTGGATAAGAACCACTTTTTTGGACCCAATCCAAGTGAGAGAGTTCATGGAGCACCAATCTGCAAATTTCGATGGTGATACAGTTCCATCTCATCAATAGAAATTGTAATCATTTCTGTCAGGATATATGCTAGCCAGAATAGGGTTATTATGCAACTACGTACTGCCAGAATCCCTTAAAAGCATTGGGTGGAGTAAATGACGGAACAGAGTAGAATTTGGTCAGGTGTTTCCGAATCGTGTTGATGTATTTTTTTTGACGAAAAAGAGTAAAACGGAGTACTGAACTCCGAATTTGAAGTGGCTGCGAGGATCTGACGAAAAAGAGTAAAACGCTAACAGATCTTTAACGCTTTTCGGATCTGACAACTCCGAAAGCGTTCCGTCAGAAAATGTCAGCCATTTTCGGAGCTGACAACTCCGAATGCAGAAGATAGGATTTCCCAACATTTTCATTGGTCCGTCGGATTCTACCGTGATAATATTTTCAGCATAAATACTCCTCCTCCTCCACACTTTCACACCACCAACATCTCCTATCCTCCTCCCACACTTTCATACCAACAAAACAAACAAGGCTTCTTGTTCAAAGGTTAGAGTTTATTATTATTATTATTATTATTATTATTATTATTATTATTATTATTATTATTATTATTATTATTATTATTATTATTATTATTATTATTATTATTATTATTATTATTATTATTATTATTATTATATTATTATTATTATTATTATATTATTATTATTACATAAAGAAGTTTAATATTATCTGTTCTTATTATTCCATCAGTAGTAATAATTGTAGAACTTTTTCATATTTACTTACTTCATATCCATTAGTAGTAATAATTGTAGAACTTTTAAACTACATAATATTATTGAACACATTTATTAACACTAAATTAAAAACATGATAAAAAATTTAGTATTTGTTTACGTATTAATTGTAGGTTGTAATGGCTGAACGAGTTGCACACCCTGGCCCTCGGGATCGTTCTGTTTTAGTTATGATACCCGGTGAGCATCGTGCCGATCGTGTGTGGCACGAATCAGCATTTCGAGATGACAAACTGAGGTGCCATCACTATTCGTCATGTGCCTATGTTGATGATGGTCCGCGTCATCCTGGGGTGGTACGGTATTTGAGAGCATCTGGGTTTCACGGTGTCGAGAGAATAGGACAAATACAGTTAGATTGGTCACTTCTGACTGCGTTAGTGGAGAGGTGGAGACCCGAGGTACACGCATTTCATTTGCCCTTTGGTGAGGTAGGATTGACTTTACAGGATGTGCAAGTGTTGTTGGGGTTGCCCATTGACGGCATACCACTCACTGGTCCCACGATTACTGATAAGGCAGCGTTGTTGCAGATGTGTGCACAGTCTGCTGGTTTTATACCAGAAGATGATGATTTAAATTCAGCTACCATAAAAGTAACAAATATCCACCCCATTCCATCAACCGATTGGAGCACTGAAAACGAGGTGACTCAACACACTAGGGCCCTCATTTGGCAGTTGTTAGGTGGTTCATTATTCCCTACCACTAGTGGAAACATGGCAGTTGTTAGGTGGTTCATTATTCACTACAGATGGTGTGTGTGCATCTATGCCGTGGCCCATTCACGATGACCAGTCATGGATCTATTTTATGCAAATAGCTTCGAACGTGTACGATCGCTTGGAGTTATTCATTGATGCAAACAATAGGGATGTCATTATTCCATTGCACGAAGGCCCTTCTAGGCGGCGGCGCAACCGGGAGCCATTATCATCAACTCAAGGTCCTTCAATGGTTGATATGGATCCGCCACATGAGGACGTGGAGGATGAAGAGGATGAAGAGGATCCCGACTACAACTATCTTTCATTTTCAGAAGAGGAGAGCGCTTCCGAAGATAGTAATGATAGCCGTGACTCATCTTGGGTTATGCCTCATAACCAAGAGGATCCGTTTGTTGAACCCGCATACCGTGTCGTAGACCCAATAGAAGTGGGAAGGATATATGATTCGTATGACGAACTCAAAGAAGCAGTCTCTATTCAAAACTTGAAAGAATATCGAACATTCCGGAGTGAGGCAAAACGTGCAACATACTGGAGGGCTAAATGCGTCTATGATGAGATGTGTTCGTGGCACATTCAAGCATCACAAGTGAAGAGCACAAACCTCTGGAAAGTAAAGAAGTATCAACCCCACCATAACTGCCTTCCGAATTATACAAGAGGCAGAATCGACAAACTCCTTACAAGTAAGCTCATCGCTTCTGAAATTAGTTCCACGATTCGCATAAAACCAGAGTATAGTATTAAGTTGATAATGAATGACATACACCAAAAGTATAACATTCATGTTGGATATAAGAAAGCGTGGTATGCTCGTATATTAGCACTCGAGAAACGGTTTGGCAATTGGGAGACATCGTACAATGATCTCCCAAAAGTGTTACAAGCAATGACGTATACTAACCCAGGGAGCATAATTGATATTCAAAGTGATAACACCCAGACCCAAGGTACATATGAATTTAAATTTGCTTTTTGGTCAATAAAAGCGGCCATTGATGGGTTCAATCACTGCCTTCCGGTTGTGTCAATTGATGGAACTCACTTGTACGGAAAGTACAAGGGTCATCTCCTAGTCGCGGTGGCAATGAATGCGAACCATGAAAACTACCCTCTAGCATTTGGAGTGGTAGATAGTGAGAATAGTGCTAGTTGGACGTGGTTCTTACAGTTGCTTGTGACACACATCATACGGCCGCATCGGAATGTTTGCATCATCTCGGATAGGCATGCGGCTATAGATTATGCATTTCGGAATGTGGAAGAATTGGGAACACCTCGATTTCAGAGACGTTACTGTCTTCGCCACATTAGAAGCAACTTCATGTCCCAATTTAGAAGTAAACACCTAAAGAAGTTGTGTTGGCGAGCGGGAAGTACCCCGATTGTAAGTGAGTTTAACCATTTCATGCAACAAATTAGGGGTACTAACGAGAGAGCATTCAAGTATTTAAATGACATTCCCCAAGAAAAGTGGGCACTTTGTTTTGATGGTGGTTGTCGTTATGGTATTTTGACAACAAATCTTTCGGAAAGTTTCAACAATGCTCTCAAAGGATGTAGGACATTGCCAATCACTGCCCTTGTACGAGCAACTTTTGACAAACTAGTCCAGCTCTTCGCCCAACGTCGTAGTGCTGGTATGATGTGGCAGCAAGCTGGATATCATTTTCCGGACAACATTCGGAAAGAGATTATGGAGCGTTGGCACCAAAGACCTCACACTATGGTTCTTCCACACAACCACTACACAGGAATTTACCCAGTCGCCGTGGATAATGCAACACCTGTTACGGTGAATCTATCGAGACTTGTCTGTGAGTGCGGTTGTTGGAGGATGAACGGCATGCCATGCGTCCATGCGCATGCTGTCTGCCATTTTCTTAAGTGCCCTGTTGATCATCTTATTCCAGAGGTATACAAACTAAGTTCTTACATAAATGCACATTCCAGTGATATCATGCCATTGCCGAATCTGAATGAGTGGCCACAAAATGAGTTCATTCTTCTGCCGCCGAAATACTCTTCCAGAACTTCTCGAGTAGGACGCCGTCAAGAAACAAGATTTCCAAATGAGATGGATATGCGTCCAAGACGCAGAGCACAACATGATTGATTCACATTTGTACTCTCTTATGGTGTATTATTTCTTTTCTTTGTAGTTTGTTTTAATGTTGCAACACTTTTATTAGCCATATGTTTCAAATGTACTTTTAATATGTTATGAACTTTGTTTAATTTTGAGTTCATATGACTTAATGGGTCACTTATTATTAAACACGTGATACTGTAAACTGTATTTGTAATTACTTTCAAGTTAATAATGCTGAATGAGTCAACTGTTTTTAAAACTCGTCACATTGATTAAGTATATTGATACTTTTAATCGATGTACTTTGTTATTTTTTGGGTTCACATTTTTTAATGGTTAGGTTTTTATTGTTCGGGTTCAGTATTTGTGTTCAAAATATTTATTTGGTCAATTTTGTAAAACGTGTGCTTATTTAATTGAATGGGTCAACTTTTTGTAAAACGCGTATTCATGAACAATATTGTACAATTTTTACTTAAGTTGAATCACTTATGATTTATAACAAATACAAAAAAATCTTTTAAAAAAAAATTTAACAAATTTTTTTACTGAAGTGAAAAATTCAGCAACATATTTGAGGCCAAACAAAATAAATCATCTTGGAATTCGTTTTCGGACCTGCCAACTCTGAATTCGGAGGAGTTGGTCTGACATTGCCCAGAGACTCTGTTTTCGGACCTGCCAACTCCGTTTTGCGCTATCCCAGAAAACTTCAAAAAAAATACATCTTTAGGAGAGTAAATGACGGAACAGAGTAGAATTTGGTCAGGTGTTTCCGAATCGCGTTGATGTATTTTTTTTGACGAAAAAGAATAAAATGGAGTACTGAACTCCGAATTTGAAGTGGCTGCGAGGATCTGACGAAAAAGAGTAAAACGCTGACAGATCTTTAACGCTTTTCGGATCTGACAACTCCGAAAGTGTTCCGTCAGAAAATGTCAGCCATTTTCGGAGCTGATAACTCCGAATGCAGAAGATAGGATTTCCCAACATTTTCATTGGTCCGTCGGATTCTACCGTGATAATATTTTCAGCATAAATACTCCTCCTCCTCCACACTTTCACACCACCAACATCTCCTATCCTCCTCCCACACTTTCATACCAACAAAACAAACAAGGCTTCTTGTTCAAAGGTTAGAGTTTATTATTATTATTATTATTATTATTATTATTATTATTATTATTACTATTATTATTATTATTATATTATTATATTATTATTATTATTATTACAAAAAGAAGTTTAATATTATCTGTTCTTATTATTCCATTAGTAGTAATAATTGTAGAACTTTTTCATATTTACTTACTTCATATCCATTAGTAGTAATAATTGTAGAACTTTTAAACTACATAATATTATTGAACACATTTATTAACACTAAATTAAAAACATGATAAAAAATTTAGTATTTGTTTACGTATTAATTGTAGGTTGTAATGGCTGAACGAGTTGCACACCCTGGCCCTCGGGATCGTTCTGTTTTAGTTATGATACCCGGTGAGCATCGTGCCGATCGTGTGTGGCACGAATCAGCATTTCGAGATGACAAACTGAGGTGCCATCACTATTCGTCATGTGCCTATGTTGATGATGGTCCGCGTCATCCTGGGGTGGTACGGTATTTGAGAGCATCTGGGTTTCACGGTGTCGAGAGAATAGGACAAATACAGTTAGATTGGTCACTTCTGACTGCGTTAGTGGAGAGGTGGAGACCCGAGGTACACGCATTTCATTTGCCCTTTGGTGAGGTAGGATTGACTTTACAGGATGTGCAAGTGTTGTTGGGGTTGCCCATTGACGGCATACCACTCACTGGTCCCACGATTACTGATAAGGCATCGTTGTTGCAGATGTGTGCATAGTCTGCTGGTTTTATACCAGAAGATGATGATTTAAATTCAACTACCATAAAAGTAACAAATATCCACCCCATTCCATTAACCGATTGGAGCACTGAAAACGAGGTGACTCAACACACTAGGGCCCTCATTTGGCAGTTGTTAGGTGGTTCATTATTCCCTACCACTGCTGGAAACATGGCAGTTGTTAGGTGGTTCATTATTCACTACAGATGGTGTGTGTGCATCTATGCCGTGGCCCATTCACGATGACCAGTCATGGATCTATTTTATGCAAATAGCTTCGAACGTGTACGATCGCTTGGAGTTATTCATTGATGCAAACAATAGGGATGTCATTATTCCATTGCACGAAGGCCCTTCTAGGCGGCGGCGCAACCGGGAGCCATTATCATCAACTCAAGGTCCTTCAATGGTTGATATGGATCCGCCACATGAGGACGTGGAGGATAAAGAGGATGAAGAGGATCCCGACTACAACTATCTTTCATTTTCGGAAGAGGAGAGCGCTTCCAAAGATAGTAATGATAGCCGTGACTCATCTTGGGTTATGCCACATAACCAAGAGGATCCGTTTGTTGAACCCGCATACCGTGTCGTAGACCCAATAGAAGTGGGAAGGATATATGATTCATATGACGAACTCAAAGAAGCAGTCTCTATTCAAAACTTGAAAGAATATCGAACATTCCGGAGTGAGGCAAAACGTGCAACATACTGGAGGGCTAAATGTGTCTATGATGAGATGTGTTCGTGGCACATTCAAGCATCACAAGTGAAGAGCACAAACCTCTGGAAAGTAAAGAAGTATCAACCCCGCCATAACTGCCTTCCGAATTATACAAGAGGCAGAATCGACAAACTCCTTACAAGTAAGCTCATCGCTTCTGAAATTAGTTCCACGATTCGCATAAAACAAGAGTATAGTATTAAGTTGATAATGAATGACATACACCAAAAGTATAACATTCATGTTGGATATAAGAAAGCGTGGTATGCTCGTATATTAGCACTCGAGAAACGGTTTGGCAATTGGGAGACATCGTACAACGATCTCCCAAAAGTGTTACAAGCAATGGCGTATACTAACCCAGGGAGCATACTTGATATTCAAAGTGATAACACCCAGACCCAAGGTACATATGAATTTAAATTTGCTTTTTGGTCAATAAAAGCGGTCATTGATGGGTTCAATCACTGCCTTCCGGTTGTGTCAATTGATGGAACTCACTTGTACGGAAAGTACAAGGGTCATCTCCTAGTCGCGGTGGCAATGAATGCGAACCGTGAAATCTACCCTCTAGCATTTGGAGTGGTAGATAGTGAGAATAGTGCTAGTTGGACGTGGTTCTTACAGTTGCTTGCGACACACATCATACGGCCGCATCGGAATGTTTGCATCATCTCGGATAGGCATGCGGCTATAGATTATGCATTTCGGAATGTGGAAGAATTGGGAACACCTCGATTTCAGAGACGTTACTGTCTTCGCCACATTAGAAGCAACTTCATGTCCCAATTTAGAAGTAAACAACTAAAGAAGTTGTGTTGGAGAGCGGGAAGTACCCCGATTGTAAGTGAGTTTAACCATTTCATGCAACAAATTAGGGGTACTAACGAGAGAGCATTCAAGTATTTAAATGACATTCCCCAAGAAAAGTGGGCACTTTGTTTTGATGGTGGTTGTCGTTATGGTATTTTGACAACAAATCTTTCGGAAAGTTTCAACAATGCTCTCAAAGGATGTAGGACATTGCCAATCACTGCCCTTGTACGAGCAACTTTTGACAAACTAGTCCAGCTCTTCGCCCAACGTCGTAGTGCTGGTATGATGTGGCAGCAAGCTGGATATCATTTTCCGGACAACATTCGGAAAGAGATTATGGAGCGTTGGCACCAAAGACCTCACACTATGGTTCTTCCACACAACCACTACACAGGAATTTACTCAGTCGCCGTGGATAATGCAACACCTGTTACGGTGAATCTATCGAGACTTGTCTGTGAGTGCGGTTGTTGGAGGATGAACGGCATGCCATGCGTCCATGCGCATGCTGTCTGCCATTTTCTTAAGTGCCCTGTTGATCATCTTATTCCAGAGGTATACAAACTAAGTTCTTACATAAATGCACATTCCAGTGATATCATGCCATTGCCGAATCTGAATGAGTGGCCACAAAATGAGTTCATTCTTCTGCCGCCTAAATACTTTTCCAGAACTTCTCGAGTAGGACGCCGTCAAGAAACAAGATTTCCAAATGAGATGGATATGCGTCCAAGACGCAGAGCACAACATGATTGATTCACATTTGTACTCTCTTATGGTGTATTATTTCTTTTCTTTGTAGTTTGTTTTAATGTTGTAACACTTTTATTAGCCATATGTTTCAAATGTACTTTTAATATGTTATGAACTTTGTTTAATTTTGAGTTCATATGTGTTGGTCCCGTTTGTAAAGGAAACAGTCTAGAGGGGGGGGGGGGGGCGGTGAATAGACTGTTTAGGAATTTAAACTTTTCTCTAAGTCAAGTCTGACTTGACAGAGATGGTCCAAATCTGGTGACAGAGATGGTCAAGTTCTGATGGCAGAACTAGACCAGGCAGCGGATAAGTTTCTGTCCGGGTAGCCTCTAGAAGAAAGCTAAGGCAAAATGCCTTTCTGATAACTCTGAAGGAAGATCTGCTGGACACAGAGTCCAACCTTAAGAGTTAGTCAGTAGAATCTTAAGTGCAGGAATGAAAAGCTTAAAGTAAATGACACCGGGGTTTTTATAGTGGTTCAAGGAACAACTTGTTCCTCTAATCCACTGTTCCACTAAGCTTGAAAAAACAACAGTTTACAACGCCTTAGTCCCTAGATCTTAAGAAGCACTCCTCGTCTTCTTCAAGTCTAGTTGCCACCCGGGATGCAGTCTTGCTTCCTGATGGCTGGTCTCGTTTCACTGAGTCTCTTGAAGTATCCCCACTTCACTTACTCCATCTAGTTTGAGACGTCCCTTCTTTTTCAAGAAGTGTTTGATATAAAATCAGTTTTCTCCAACGTTGCTTCTTCACAAAGGATGAGTATATGAAGCTTTCGAAGTGTTGAAGACTGAGTAACTTTGCAGTTTGCTAGTTGGATAAAGGATAGGAGAGTATATCTTCCAACGAGAGCTTTTTCTTGTCTAAGAATGAAGTTTTAATCTCAAGAAGGTTGTTTACGCAAAGTTATTCTCTTAGTTCTTCTGAGTGTATCTTATATACTGGGAGCAGTCCTCCCGTTGGAGTGTAGAAGACAGCTTCATTAATTGCATGTATTGTTGACTTGACCGGTTGGACCTTCGACTTGCTATTTTGGGGGCGTAAAGATACTCGCATGGTCAATCATCAGCTTTAAATATCTCTTCGTACGTACATCATTAAATGTGCATTTAATGCGTGTACAATGCCATGTTTCCGTTGAAAGGTTCGTATCCGTTAGGGGATTTCCCGTTAGTTTAACGACCGTTGGAAAGGTTTCCGGAATCTGGTGGATTTAGCAGAGTCTAAAGAGGTTCTCTGGTCCAATCTCTGAAGTCCGTCTCTGTTGCCAACTCTGGTATCTTTCTGATAACCAGTTTCTGATGGCTTCTCTGGTGAGCAACTCTGGGAGCAACTCTGGTAGAGGCAAGATAGAACTCTGGCAGACAGACTAAGCTAAAACTTACAAAAGAAATTCTAATACACAATTTCTAATGGGGTACTTTCAAATTCTAATAAACCTAGCATCATCAAAATCTAAATACATTTATTCCTTACAATTTCCCCCTTTTTGATGATGCCAAAACCCTTTAACTATTTCCAGAGAAGTGCCTTCCACCATAAAAAAAATAAAGTTAAAAACTTTTCATTAGAGTCTTGGTGGGCAACTTAGCATAGGAGAATAGTAAGAGTACGATACAATCAGATAGCAATAAAATCAAATACGATAACAGAATATACACAAGAAAGTAAATAAGAACATATATTTGAATAAGCCAAGCAAAAAGAGAGGCAGAGTTGGTATCTTATTAATCTTGATAGAGAAAGTAAAGCATTACAGAGTCAGAGATAGAGAGTTAGAGATCTTCTTCATCTACCTGTGGTCCTGCTCTGTCAATCCTCTCTAGTTCAGCATTTACCTTTGCTCTGATTGAGGCTAGATCCCTCGGATTCTGATAATCAGCCCAATAGGGTGCAAGTTTGCAGTCCAAGTAGTTTCTGACAGCTTCTGCAGAATTCTTGCCATTGAGAATCTTCATACCATACCACATCTCAACTTCTTGGATTGAACCACCATGGTTGATCTGGACTTGATTCTCTCTTTGAAGAGGAGTCATCAGTTTCCTCATTTGTTCAAATTGGACTCTGTCTGGCCTTGACATACCACTCTTCATCCAATCATTGAGTGAAAAGGATGAGGTCTTTTTCTTTGAGCTTCTTGGAGGAGGTGGAGGTCTGGTGCCTGCAGTAGCTAGCCTTTTCTTCCTGGTAGCATCAAAATATGGAGTAGGATCAACAGAGGAAGGTTCTCTGATAGAAAGGGCTCTGGTGCTGGGTCCTTCTTCTTCTCTGGTATCTTCCCCCTTTTTGGCATCACAAAGATCACCAAGGAGAAGTTCAATCTTTGAGAACTCAGAGGCTTGTGCATCTCTGATTTCATCAAGGGTCTCTGGCAGAGTTTGGGTGACAGAAGCAAGTCCTTCAATCAAACTCTGTTGCTTGTCCACTGCATATTGAAGGTCCCTAGTGCTGACTTCTAGGAGCACCATCTTCTGGTACCTTTCCTTGTCAGATCTGAGGAGAGCCAGGCCTTGCTCTTGATGTTCCTTGCAGAGAGAGTGTAAGATATTGAGCTTCTGGGAGGAACTATCAGCAGATTTTTGGAGATTGTGAACAGAATCTGATATCTTGTTGATTGTCTGGTTCTGGGCAAGCAGAGCTTGAGAGTGAGAGTGGAGAACATAGATGAGGCCACTAACATCTCTGGAAATAGAATCAATCCTTAAAGTAGAGGAATGCATGAAGTTGTGCAGATTTTCTGTCAGTGCAGCAACTTTGTCTGTCAGATGTTGAAATCCTATTGTGATTTGCAGATTTGTATGGGTGAGCTCTTTATGTTGCTTATCATTCAACTCAATGATCTTGCTCAGATCATGAACCAGTATTCCACCAAAAGCTTCAGCAGATTTTACAAACTGGTTGAAGGGGATCTGGGGTTCTTCAGAAGTAAACCCAGGCATTTCCAATCCTCTGCCTTTGTGTAATGGAGGAGCTCTGTTGGATGGTGGAGGGGAAGGAACTCTGGGAGGTGTCCTTCTCCTTTTGGAGGTTTCATCAGCAGCAATGGAGGAGGTAAGAAATCTATCATTGTCACTAGAAGAAGAGGGGACCCTGAAGATAGGTTTCTTCTTTGGTGTGGAGGCTGCTGAGTGATGTGAGGATCTCTGAGGTGAGGCAGATTTGGATGGTGGTAAGGAGTTCTGAGGAGGTGAGTTCTGGGGAAAAGGGATTATGGGTTGAGGAGTAGGTTGATGTGAGGGAGATGGTGGAGGTGAAGGTGATCGATTTCTGGTATTAGAGGGTTGTTTGCAGGGTGATGTGGGTCTGGAGTTGGGTTTCTGGTGAGAAGGTGTTCTGGTGGAGGTTGAGGTTTTCTGGTTTGGTGAAGGGGTTTTCTGGTGAGGTGAAGGGGTTTTCTGGTGAGGTGAAGATGAAGGTTTAGATGGAGATTTGGAAGGTGAAGGTTGAGAAATGGGAGATTTAGGAGGGGAAGGAGGAGGTGTAGGAATTACCTCAAGCACAATCTCAGAGAACATGGATTCTCTCCATTCCTTGATTAGCTTCTCCATGGTAAGGGCAATGTCATTAGCTGTGGAGGGTTCTCCTTCCTCAAGAGCACTATGGCGGAATTTGATCATGGATTCTTTTCTTTTCTTCTCCATCAGCCAAGCATCGAACTCTTCCATTTCTTCTTCTTCCAAGGCCTTGACATGCCTTTCTGGAGATAGGTCAGATGTGGGAACTTTACCTTGATATCTGTCTTTCTTCTTTTGTAGGACAGAGATCAGGAAGGTAAGGTTTAAGCATTTTGACACATCATCTGTGCCTACCCAGTGAAGAACAACAACTTCTTCTTCTTCATAAGCATCGAAGTACTGAATGATTTGTTGGAGAGGTCCCATTCTCCATCTTCTCCAAGCTAGGACTCTTTCAAACTGCTTCTGCAGAATGATTCTGAAGTCAGTTTCTTGGTCCATCTCTGGTGTGGCTTCACGCTCTGGTGAGATAGCAGAGTTTGGCAACTCTGGTGCAGATTCTGGATCAGCCTCTGGTAGAGTTCCAGATTCTGGTGCAGGATCCCCCTGAACTGCTGATTCTTTGGCAGGTGAGATTACTTTAGTCTTCCTCTTCTTCTGCCTTGGTTGAGTGCTTGAGTTGTCAGAGTCACCACTCTGCAAAACCACTTTTCTTCTTCTCTTCTGCTTCTGTTTTCTGGCAGGAGATTTCCTGGTTGCCTTTGGGGAGGGCAACTCTGGTGCAACCTCTTATGTTGCTTCCTTCTCTGGTAGTGACAGATTGTCACTTTTCTTCTTCTGTCTGACTTCCCTTACAACCTGTGACTGCTCAGGTTGTTTGGGCTTCTTGGTAGCTTTCTTAGAAGCAGGTTTGGCCTTAGCAGCCTGTTCTTCCCTTTTCTTCTCCAGCCTTTCCTCTCTCTTAAGCTCAGAGGAGATGGCTATGTTGAACTTTGGAGAGGCTGTGAGGAAGATTGTCTTGGAGTGATCAACTGGGATGGGATCCCTGAGTTGAACTCCTTTAGCAGCAAGAATGGCAGAGATGAGAAGGCCATGTCCCATCTTGGTTGAGAAAAGACCTGTTTCAGAGTCTTTCTTCTTGATGAATTCAGTTAGGGAGCCAAAAATTACCTCGCCCCAATTGATGTTCATGCCATGGTGAACTGCAAAGATTGCCTTTGCATTGTTTTTGTTCATCTCATCTGTTGAAGCAGTTTTGCACCACAAGCACCGATGCAGAATGCTGACAAGCTTCTCAAAGTCCTTCTTCAGCAGGAATTTCTTCATGTATAGTTTGTCCAGTCCGGCAGCCTCCGGATGACAGTATGTCTGAACAAATCCTTCAGTGGAGACTTCCACTGAGTCAAGAGCAATCAGGTTGTTGGCTTCCGGGTCTTGGGAGTCAAGTTGTACTCCAAAGAACTCATTGAGAGCGTCTGCATTCAGAAAAATGCGTTGACCCTGCACTGAGGAATGAACTCCGGTCTTGGAGATGGTGGCGTTGAGGTAGAACTCAGCCACGTCCTTGATGCTGAAGTGCTCATAGGGATGAGCAACAACTTTTGAAAGTTGTGAGTCAGTCATTCCTTGGATGATCTTGGTCATCCTCTTCTGGTTTTCTGCCAGTAGTGGTAGAGATGACATGTCAACCTTCATGCCGGAGACAACGTTGGCAATGAGGGTCTTAGCTTCTTCCTTAGAAAGATCGTTGATGCTGAGGAAGTTCATTATGAGTGACAGTTAAGAAAAGTTATGGGGATTGAAAAGGTTTAGGATCTGAGAGCTTTGAATGCTAGAGCAGTTTAAGAGAGATGAAGTTGCAGTAGGGATTTAGGTTGAAGACGGTGGATATAAAGGGGTTAGGAATAGTGGACGTTTGGTATATTGGCAGTTTCGAGGTAGCATTTAATGGAATGCGGGCGGAAAACGTTTCTGTTAGAAGAGTAACGATCAGGGGTATTTTGGTAAAAGACCGTTTCAGTTAATTAGGTCTTTCCCGTACCTCGAAATATTGCTAAGTCCACATCCGTATCTGTTGTCTTTCTGATAGGGATCTCTGGTCAGAGATGGGGAGGTTCTCTGATGTGAGATTCTGATGATCAGAGGTAGGGGTTCTCTGATCTGAGTTTCTGGTGCAGAAGAAAGCAATTCTGGTTCAGTGAATCTCTGGTTCAGGCATCTCTGGGAAGGTCATCCATCATTCCCAGTTCTTCCCTTAGCTTATTAAACCTTGCCTCAGGTAAAGGCTTGGTTAGAATGTCTGCAAGCTGGTCTTCTGTAGGTACATGCTCCATACAAATATGCTTCTTCTCAACATGATCTCTGATGAAGTGATGTCTGATTTCAATGTGCTTTGTCCTGGAGTGAAGAACTGGATTCTGAGTGATAGCAATGGCACTAGTGTTGTCACACAACAGCTTGATCTCCTTTGTTTGAATTCCACAGTCCTTCAGTTGTTGTTTCATCCAGAGTAACTGAGCACAACAACTCCCAGCTGCAATGTACTCAGCTTCAGCTGTACTTGTTGAGATGGAGTTCTGCTTCTTGCTAAACCAGGAAACAAGCCTTCCTCCTAGCAATTGGCAGTGACCAGAGGTGCTCTTTCTGTCTAGTCTGCAACCTGCAAAATCTGAGTCAGAGTAACCAATTAGTTCAAAGTTACCTCCCTTGGGATACCATAGGCCTGCATTTGGATTTCCTTTGATGTATCTGATGATTCTCTTTGCAGCGCTTAGATGGCTTTCCTTGGGATTTGATTGGTATCTGGCACAAATTCCAACAGAGAATGAGATATCTGGTCTGCTTGCAGTTAGGTACAGCAGAGATCCTATGATCCCTCTGTATGTTGTTGCATCCACATCTTTTCCTTCATCATCCGGACCAATTCCTTGTGATGTGTTCATGGGAATCTTCACTGAAGATTTGCCTTCCACTCCAAACTTCTTGATCAGATCTCTGGTGTACTTCCCTTGATTGTTAAAGATTCCTTCTGGAATTTGTTTCACTTGAAGACCTAGGAAGTAACTGAGTTCTCCCATCATACTCATTTCAAATTGACTCTGCATCACTTGAGAAAATTTTTTGCACAGTTCTGGATTAGTACTACCAAATATAATATCATCAACATATATTTGTACTAACAGAATATGATTAGCAACAGAGATTTGAAATAGAGTTTTGTCAACCTTTCCTTTAGTAAACCCATGGTTCACCAGGAAAAGGGACAAGGTGTCATACCAGGCTCTGGGAGCTTGCTTAAGACCATAGAGGGCCTTTTTAAGCTTGTAGACACAAGAAGATTGAGTAGGAATGACAAAACCTGGTGGTTGTTCCACATAAACTTCCTCTTCAAGATCTCCATTCAGAAATGCACTCTTGACATCCATCTGGTAGACCTTGATGTTGTTGTAAGCAGCATAGGCTAAAAAGATTCTGATGGCTTCCAGTCTGGCAACTGGTGCAAAAGTCTCATCAAAATCAATTCCTTCTTCTTGGCAGTATCCCTTGGCAACCAGCCTAGCTTTATTCCTTACAATGTTGCCATCTTCATCTGCTTTGTTCTTGAATACCCATTTGGTTCCAATGACGTTCTGGTGCTTTGGTCTAGGAACAAGTTCCCATACTTTGTTCCTTTCAAACTGAGTAAGCTCTTCTTGCATGGCATTGATCCAGTCTGAGTCTGCAAGAGCTTCCTCCACAGTCATAGGTTCCATTTGAGATATGTAGCAGGTAAGCATTGCTTCTCTCCTTGATGTAGCAGATCTGGTCTGGACTCCACTTCTGATTTGTCCAATTACTTGATTAGGAGGATGATCTCTTAACCAAGTGAGATCAGGTTCAGATAAGGGTTGTCTTGGATTCTCTTGTTCTCCTTCTGATTCTTCATCACTATCTTTGCCTTGTAGGATGGGATTCTGATGGTGCATTGGTATGGCAGAGTTAGTTAGCAACTCTGGTATATCCGTCTCTGGTGGATCCAGTTCTGGTGATTCTTCTAGATTTGCTTTCTCCAAGTTTTCAGTTATGCTCTCAACAGAGTTGAGATTATCAAACTTGACATGAATAGATTCTTCAACAAGTAGAGTTCTTTTGTTGAGTATTCTGTAGGCTTTACTGGTGCTAGAGTAGCCTAAGAATGTTCCTTCATCAGCTTTTTCTTGAAACATCTTGAGGTGATCCTTCCCATTGTTGAGTATATAGCATTTGCATCCAAATGCATGAAAGTAGCTGATGTTGGGTTTTCGTCCTTTCCATAATTCATAGGGAGTTTTCTGATGGGCTTTGTGAATCATGCTCCTGTTCTGGGTGTAGCATGCAGTATTGATTGCTTCAGCCCAGTATCTGTAAGGTAGACCTGATTAAGCAATCATGGTCCGTGCAGCTTCCTTTAAGGTTCTATTTCTTCTTTCTGCAACTCCATTCTGTTGAGCAGTTCTGACTGCAGAGAGTTGATGCATTGTACCATTCTGGTCACAAAATTCCTGTATGACCTTGTTGACGAACTCTGTTCCTCTGTCTGATCTGATGGCTTTGACTTTCTGATTTTGCTCATTCTGTAATAGCTTTAGCAGAGATGGCAGTTTCTGCAGAGTTTCATTTTTCTTGGTCAGAAAGATAGTCCATGTGAATCTGGAGTAGTCATCCACCATGACTAAAGTGTATCTCTTTCCACCAACACTTGGAGTTTCCACTGGTCCAAATAAATCCATGTGAATTAGATTCAAAGGACCAGTAGAGAGGTTCCCAGCAATGGGTTTGAATGAGTTCTTCACTTGTTTTCCTTTCTGGCATGCACTGCATAAGTTTTCCTTTTTGTATACAAGGTTGGGTAGACCTTCAACAATGTGATCCCTTGCTAGTTTGTTGATTGTTTTGAAATTCAAGTGACTCAGTTTCTTGTGCCATTCCCAACTGAGTTTTGAATCTCCTTTGGCTATCAGGCAAATTCCATCTTTTGCAGTTGACCAATCAACTACATAGATGTTTTTCTTCCTTGTTGCTGTTAGAACCACTTCTTTAGTTGTCTCATGCTTGACAGAACAGCCTTCCTTGGAGAATTCAACTGTGTAGCCTTTGTCACAGAATTGGCTAGCACTCAGCAGGTTGAATTTCAATCCTTTGACATAAGAGACATCATCAATGATTATCTGGTTCTTTTTCAGCTTCCCTCTTCCTTTTGTCTGGCCATCTTTATCATTACCTCCAAAGGTAACTCTAGGCCCTTTGACTTTCTGGAACTCTGTTAGGCAACTTTTGTCACCTGTCATGTGCCTGGAGCATCCACTATCAATGTACCAATCTTGCTCAGAGATGGCTCCAGCACACAGTTCCTACAAAATTAAAAGGAAGATTTAGGTACCCAAGCAATGTTGGGTCCTAGGGGGTCATGCAGTCTTGGCAGCCGGTACCACTTTGGTCTCATCAAGTGAAACCTTGGTGGGTGGTACCCATTGTCCACCTGGTAGTCATAGTAAACGGAAGTGTGATTCACTTTGGGCAGATGCTTGTGAGGATCATGCTTCCGGTTTACATACTTCTGCATAGCCTTTTTAGTTGGATAGAAGTCCCATATACTATCAAGATCAGAGGGGCGATTAACTTTGGGCTTCTTAAGTTGACCAGCCAACCTTTTCTGCCTAAAGTTAACTTTCTCTTGATATCTGCCTTTCTGGTGATCATCTCTGACACGATTATCATGAGTTTGTCTGTTATGGGTTTGTCTTTGATTTTTGGTATTCTGAAAACCTTTTCTGTTGTTAGGTCTTCTGCCAGGTTCATTAATTTTTAAAATGGGTTTCTGTTGAACCTTTATCCTTTCCTTTTCTGGTCTGACATTCTCATGAATAACCTTGGTGCCAGATACACCAGCCTGACAAATGGGGCTAGAAATCAGTGGCACTATGACCTTGTCTGCCTTAGCAACTCTGGTGCTAGGCATTACAGAAGGCTCACCTGATTCTGTTGAGCCATAACCAAGACCAAAACCAGTGCCAATTTGTTGGTCAAGTACAATCTTTTCCATGGAAGACTGGGCCTTCTGGTAAGCTTTGTACTTAATCTCAAGAGGCTCTATCTCTCTTATTCTCTTTAGAAGAGAAACATTTTCAGCTTCCAGTTGATCTCTTTCCTTAATTAGAAGATTGATCTTGATCTCAACCTCCTTTCTTAAGTCAAGAATTTCAACCTTAAGCTTACTGTTTTCTTCTTTAACAGAAGAATAAGTGGTTTGAATGGCTTGAAACTCTTCCCAAAATTCTGACATTGAATCAGAATCAAAGGCTCTGCCTACCGAGGAAAAACTAGAGTTGGAAGTAGAAGATACCTCATCATCAGATTGACCCATAAGGCATAGGTCTTCAGTTTCTGTATCCAGGCAACAGAATGCTTCATCAGATTCTGATTCCGAGCTGGACTCTGTCTCAGAGAGGGGGTCCTTCTCTGGTTGTTCAGTGATGAGTGCCTTCCTTCTTCGGTGCTCATATTTCTTTTCTCCTTCCTGGCCTTGCCTTTTGGAGACTATGGGGTGTGGACAGTTGACTTTGAAGTGCCCTGGTTGTCTGCAGTTGTAGCAGAGAAGCTCTCCACTACTTTCTGATGGTTTGGACTTCTGGTGTGGCTTTCTGCTAGAGAGTGGACTTCTGCTATCCTTCGGCTTCAAGAATTTTCTGAACTTCCTGGCAAAAGCCGCCATATACTCGTCAGTTAAAAGAATAGAAGAGTCAAAATTATTTACCTGAGAGGTGCTGGCAGTGAGGGCAGTAGTTGTTCTGTCCTCAACTTCTTCTTTCTCTTCTTCATTCATCTCAAACTCATAAGACTTGAGATCAGAGATGAGTTTCTCAGTGCTGTAGGTTCTGAGATCTTTGCTATCTCTCATGGCAGTGACCTTCATCTTCCATGGTGAAGGTAGACCTCTGAGAACCTTCAAGTTGATCTCCTTGGGAGTAAGTTCCTTCCCAAGTTCTGATATCTCAGCAGTGAGGGTGAGCAAGCGTGCATACATCTCAGTTATGCATTCTTTGGGTAGAAGTTTGAAATCTTCAAACTTCTTCATGGCAATAGTAAGTTTGTTGTCCTTTTCTTGCTCATCTCCAGCTCCTATCAGGGTAAGAGTATCCCAGATTTCTTTGGCAGATTTGCACTTCTTGATCCTTGTGAAGTACTAGTCATCAATGGCCTTGTAGAGGATATCCTTGGCAATGTTGTCAAGGTTGTACTTCCTCCTCTCTTCATTGGACCATTCATGGCGTAGTTTGGTGATCATCTGGGGTTGACCACTACCAGTGATGTATTCAGGGTTGACCTTGGTGAACTCTGTGAAAGGCCCTGCATCAAGAACTTCCCACATTTCATCATGGAGTGCGCAGAGGTGAGCTTTCATGCGGATCCTCCAGTCATCAAACTTTGTCACTGAGAACATAAGATTCTTTGAAAGAGTGTTATCCATAATATGAGATTAAAGAGGCTAAAACAAGTGGATCTCTTGTTTAGTAAGTAACCTAAAAGATTACAAGAACAAGGAGGCTCTGATACCACTTGTTGTTCCCGTTTGTAAAGGAAACAGTCTAGAGGGGGGGGTTAATAGTCTTTTTAGGAAATAAAACTTTTCTCTAAGTCAAGTCTGACTTGACAGAGATGGTCCAAATCTGGTGACAGAGATGGTCAAGTTCTGATGGCAGAACTAGACCAGGCAGCGGATAAGTTTCTGTCCGGGTAGCCTCTAGAAGAAAGCTAAGGCAAAATGCCTTTCTGATAACTCTGAAGGAAGATCTGCTGGACACAGAGTCCAACCTTAAGAGTTAGTCAGTAGAATCTTAAGTGCAGGAATGAAAAGCTTAAAGTAAATGACACCGGGGTTTTTATAGTGGTTCAAGGAACAACTTGTTCCTCTAATCCACTGTTCCACTAAGCTTGCAAAAACAACAGTTTACAACGCCTTAGTCCCTAGATCTTAAGAAGCACTCCTCGTCTTCTTCAAGTCTAGTTGCCACCCGGGATGCAGTCTTGCTTCCTGATGGCTGGTCTCGTTTCACTGAGTCTCTTGAAGTATCCCCACTCCACTTACTCCAGCTAGTTTGAGACGTCCCTTCTTTTTCAAGAAGTGTTTGATATAAAATCAGTTTTCTCCAACGTTGCTTCTTCACAAAGGATGAGTATATGAAGCTTTCGAAGTGTTGAAGAACTGAGTAACTTTGCAGTTTGCTAGTTGGATAAAGGATAGGAGAGTATATCTTCCAACGGGAGCTTTTTCTTGTCTAAGAATGAAGTTTTAATCTCAAGAAGGTTGTTTACGCAAAGTTATTCTCTTAGTTCTTCTGAGTGTATCTTATATACTGGGAGCAGTCCTCCCGTTGGAGTGTAGAAGACAACTTCATTAATTGCATGTACTGTTGACTTGACCGGTTGGACCTTCGACTTGCTATTTTGGGGGCGTAAAGATACTCGCATGGTCAATCATCAGCTTTAAATATCTCTTCGTACGTACAACATTAAATGTGCATTTAATGCGTGTACAGTGCCATGTTTCCGTTGAAAGGTTCGTATCCGTTAGGGGATTTCCCGTTAGTTTAACGACCGTTGGAAAGGTTTCCGGAATCTGGTGGATTTAGCAGAGTCTAAAGAGGTTCTCTGGTCCAATCTCTGAAGTCCGTCTCTGTTGCCAACTCTGGTATCTTTCTGATAACCAGTTTCTGATGGCTTCTCTGGTGAGTAACTCTGGGAGCAACTCTGGTAGAGGCAAGATAGAACTCTGGCAGACAGACTAAGCTAAAACTTACAAAAGAAATTCTAATACACAATTTCTAATGGGGTACTTTCAAATTCTAATAAACCTAGCATAATCAAAATCTAAATACATTTATTCCTTACAATATGACTTAATGGGTCACTTATTATTAAACACGTGATACTGTAAACTGTATTTGTAATTACTTTCAAGTTAATAATGCTGAATGGGTCAACTGTTTTTAAAACTCGTCACATTGATTAAGTATATTGATACTTTTAATCGATGTACTTTGTTATTTTTTGGGTTCACATTTTTTAATGGTTAGGTTTTTATTACTCGGGTTCAGTATTTGTGTTCAAAATATTTATTGGGTCAATTTTGTAAAACGTGTGCTTATTTAACTGAATGGGTCAACTTTTTGTAAAACGCGTATTCATGAACAATATTGTACAATTTTTACTTAAGTTGAATCACTTATGATTTATAACAAATACAAAAAAATCTTTTAAAAAAAGATTTAACAAATTTTTTTACTGAAGTGAAAAATTCAGCAACAAAATTGAGGCCAAACAAAATAAATCATCTTGGAATTCGTTTTCGGACCTGTCAACTCCGAATTCGGAGGAGTTGGTCTGACATTGCCCAGAGACTCTGTTTTCGGACCTGCCAACTCCGTTTTGCGCTATCCCAGTAAACTTCAAAAAAAATACATCTTTAGGAATCAGATGTTAGAAATGTGCACTTATCCGTCAAACACCCTCTTTAGGAATCAGATGTTAGAAATGTGCACTTATCCGTCAAACACCCCATTGGGTGTGCAGCAGAAGAGTGAGAATTTTAAGGGCAGTGACAATGAGAAGAGGAAACTCAGAAGCTTTTTTGGCTGCTTGTCATCTATCTCAATGTGTAGAAGGGATAAAGAAGTACCATTGTCCTTGCAATCACACTGAGTTTGAGGGGGGAATATTAGGAATATATCTGGTTGTAAACATTTTACCTAACTAACTACATATTGTTTGTATTGCTACATGTGTTAGTTAAGTAGTTAGCAACATCTTCTGCTTCTATAAATACATTGTAATGTGTCACCGACTCACAGTGACAATCTAATTCACTAACCTGAATTTCCTTCTTCATTTCTCTCTCTATTCTGTTTATCAATAAGGAGCAACACGCTTCATATTTTAAAATGTTTAAATGATCATTAGTAAGTGTAGAAGCTGTGTTTGAAACTTATAATTCCTCACTCGTCCCAGGTTGCATGAAGTTTGAATTTGGTGCTTTTACCTTTAGCACTAACCGGATGGCTCTGTTTTAGGTCTGTGAGAAAACTTATATTGAGAAATACATTGAATTTTTGTTATGCTAACATAGGTTAAGGGGATCAAATAAACTAAAACTGTTTATTTGTACATGTTAGTGCTAACACATGTTAATAGTTTCTTATAAACTGGACTTATTTACTTTTGTTCATTGATATAGGCTGTTTTGTGGCAGAATGCTTATTTACTTGAGTATGTATTGCTTGTTTTGGCACATGTCTTTGGCTGAATCTCTTGAACTGGTGTAAGAAAGAAGAGAAAGGCACTTGCTTGGAGTAACTACCCGTCTGATGGTTTTCAACATGGGTAAATTAACATCCAAAAGACTTATAAGAAGAATTACTGAAAAAATGTCATTCTTTCATTCCAATGCTTTTGTGGCGTAAAGACACTTTTTTTATTCATTATTTCATTAAATAGCATTATTTGTTAGAAACTTGTTGAAAAAATTTCATTCTTTCGTTCCAATGCCTTTGTGGTGTGAAGACATTTTTTTTAAATATCATTATTTGGCCAGAATTTCCAATTAGTTTTGTCAGGGATTATATGATTGTATGCATTGTTAGTTATTATAGATACTTGCTAGTTAGCTCTTTAATAAGGGAGAAAAATTGCCAGAAATCGTCCAATTATAAAAGAAATGCAATCGTCCAATCATATAAAAATGCTTATCACCGATCACCTTGTAAGTTGTAAGTATAACCCGCTGAAATGCAATGACTTCTCAAGATAATTTGTGATTATATGTATGCTTGGTGTATAAGAATGGAGGGAACTAAACAAGCAAGAAAGAATAAATAAACTCAAAGAGACATGTCTACTCCCAGTAAACATATAAACCATGCTCCATAACTGATTGCAAGGCAAAGACCGGTGAATATAGGCTCTTGGAGTTTTCACCAAAGCACTAGAATTGGAGTTATCAGAGATGCTCAGGGACAAATGGCAGTTGCAGAATGAAGATGAGAATAAATGAACAAGGAGTAAAACAAAATAAAAATGCTGATGAGAACATTACCGTAGTTTAAAAGAAAATATAATGGTGTACTAATTGTTTTATTATACAATTAGATGGAGAATAATGACACTAGAGTTTAGTCTAGTAATTAGGTGATCGTTAAAGTGATCAGGTGACATGTAATTATGGCAATTCTCCTCAAATTGCAGCATGTATTCATTATAATGTAAGTCCAGGAGTAGTTATGTCAAACTTTTCCCCATAGGTGATATACCTTCAATTTTTCTATTATAATGAATATATCTTCCTTTGATGGTTTCTTCACTTGTTTTAAGCAATGGTGAGAAGGAAAAAAAACTGGTTATTACTTTATGCAGGTAGTGAACTATTGTTGGACTGCCATGGTTGAAAATTTCTACTGTTGTACTTTGTTGTTTGCTCTTTATTTGTTTCCTAAGAGATAGTCCATTGTCCGTCTTTGTAAAATGTGTGGCCCGCCCAAAGCTCTTTGGTAGTCAGTAGCTAGTGCAAATAAGCTTTTACTGCTTTGTACAAATGGAACTATATAAAAAATCTCTAGTGAAGGATATTTCAAACATGAGGATTAAACATCTCGAGCTTAAATTTGTCACTGAGGAATTAACCTTTTGTCTTAGGGAACTGAATATATATACTATGGTGTTGAGAGGTAAGGACAAATCACCTATTAAACTCATATTGAACTACTATTGAACTGTCATAGTTGGATTTTTTTTTGCAAACCAAACAACAACATATTATATTATTTAAAAAATCAAACTCCAATTCCGAGCACCCTTCTTTCCGCGCTGCTACATCCAGTAGCAGCAGCTAGAGGGAACACCATTGCTCCTACCCTATCTCCATGGGAAAAAAGCTTGGAGGAAGTTCATGGGTGACTGCAGTTAAAAATGCCTTCAGGTCTCCAGTCAAGGAAATTAGCAACATTGACTCAAAGATTAGCAGGAGGAGAGATCAACATGAACATGAAGAAGATGAAGAAAAGCAAAAGAGAGAAAAGAGGAGAAAATGGTTGTTTATGAAACCCCATACTCACTAATCAACTGAAGTCGTAACTGGTAATAATGAGTCAACTCATGCCATTATTAATCATCGCTACACCAGGCCTTCATCTCCGCTTCCTTTGCTGCCAAACTACCTTTCCATGGCTTTGCCGCTGCTGCAATGAACTCCCCGGTCGAGTTGCGAATAACTTAGCCAAGGCCACACTGGTCCCTCCCAGTGGCCGCATCAACATTCAGCTTTAAGCGACCTCCCGCTGGCCGGTTCCATCGCACTTCCCTCCCATGAATCTGACTGCATCAGACTCCACCTCCAGATCGCTCCAGCCATAAGACAACAACCATGCCAATGCTTCCCGGACGCCCTACATCTCCGCTTCCTTTGCTGCCAGACTACCTTTCCATGGCTTTGCCGCTGCTGCAATGAACTACCCGGTCGAGTTGCGAATAACTTAGCCAAGGCCACACTGGTCCCTCCCAGTGGCCGCATCAACATTCAGCTTTAAGCGACCTCCCGCTGGCCGGTTCCATCGCACTTCTCTCCCATGAATCTGTCCAGATTATACTCCAACATGCTGCCTGCTATAGCCCTGCACCCGTGTTGTACCAGCAGTTCTCTCCTCATGTACTGGGCTGTTCTCCAAGCATCCAGAAAGGTAAAAGCCCTTGCTACCAGTTCAACATTCTCCACCTGAGTTTCCTTCCAGACCCTAGAGTATCTTTCCTGCCAAATGCTCCAACACAACATAATAACAATACACCAAGCCTCCTTACTGTAGCTATCAGAAGTTAGCTTTAACCATGCCAACAAACTCTTTGGAATAATTTCAATCAAACGAATGTATGCCAATATCATAGACCAATTAAAGGTGAATATAAGTTTCATACAAACGAAATCATTAAATACTCAAACTATGAATTCGAAAGTGTTCCACTGCCACAAATTAGAAAAAACTCCTAAAAATTCAAAGTTCATACTAAAATTAAAACATGAAATCACTGCAGAACCTAAAGTACTTAAGCTAAAGTGCATCAAAGTAAGAATTAGAGACCAACAATCCCATTCTTCCTCTTAAGCTCAATCCAATGTTGAATTGCCTTTTCTTCAACACTTGCTTTCAATTCATTGAAAGGATGGCTAATCAATTCAATAGCAATGCACATCCTTGAATCGGGTCCAACCTATATAAAAAATAACCACATTAGTGAAACATACATACAAACACTCTGACGCATACATAAATCATTATCTTATTTTTCCATTAAAAATCAAAATGATAATCTAAAATGCTTACAAACACTTTTTCATAATCATCACTGAATGCGCATTCAATCATCCATTGAGCAACCCACACTCCATAGTCGTTACTTGTATAATGGATTCAGGAAACTATTGATAGTACTTAGTAAAGCTGGGAAGCTTTATGAACTACACACTGGTGATGGGCGGATTGTTTGGTCTTTCCTTGTACCTTAAAATGATCAATAGTCAAGCATCTTATATCTTGGTGTCTGCTAGCAAGATGGGGTCATAATATTATCATTGTCACAACCAAATAAGCTTGATAACCATCAAACATTTGTCTCTACGAACTATTGCAAAAATAAACACACATTTGTGAATGGAATGGACTACATTTGTGAATTTGTGATGCAATTTATTCTACTTAGAGGCTAGGTTTTCATATAATGAATTGATAATTGATGATACAGGAGCATCAAATCTAATGTAATCCTACCGCGAAATTCACCCTAATCAAAATTGAAGACAATTTAAAGTGAGAATTTGAGCATCGATAGATAGGAAAAAATACCTCCATAATATGGCCGCTTGTAAACACAAGAGGTGAGGAGTAGACAACTACGACAGCACACCTCCGGGTCAAGTTTTAAAAGTGGAAAACTGCCTGCTATTACTCTGCTGCAAAAAGTAAAAGGCACCAGAAGTAAGCAATCATCTGATAAGAACTATCCACTTAAGACTAAAATACACAAAAATATATTTATAGTGTAGTGACTAATGGGTATTGCAGCCAAGTTAATCATTTTAGTTTTAGTTTGTCATTCCAGTGAACTGAGTAGCAATCCATGTATGACAAGTCCAACAAAATGAGAATCATAATAGGGTATTTAAGTAATACGATAGTATATGGAATCAAAGACAACTTTGACAATTCAAATCTTATATTTTCCATAATGATAAAGATTAATAATAGCAAAGATCTGCCTGAAGATTACAAAATGAAGTGAAAAAATACTCAAACTGCAAAGATAAAGATCAACAATAGCAAAGGTATGCCTATTCATTTGTAACTTTTGCTACAGATATACTAAAAAATTCCCATGGGTTATGCAATTCAGGTCCTCCACATCCGATAACATAAATGAATAAGGCTAGTAATATAAAGTTCTCATTTCAGTTCATGGTTGTAATGTTTTGATTCCGGTCCAACGCCATTTCTATTTTTCAAACCTCATTCTTAGCTAATCATCAGAATTGAGTTTAAAACTTGTGTTCGTGATAAATTTTCACATTTAGCTAATAATAAGAGTTGATGAAACAAGAGCATACCACTGCAATATAATTGATAAAATATGATCTGAAAAAATGGGGCAACGAAAATTGAAAGAATGGACTGCTATTGTGAATTTGTGATGCAATTTGTTCTGCTTAGAGGCTAGGTTTTCATCTAAGGAATTGATAATTGATGATACAGGAGCATCAAATGTAATCTAATCCTACCGCTACATTAGTAGCCCTAATGAAAATTGATGAGAATTGAAATTGAAAATTTGAGCATCCATAGATAGGAAAAATTACCTCCATAATATGGCCGCCAGTAAACACAGGACGAGACAACTACGAAGGCACACCTCCTGGTCAGGCAAACTTCAGCGGGGCTAGCAAAATACAAGAAAAATTCCTTGCTTTGCGTTCGTTTGCAGCACAGCAGGGTCGTTTCTCCAGACGTTGCTTCTTCTTCGTGAGTTTGTTGCCTGCGGTTCCAGCAGTGTCGTTTCTCCATAGGTTGCTTCTTCTTCCTGAGTTTGTTGCCTGCGGTTTTCTCCTGTTAAATGGTTTCCTTGTTTCCGTGTTTCCTCCGTCTACCGTTAAATCCTACGTCTAGTTGCAGCGTGAAAACAAGGACCAAATGGCAAATAATAGCCTTTTATTTACTTGTTTTAATAATCCATATGTCAGACTCCTATTGGCCCAGCAAAGTAGATGTGCGGTACACTGTTAATTTTAAGAGGTACTCTTAATTTTTTTTAATAGGAAGCATAAAACTGTACCGTTTTGGGATCAGCACACAATGCTCATGGTGGGCCGATTCCACGGTATAATTTGCGCAATTGTGGAGATATTTTTAACCGTATAATTAATTCCGTTTCTTTCTCCAAATTTTAATTATTAATGACTTTCCATTTAAAGTTTTCCATTTTAATTATTTGAATTTGTGTAGTTGCGTGACTTGCGTCCCCGGTGGATTCACTAAAAATCTAATTTATAATTTTAATGATCCATCCAAACGATCAGGTTGGTGCACATATATTATATTATTAATGCACTAAGGGTTGAAGTATCGTGCACCAAGGGATAAAGTATGGTACACTTTTTTAATTTGGTGATGCATCAAAATTCTCTTGAATGAATCACGATCAGAGTTTTGTGCATATTTTAATTATTTTGTTGCTGCACGTTTGAAATGTTTTTACATAATAAGAGGTAATAATGAAAGTGATCCAATTTATGAATTGCTAAGAAGTGTATGTCATGCATGGTAATTAAAATGTATGTTTAAAAAATTTATTTGTACATAATATGCACTTCATAGAATGTGCAAATATAATTCACTAAATTATGGATGATGAGTAAAGTGCACGTACCGGACCACACAAAAGTAAGAATATAATTGAAAAATGTGCACAACATGCATACACAATCTTTTTTAAGAATGCACTTCAATGTACAACTACATGAATATATCATACTTTTTATCTCGAATATATACATTTCACCAATAAATATTCATAAACTGGAAAAAATGAATAACAATCATAAAATATTTCAATGAAATAACAAAATAGAGAAACAAATATAGCTCTTTGTAAATTAAAATTATTGCAAGGCAATGGATTTCTCCATGTAAACTCATGGTAGTGGAATCACTAGGGACAAAAGCAACGATAAAAATGGATTCATGAACATATGAAACTGAAAAGGAAACAAACCATTATTAAGGACTTCGGAATATAAGGAAACAATTGCAGGAATATGAAATCAACTAACCAATGGAATAAAATGACTTAAAGGGGCTCATGTAATGAAAATGGTTAAAGGGTAATATGTTGTGATCTAACGCCCGAAATCTATTCTTATTTCTTTTCTAAGATGTTTCTCTTACTTTATCCTAAATATATACTCCGTATATATATGTATATATGTATCGAAATAAAACGATAGGTGGATATAAATAAATACGTAGTAATAGATATTTCCCGTATATGACTTTCGTTTTTACCCCTGCGTAGACTGATAGATACTGGTAAAAGCCGTTGGCTAGGCATTCAGTTTCAACTGAAATTATCGAATAAGAAGACAAAAACGCATCATTAAATTAGTATTAGCGCATATTAATTAAATTATAATTAAGTAATTGAATTGAATAAGGTAATTACGGAGTACGGGGTATCATCATTAACATAAACATAGTGTGCCCATTCTTCCAACAAAAATCTCGTTTCAAGACAAAAATGTACACTCCTAAAATGGGTGCCGTTTTATTTTAAATCGGTAGATAGTTTTATATTTGCTTCTAATCCCGTACTATTCATTGGATTCCTCGATTTAATTATATACTTGGGAGAATTATCAAATAAGTTATCGAACTTTCATAAAAAATGCAAATAAGCTTTTTACAGGAAATTTTGTCCGGCTGTCGCCATTTGGGACGGTTTCCGGTAGAATTTTTTTATGAATTTTTTGAGCATCTTCTTCATTAAGTCTAGTTTACTCATACCAAATTTCAGCTAAAAATTCAATCGCGAAGGCAGTCAAATGATTTTCTGAAATATATTGCGTTGTCTAACTGCGCAGTTATCTTCAAAAATTCATTTGACTGCCTTCCCGATTGAATTTTTAGCTTAAATTTGGTATGCGGAAACTAGACTTAATGAAGAAGATGCTCAAAAAATTTCATCAAAAAATTCCACCGGAAACCGTCCCAAATGGCGACGGCCGGACAGAGCCTCATATAAAAGGGCTTATTTGCACTTTTCATAAAAGTTCGAGGGCTTATTTAGTGGTTCTCCCTTATATACTTTATACTCCGTATATGAATTGTTTTAAAAAAGAAACCAATTAAATGAATTGTTAAATTACAATTTTACAACATGAATGGTGTATAAAATATAGTTTGTGGCTCTTATTTTTTTTATCAAGTGAGATATCAATTACCATAAGTTACCCAGAATCATTGGAATAGTAAATCAACAAAACTGACTGGTGTATGGAGCTTAACAAGCCCCAAAAACACTATTTAAAAATACTATTTCAACTACGACCTCTGTCACGTTCAAAGATTCCAATCGTAAAATGACACAATTATTTAGACAATAATTAAATATAATAATTTGAATATATTTTGAGAAATAATTTTGATGATTATATAATATAATAGGATCCTTAATAATAACTATGATGATACATATATATTACTTTTAATACTTGACGATTAAATTGCCATTATATTTAATAGTACTAATTGTTTCGTAAAATAAAAATGAGAACCACTACAAAAAAATCGCATGTAGTCACGGATGTAGTCACGGACCGTAGTGTAAAATATCCGTGACTAACACATTTAGTCACGGACAAAATCCGTGACTAGGTCCGTGACTAATTCCGCGTGACTAGAATGTAATCACTGAACATTGGTTGTGACTAAGTGTAGTCACGGCTTAGTCACGGATCGAGTCCGTGACTACATCTTGACCGGAATTAGCCCTCCGGCGCATTAGTCACGGACCATATCCGTGACTACTTTTAATTTAAATTTTTTTATGTTAAGTCACGGACATGGTCCGGGACTAAGTTTAATTTAATTTTTTTTTTTTTTGTAGTAGTCACGGACGTGTCCGTGACTAATGTTTTTAAAAAGCCCGCGATTAGTCACGGACATGTATCCGTGATTATGTTTTGAAAAAAAAATTGAATTTAGTCCGGATTAAAACGTAGTCACGGATTTAGTCCGTGACTAATGTTTTTTGTTTTTTTTTAAAAACGATTTTAAATAAAAAAATAAAAAAATATTTTAATTTTACTTTAAAGCAATTAGAATAAAAACAAATTTCATACAATCTTAAAATAAAAAATGTTATTACAGTCTGAATTATAAAAACAAAAATCCATACAATGTTAAACAATATTATGTATTTACATGCCCGTACGTCGGACTCCATTATGATAAAAATTAGAATCATCATAATCATATGCGTCATCATTATCATCATAGTCACGATGATGATCCTCTTCTGCATCCACGGTGTCTAAGGGTCGGGTACCTCCTCGACTGCCTCGGTTGCCTCCTCGGTTGCTTCCTCGATTGCTTCCTCGGCTGCCTCCTCGGCTGCCTCCACCGGATGACTGAAACTGATTGAGAATATCAGACGACAGAGATCCGAATGTCGACCCCATTGCAGGCATGACACCATATCCGGAGTTAGAGTGATAACTCATATTACCCATGTGCGGAACCTGAGGAGTCTGCTCAACGTGCAACATGTACAGCCGAGGAAGAGGCTGAGGTGGAGGCTGATATCAGGCAATGATCCGTTCCATTGCTTCCAGCCGGGCCCTTGTTTCTTCATCATTCTTCCGTTGCTGTTCACTAAAATTCCCTTAAAATTAACTAATTCCCTAAAATTAACTAAGTCCCTTAAATTTCACTAAATTTCACTAAAATTCCCTTAAAATTAACTAATTCCCTAAAATTCCCTTAAAATTAACTAATTCCCTTAAAATTAACTAATTCCCTTAAAATTAACTAATTTCCTTAAATTTCACTAAATTTCAATAAAATTCCCTTAAAATTAACTAATTCCCTAAAATTCCCTTAAAATTAACTAATTCCCTTAAAATTAACTAGTTTCCTTAAATTTCACTAAAATTCACTAAAATTCACTTAAAATTAACTAATTCCCTAAAATTCCCTTAAAATTAACTAATTCCCTAAAATTTCACTAAAATTCACTAAAATTCCCTTAAAATTAACTAACGCCCAATAATTAATATTATTAAACTATAAACATGCACAATACGTTAATGGCATTAATTTAATCCACAATACTAAAATTATCAACCTCTTAATCTTATTAATAATGCACATTTAACAATTTACTAAATTAAATAATATGAGCAAATCCAATAATTTGAGCATATATATATATATATATATATATATATATATAATAAACACATTTAAATTAAATAATACTTAAATTTAACTAATATTATATTTTTTTTTTCTAATTTACGTAATTCACAATCATAAATCATCATACTTTAGTAATGTTTCAATTAACTAACCCTAATTTAAATCATTATTAATCCTAAATTAGGCCGCCTTAATTAACAATAATTGCTAATATATAAAGAAATCATATACTTATATTTAATCATATATATATAAAGTCATTTGAATTAAATAATACTTACATTTAACTAATATTAATAATATGCATTTAAATTATATTTAATCATATATACTTACATGTACATATTTAACTAATTTACGTAACTAAATTTAAGGAATTTTTTTCGTTAATTAATTAAGTATGTAAGTTAATTACTTAATGCATTTAAATGCATTTAATTTAAATTTAACTAATAATATTAACAAAAGTTTAATTAACTAATGTAGCTAATTAATTTAACTAATGTAGCTAAAATGAACCAACTAATTCATACAAAAAATACGTAATTCAAATTACATACCGTATCTGCATAAACAGAAAAAATGATATGAGATGGGTAGATCACATCCTTCAAATCTATCTGGAATTCTATCTGGAGTTGACTGTGTGATTTTGTTGAATGAAGCGGAGGGTGCATATATAAAACTTCTAGTCACGGACGTAGTCACGGATGTGTCTGTGACTACATATATTTGTACGATTTGTCGGAGCATTTAAAATTTGGAACGTTGAAAAAATTAATTTTGCACTTGTCACGGAATTAGTCGGACCAAATCCGTGACTACGGTCCGTGACTACAAGTGAATTTTTTTGTAGTGAACCTTTACATGGGACGTCCAAATATGTTATCGAGTATTATTAGGTTTTGATGTCATCTTATTGTGGAACCATATATGTCGCTGGAAATCACCACTAACAACATTTGAAGATGTTTAGATGTTTATATTTTTTGTTACTACTAATAATACTATTTTTTTGAAGTTACTGTGGAATTAATTCAATAATTCATTAATATTATTTAAACTTAAATGTATATTATTAATTCAATAATTCATTATTTACTGTGGAATTGATACATAAAGATGATTCAATTCATATATGATATATGGGAAGCAGTCATGTTTTGTCAGCATGTTGGGGCTGTACGTACACTTGGATTGGAGATTTGTTAATTTGATTCATGCTTCAAATGCTTGCATATTTTAAATATGGGATAATTTGAGTTTGCACCCCACTTTATAGTTGAAATTAGACTCTGCACCCCATTTTTGAAATCTTTAGTATTTACACCCCAACCCCGTATGAAAAGACTAAAATGCCCCTCAGTTAACAATTTTGTTGGCCTTCAACATATTTCTGATCGAGGGGCATTCTTGTCTTTTCATACGGGGTTAGGGTGCAAATACTAAGGATTTCAAAAACGGGGTGCAAAGTCTAATTTCGACAATAAAGTGGGGTGCAAACTCAAATTATCCCTTTAAATATTGGGAAAACACAAATGTGACTAGCTAGCGCAGAACAGTAATAGTTGACTAGTTTGCAAATCATGTGTACTTCAAACAAATTTTCAAAGGAGATGTTTAGTTTTGGCTTGTTTGACAATTATAATTATCAATAAGTCCACCAAAGTGAAAGCACAATCACTCAGACAAGTTAGATCACATAATATTTGGAGAAGAACCGTTTTAGATATAATAAACCACGTTAAAGGGTGGTTTGAAATTTGAAATTATGTCTTTTTCATCCTACGTAAAAACATTTAAAAATGCTGCTTTAAAAAAGAATATTTCGAAGTGTTTAATGCATACATGATACTAATAAAGAACAATTGCATGAAAACAATGTTATACATTCATATAACAATGTTAACAGCAATATACACTATTACTGTTAAAACTAAACCTGCTCTGGTTTCTATATATTAACAGTTACTAGAAAACCAATATGTTATTTATTAACACTAAATCTGCAATCTAAGGATGTTTTTACTTGGATTGTAATTCGTCCCAGACCAGACCAGATCAGATCAGATCAGACCAGACCAGACTAGACCAGACCAGACCAGACTTGGATAGTTATAAAAATACAAAGAAACCAGACCAGACCAGACCAGACCAGACCAATTCAGACTAGACCAGACCAGATCAGACCAGACCAGCAGATTACAGTCCAAGTAAAAACATCCTAAGAGCCATTAAAGATTTAAAGCTCAACTAAGAAAGCAAAAGGCTTTATTTTTTGGGAAATTTAGAAGGATATGACTAGAACATATTGAGTTTCCTTAAATATGACTAGTTATGTTTTTAGATATTTGTATGACTGAAAAGCAAAAACAAAAAGAAAAATTCGTTCTTATTAAAATATTAAATGACCAAAATACCCTTATTTAAAAAAATGCATTTTACATTATTTTCGTCGAATTAAATATATTGCACTTTATACTGTTTTTACTGCACGACATTACTGCACTGCATTATTGCACATCTGGCAATAATCACCGCACTTCCACCAATTTTAATTTACTTCTCATCCACGGTAGGGATTTATTTATAGTTCTTTTTTATTTATTTTCAGATTTAATGATTTTAGTATTTTTACATCCAATTAAATATATTGCATTTCATGAAGGCATTACGCACTACTGGTCATAATTATAATTGCACTTCCTGCCAAATTTGTAACATCGTCTATTGCATTCAATTAACTGCACAACACTTTTTTCAATGCTTTCATTCACTGCTCATGTACAACACCATGTATTGATCATGTATTGATGTTCATTGCCTATGTTCATCACTATTTATTGCCATATTTACTGCCCATATTTACTACCCATTTTCACAGCCAATGTGTCTTACCCATGTCTAAAAACCCTAAATTAAAAAAATGAGAAGAATAATGCAGGTACTTCGTGTTTCAACAAACACTATGCGAACAACAGAGAATGAATTATTTTAAATTGAAAAACAATACTCTCGAAACAAAATCAAATTCAACTTATATGTTCCACAAATCGTGAAGGGGCATTCCTATAGACTTGAAGTGTCGCGAACTCCAAGATCCCAGACCTGAAATTGGCCATACTACTTTGGCCATACTCCAAGATACTATTGGAGAATAAGAACTCAGGCCATTAGTTGTAGCCCAGTTTCAGTCATTGTTAATAAGGCTCAATGTACTCTTCTATAAATAGTAAACGTTCATTAATAAAGTGTGTGCTTCTGGCTTTCATAACAATTAGTTTTCTTGTTAGTTATTACTGTTAACAAACTTCTTCTTCTTGGTCTAAGAGTGGTATCAGAGCCAGATGGAGATCGAAGACCATGGCCACAAGAAACAGCAGTACCATGCTCGGAAGATGGAGTGTGAAGATGAAAACCGTATTTCATTTCCAAGAAGTGCTAGATGTTGTCCTGAACGAAGTACCAACAACAGCTGATGGAGCGACTGAAACACAACGAGCACAAGCCCGTGAAGCCAAGAAGAGGGATTGCAAAGCCCTATTCTACTTTCACCAGTGTGTGGATGATGCAAATTTTGAGAAGATTACCATTGCCACATCAGCAAAGGAAGTCTGGGAGATTCTTGAATCCAGTTACGCCGGAATTTCAAAATTGAAAGCAGTAAGCCAGTAAGGCTACTTCAAACATTGAGGAGACAGTATGAGTTGATTAGTATGGAATATCAAGAATTAATTTATGCCTATTTCAATCGGATTCTTCACATTACTAATATGATGAAATCTTGTGGAGAAACTTTGAAGCCGAGGACCATCATTGAAAAAATATTCAGAACCCTAGTGTCCAAATTTAATGTTATTTCAGTGACGATTGAAGAGTCTCGTGATTTGGACACCTTAAAGATAGATGAAATTCAGGGTACACTGGAAGCACACGAACAAAAGTTGAAGGAGAGAGAAACAACTAAAAAATCTACAGAGCAAGTTTTAATGGCCCAATCCTCCAAGAATCAAGAATCTTGGAGGGGTAGAGGAGGAAGACGAGGCCGAGGAAGAAGAGGTGGATGTGGAAATTATCAAGTTCCATTTGGGAGAGGTCAAGATAATAATACTGATAAAGGCCAATCTGGAAGTCATGTCAGAGGTGGAGGACGTGGATCATACAGAGGAGGTAGAGGAAATCCAAGAGGAGGTAGAGGAAATCAAAACAATAGAGGAGGTGGTAGAGGTCACTGGAACGGTGGTCAACAGTTTAAGAACAAGAATGAAGATAAAAGCAATGTGTAGTGTTTCATATGAAGTAAGTATGATCACTACTCCTATGAATGTTGGTATAGAGATACTACTGACAATATGAAACAAGAAGAAGCACTGCTAACTCAGGATGACATTAATGATGAGGAAGAAGCTAAGTGTGGTTGATGGCTACTACTATCTCACAGACTGAATTAAATCAGGTAAACACTTGGTATCTTGATACTGGATGTTCAAATCATATGTGTTGTAGAAGAGACTGGTTTATTGAGTTTGATGAGAAGTCAGTACCTGTAGTCAGATTTGCAGACAATAGTGCAGTAAAAACTGAGGGAAAAGGAAAAATACAATTGACCAGTAAAAATGGAAAGTTGGCTATCATTTCAGATGTATTATATGTTCCAAAAATGAAGTACAACCTGTTGAGTATAGGTCAGTTGTTAGAGAAGGACTATTGCATAATTATGAAAGATGGGTGCATGAAGATATTTGATAAGAACCAGGTCCTTATACTGAAAGCCCCCCGACACCAAATAGAACTTTCAAGGTGGAGATAAATGTAAATGAGACCATGTGTTTCAAATCTGGAGTGCACGAAGAAAGCTGGAAATGACATTACAGATTTGGACACTTGAATTGGAAAAGCCTGCATAAACTTGCTAACATGAACATGGTGCATGGGCTATCAACAATTCAGTGTGGTGGAAAGATATGTGAGCAAATAAGGAAACCATTTGCATCCTGGATTCCCACAAGGAGTTCAAGTGTACTCCAAGTTGTGTAATCAGATGTCTGTGGCCCATTTGAGACACCCTCCCTCAATGGAAACCTCTATTTTGTGTCCTTTACTGATGACTACAATAGGAAAATGTGGATATACTTGATAAAGTATAAATCTTAAGTGTTCTCAGAACTGATGGAGGAGGAGAGTATGTTAATGGAGAATTCAAGGATTTCTTCAACCATGAGGGAGTTTTACATGAAGTAATAGCTCCATACACACCTCAGCATAATGCTGCATCAGAAAGAAGGAACACGACTGTCCTTAACAAGGCAAAGAGTATGTTGAGAACCAAAGACTTACCACACAAGTTTTGGGGTGTTGCAGTCCACACAGCTGCATATATTTTGAACCCGTGTCCTATCAAAAGACTGAACAATCTTACCCCTGAGGAGGTATGGTCTGGTGTAAAATCCTCTGTGAATCACCTAAGGATTTTTGGATCAGTATGCTACATGCATATCCCTGATGCAAAGAGGAAGAAATTGAGTGAAAAAAGCCAAAAGTTGATTTTAGTTGGGTATGACCTTACTTGTTCTTATAAATTGTATGATCCCACTGAGCAGAACTGCACTGTGAGCAGAGATGTGATAATTGATGAATCAGCTACTTGGGATTGGACTCACAGTAATCAGCCACACAGGGAGAAAATGCCCTTTATTGATACCGAGTCAGCAGAAGATCAACATACATCTGATACAGAACTAGGAGGCACAAACAATGTTGAAATACACTCAGGAGAGGTTGGAAGAGCAAGATCAACAAGAGAGAAAAGAATCTCAAGCAGATTGGCAGAATATGAAGTTTTCCCTGATACTGCTATCACATATGAAGGAGATTTGGTTCACTTTGCATTTCTTGTTGAATCAGAACCAATTGAATATATGGATGCAATGAAAAATTCAAATCGGCTAGCTGCAATGAAAGAAGATCTGAATGCGATTCAGAAGAATAACACTTGGGAGTTGACTGATCTTCCTAAGAACAGAAAGCATATTGATGTGAAATGGGTGTACAAGCTGAAGAAGAAACCAGATGGGTCAGTTGCAAAGTTTAAGGCACGGCTGGTGGCAAAGGGGTTTTTACAACAAAAGGGATTAGGCTATGGTGAAGTCTTCTCTCCTGTTGCAAGAATGGAGACAATAAGAACTCTGATTGCAATAACAAGTCTAAAGGACTGGACAGTACATCAAATGGATGTAAAGTCAGCCTTTTTGAATGGATTTCTATAGGAAGAGGTGTATGTATCACAGCCACCTGGTTTTGAAGTGAAAGGGAATGAAGATAATGTTTACAGACTGAAAAAGGCACATTATATGGGCTTAAACAGGCCCGAGAGTGTGGAACAAAAGAATAGATAGTTTTCTGATTAAATTGGGCTTTAAAAGGTGTGGTGTGGAACATCGAGTATACAGCAAATTACAGAATGATGATTTACTCATCATTTGTTTGTATGTGGATGCTCTGCTAATCACAGGAAGCAATGAAACACACATTGAAGAATTCAAGAAGAAGATGAAAACTGAGTTTGAGATGACTGATATAGGGTTCTTGTACTATTTTCTTGGTATGGAGTTTGTAAAAACCAAGAAAGGCTTCCTGATACATCAAAGAAAATATGCTGAAGAATTACTCAAGAGATTCAAAATGATAAACTGTAATCCGGCTGCTACTCCATGTGAAACAAACCTGAGACTGGGCAAATGTGAAGAAGAAAATTCAGCTGATTCTACCTTGTTCAAACAGGTAGTTGGGTGTCTGAGATACCTTTGTTCAAGTAGACCTGACATTTCCTATAGTGTTGGACTGATTGGTAAATTTATGGGGAGTCCAAAAATCTCACATATGGTTGCTGCAAAAAGGATACTGAGGTACATTAAGGGAACACTGGACTATGGCATCCTATTGCCTAATTCAGTTCAAGCAGGTGAGGAAATGTTGAATGGATATGCTGACTCAGATTGGGCTGGAGATATAGTTGATAGAAGAAGCACCACTAGATATGTATATGTGCCGGGAAGGGCACCAATTTCTTGGTGTTCAAAGAAACAACCAGTGGTGGCATTGTCTTCGTGTGAAGATGAATACATTGCAGGTGCCTATGCAGCATGTGAGGCAGTGTGATTGCAAAACTTGCTGATGGAAATGCAGACCAGAGTGAATAATATTCCAGTGTTGAGAATTGATAATAACTCAGCTATCAGCTTGGCTAAGAATCCTGTGGCTCATGCTAGAAGCAAGCATATAGAAACACAATTTCATTTCCTTAGAAACCAAGTGAATATAGGGAAGACAAAATTGAAGCATTGCAGAACTTATGAGCAGCTAGCAGATATATTGACCAAACCATTGAAGATTCAAACATTCTTGGAGCTAAGAAAGGGATTGAATATTGTTTCATGCGTTGAGATTCAAGGGGGTGCATTAGAGAATAAGAACTCAGGCCTTTAGTTGTAGCCCAGTTTCAGTCATTGTTAATAAGGCCCAATGTACTCTTCTATAAATAGTAAACGTTCATTAATAAAGTGTGTGCTTCTGGCTTTCATAACAATTAATTTTCTTGTTAGTTATTACTGTTTGATGGAGTATATGGCCCGGGAACCCCCGGCCCACAGACTCCTACTACACCAATAAAGGCCCAACCGGCCCAGGAAGCACAGCAGGCCCAAATTACGGAGCCCCCAAGCACTTAGCAGCCCACAACGCGCACTGGGGAGCCTTCGGGCCCTGGCCGAAGGCTCAAAACTCTCACAGAACGGGTTTTTTAAGCAAACTAAGAAACTGGGAGAAAAACGGCAGAAAACAGTAGCCCTCGGCACCCGGAGCCCTCGGCACCCAGGGGGTCCCCGGCACTCAGATCCCTCGGCTAGTCCTCTGCAGCCGAGGGCACCTCTCCCGACATAATATCCGCACCACATGCGTACAGATCACCGTACCCTGTACAACGTCCCATCCAACAGCCGCATTAAATGCGGCCACATGCGGCTTCCAGCGCCAACCAGTTGAGTTGACCTCTCGGCCAATGGACGCTTGACACGTGTCCCTGTCCGGCATTTTTTGCTACTATAAATAGCACCCCATTTCCCCGTTTGTAACCAAGTCACAAGTCATAAACGCTGCATACTTTCTGAATACACTTTCTCTCTCTATACTTACTTGCTCTGACTTCTCTCTTGTTATTCCCCGCAATAACCCCCCGGATAAGCTACCCCCCGGGTACACTGTCCATCATTTGGTTCTCTCGTTGAGAGGTCGAACAATCAAGTAAGAAACCCTCCCCCTTCGCCAAACACTAGCCCTCTACCAAAATGGTGAGAACTACACGTGCCAACTCCAAAAACGTAGAAGACAAGAACCTGGCCCTCGGCGACGTCAACGCCCCCGAAGCCTCTCACAGGGCTCCCGAGGGCGGTGTCATCGCTGGGCTGGAACAGGCGGCTGTCGACCTACGCCTTCAGATCCAGCAGAATGCCCCCGATGCCCGCCTCGGCATCGAGGCCAAGAAGAAGAACCAGAGCGATGACCAAGTCAGCCCTCCGGTTCTCACCATCGACGTTCATTCGGCGCTCTCCGCCTTCATCTAGACGCTCACTCAGAACCCAGGTGCCTTCGGCACCCTGGCTCCGGCTCAACCCCAGGTTGGGGAGAACATCATACTTCCCCCCTCTGCCACACCCCTTCGGAAACCCCATCCCTCGGATTAGGAATGACGAAGGGGTAGTGGCCCAAGATACGGCCTCCCAGGAAGTTCAGTCTCGGGACCGCCACAATGACAACAGAGAAAGGCCCCGCACTTCCGCCCTCAACCGGCTCGGAGGGGGGCAAGACCGCCGAGGGGTCCAAGACCGCCTCGGAGGAAAGGCACTCCAAAGGCCCCAGGAAAGCAGAGGGTCTGTCTCGAGGGCAGACGAGGAGCGTCCTCCTCGGGACAAAGGCAAGGCACCCCTTCATGCCGACGATGCTCGTCACCAAATCAACCAGGCCCACTCGGCCCGGGTTCGTTCGCAGGGGGCGGAGACCCTCCCGAAGGACCCCCGGGACGAAATTATTGCGGCCCTCCAACGCCGACTTGATGAAATGGAGGCCAACAAAGCTCACGCCACCACCTCCACCCCTCATTCAGACCTCAAATACAAGGCCATGATGGCCAAAATGGAGGAATTGCAGAAGAAGGTAGCCGAGGGCTCCGGGGAACCCATCATCCAGCTCCGGACCCGGACGCCATTTACCCCAAGGGTATTGGCGGCCCGGATCCCGGAAAAATACCGAGGGCAACACATACAGCCCTACAACGGGAGGACGGACCCCCAGGAACACTACAACAAATATCAGAACAGCATGATGATGGTAGGGGCGTCGGACGAATATTTGTGTCGTTGGTTCCTCTCCACCTTAGAGGGGCCGGCATACGAATGGTTCAACCGGTTGCCCGAAGGCTGCATTGATTCGTGGCAAGAACTCGCCCAGCAATTCTTGACGCAATTTGCTGGGAGGCGTCGCACGAGGAAGCACTTCTCCCACCTCCTAACCATACGCCAGAGGAGGGATGAGACCCTTCGGGATTTCCTGGAGCGCTGGAGAACGGAAGCCGACAAAGTCGACGGTGCTGACGACGGGACCCTCCTGGCCCTCCTACAAACCGTCCTCCGCACCGGCAACTTTTCAAGGAGCCTCATCATTGAACCCCCCCCCCCCCCCCCGCGACTACATAAGGGCCCTGCAGCGGGGGGACCGATATGCCGAGGCCGAGGAGGTGGAGAAATACCACCAGCATCCAGATCAGCAACCCGCGAAGGCTGACAACAAGAACAACCGGGGGCCGGGGGCTCCTCCAAATCAACCCAAGGCTTTAGGACCCTCTGATGACCGCCCTCGGCAAGGCCAAGCCAAGCCCGGGGGGGGGGGGGGTTATAAGAACAAACCTAAGACTTGGGCATAGCCCATTCTCCTGTACCGCCCCCGGACACCATTGACGCACCCCGTCAGCATCATCCTTGATTTTGCCGAGGAGAGGGGCCTCGTTGAGCGCGACTCTCGCGCACCCCCGGAGGTACATGCTATCAACCCTCAGTTCCCCTACTGTCGTTTCCATCGGCATCAGGGGCACAAAACCGATGACTGCCATCAGCTAAAGACGGCCATCGAGAGATTGATACAAGCGGGCCATTTGTCCCAATTTATCCAGAGCCCTCGGCAGGAGGGACCTTCTCATCAGGGACCTCCCCGAGGGCACCACACGAAGGTGAACGCTTGGGTGAACCCGAACACCATCCCCCTCGGCAAGAAGAGGGAGATCGGAAACTTAGAGGAGGAAGAGGAGGAGTACCCCCACTACCAGGAGAAAAAACGCCACATCCTCATGATCACCGGTGGCAATACAGAGGGCGATTCCACCAGCCAGCGGAAAAAGTGGGCTCAATCGCTTTACGTGGGGGAAGTCACTCATATGCCCCCGGTAAAGCGGCTGAGGGAGGAACCCATCACCTTCACCAACGCAGATATCCCTCCTACTTCTTCTCCTCACAGGGACGCCTTGGTGATTCGGGCTGAAATAAACAACACCATCATTCACCGAACTTATATTGACACGGGCAGCTCCGTCAATGTAATGTACCTCAGCACCTTTAGAGAGCTGCATCTGGAGAGGGGGTCCCTTCGGCCCATTAAGACCCCTCTTGCCGGCTTCACCGGCGATACTATTGATGCCGAGGGGGTAATAACCCTCCCGGTAATCTTCGGCGACGGGCTCCATAGAGCCCAGCTCGAAGTGGAGTTCGTCGTCGTCAACATCGACTGCGCCCACAACATCATCCTCGGCCGGCCAGCCCTCGAGGACCTCGAGGCCGTCATCTCCATGAGGCACCTCTACCTCAAGTTCCCCGCCGAGGGAGGCATTGGCTACTCCCGGGGGAATCAGAAAATTGCCCGCGCTTGCTATCTTCAAGTCACAAAGAGAGTAAGTAAGACAGAATTCCGTGTTGACACCATCACCGGAACCATCGACGAAGAAGAAAAAAGGCCGAGGGCTGAACCAGCCGAGGACGTAGAAGACTTTGCGCTCGATCCGGCCAAGCCGGAGAGAGTCGTGAAGATTGGAGCCCAGCTCCCTAAAGATCTGAAGACCGGTATCACCGACGCCCTCCGCGCCTACTCCACTGTCTTTGCATGGGGGCCGGAGGACATGCCGGGAATAAGCCGAAGGGTCATCGCCCACCGCCTCTCGGTGGACCCCTCGGCAAAAGCAGTACAACAACGAAGAAGACCCCTCTCCACCGAAATGAGGGAATTTGTGAAGAAGGAGGTCGCCATGCTCCTTTCTATTAAGCACATCAAGGAGGTAAAATACCCCTCATGGCTGGCGAACGTAGTCCTCGCACAGAAGCCTCCTACCTTCCGCATGTGCGTGGACCACACGGATCTCAACAAGGCGTGCCCTATGGACCCTTTTCCTTTGCCCAATATCGATCAACTTGTAGATGAGACCGCGGGGTGTGAAATCATGTCATTCCTCGACGCATTCCGCGGGTATCATCAGATCTTCATGCATGAGGAAGACGCAGAAAAAACAGCCTTCATGACTCCCGAGGGCATCTTCTGCTACCTAGTGATGGCCTTCGGCCTAAAGAACTCAGGGGCCACTTACACTCGGATGGTGGCCCGAGTCTTTCAAGCCGTCCTAGGGCGCACCATGGAGGCCTATGTTGACGACATGATCGTCAAGAGCAAACAATCTTCCAGCCATGCCGACGACCTCCGGGAAATCTTCGTCATCATGCAAAAGTTCAACCTTCGGCTAAACCTGAAGAAGTGCACCTTCGACGTCCGAGGGGGCAAATTCTTAGGCTACATGGTGAGCCGAAGGGGTATTGAGGCCAATCCCGAGAAGATCCAGGCCATCATCAACATGGAGCCCCCACGCAATGTGAAGGAAGTTCAACGGTTGACGGGCCGCCTGACAGCCCTCAACCGATTTCTATCTAAATCAGCGGAGAAGTCCTTACCCTTCTTCCAGATCATGAGGAAAACGACTGGCTTTCAATGGACTTCAGAATGCCAGGAGGCTTTCGACGAGCTCAAACGGTACCTATCTTCACCCCCTGTGCTCTCCAAACCAAAGGTAGGGGAGACCCTCTACCTCTACCTTGGGGTCAGCCCGGCAGCCATCAGCTCTGTGCTCATCCGAGAGGAAGACGGCATCCAACATGCCATCTTCTATGTAAGCAAGACCCTGAGGGAGGCCGAGCTCAGGTACTCCCCTGTGGAAAAAACGGTGTTAGCCATCGTTTGGACCGTCAATAAGTTGGGCCACTACTTTCAGGCTCACCCGGTTCAGGTCCTCACTCATCAACCCCTCGGCGCCCTCATGAGGAGCCCCACCAGCTCCTCCCGCATGGTGAAATGGGCTGTCTTCTTGATCCAGTACAACATTGACATCCGTCCGAGGCCTGCCATCAAGGGCCAAGCCCTGGCGGACTTTGTGACGGAGTGTACCGCAAGGGCAGCCACGGACGGGGAGCCCTCGGCTACCTCGGGCGACTGGTGGACCCTCTACGCCGACGGCTCCTCCGCAACCAAAGCATGCGGGGGAGGGGTAGTCCTCATTACTCCCGAGGGCTTCAAAGCCTACTATGCAATCCGCTTCTCCTTCAAAGTCTCCAACAACGAGGCCGAGTATGAGGCCCTCCTATGTGGCCTTCGGCTGGCTGCCAACATGAAGGCTCGGCAAATCCATATCAAATGCGACTCCAAGTTAGTCGTTGGCCAAATCTCCGAGGAGTATGAGGCCAAGGAGGGAAGAATGAAACAGTACAAGGAGGCGGCCAAGGAGTTGCTTAAGGTATTTGAGGCACACTCTCTCACTCAAATACCAAGGGCTCAGAACTCCGAGGCCGACATACTATCTAAGCTCTCGGCCGAATCCCCCGAGCACATCTCTAAGATTGCCAAAATTGAGGAACTCAGTCTCTCAAGTATCCATGCGAGCCCCGTCATGAACATACAACAACGCCAAGAGGACTGGATCTCAGATATCATCACCTTCATCTCCACAGGGCAGCTACCCGAAAATGAGACCCGCGCTAAACTAGCAAAGCTGAGGGCTCCTAGCTACACCATCGAGGACGGAAGGCTCTACAAACGGTCTTACAACGGCATGCTACTTCGGTGCCTTCATCAAGACGAAGCCGAGGTCACAATGGAGGAAGTGCACAGTGGCACTTGCTCAGCTCACCAGGGACCCTTCTCCATGTCCCGAAGGCTCATTCTCCAGGGCTACTTCTGGCCAACCATGGCCAGGGATTGTGTTGACCTTGCCCGAAGGTGCACCGCATGCCAACATTTCCAGAAAGCCCTCGGCAGGCCCTCGGTCAACTATGCCCCCATCAGCACATCCGTCCCCTTTTCTCGATGGGGGATTGACCTTGTGGGCCCTCTGCCGAGGGGTACCTCCAACAACAGGTACATCATTGTGGCCATCGTCTACTTTACCAAGTGGGTGGAGGTTGATCCCCTCGCCAGCATCACAGAGGCGAAGTGCCGTCACTTCGTCCTCAAGAACATCTTCACAAGGTTTGGCGTCCCCCAGCAGATCATCTCCGACAACGGAACACAATTTGAGGCAGCCCCCTTCTGTGCCCTCCTGGAGGCATGGGGCATCAAACACACCTTCTCCTCCGTTGCCTACCCTCAGGGCAACGAGCAAGTTGAGAACGCCAACCGGATCTTGCTCGAGGGCCTCAAAAAGAAGCTGGAGGCCGAAGGCGGTGGCTGGGTAGAAGAACTCCACAACATCCTTTGGGCCTACCGCACCACCCCTCGGCGAGCAACAGGTGAAACACCCTTCTCCCTCTGCTACGAGTTTGAAGCCAAAGCTCCTACGGAAGTCACCCTTCCCACCCGGAGGGTGATCCAATATGACCCCGAGGTCAACGACAACAATATGACCCTCGACCTCCACCTCCTTTCAGAACGCCAGGAGCAAGCCTTCATCCGGGCAGAAAATTACCGAAGGCAAGTCAAAGGCTACATCGACGCCAAGGTTCGCACCCGAGAATTCCAAGTGGGGGACTACGTCCTCCGGAGGAGGGAAGCCAGCCAACCGACCGAGGGAGGCAAAATGGCACCAAAGTTCGAAGGCCCCTACATCATAGCAACCATCATCAAACCTGGGACTTACAAGCTCAAACGCCCCAACAGGAAAGAGGTCCCTAGGCACTGGAATGTACACCACTTAGTTAAATTTTATCAATAATGTAAGAGCGGCCAAGCCCTCATGACTAGTGAATGTACTATCCTATGGCCCAAGGCCTCCAATTTTGAAGAATGAAGACACATTCAACACACCAAGGACAACCACAAGACACTTATGAGCGGCCAAGCCCTCATACCAACTACAGGCCCAAGACCTCACCACTAGAAGAACCCCCTCCGGCACCAAGTGCCGAGGGCGGACACCACCAACACCTACAACAACAGTAAAAACACCAAGTGTTTCGAACAAGACCCCTCGGTACCAAGTACCGAAGGCGGGGACTCCCATCACCGGCAACAGGAAACACCAAGTGTTTCATTTCAAGACCCTTCGGCACCCAGTGCCGAAGGTACACATCTCCACCATCAACATAAAAAAGAAGAACACCAAGTGTTCCTACAGAAGACCCCTCGGTACCAAGTACCGGGGGTACACATCTCCACCATCAACATCAAAAAGAAGAAGAACACTACGTGTTCCTACAGAAGACCCCTCAGTACCAAGTACCGGGGGGCTACATATCGAAACTAACACCAAGTGTTGTTTCTAAAGCCGTACCCCACGAGGACGCATATACCGAAGGCGCCACCATCGGTGCCGGTGGCACGTAGTGCCCCCGGCCATTTGCAACTAGTGTGCAAATGAAAACTCTTCCTTGAAACGCTTTCCGCGTCACTACCCCCATGGTATGACAGGCATGAGAAATGCCCAGGATTCGACTTTCAAAAACGGAACGCTTTCCGCGTCATCACCCCAAGGGTATGACAGGCACGAGAAATGCCCAGGATTCGACTTCCAAACCGAAACGCTCCCCGCGCTACCACTCCAAGGGTGTGGCGGGCCACGGACTATGTCTAGCGCCGAGGGGACGACTTTCAAAACTGAGGCGCTTTCCGCGCCATCCCCCAAGGGGAGGCAGGTTACAGACCACCATATCTTGTGCCCAGGAAACGACCCTCGATCCCCTCGGAACTCGGAAGGTTAACCCGAGGGAGGAGAGCCATTGGTGTATTCTGATGGTCTCCTGATAGGCCCAGCCTTACCAAGAAACCAAGTTTCTTGAAGCCTTCCCTTCACCACCAACCAAAAAAAAGAGAGGGGGGTGAAGGGGAGTAGACTCATCTAGAAATCAGTGAGTACAACGCTCCAACAAATCACAACATACCGAGGGCTCCCTACGGGAACACCTCCGGTAACTGAAGGCTCCCATTTCCCGAAGGTTACTACTCAACAATACAAAGGGATTGGACTGTCTCAAGTACACTAAACGGCTAAGTTCACTTCAAATAAGTGCCGAGGGCACCTACCATCGGTCATCCATTGCTACCGAGGGGTCCTATCCTGTAAAAGGGGATGCAACTGACTAAGGCAGCTCAACGACCCTTCAAGTGAATGCCGAGGGCACCTATATCCCACCAGCATTCACTACAACATCAATGTCCTACAAATTTTCCTAAGTCCACACTTTTGAAAAAATGACAACAGCCGGAGGCTCACATATCACCCAACAACCGAAGGCATCTATTACAAATCATCAAAGGCCAACCAAGGGGGAATATTCCAAAATAATGTCGCCCTCGGGAAATCTTAATTGGAAAATACTGCTAACCGAAGGCTACACTGGGAAGCAACACTTAGAAAATTTTCTAAGTCCTGAAGATTGAGCCCCCGGCCTGATCAATATTTCAACGGAGGGACCATGATAGCCGAAGGCTACGTGATGCAACAGCACTTAGAAAATTTTCTAAGTCCTACATATTTTTCCCTCGGTCAACAGCTACTTATACATCAAGGAGAAGGATATCACCCCGGAGGCTTCCGATGGGAAACCACGCTTAGGAATTTTTCTAAGTCCCAAAGATTGGATCCTCAACCTGATCATCTGATAACTAAGGACATGCGGTGGCCGAGGGCTACTTGACACCATGCATTTGGAAGTAAGGCTAAGTCCTAAATATTTGGCCCTCGGCCAAATATCCACGCAACAGGAAGGTTCACCCAATGATTCGAGGGCTCCTATCAGGACCACTCGGGGGCTCAACATCTGAGATCCACTTAGAAAATTTTCTAAGTCCTAAATATTTGCCCCTCGGACAGACTCCTCACTGACCGAAGGTTCAACATCTACAACACACTTAGAAAATTTTCTAAGTCCTACATATTGGACCCTCGGTCCAATATTCACACATCAGGAAGGAGGCTACCAGCCGAGGGCTTCCAATGGGAAACTACACTTAGAAATTTTTCTATGTCCTAAGGATTGGGTTCTCAACCTAATCATCTCACAGCAATTGAACTACAAACACCCGAAGGCCCTATGGTGGGCTACACTTAGAAAAAATTTCTAAGTCCTAAACATACATTCAAAGGAGGGCGAAGGCATACATTCAAGAAGAAATGAATTAAAGAAACCAAGCCATATATACAAAGCCCGAAGGCAATCATTCATTCATCAAAAAGAAGGGATTCCAATGTATATGTTACAATGTATGGCCGAAGGCCGAGGGCATTCAAACACTCATTACAGAGGGATTGTTCAAAACATGTTAAATTAAGAAATTACAGATTAACATTCACGGGGGCCGTCCCTTCCGCAGGCTTCGAAGTGACCTCTGTGCCGTCCTCAAGTTCGTCACCTTCGGCTTCCTTCATGAGCTCTGTATCCTCTAGGTCTGGCCTCTCGACATCGGAGGGGAGAGGAACGCGGACGTCTGGCTGCAGGGGGGGAAGCCCGTATGCCGCCGGGTCGAAGTCCTTTGGCTCAATCTTCAAGTGGCGAGCCATCCTCCGGTAGATGAGGGCTTGGGTGAAAAACTCGCCCCCATCATAATATTGTTTACCCTTTCGGGAAACCCACTCCACACCGGGCCCATCGCACCACTCGTCGACCGAGGACAGCCATTGCTTGTGCTCCTCAGCCCGCCACCCCTTTACCAGGAACCCCGAGATGGCGTCCCCTCGGGCTCTCTCGACGGCCTCCACCTTCACGGTCTCGGCCTCCATCTTGGCGGCCTCGGCCTCCCTGGAAGCTCTCTCCAGGGCCTCAGCTGCGGACCTCTCAGCCTCCGCCCTGCCCCGATCTGCGGCCTCCGCCCGCAGGGTCATCTGCCGAAGGCTCTCCTCCAGCATAGCCATCTGCCGGACGGCATCGGAATTCTGGTGGACGAGCTCCCGCATCTTGGCGTCCTGCTCGGCCTTGCGAAGGCGCCACTCTTCTAGCCGCCGGGCCTGCTCTCCGAGGGCAATGCAGGTCTACAAAAATAAGGGGGTTAGGAAAGCCGTACATTATTTCCTGACTCAAACAAAAAACGGTAAACTGTCAGAAGAAACTTACCGTGAGGGAAGATCGAAGGATCCTGTCCTCGAGGGCTTGGTCATCATCAGCCCCGAGGGCTGCCCTGTCAATATCGAGGGTAATACCTCTCAGAAGCGCCCTCGGGTCAGCTGTGCCATTCATCACGGCCGTACCAGCCGGGAGGGAGAGCGTAAGGACCTCGGAAGGTGGCTCCCGGACACCTCCCGGCACCTTCGCCACCGGCATCTCCTCGTGCACCCCGGAGGCGGGGCAATCATCAACAATGACCACCGGGGAGACTTTCTTCCCGGCATCCCCGGTCTTGGGCTTCTTTCCCTCGGGAGCTTTGCCCGTGCCTTTCCTCTTGGCGGCGGTAGCCGCATCAGCACTTGGGGCCGCCGATGGCCCCTCCGGCTTCTTGAAGAAGTCACCGGCGGGTTTCGGGACACCAGTGTCCGTCCCCCTCGGGGCCTTGGAGGGTTTTTTCTTCTTCAGATCAGCAAGCCCCTTGACGTTCATCATATTCACTGGGATACCTGCAAAAACAATGAGGGATTAAAATTGAGGGGTCACTAACAGATGGCACAAAGAATAAACAAACAAGCAAATGAACTATGTGCTAAGATATGAAAGTGAGAGTGCCCTCAGCCACTACCTCCGGAGGCTCCCTCAAACACCGGTAACTTCTCATCTGTTTCCCCCCAGGAAGCGATACCGCCGGAACCCGAGGGTGTAGAGATCTTCCTCTTTGGTGCACTCCTTAATGGTAATATTTTTGTCTCGGCCCTCCGGGATCGTGGCCAGAATCCTGCCGTCTTTCTCGAGGGCGGCGCTCCTCCTCTTCTCGTGCCTCCTGAAACGGTCACGCAACTCCCTCGGGAAGGGGCTCTCGGTCAGCTTCAGGTAGCACCACCGGTCCTTCCACCCTTTGTTCGAGGAGGGCGCCTCAGTGAAGAGCTTGAACATTGCCACCTGTTACAAGTTTGCGAAGCCCTCGGCATTCGCATGCCCCCCCCCCCCCCGGCACAGATTGAAGCTCTGGAAGAAGAGGTCCAGGCTAGGTGTCACCCCCGGGACTTGCAGAGCTGGAGGAAGCCAGTAATGTAGGAATGGCTGTTCGGGGTCAGCTGGCAGGGGACCAGACCCACGAACCGGAGGTACTCCCGGAGGAAAGGGTGCAGGGGGAAGCGGAGCCCCATGGACACCGAGAGAACGTGCACCGCAATACAGCCCTCGGGAGCCCGGGAGAGGACGTCATCTGGACCCGGTGTCACCACGATGGCCGAAGGGCCCACGTGAAGCTGAGTGACGTAGATGTCCGCCGCATCAGCCTTCGACCTTATTTCCAAGGCGGCGGTGTTCAGGTAGGAGTACCCCTCGGGCATATCGAGGGGCTTCCCTTGATCTGCAACGCTGCCCTTCTTCTTGGGAGCAGCTACCTTGGCCTTCTTCTTTCCGGGGGCCACCCGGATGGGAACCGCGTTCAGCGGCCGAGAGGTGCTGGCCTCACCGGCACCCCGAGGGGGGAGCATAGCAACGGTGACCCTCGCGCTTTCTCTTTGCGCCTCTTCTTCAGCTGCTTGCCAGGCTAGGGCCAGCTCTTCATCCTCACATTCTTGCTCGAAGCCCTCGACTTCCGCCTCAGCAACGAGGGCTTTCTGCAGCTCCAGGGCGACGGCGGCATCCTGTCCCACCGAAGACTGTGCACTTGAGGACTCCACGTCCGAAAAAACTTCATCCCCCACCAAGGGCGCCCCCGAGATGTCCTGGGAGTCACTCTGGGACGACATTTTGGCTCTGGTTCGAAGGCTCGTAGACGCTAGTGTTTTCTAAAAACTCTATCTCCTAGCCTAAGGGCACATGACAACTAACTAAAGAGGTGAAGTGCGAGTGGAGAACTGACCTGGGAATAAGAATTTGATCGAGGGCTGTTGTTTCGCTCTCTAGGAAAAATTCGGCAGAGCTTCACTAATAAGGTTTCGCACAAGGAGGAGTGCCCGGCCTTGGGGTATTTATAGGCGTTGGAATCTGGGCCTCCGGTTGGACTGCCATCATTACAGACCGCGGTATCGCCCAATCGGTGACGCCCGCCCACGGGCGGCCAACGAGCACGCACCACGTGGCAACCCCCCCCAACGGCTATATCCTGACGTTACATATTCCAACGGCTATATTTCCAACGGCTATATTTTGGGAGCCCCCGGGTTTCTTGCTTCACTCCGCTTCATCAGGGAAAGCCTCCGGGTACACTTACCCAGAGATGCCCCCGGGTTGTACCCCACACAGTACATAACAGACGCCTTCGGGATCACTCCTTCAGAAGCCCAAGGCTTCATATCAGGCCACCCCTCGGGGATCCCCCCTCAGCTTTGTGAGGGCCGGGTAACACTAAGATATGAGGAGGTTGTGCGATTATTAATAAAAGTGTGCTTACATGATTTACAATAAATTTATAAAGTAAAAATAATTTAGGACTACACAAACTTTATTAAATTTAGTATGCGACAATTTTAGTAATATGAATTGAAAAAGAAATACTCCATAAGAGACAATGTTAGCCGAATGGAGTGTGCATCACACAATGTTCTCTACAATAGAATTTACTCCTTAATAATGGGGAAATGTCAGGAAGTTAAATGAAAAAAATACTTCATCCGTTCCGTTAAGATTATCTCATTTTACGTTTTTGCTCCATCCCACTAAGATTATCTGTTATCAAATTTTGTAAAGTTGTGTGACTCTAAATCATTCTTACTTTATTAATTCAATATCAACCACATACATCATTTTTTATTAGTTTATGTGTCACTCGCTCTTGTTCCATTTTTAATGGGAGAGGGAGTATATTTTTAAAACAACCTTGCTATAGGTACCCCATTTTGTACCCCAATTTGTACACCAACCTATATTTGTGGCTCAAAAAAGCCACTTCAATAAATGAATTGCTCCAATTTAAAGAACTGCT